>CM075977.1:306687755-306835083 GCA_038087875.1 Malacoraja senta | reverse complement strand
AATGAAGAATGCTGTGGTGGATGTTTATGTTAAATTTTATTGTGTATTGTGTGTTCTTTTTTTAAGTGTATAGCTGCATGGCAAATTCATTTCACCGTACTTTTGATGGTACATGTGACGAATAAATTTGACTTTGACTTTGACTTCTTTTGGTTAACTGTTAATGGCGCGGATACATGATGATGAGGGTGGAGAGCAGATAGGAAGTCAGAGATGTGAACGTTTAAAAAGAAAAGTTAACTGCAGCACCAAATCATAATTTTTCCTCTTTTTTCACTCCCAATAGCCTTCACTTACAAATGAGTAAATATTTCCTTTGACCAAATGCTGAGAAGACCAAAATCTTTGTCTTTGGGTTCTACTGAAAAGTCCTTTTAATTGGTCTTCAATTCCATCCTTCTCCCTAATGACTGGCTAAGTCTGACTCAGATCATTTTCAATCTTGGTATCTGGTTTGAGCCGAAGGGAAACTTTCAACTTATTATTCGCACCACCATCCACTTCCATCTTCATAACATTGTTCCATTCTGCCCTTGCCTTAGTTAGTCTGCTGTTGAAACTTTCTTCCATGTCTTTGTTGCCTTTACATTACTTTGCTGTCCAAGCTGAGCTCCTACATTTGTAAATTTGAAGTCATCCTAAACTCTAAACTGCAGATGCTGCTTTACACTGAAGGTAGACCCAAAATGCTGCAGTAACTCTGGATAGAAGGAATGGGAGACGTATCGGGATGAGACCTTTCTTCTCGATCAAAAATGTCACCTATTCTTTCTATCCAGAGATGATGCCTGTCCCACTGAGTTGCTCCTGCATTTTATGTCGTTGTACTGGTCAGCCTAAAAGAACACCTTGCTCAGAAAGACATTACCTTTTAAATTCACATTTTAGTTGCCCAATCTTTCCATGATCTTACACCTCCCTATTTTTGTAACCTTCCCCAGCCCTTACGACATTTTGTGATATCTGCTCCCTTACCGAACCCCAAAAATACAACCGGCAGCAATTGAATTTAAGTTAGATGCTAGACAGATACAAAATGCTGGAGTCGGGCAGCATCTCTGAAGAAAAAGAATAGGTGATGTTTCGGGTCGAGCCCGTTTTTCAGACAGTTAGATCCTGTCGACGTTGGATTTGAAACAGGTAATGATGCAGACTGAAGGTACACAAAAATGCTGGAGAAACTCAGCGGGTGCAGCAGCATCTATGGAGCGAAGGAAATAGCAACGTTTCGGGCCGAAACCCTTCTTCAGACTGATAGGGGGTGGGGAGAAGAAAGGAAAAAAGGCGGAGGAGGAGCTCGAGGGCTGGGGGATGGGAGGAGACAACCAGAGGGCTGATGAAGGGGAGGGGACAGCAAGGGCTAGCAGAGTTGGGAGAATTCGATGTTCATGCCCCCAGGATGTAGGCTGCCCAAGCGGAATATGAGGTGCATTTCCTCCAATTTTCGGTGTTGCTCGCTGTGGCCATGGAGGAGACCCAGGACAGAGAGGTCAGATACGGAATGGGAGGGGGAGTTGAAGTGCTGAGCCACCGGTAGGTCAGGTAGGTTATTGCGGACCGACCGGAGGTGTTCGGCGAAACGATCGCCAAGCCTCTGCTTGGTCTCACCGATGTAGATCAGCTGACATCTAGAGCAGCGGATGCAATAGATGAGGTTGGAGGAGATGCAGGTGAACCTCTGTCGCACCTGGAACGACTGCTTGGGTCCTTGAATGGAATCGAAGGGGGAGGTGAAGGGACAAGTGTTGCATCTCTTGCGGTTGCAAGGGAAAGTACCCGGGGAGGGGGTGGTACGGGAGGGAAGGGAGGAATTGACAAGGGAGTTACGGAGGGAGCGGTCTTTGCGGAAGGCAGACATGGGGGGAGATGGGAAGATGTGGCGAGTGGTGGGGTCACGTTGGAGGTGGCAAAACTGACGGAGGATCACTTGTATGTGATGGCTGGTGGGATGAAAGGTGAGGACTAGGGGGACTCTGCCCTTGTTGTGAGTGGGGGGATGGGGAGAGAGAGCAGTATTGCGGGGTATGGCAGAGACCCTGGTGCGAGCCTCATCTATGGTGGAGGAGGGGAACCCCCGTTCCCTGAAGAATGAGGACATTTCGGATGCCCTGGTGTGGAACGTCTCATCCTGGGAGCAGATGCGGCGTAGAGGGAGGAATTGAGAGTGGGGGCTGGAGTCCTTACAGGAAGCAGGGTGGGAAGAAGTGTAGTCCAGATAGCCATGGGAGTCGGTAGGTTTGTAGTGGATGTCGGTAAGAAGTCTATCACCTGCGATGGAGATAGTGAGGTCAAGGAATGGTAGGGAAGTGTCGGAAATGGTCCAGGTGTATTTGAGTGCCGGATGGAAGTTGGTGGTGAAGCGGATGAAGTCAGTCAGTTGTGTGTGGGTGCAGGAGGTGGCACCAAAACAGTCATCGATGTAGCGGAGGTAGAGGTCGGGGATGGGGCCCTGGTACGTATTGAACAAGGATTGTTCTACGTACCCGACAAAGAGGCAGGCGTAGCTGGGGCCCATGCATGTGCCCATAGCTACGCCTTGTATTTGGAGGAAATGGGAGGAGTCAAATGAGAAGTTATTGAGGGTAAGGACCAGCTCTGCTAGGCGGAGGAGGGTGTCAGTGGCCGGGTATAGGTTGCTTCTTCGATCGAGGAAAAAACGGAGGGCTTCGAGACCATCCTGGTAGGGGATGGAGGTGTACAATGACTGGACGTCCATGGTGAAGATGAGGGGGTGAGGGCCTAGAGAGTGGAATGCGCGCAGACGACGGAGAGTGTCTGAGGTGTCTTGAACATAGGTAGGGAGGGGTTTGACCAAGGGGGATAGGATGGAGTCGAGGTAGGCGGAGATGAGTTTGGTGGGGCACGAACAGGCAGAGACAATGGGTCTACCGGGACAGTCAGGTTTGTGGATTTTGCGGAGAAGGTAAAATCGGGCCGTGCGGGGCTGGGGAACGATGAGGTTGGAGGCTTGGTCGGGCAGGGCGTGGGAGTGGATGAAGTCGGTGATGGTGCTGGAGATGGTGGCCTGGTGCTCGTCAGTGGGGTCATGGTCCAGGAGTAAGTAGGAGGAGGTGTCCGAGAGTTGGCGCGTGGCCTCAGCTTTGTAGAGATCGACGTGCCAGACTACCACGGCACCTCCCTTGTCGGCGGGTTTGATAACCCAATCTAGGTTGTTGCGGAGTGAGTCGATGGCAGTGCGTTCAGGGGGGGAGAGATTGGAGTGAGACAGGGGAGTGGAGAAGTTGAAGCGGTTGATGTCACGGCGGCAGTTTTTGATGCAGACTGGATGTACAAGACAGGATATTTGTGCCGGGTACTGAAAGATGCAACAAACACCCACCCATCACGTAGGATGATGTTGATGCCATTATTTTTTTCCAGATGGTTGTATATATTTTAGTTTTAGTCGCATATCGCGCTATTTTATACTGTTTGATTTCTTCTGCGTTGTTTGTGTTCTAGCTCTGTTAGTTTTATATTGATTTCTTGTTTCCACTTAGAGTTTTCATTAATTTACTTAATTTTATTGTAAATTTGATTTGTTGCATTTTTATCTCCAATTTTAGTTCTGAACCTTCATAGAAAGATAAAGCCCAAGGATACCAGTCAACCATCATACTTTTACTCTCTCTTTTAATAAATTCAAGAAGTCCTTATTTGCTTTCAAATCTTTTCAATTCAAAGATGTGAGTGCGATGATGTCAATTCACTGTTACTGCACTCTTTCAACATTATTTTCATTTAGTTTATGTCACTTTTCTTTATTCTCCCTGTCAAACTATTATATTATAATTTCTCCTCAAATATGTTAGAACCTGGTTGGTTTTGCCAATCTGAATACATCTTAATGAAGAATAGGTAACATTTCATTTTTCCTTGTATTTGCCTGTTTAATATTCTCTACAAACTTTGAAGTTCATAAATTTGCATATTCGAATCGTAATCATGAAGACATTTATTTTAAAAGAACTGTGATTCCCAACCCAACTTTTGAGGAACTTGCTTTTAGGCACTTCTTTACTAATACTCTTTTTGGCCGTTAGGTAGTTTTGTATTGGTG
Organism: Malacoraja senta; assembly: GCA_038087875.1. NCBI lineage: Eukaryota > Metazoa > Chordata > Chondrichthyes > Rajiformes > Rajidae > Malacoraja > Malacoraja senta. Next base: position 306,831,023 of record CM075977.1, on the reverse strand, counting down.
TTGCCAGTTTACTTTTGATATCATGAGTTTAGATAATTATTAGGTACTTTAATCACATGCCTTTTGAAAGTCTATGTGCTCAACATTAACTGCACCATCCACCACCATTACCTCTGATCCACATGGTTCGAAATGTGCCACGCTCTGTTAAACAACAAGTTCTGGACGATTGAGGATTACAAACTTTATTTGGTGAAATTGAAGCAATTTTAAATGATCGACCCATTACCAGGAGTTCTGATGATCCAAGTGACCTGGAAGCACTTACACCGAATCATCTTATTCTATTGAAAACCAATCCAATACTACCACCGACTTTGAGTCCTGAAAAGCGCTATATAAATAAAATCTATTATTATTATTATTATTACCACCTGGGCTCTTTGTGAAAGAAGATTTGTACGTTAGACGCAGATGGAGACAGGTACAATATATGGCAGATCTTTTTTGGAAACGTTGGATACAAGAATACTTGCCTCTAATCCAAGAGCGACAACGATGGTCAAGGGTTAGAAGAAATTTTATTCCAGGTGATATCGTTTTGGTGGTTGATTCAACTGCACTGCGAGGTTCTTGGTTGATGGGCAGAATACTGAAGATTATGCCATATGTTAAAGGTTTGGTGCATACTGTACAACTTCATACTAAGAACAACGTCTCGGTAAGACCGATAACCAAGATATGTCTGCTAGAAGACGAAGACAGAAGAATCGCTAAAGAAGTCTGAATGTTAACATATAGTGCATATTTCTTTTGTTTTTTGATCTATGTTAAGCTTATAGCTCCTATTAATGTATATTGGTAATTGCTTCATTATATACGTGGAACAATTAGGGGCAGGTATGTAGGGGTCATTTATGCTTGTCAGTATATTATAGTCATGTCCAGATATTTCTAGACATGTACCTGTATGTACTCTGGTAGGTGGGATTTGATATGTAGAGGGGTGTGTCTACATCTGGAGAGGCTAGCGCAGACTCAGATATTTAGAGTTTAGTTTGCCTCGAGTGATGGTGAGGATAACAGTTTTTACCACGATCACATTTACGTTCATGTTCACGAGACGTCACACGGAAGAAACAGTAAGAACAAAAAGTTATGAATTATTTCTTTGTTTTGTGGTACTTCAATAAAAGACCAAGTAATCAAGAAACAATGACTGGAAGATTAGTTTTTGCTATCTGTTAGTGTGTAAACTATATCTCCACCACATCCCTGAGTAGTAACGGTAATTAAAAGTTGGACATTGAAAAGTTTAGAAATTGCCGTTACAAACTCAATTGTGTTAATCAAACAGTTTATCTTTCATGAGCCTGCTCTTTTTTACTGCTGGTTAATTTGTTCCCCTTTTTAACATCAAGTGTCCCCTTGTCCTGTGTTTGGTTGACTAAGCTGTAATGGCTGTTTTTTGTATCATTCCTTTTGTTTTGAAGTATTGCATTTACAGTTGTTAATTATTCCATTAGCATCACATATGTAAGTAAGATTGGACATAAACCACATTTAAAAAAAAGGCACATTAAACCTGCAAAGCAAGAGGAGGAGCAGTTTTGTGTATCTTAGCTATTGGCAATATTCCATCACATCACATGTTACTGTGCGATAATGCACACATATCCACCATTGTAGAACTGGCAGAGAACTGGATACATTGCAAATTATAGAGGAATTGCAGTTGAGAATATGTCCTTGAGACCTGGAATTTAGGTCCTGGGATGTCAGAGGAAGGGCCATTGAGGGTCCAAGATACAAAGGATGGTTGGGGAAATCATAAATGTTATCAGACTATGAGAGTAGGGATGTGTTAGGTGCCCAAACTGCAGTGGTCATGGGTGTAGGGGAGAGAAGGGCTTTTCATCATGAGTGTAAACCAAACCCCCCTACCAGATTGCATCTTGAACACCCCAATCACATAATAAGCAAGGTTGTGATCCTTTAAATAATGTAGGAGCACGCCTCAGTTGTTCAAAAACTATGGATATGCCACTGAATTTTTCACTGAATTATGTCAAACTACGAATTGCATGCTATTGACAACAGTGCATGAGGTCCTAAACAAACTGGAATTTCCATGACTTGCACACAATTATGATTTAGATTAAAATTCTTAACTTAACATACAACAATATTGCACTAGACAAAATAATTTCTAACTCAGTGATTTATTTTTTGAATGCGAGCAACATTTTAAATATTTAAATTTAATTATGTATTTATTTATTATTTTCTTCCCTGTTTCTGTTATGTTGGTAAGATTCAGGTGCAAAGTGTTCATTTAGTAACTCCATAGCATCTGTCTCTGTACCACATGAATTTTACCACTTCCAGCATTTTGCTGTTAATATGCTTCAAAAAGATGAAGATGAAAAAATCGGTCCCATTAAACTTTCCTAATCCCCTTTTAGATATCCTAGGTACTTACTGGATTTAATTTTGGTTCTCTCATCAGGAACATTACATTTCTTATTCCATTTTTCTTTAAAGCCTCCATCTACCTTTAAGTGATCTGAATATCTATTTAAAGAATATTAAATGATTGAAGCACAAGCTCAATTTAACTCAGCAGCAATAGTTGTCCATGCTAATGGATAGGCGTTCTGTAGGGATTTGGAGGAATTGGAGATGTTCTGTAGGGAATTGGAAAAAGTCAAAAGAATATTTTGAGAAACAAAGATGAATGCTATACACAAACCTTATCCTAGTTTTCTTGTATTCTATCTTCAGTTATTACTGGATATAGCAATGTATCTCTGCTAAATATTTAGACATATGTGAATACGGTTATACAATGTAGAATTTTGAGGTCTGAAAGAATGAGAAGCAGTATTAATTTCAATGTTGAAGGTACAAATAAAAGAAAGTGTAAACAAATGTTAAAAGCTAGAGAGGAAAACTTAAGTAGTAATACCATTATCATTAAAATCAGACAGCAGATAGTATGATAGAATGAATGCTAGAGATGGAAAGAGGGTTGCTAGTGACAAGCTATGCTTGAATTTGGGATAGTTGTTGAATTAAAAACCAAGGATACAAGAGCAATATTTAACTAGTTTATTTGCTTTATACATGAGAAATGTTTACTATATAAAAAAATATTATAAGAAGTGACTTCGAGAGACTTGTAGATTTACAAATAGATTACGGCTAAAAATTAGAAAACTTCAAAACCATCTGCCATTACAATATTAATATTTATTTTATTCCAGCGTGCAGAGGAGAGCTTTCTTGTAGATACCACATTACTTGTTCATTTTTTTGGAAGGAAAGGAAAGGCTGAGCTGAATTTCGATGACTTTTACAAGTAAGTCAAAATTGTAATTTATTTTTCTTGATTGAATTGATTTGCCTTGCAAGAACATAGAACATAAAATAGTAATTACCCAGCTTCTGTTTTAGCTATTTCCCTTATCCAGGATCCTTTACTGAATTTTAATAACTAAATAATCTATAACTTAAGCTTTTGATTGGAAAATATTTTGTTTTATGTTCTCTCATAGTCTGTCATTGTAACACTATTTTAGATTCATGGACAATATACAGACTGAAATTTTGGAAACTGAATTCCTTTCATACTCCAAAGGAATGACCACAATCAGTGAAGAGGATTTTGCTCGTACTCTATTACGTTATACAAATGTAGATAACATAGGCAATTATCTGGAGTCTGTTCGTCAAAGGATTCCTGATGAAAAGGTATTTGGTCTTTCTCGTGTGATCTGCAGAATTTTCCGACAAATTAAGATAACAACCTTTTGTTTTAGGTGAATATTGCATTTATATTTGGTAATTCTAAGGCATCAGTAAACTGCTTTTATTTAAATGCGAGAGGCCTGATGAGTAATGCAGAGGATCTCATGGCATGGATAGGCATGTGCGACTGGGGTATTGTAGCCATTATGGAAACCTGCCTAAGAGAGGGACGAGACTGGCAGAGAGATAAGGGTAAAAGAGGAGGGATGTTGGTTGTTTGATTCAAGAAAATGTCACGGCAGTGGTCTGAGGTGACTTTAATGGTGGTTCATACAGTGAGGCCATTTTAGGGGGAGCTGAGAAATAAAAAGGGGACAACCTTGATGGGAGTGTTCTATAGGCCCCCAAATAGTCAAATTGAGTTAAAAGAACAAATATGCCAGGAGAATGCAAGCAGTTGTAAGATTAATAGGGTTATCATTGTAGGGAATTTTAAATTTCCCAATATAGACTGGGACTGTTATAGTGTCAAAACGTTAACGGCATGGAATTTGTCAAATGTGTTCAGGAACATCTCCTCAGATGTAAGTATAGTGAAGAACATTGCCATTACCCCATTTGTTGACAGCCAATGTCTGTTATGAATTGGGTATCTCAGCAAGAGAAAAATCTTGCAGCAAGTAAATGCATCATTGAAAATCAATGCTGGTGTAACAAGTAATCCTTCAGGCAGGGGATGTTTTGGATTATCCCATTGGTTTTGTTTATAAAAGGATCATGTTAATCTATCTTGGAAGAACGTGCAAGCAATTGTATTTGCTTTAAATTGCTACAAGTTAGTAATGTTTGTTGTTAAATGTGAAACCAGAAAAATCTGTTTATTTTGTACGGGAGACTATTTCATAATGGTTTAGAAACGTATATTAAGTTCAGATTCTCATCGTGTTCAATGTACCTTTAGTACTTATAATTAAAGCAAAATTTAGATTTTAAAATACATTCTGAAGAAGGGTTTCGACCCAAAACATCACCCATTCCTTCTATCCAGAGATGCTGCCTGTCCCGCTGAGTTAGTCCAGCATTTTGTGTCTATCTTCAGTTTGAACCAGCATCTGCAGTTCCTAGCTACAATTTTGGGTGTCTACATTCAGTAATTCACCAAACCCCTCCTTTAAAAGAAGATAGATTCACAAAATAATGTTGTACCTATTCCTTACACCGGAGTCCGTTCACTCAAACTCAAAAGGGTTTTTCTTTTCTGTCTTCTCCAGTCTTTGCTCACAACAGGTTACTGATTTCTTTCTCTTTTTTGTTAACCTTTAACTTGTCTTTCGCTCCTTCCTATTCTCTCCAGAAAAGTATTATTCACTCTCATATCTGGGCTGTTACTATTGATTCATATCTAAATCATAATGTATGAAGTGACTCAGCAAAAAAAGGCTAGTAATAGAAGCTGATCCTAAACAGATTTTGCTTCGCTGCCTCCCAATTCTTTCTTGTCCTTCCCTTTAACACTCCTCCTTGCCGCACTATTTTGGCTCTCCCTCTCAACACCACACTGATAACAACATTGTTAATTGATCATACCAGAACTGAAGGGGTTGGGTTATAAGGATAGGCTGGAATATTTTTCCATGTGGCATAGGAGACTTGTGGGGTGACCTTATAGATCTATATAAAATCTGCCGCCATAGACCGCGCACTCGTGAGAACGTACAATTCCGGGGCCGTGCGGTGGTGTTCCCAACACCGCACGGTGCTAAAATAAAACCGACAATGTCGAAAACTATATACTCACCGCACAACCTCCACCAGTGATGCACGAGTGCGGCACGGCCGCCCGCACGGGCCGCCGCCAGTGTGGCTCGAGCGCCGTGCGTCAAACCTCCACTGCCACAGCCTCCGCCAGTGAGGCACGTGTGCGGCAGGGCCGCAGGCACAGCCACCGCTGCAGCGCCGCGATCAGGATGGCCGCCGCCACAGCCGCCGCTAGTGAGTCACGTGCGGCGGGCCGACGTCATCGCAGTCGGCCCGCCCTTTTTTTTACTTACCGCAAGCACGTGGGACCCGCCGTGTTTGAATTACTCGGCCCCCGCGCAGCATCCGTGCGGCGCTCCGGTGGATAGGCTCGGCGCTCTCGCCGTTGCCGCGCGGTCCCCGCTACCGGCGACGCCGCGCTTCACCGCCGATGACCGCAAACAGGTAAGACAGAGCCTTTACTCTGTCTCAAGAGTCAAGATTGTATAATTATCATATGTACTGAAACGTAACAATGAAATTCTTATGTTAATTTGGCTGTCAAATGGATGTTAATTGGCTGTGGACCATTCTCGCTTGTAGTGCATTTTATGTTATCCCACTTTATTATGAAAATAAAATTCATACCTTTGTTTTCTTATCTACTTTGTAGGTTACAAATTAGAGTTCTTAATTACCTTTCTTGGCCTGGAAACTATACAAATAACATAGATGGTGTTGTGCAATGTTCTGAAGATTAGAATGTGTTGTCAGACATAGAAGAATGTTATATCAAAATTCAAAAGATCTCCCTAATTGGACTATGTTTAGTGACACTAAAACGAATATTTGCAGAGGAGCAAAACCATGGCACTCATTTAAAAGTACTTTTTCAATATATTATTTTAGCTGAATTGTGTCAAAAAGAGCAGTTGGAACAATCTTTGACCTAATCTGAGGAAAGTTTGCTGACCTTCAAAGATTTTTCACTCTGTGTCATCATCAAGTCTAGTATTAACCTTCTATTGCTGGGTTATATCGCACACGAAGTGTTAGATATGGAATCCATAACAATAAATCAAATATAGTACTCAATTAGTTACAATTAAAGGTCTCTTAATCCACACCAATATCTATTGGAGTCATATAATGGTTCACTCAGTACTTACTGATGTTATTTACATTTCAGGGGATCACTTTTGATGAATTCAGATCTTTTTTTCAATTTTTGAATAACTTGGAGGACTTTGCCATTGCAATGCAGATGTATAATTTCGCAAATCGATCAATTGGGCAAGGTGAGTAAAATTATTATTTCAAATATTTGCAGAGGAGCAAGTTCATTTGGGTAATATTGATTTTGGTTTTGTTTTATAAACTTGTGAATTTGTGCTTTGAGAATAAAAAAAGCTTTGCTGAAGTAACAAAGACTACTTGTAATTATTCACAATTTTGGGCTATGGGCATTATTTTAAATAATAGTAAAGCACTTCTAATGGCTTTTAGCACTGCTTTACTGTTTTACTATTACATTTATAAGGAATTGTTTACTTTGACCCCCTTTTTTAATAGTATATCAATCCTAATCATCACTTATTTTCCAAGTTAATTTGAGAAAACTGGATTTTAGGAATTACTGCTTTAAAAACACGTACATCTTTTTTCTATAACAAAGATTAACTTGCTAGTGTTATGATTGTTGGAGATGCAGGATGAAATAGTAATGATGATGATGATAATGTGACCTGAAAATATCAACACCACTTAACTAACTGAGCAGCAAGTTAAAAGAACCCGAGTAATATTTTTATCTTGTTTATGTGTACATAAGCCCCATTCAACTAAACATAATATTAAGTTATATCACCTCTGAAAATTATTTTCACTTACTATATCTTACAGACATTAAATATTTTTAATGATAATGTTTTCAATATATCATATTAGTTATGCTAATACAGGTCCACCACCGATTTTCCGGCGCCTTTGGTTCCAGAGCTTTGCCGGACCAATCGACTAATTATACCCCTCCCATGTCTCCAAGCACCATGGACTGCTCGAAACTTAAATACAACGAATACTAATTGTAAATTAATTTTATTGCAAAATTTACATTTCTTGCATGGGCAACCTGGGTGCCAGTTAATGAGTTGCCGTCAGAAGTCCCGATGAGGGTTGGATCAGCAGCCGCCCGTGTGCCACTTTCCCGGCAGGACTACCAGGCCGACCACCACCAACAGCAGATTTACCCACAAAGTAAGCTATGGGAACAGATCTGCCGGCTCTGGCTGGGCAGGAGTTCCTGAGCCCCGGCTGCAGGGCAAAAATTCAACCAGCCGATTGGAGGTCCAGCTGCAGAAGTTGGCTATGGGAATGGACCCACCGTCTCCAGCCGGGCCGGAGTTCCAGAGCCCCAGCTGCAGAGGCAAATTAGACCCACAGAAGTCCCAATGAGGTAGAGATTGGCCGCCTCACCTGGCCTGAGTTCCACATTTTCAGGGGGAATTCCGGAGAGGATTTCACGTGCACTCTCGTAATAATTTTGTCCGGATTAAAGAAAGTGCCAGACCAACTGTTGCCGGAAAATCAGTGGTGGACCTGTATAACTTACAGAAAAATTATCTTTTCAATGAATTGTTAACACTTATTAAACTATTGACATTTGTGAAACACATACAACTTGGAAATGTAATCTTCCTTGTCTTTTTTTACAAATTGTTGTGCAGTAGTGAAATCGACGTTTTATATATTTAAATTGGTAAAGAAAACAGGCTGATCAGTAACATTGGGAAGGGTGTTTCACGTTTTTAATTCTTTCTTTGGCTTGGTTATACAGATGAGTTTAAGCGTGCTGTATATGTGGCCACAAGCCTCAAACTTTCTTCTCATTTGGTGAACACAATCTTCAAAATCTTTGATGTAGACAAAGATGATCAACTAAGTTACAAGGAATTCATTGGTGTTATGAAAGATCGACTACACAGAGGATTTAGGGTGAGCAGATATAGTTTCATAAACGATTATTGCTGAATTGCTTTGAAAGCATATTTGCTTATCTATACAGCTTAATAGGTGATAATTGCCCTGGTATTCAATCAAAACAAAACATATTAGATCTTTAATGCAATGGAAATCAACTGGAATGCTAAGAACGTGTAACTGAAGTAAACAGTAGCACTTCTGGATTAGCCCAGTGTTATCACAAACTTCTATTTAATGTTTAAACTTTCAAGGTAACTTTTATAAGATCTTGTTGTTTTGAGTAACCACTTACTAAAAATCTTTCATCTATTGAAAATGCGGTCTATTTAAGTGCACCATCCATTGTTTACATACTTATGCATACAAGGATTCAATATTGCTCTGGCATTTTTTTATTACCTAGTCTGATTACCAAGTCACATTATTACAAAACTGATTTATAGCTTCATCTAACTCCTGTTTATAAATTTCAAAAGAGTAAGCTACATATAACATTGTCAATGTAAGATATCTATTAGACTATTTGAATACAAACATGTGGTTCCTGAACTAATATGTATGTTATAACAAACTCTAATTCTGAAGAACATTTTTAAAATAAAAAACAAATTCCTCCACAGTTTGAAAATGCCCTATTCACTCCTTTGAGTAATAATTCCAAAGAAGCTGATAAAACTCGCTTTCATCTCAACCTTTACAGAGAATCAGCATCCAGATAATACAAAAGCTTTCTCATAAATAGGAACATAGAAAATAGGTGCAGGAGGAGGCCATTTGGCCCTTCGAGCCTGCACTGCCATTCATTGTGATCATGGCTGATCATGCACAATCAGTAACCCGTGCCTGCCTCCTCCCCATATCCCTTGATTCCACTAGCCCCTAGAGCTCTATCTAACTCTCTTTTAATTTCATCCAGTGAACTGCCTTCTGTGGCAGAGAATTCCACAAATTCACAACTCTCTGGGTGAAAATGTTTTTTCTCATCTCAGTTTTAAATGGCCTCCCCTTTATTCTTAGACTGTGGCCCCTGGTTCTGGACTCCCTCCACATTGGGAACATTTTTCCTGCATCTAGCTTGTCCAGTCCTTTTATAATTTTATACGTTTCTATAAGATATCCTCTCATCCTTCTAAATCCAGTGAATACAAGCCCAGTCTTTCCAATCTTTCCTCAAATGACAGTCCCGCCATCCCGGGGATTAACCTCCTGAACCTACGCTGCACTGCCTCAATAGCAAGGATGTCTTTCCTCAAATTAGGAGACCAAAACTGCACACAATACTCCAGATGTGGTCTCACCAGGGCCCTGTACAACTGCAGAAGGACCTCTTTACTCCTATACTCAAATCCTCCTGTTATGAAGGCCAACATGCCATTAGCTTTCTTCTCACCCTGCTGTACCTGCATGTTTACTTTCAGTGACTGGTGTACAGGGACACCCAGGTCTCGTTGCACTTCCCTTTTTCCTAATCTGACACCATTGAGATAATAACCGTCACCCTCTGCATCCATGCAGGAAGCTAATTTTCTATTTAGTCGTTGGGTCTCTTTGGATCCCATGCAATCTAACCTTCCATGAGCAGCCTACCATGCAGTACCTTGTCAAATGCCTTCCTGAAATCCATATATACATTGTCTGCAGCTCTGCCCTTACCAACCTTTTTGGTTATATCTTCAAAAAACTCAATCAGATTAGATTAGTGAGACAAGGTCGCCCACGTACAGAACCGTGCTGACTATCCCTATTGAACCCTTGCCCATCTAAATGCACGTGTATCTTATCCCTCGGAATACTCTCTAGTAACTTTCCAACCACTGATGTTAGACTTACTAGCCTATAGTTCCCAGGCTTTCCCTTGCAGCCCTTCTTAAATAGAGGCAGAACATTTGCCACCCTCCAACTCTTCTAGCACCTCAGTGTATTTAATGAAGACTCAGATATCTTAGCCAGGGCACCAGCAATTTCCTCTCTAGCTTTCCACAGTGATATATCTGATTGTTTCTGACAAAGATGTGTCGCTCTGTGTTAGCTATGTAACTTGCAGCAGTAAATATAATGCGAATGAAACAGACAGCAAGTTCTAGCTAACATTTGAGCATCATTTTTTGATAAGTTACTGGAGCTTCTGGATTCTTTTATCTGTGGAGCTGATTAAAACCGGGTTTGAGAAAACAGGAACTGAAATCTGACAGATCATTGTCATGTGGAGATGACAAAAGTAATGACAGAAAAATCCTAAAGTCCGATGTGATGTGGATTAATAAATAAAATGCTCAAAGAATTCAGCGGGTCAAGCAGCATCCGTGAAATTAACAGAATGATCAACGTTTTCGTTTGAAACCCAGCATCAGGATTGAACGTATAGCGGGAAAATAGCCGTTGTATGAAAGTGAGAGAGAAAGATGAGACAGGCTGATAGGATTAGAGGTGAGAATCATTTGCTAGCATTTGCATTTCTTGACCATGGTTCTGTTAACTGTGATGTTTCACTCAGACCATGGTTCTGTTAAATGTGATGTTTCATTCGCAGCTTATAATGTCTGGAAATGGCCAAGATTGCCAGCTAAAATGAGATCATAAAGGGGTTACAACATTTGTTATTTTTGTGATGTGGTGTAATGACCCTAATTATGATTGCAGTAATTTGTCAACATTTGTACTTATTAAAATTGTATTATGACATGTGTGCAAGGTGGCATCTGTTGTCTTGGATGGTTGCAGGTTAATCAAAACCAATACAGAAATACAGCATGGAAAGATGCAAAAAGCAGGTCAGGCAACATCTATGGAGAAAATGGATAGGTGATGTTTTGGGTTGGCACGCTTCTTCAGACTGAAAGTAGTGGGGGTGTGAGGAGCAGGGCCGGCCTTAGGAGGTGCGGGGCTCAATTGGGAACAATTTTGGTGAGCCCCAGGTTCCCAGCCAAGGTCTGTAGAATCATAGAAATATAAATAAAGTCTTTCTTTCTTTTAAAATCTTTTTATTGTTTTTTTTCCAAAACCCCCCAAAAATAAAACATAAAAAACTGAGCAAAAAGAATAATGATAAACATAACAATGGTATTGATACATAGGGATCAGGATTACATTAATAACAGGTATAACCTAATATGAGACCAGTGTCAAAATACACAATGAATATAGACCTCCAGGTCTCTATGTAAATATAGTTAAATCTTTAAAAGGAAACTTATAAATGTTTTTTAAAAAACGCAAAGATAAAAAGACAAAAAGAAAAAAGGAAAAAACAAAACCCCCTAAACTAAAGAAGAAAAAAAAGAAAAATTGATAATAATAAAATAAGAATAAAAATAAAATAAATAAATAAAAACAAAACAGAGCAAAACCGAATCTGAACTGAGAAATTCTGTCGTCAAGTCCGTTCCACCCCATGAAGGTAAAATATTTTTTATAATGGTTAAAGAGGGAGCAATTTATGTTGTATGAAAGTGTTCAATAAATTTTCCCCAAGTCTTATCAAATTTAACCAAGGGTTCAACAATGTCACTTCTGATTTTTTTTTCTAAATTTAAACATGATATAATTTCAGAATACCACTGGAGTGTGGTCGGAGGGTTGGAATCTTTCCATTTAAATAAAATAAATCTTCTGGCAATTAATGTGGTAAAAGCAATCAACCGATGGGCGGAGCGGGACAAATGAATAGAATCTAAAATTGGTAACCCAAAAATTGCAGTAATAGGATGAAGTTGTAAATCTATACCTAAGACTACAGAAATAGTATCAAAAATGTCTTTCCAATATTTTTCCAAAAGAGGGCAGGACCAAAACATATGGGTCAGTGATGCCACTTCAGAGTTACATCTATCACAGGTAGGATTTATATGACTATATCAAATGAGATAACTTATCTTTTGACGTATGAGCTCTGTGAACCACCTTGAATTGTATCAAAGCGTGTCTTGCACACATTGAAGAGGTATTAACTAATTGAAGAATCCTCTCCCATTTCTCAAAAGATAAAGAAATTTGGAGTTCTCTTTCCCAGTCATTCTTAATTTTATCAAATGTATCTATTTGTAATTTCAAAATCAACTCATAAATAGTCGTTATTAATCCTTTCTGATAAGGGTTCAACTGTAAAAAAAATTCCAAAATTTCGGGTTGATGTGGTAGCAGAAAAAGGGGTAGAGTAGCCTTCAAAAAATGTCTAATTTGTAAATATCTAAAAAAGTGTGAATTAGGTAAGTTATATTTATTGGAGAGTTGTTCGAAAGACATAAAACAACCTTCCAAAAACAAATCACGAAAAGCTACTAATCCCTTCCTCTTCCATAACAAAAAGACTTGATCAGTACTAGATGGTTGGAAGAGAAAATTGGATAAAATAGGACTCGATAAGATAAAATGATTTAGTCCAAAAAACTTACGAAATTGAAACCATATTCGGAAAGTATATCTTATTATTGGGTTCGTCGTATATTTATTCAATCTCGTAATTGTAAAAGGTAACGAGGCCCCTAGAATAGAAGCCAATGATAGCCCTTGTAAGGAATCACGTTCTAGGTTTATCCATCCAGGGCAATGGGTATCTTCTAAATCTTTTGTCCAAAATGTTAAATAACGAACATAGACTGCCCAATAGTAGAGTCTAAGGTTCAGCAATGCCAAACCACCAACTTTTTTTGATTTCTGTAGATATTTTTTACCTAGTCTGGGATTTTTATTCTGCCATATATATGAAGAAATTTTGGAGTCTATAATATCAAAGAAAGATTTGGCAATAAAAATTGGTATCGTCTGAAATAAATATAGAAATTTAGGTAAAATGAACATTTTAATAGCATTGATTCAGCCAATTAAGGATAAGGACATTGGTGACCATTTAGTAAACTGATGTTTAATATGGTCAATTAAAGGCATAAAATTAGCTTTAAATAAACCCTTGTGTTTCTTGGTGATCTTAATACCTAAATAAGTCTATTATAGACTTTATATCTCTATGGTAGAATGGAAAGTAATCAAAATGTGCGCTTAAAAAGTGCATGCAAGTTAATGGGCCAAACAGATCTAAGCTACATTTTTATATAAAATTGCATACATGTAAGCCTACAAGTAACAAACAAAATGTGTTGATCACCTCTGAAAAGTACATAGTTACAATACCACTAGTTTTATTGACTGAAATGAAAAAAAAAAAAAAAAATTAACTAGATCCTGGAAAACCAATAACCATTGGCGAAAAACCAGTCCAGGCATTAAATTTTGGGCTTCAGCCCCATCCTCCCCTTTGGGCTTCTACCCCACCCTAACTCAGTTGTGTGTGTGCGTGCGTTAGTTGTGTGTGTTTGTTGTCTGTGCCTGATGTGTGTGTGTGTGTTAGTTGTCTGTGCGTTATGTGTGTGTGTGTGTGTGTGTGGGAGGGAAGGAGAGAAGGGAGGGAAGGAGAGGAGGGAGAGAAGGGAGGAAGGAGAGAAGGGAGGGAGGGAAGTAGAGAAAGAAGGGAGGGAGGGAAGGAAGGAGAGAAGGGAAAAGAGAGAGGAAGGAGGAAGGGAGGGAGGGAAGAAGGGAAGGGAGGGAGGGAAGGAGAGAAGTGAGGGAGAGGGCCGGCGGCAGAAGCGGATGCCGGGGTCCGGGCGGACGGGTGTGAGCTGAGGCCGAGGTTGGTAAACGTTGCTCCGACCCCCGGCCGGGCCTTCCCTGTATTGTTCACTGTGTCTCCCCGGGGAGTTAGAGGGGTGGAGCCGGGGCTGTGTGCGTGAAGCATGGCGACTGGAGGGGCGGGAGCGCTGCTCCGGGACCGTGAGGGAACAACCCACCTCCCCCTCTCCCCCTTCTCCATTCCCCCTCACACCACTCTCCCCGTCTACCCCTTTGTTCCCCCTCCACCCCTCTACTCTCTCTCCACCCCTCCCTCCCCCCTAGATGTACCCGAGCCGAGAGTATATTACTCTAGCGCGAGGCCCCCTTAGGCGCGGGGCCCAATTGGGAGCAATTGGTCCAATTGGCTTAAGGCCGGCCCTGGTGAGGGGTGCTGTCATTTTCAAGTTAAGTTGGTTTTGTATCTCTAAATCTCTTCTAGATCAGATATTTATGCTATCTTGCATCTGTTCATTGCTGTAGTGAAAAATATGTCAGTATAGAAAATGTACGATTTTGGGGAACTTTGCTGCCATCTACTGGTTATCAGCATTATTGTTGCATAAAATGAATAGTTATAAATTGTTATGTGTACAAGCATGTCCATAGCTTACCTGGAAGTCATATTTATAAATCTTACTACACTTACTACACTTATCCGCTTACTACACAAGATGTTGAGCGGATATAAGCCTCCACATGAAAAGTTGGAACAAGGGAGCACAGATTCAGAATGACGGTGGCCTGTTCAGAACAGAGATGAGGAGGAATTTATTTGCTTGTAGGGTTGTAAATCTTTGGAATTTTACCATTCCACAGCACTGTGGAGACTGAACCATTCAATGCATTCAAGACTGAGGCGGACATTTTTTGGCCTATTGGGAAGTTTATAATTATGGAGATCTGGACAGCCATGGTCTCATTGAAACGAGGAGCAGGCTCAAGGTGCGATACGGCCTATCCTTCAAATTAATAATTTATTCTAATGCAAATGAGGCCCAGGAATTGCTTTATGCTCCCCTTTGGGACAAGCAAGTGAGTGGTCTGTGAGATGAATTGTGCATTATGGCAAAGAGTGAGGAGGTAGTAGTGCCAGGTACACTCACAATTTTGTCCACACATATCCCTCTTAGTTAAAATGTTGAGGTTCAAAGGTTGAGGAGAACTCTACCATATATTCTTTCTGTACTAATACTGAGGAAAATGACATTTGTGCAGGGCTGCCAACTCTCACGCATTGAACGTGAGAGTCACGCTTTTGACAAAATTCTCACGTTTTCACGCTGATCTCAAATTTCTCACGCTCAAAAATCTGCAGGTGCTGGAATGTTCAAAATAAAGCAAAAATTGTGGTGAGTAAAAACCACGAGGTGAGTAAAAACCACGAGGGGAATATATAAGTGGAATGCATAGTCTTTTTCCTGGGATATGTGATTAAATAACTAGAGAGCATTGGTTTAAAGCAGGGCTGTCAAACTACCGGCCCGCGGGATGATTTGGGGGGAAAAAAGTTTCGTTTCTCCCGTGCAGATGGTGTGATAGGTGAGACACGGAGGTGGTCTAAGCACAGACCCCCTCCCCCCGACCCCCCAGAGGCACTGCTCACCTCCGGCGGCTCTGTGTCCGGCGGCCGCTCTGTCCACACCCCATGGAGTTTTAACCCGGAGCCAGGAGCGGACTGGGAGAGTGGGGGCGTCGGTGCCGCCTCCGGAGCCGCGGGGATGAATCTCGGGCAAAGGCTCCGCTCCGATGCCCGACCCCCGGGTCACTGACCCTCACCTTCCCTGGACCCCAGCTGGACACAAAGCACCTGGGCCGGCCCACATTCCCGGGAGCGGGGGGGGGGGGTGGGGGAACGCTCCCCAGGCATTGCCAAGTCTCCGCTCACTCCGGATGTTGTCGCCGCTTCACTGACACACACTCTCACACGCACACTGGCACACACAAGGTTTAAAGGGATATGGGCCAAATGCGGATAAATGGGACGTTTAGATGGGGCATCTTGATCTGCATGAACAAGTTGGGATGAAGGGCCTGTTTCCATGCTGTAAGACTATAACACATTGTAGAAAGGGTGCAATTGCTCTGGAGAGGATCCAGGGCGATTTATGGAAATGTTGGCAGGGCTGGAATTTTTTTTTCACTTTGAAGAAAGATTTGATAACTGGGATTGTATTCACTGCAGCAACGGAGGTGAAGAAAATACTTAGTTGAGGTGAATAATATTATGAGAATAGGACCTGTTTCACTTAACAAAGAGTGTAGGAAGGAACTGCAGATGCTGGTTTAAACTGAAGATAGACACTAAGAACTAGAAAAACTCAGCAGGACAGGCAGCATCTCTGGAGAGAAAGACTGGGTGATGTTTCGGGTCGAGACCTTCAGACTGAAGAGGTTGAAAACCAGCCATAAAACACAATGACTGGAGATGTGTGTTATCCAACTAAGGGCAGAAATCAGAATCATGTGTTCATCTTTATTGACGTGACACCATAATAAATATATTACAGAAAAAAGAATTTAATGGGGTGGTACGGTGGCGCAGCGGTGAAGTTGCTGCCTTACTACCACATGGGTTTTCTCTGGATATTCCGGTTTCTCCCACATCCGAAAGAAGTGCAGGTTTGTAGGTTAATTGGCTTCTGTAAATTGTCCCTGGCGTGTAGGATGGAACTGGTGTATGGTAGATTGCTGGTCGGTGTGGACTTGGTAGGCTGAAGGGCCTGTTTCCATATATATGTTTTACATATATATCTTAATTTCATTGAACCATATACGATTGAATATGTGACATTATTTTCGTCTTGTTTCTATAGTCAAAGGGTAAGGTTGATTGATTTATTTGTGCAGAACAATGATGGAAGTCCGACTCTTGCCTTGTTTCTCTGTTTTTTTCTCTCTATATATGCATAACAGCATGAATTATAATCTGATTTCCATACATGAATATAGTCATTCGTGTGCTGCACCTGTTGATCAGAGCCTGGCTCTACTGTGGAATGTAATTAGGAATGTAATTTAGCCTAACCTTATTGATACCTAATCCAATTTAAAGCATAAATGTTGCATTCAAGTGTAAGTTAAAAGACTTACTACAGTATGCACCAGATTGCACAATTTCAAGCTGAAAAATGCGAAAGCTCCCTACCGTGGGAGGGGGGACACCCGCCTTCCACACCCTCCCCCCCCCTTGGTCGCTATGCTCCCTCGCAATTTCTCACTCAACTCTCACCCAATGTTGGCAGCCCTGTTTGTGCAAGGGGCAGATCATCAAATTAGATGCTAATCAGAGGTTGTATCAACTTCTTGCAGTGATCTTATGACTCCATGGCACTGTGGGGAATATAGCAGTTTTTTTGTGCCTAATCAAAAATAGATTGCATGATATTTCACCGCGATGCTGTTATTGGACATTACTATGTGCTAAATGACTTGAGGCATTTTGGAAAGATGTGAGACTATGCTATATATGAGTAAACTTTTTGTTTGTAATGTAAATCGTATTCCTTTCCATCAACAACAAATTAATTGAAGCCCCAGTGCTCTTCACATGTTTTAGCACCATTTTTTTAAACTCTTAACATTTGATGTAGAATATTGAATATAGAACTGTATATCTTTTTCTCAAGAGCAGAAAGAAAAGAATAGTATTAAATCTCATTGCTATTTTTTGCTTCAGCTGCACTTTGTGGTAAGCTAAATTAGTGTTTTATTTATTCATACTTTTATAACTTGTACATTATAAGATCCATGTTACCAGAGGAATACATATATCCTAAATGTATTCATTACTAAGAAGGAGAAGCCTAAAGCAATGTCAGTGCTTGAAATAGGATGCTTTCTATTGTAACATTTCTGGTACGATGCATATATACCATCTTTCTGAATCTATCTCAGCCTGTAGATGGACCTCGACCCGAAATGTCACCCATTCCTTCTCTCCAGGGATGCTGCCTGTCCCACTGAGTTACTCCACCATTTTGTGTCTAGCTATCTTTATATGAGTCTTATGTAATACATAGATTTATCTGTCTTCAGTGGCCAATGGCCTTTTATTGAAAACGCATAGCTGGCTTATAACATGTAACTGAATTATACGAAAACGGGGAATTATAGACCAGTTAACCTTACATCGGTAGTGGGGAAGATGCTTGAGTCGATTTTTAAAGATGTTATAGCAGCGCATTTGGAAAGCAGTGACAGGATCGGTCAAAGTCAGCATGGATTTATGAAGGGGAAATCAAGCTTGACTAATCTGGAATTTTTTGAGGTGCAACAAGTAGAATGGATAAGGGAGAGCCAATGGATGTGGTGAATCTGGGCATTCAAAAAGCCTTTGACAAGGTCCCACACAAGAGATTAGTGTGCAAAATTAGAGCACATGGTATTGGGGGTAGGGTATTGACATGGATAGAGAACTGGGCAGACAGGAAGCAAAGAGTGTAAAGAGCTTAAACACACAGGTTGATACACAAGCATCTTATTATTCAGGTCATAATCTTGTAAGCAGGTCATTACACGTTCACACTGCTACAGCTACTGGCAGGCAGTGGGCGAGTCCTTACACTATGAATGTTATAATTAGGTGGAGTTATAATTACTAAGCATTCTAATTGGCTAACATGCAATAGCCAATCTACATCTCTTCTTGTATAAATGAAAAGCAATAAGGCATTACAACTACAACGAGTAAATAAAATGTTAAATGCAAATCGCCACATCTAATAATAGTGGGGTTAAACATAATCACCATATCTAACAGGTGGCTTGCTAACCCGCCCGGTCCTCATACTGTATGGGGCTGCCTCATCAACCTTTTACTCCAAAAAGTTGAGGGAGCAGTCCAGTGCACCCAACGGGCTATGGGGAGACATCATAGGGGAACCCAAGGGAGACCGTCACGGGGTTACCGGAGAGCCGGTTACAAAATGGGTAGTGGGGGCCGACCGACGCGGGGAGTGGACTGGACTGGCGGCGGCAGATGCTGGAATGGTTGGAACAGCGATCACTTTAAAGTTGAGCGGTGGGGCATCAGGACCCTGGAGCGCCGGACGCTGTTCCTTCACAGGAGGGAGGTGTTGACGGTTGCGTCTATCGATGGTGCCACCGACATCGACCAGGTAGGAACGTGGTTCCTTTGAGGGGCCATAAATGTACCCCAGTTTGGTATGTCCTTTGTCTGTCTGTAGTCGGACCACTTGGCCTTGAATGAATGACTTGAGCGGTTTGCTGGTCTTATTGTAATTTTGTTTCTGCGTGCCTCGGTTAGACTGTACGCGCTTTTGTACTACAGCGGGGGTGACGACTTTAGGTTTTAGATGATCCTGGGTGACGGGCAACGGAGGTCGCATTCGGCGGGACATCAGGCGCTGGGCTGGAGAACCTAGAATGTTATCTCTTGCAATATTTCGCAGGTTCAACAGGTCCAGGTAGACATCAGATTTTGCTAGGTAGGAGCACTCCATGAGTTGTTTAGCGCACCGAACAGCATGCTCGGCAAGTCCATTGGACTGTGGGTATTCTGGGCTGCTGGTGGCATGTCGAAAGTTCCACCATTTTGCAACGTCTTTAAACTTTTGGGTTGATGAGGGTTAACACTATCAAAGTCAGCAAGTGGTGCTACAGTCTCAGCCATCCGACAAGCATGAATCGCTTGCTCCAAAGTCAGTTCAGCGTTCCGCAGCAGTTCGGCTCTTAACTTGCGGTCGCTCATTCCTCCCACAATTTTATCACGTACTAGCTCATTTGTCAACTCACCAAATCTGCAGCGAGAGCAGATATGTCTCAAGTCACTGATAAATCGTTCCACAGACTCATATGCCTGTTGCATTCGGGCGAAAAATCTCGTCCTCTCGAGGATCCTGTTAGACGGCAGGTCACACAGTTCTCTGAACTTCCTCAGCAGAACCATCGAGTTGCCAATAGTTTCAGCCGGCACCACTACCAGACCATTCCCGTCCAGTTGAGCTGGTGCAAATTCAAAAGAGTCAGCGCGGATCATAGCCTCCGGACCCGCTAAATTCAACAACAGCGACGCTTTCAAATCGTCGGGATCGTTTCGATGAACGATGCAGATATAATGAGAGTAATCCTCAAACATTCGCCATCGCTCGGCAATATCGGAATCAAACACGAGCGGGCTAGGCTTTCTACAAGAGTTAGCCATGTCAGCAAAATCACTCACCAATATTCTGATAAACAAAATAAATCGCGGTAAACAGACGCGGGGTAGACCCGATTTTCTGACACCATGTAAAGAGCTCAAACTCACACAGGTTGAAACACAAGCATCTTTATTATTCAGGTCATAATCTTGTAAGCAGGTCATTACAAGTTCACACTGCTACGGCTACTGGCAGGCTATGGGCGAGTCCTTACACTATGAATGTTATAATTAGGTGGAGATAATTACTAAGCATTCTAATTGGCTAACATGCAATAGCCAGTCTGCAAAGAGTAAGAATTAATGGGTCCTTTTCAGAATGGCAGGCAGTGACTGGTGGGATGTCGCAAGGCTCGGTGCTGGGACCTCAGTTAATTACGATATATATTAACGATTTTGACGAGGGAATTAAACGTGACATCTCCAAGTTTGTGGATGGCACAAAGCTGGGTGGCAATGTGAGCTGCAATGAGGATGCAGGGTGACTTGGATAGGTTGGGTGAGTGGGCAGATTCATGGCAGAAGCAGTATAATATGGATAAATGTGAGGTTATCCACTTTGGTGACAAGAACAGGAAGGCAGATTATAATTTGAATGATGTCAGATTAGGAAAAGGGGAGGTGCAACGAGACATAGGTGTGCTTGTACATCAGTCACTGAAAGTAAGCATGCAGGTACAACAGGGAGTGAAGAAAGCTAATGGCATGTTGGTCTTCATTGCGAGAGGATTTGAGTTTAGGAACAAGGAGGTTCCACTGCAGTTGTACAGGGCCCTGGTGCGACCGCACCTGGAGTATTGTGTGCCATTTTGGTCTCCTAATTTGAGGAAGGACATTATTGCTCTTGAGGGAGTGCAAGGTAGGTTCACCAGGTTAATTCTTGGGATGGCGGGACTGACATATGATGAAAGAATGGGTCGACTGGGCTTGTATTCACTGGAATTTAGGATGAGAGGGGATCTTATAGAAACATATAAAATTCTTAAAGGATTGGACAGGCTAGCTGCAGGAAAAATGTTCCCGATGATGGGGGAGTCCAGAACCAGGAGTCACAGTTTAAGAATAAGGGGTAGGCCATTTAGGACTGAGATGAGGAAAAACTTCTTCACCCAGAGAGTTGTGAATCTGTGGAATTTTCTGCCACAGAAGGCAGTGGAGGCCAATCCACTGGATGTTTTCAAGAGAGAGTTTGATTTAGCTCTTAGGGCTAAAGGAATCAAGGGATATAGGGAAAAAGATGATCACCCATGATCATATTGAATGGTGGTGCTGGCTCGTAGGGCCGAATGGCCTACACCTATTTTTCTATGTTTCTAACTTGAATGCTGCAAATTTCACTTGTCATCAGCAATTTACCATTGAATGTACAACACAGTAGATATGCAGCCAACGTATTACTCTCCTCACAGTTACAGTAATTTCAATTAACTGACAATTGCAGGTTGTAGCAAATAATTTGTGATTGCAAAATGCCAGTTTAAACTACTGAAAACTTCCCACCCATCCTAAATAATATAATATAATGCCTGTCCTTCATTTGATAGCCTGTCAGCTAAACTGCTCACAGCAATTTGTCATGTTCCTCAGAAGGGCCCTGTAGCATTTCACTCAGTTAGTTAAATTGCAGGGAATACTAATCTATCTTCAAATTAGATGGTTATTTTGCATAGAGTGATGTCTCTCAAACTGTAAAGTAACAAAATACAGGTTTAATCGTTTTTAGTGGTGTTGGTTGAAGAAAGAATGTTTTCCAGATCTCATTGCACATATGACTATTTGGATCTTAAATAGCTGACATGGAAGACTATTATGATTACATGGTTGAAAGGCAAAATAAAAATTGTGGATGCTGGAAATTTTAAATTAAAAAATGCAAAAAATATTGACACAGAAATAGAGCTAATATTTTAAGTTGAAAATGTTTCATCTGAATCAATTTTATCCTCTGATTCCCACAGTGAGAAGGATTTGCCTGAGCTCCACATCTAAATAGACAATAGACAATAGGTGCAGGAGTAGGCCATTCGGCCCTTCGAGCCAGCACCGCCATTCAATGTGATCATGGCTGATCATCCCCATTCAGAACCTTCAGTAAATCTTGTGGAAAAGTTACCCACAGCTTAATAATTTATTATTTTTCATTTGGTACCTTAGCTACTTAAGTAGTTAAAAATCCTCTATGATATAAACCAATAGTATGCATGCAACACATTGTAATGGAAAATCCACAAGTTATAAAATGATCAGGTAGAATCTGTAATTTGTAATCACCACTGGGAATACAATGAAAATGCTCAACACTTTTCTAGTTTGTTCAGTAACTATTTAGTTCATGTGCATCTAAAAATTTGTAATGTAATTAAATAAATTATTCAGGGTATTGTAGAGGCACCAAACGTCGTGAATAAACGGTTTCTTTATTCAGGCATTATAGGTTAGATATACATGCACGTTTAGTCCTCTAACACAAAGTCATTGTTGCTGCTGCGAGGCTATTGCCTCGTGGGCTTGAGCTGGGCTCTTGCTGAGGTGGCAGGACACTCACGCGAAGAGAGAGGGAAGGTTGACCTGGGGTTCGTTATATATACTAAGGCACAACCCTATACCCCGTGACAACTCCTTCCCGCCATTGCCCAGTCACGTGACCCTACCCCCGACTGCCGAGGCTTTGTGTAGCTAGTGGCCCAACCACCGGGAGCTGCTACAGGAGCCCCGCAGAACCAGAGGGAGGAAAACGAGCAGGCCAACAAAACGTGGCAGCCTCAATTCGTAAACACACAGGCAGACCGTGAGGGCAGACGTCGAAAAGGGATGGAGCGCGCTCACCTTCTACAAGAAGGTGTGCAAGCATGGTCGACGGCGGCTCCTGCTGTGGGTCGGGGGAACCCCGGCTGTGGGTCGGGACGGTGGGGCCCGCGGGCGCAGTTGACGCTCCGGCTGTGGGCCAGCCCGGCCATATGCCGAGGGGTGCAAGGAGACCAACACAAAAGCCGCAGGATGGATACGGTACAGACCCGACACGTCGACCAGCAGGGGATCGTGTCCTGAGAAATACGGGCCCAGCGACAGCTGGGAGACGTCGGCAACAATGCAAATACAACAACAAAGAAATAACAAGAAACTAATAGCAATATAAAGCTAGGTCATTACAGTGTAAAATGGGGAAAAAAGAAATTACAGTGAGCAAACAAACAGCAAAGTCCAAAGTGGTCGAAGAAGATGTGTTTGAAACTGCAGCAGCGCCATCCAACAAGAGGTAGCGCTGTTGACGGCAGTTAGAGCAGGGCCCTGTATACCGGAGCGAGCGGCGAGCCCCCTCCGACGGGGAAAAAAATGTTGACCTCCGTTCCTGGAAGTGGAAACGTCACTCCCGACCGGCCAGCATGGCGGGCGACGGAGGCGGCCATTTTGGTGGCCGGCTGAGGCGGCCAGCCGAGGCTGCCTTTTGCTGGCGGCCGACGGAGGCGATCCCGGATGCGTGCGTGGTGCCGGCATCAGAAGGCTGCGTGTTCGCATCACATCGGGGTCACCATTATGTAGAGGCACCAAACGTCGTGAATATACGGTTTCTTTATTCAGGCATTATAGGTTAGATATACATGCACGTTTAGTCCTCTAACACAAAGTCATTGTTGCTGCTGCGAGGCTGTTGCCTCGTGGGCTCGAGCTGGGCTCTTGCTGAGGTGGCAGAACACTCGCATGAAGAGAGAGGAAGAGAGAGAAGGAAGGTTGACCCGGGGTTCGTTATATACTAAGGCACACCCCTGTACCCCGTGACAACTCCGTCCCGCCATTGCCCAGTCACGTGACCGTACCCCCGACTGCTGAAGGTTCGTGTAGCAAGTGGCCTAACCACCGGGTGCCGCCACAGGATAACATTTCAACAGTACAGCACAGGGCAGGCTCTTCGGCCCACAATGTTGAACATGCTGCCAAGTTAAACTAATCTCCTCTGTCTGCACATGATCCATATCACTCCATTCCCTGCATATCCTTGTGCCTATCTAAAAATCCCTTAAATGCCTATCATATCCACCTACATCACCATCCCTGGCAGTGCATTCCAGGCATTCACCACCCTCTGTTTATGTAAATAAAAATACCTGCTTACACATCTGTTTTCCCCTTCACCTTCAAAGATATGCCCTGTAGTCTTTGACATGTCCACCCTGGGGAAAAATGGTTCTGACTACCTGTCTGACTGTTAGACATTTTGAAATACTTTTGAAAACTTTCCCTTGAACAAGCCTATCTTATTGTATGGCATTTTGCTCTCTTACATTTTCACTGAAAATCAGACGGCAACTTCTGTCAGCCTCACATACACAATTAATTGCAAAAACCAGGAAGCTACCAACCACTATGCATGGCCTGCCATAAGTTTCCCTCCATTAATGCCTCTCCCTGAGACTTAACATTCAAACGTATAAAAGGTGAGAAGTGGTGTTACTTCATCACCAGACACACTAATTTACTGGTCCTGCAGCAGGCAATGTTGTAATAGTTTCTTAACCTCAGAAAATGGCAGAAATCCTGAGAAAGAATGAATGGCAACTGCTGTTTGGCATTAATTGCACAATCTGAGGAAATACATAAGGAATTACATACAATACATACGCACAATGCATAAGGAAATAATTATTTTGTTTTAAATTCAAGTATTTTGTAAAGTTCTTTAATGGGTGATTTAATAACAATGAAATTCAAACATTATAGTTGTATAATTGATACTGTTACATCTGTGAAGATTCCAAAGTGTAGTATTGTATTTACAATGCAAAAACAAATCATGGTTCCAGGAAATCTGAAATAAAAATGTTAAATACTGTAAATACCCAGGCCATACAACATCTATGTAAAGAGAAACATTTTCATTGCAATTATTTTATAAAGCATAGTAAGTAAACTGAGTTTAAGTATTGATTTACATTCTGTCTTGATTTGAAATAATGATATAAAACTCAATTCTATCAGTGTTTAATTATAAAATGCTACATTAATTTCCAAGCTTGCAGATCATTACTAGACTAGTATTTGCTACTAGAACATTGCCTTAGCTAAAATGTATCTAACAATTTTGAAATGTTTAAGTTCTTTAAAGCCATAAGCTAAAAAATATTTAATATTACCATCTCTTCGTCTTTCTTGCCTTTCATCCAACAGGGCTACAAATCTACACAAGGATACCCCAGTTTTAAAGTATGCCTAAAAAAAGAGTTTGTCCGCAGATAAGTATGTAGAATTTATCTTTTTTTTCTTAAAAGAATATTTATTAAAAAGTAGTGATTTCCTTTAGACTTTATTAGTTAAAATATAATTCCATTCTGTCTTTTTAATTAAAAGTTTATGACTACAATTGTCTTGAGTAATCTCTCAATGGGAGATGCTCTTTAATTTGATGGATTATATGTTGGTTTAGATAAGATTTTTCAAATTGTGGCAAGTAGCTGCATTTAGTCTGAGATACAGATGGTTCAAGAGTCGAAAGTTGTTTATTGTCTGATGTCCCAGGTAGTACATTGAAATTGTTACTTGTAGCAGCACAACAGAATATGTAAACATAGTACACTGCAATCTTCAGACTTGCAATAACAGACTTGTAATAAATGAGAAAAAAAAGTTCAGTGTGTACACATGCACACATACACATAAAAAACAAACAATAATAGTGCAATAATAACAACAGTAGTTTATGTAGTTCAGAGCTTATTTGAGGTTGTAGTGTTTAATCGCCTAATGGCTGTAGGAAAGTAGCTGTTCCTGAACCTGGACGTTACAATATTCACCTCCTGTACCTTCTTCCCGATGGCAGGGGTGAAATGAGTGTGTGGCCAGGGTGGTGTGCGTCTCTGATGATGCTGTCTGCCTTTTTGATGCAGCGACTGCATTAAATCCCTTCGATGGTGGGGAGGTCAGAACCTGTGATGGACTGGGCAATATTCACAACTTTTTGCAGTCTTCACTCCTGGGCATTCAAGTTGCCAAACCAGGCCGTGATGCAACCAGTCAACATGCTCTGTAGAAGTTGAAGCGAATCCTCTCTGACATACCACATCTCGTAATCATCTTAGGAAGTAGAGGTGTTAATGTACTTACTTTATAATTGCATCAGTGTGCTGGGTCCAGGAAAGATCTTCAGAACTATGCATGCCCAAGAATTTGAAGCTTTTAACTCTCTCCACCATCGTCTCATTGATATAACCAGGTTTATGGGTCCACATCCTTCCTCTTCTAAAGTCCACAATCAGTTCCTTGGTCTTACTGACATTGAGTGCCAGCTTGTTGTGCTGGCACCATTTGGTCAGTCGATCGATCTCACTTCTACACTCTGACTCATCACCATCACTATCACACAATAGTCGCATTCCAAAGGAACCTTGTGTTATAGAAAACCACATTAGATAAATAACTGTGTTAATGGGCGAAAAGAGTTTTAGGTCTTTAGAATTTCAGACTTGCAATAACAGTTTTTCTTGCAGGATTTACGACAATAAAGATCTTTCTATTAGAGTCATAGGGAAGTCATAGAGTGATACAGTGTGGAAACAGGCCCTTCAGCCCAACTTGCCCACACCGGCCAACATGTCCCATCTACACTAGTCCCACCTGCCTGTGCTTGGTCCATATCCCTCCAAACCTGTTTCTTAAACGTTGGGATAGTCCCAGCCTCAACTACCTCCTCTAGCAGCTTGTTCTATACACCCACCACCCTTTGTGTGAAAAAGTTCCCCCTCAGATTCCTATTAAATCATTTTCCCCTTGAACCTATGTCCTCTGTTCCTCGATTCCCCCACTCTGGGCAAGAGACTCTGTGCATCTACCCAATCTATTCCTCTCATTTTATACACAAAGCTTTTATACAAATTAGCTTTAAGCTTATTTTTGTCACTACAAGCTGAAAATATTAAAGGCTGTATGTTTCATTGATTAATAAAGTAATATCCCACGTGTCAATAGATGTGCTTGCTTGTCGATTTCAATGGGCATCTACGGTGAAACTGACAGTCTGTGTTCTTGAGAGACAATGATGTCTAATTGCTGCGGGGAGGTTATACAGATTTCTTTTTCCCCTGGACTTTTATTTTGCCAGACAGCTTGTCAATTT
Organism: Malacoraja senta; assembly: GCA_038087875.1. Classification (NCBI taxonomy): domain Eukaryota; kingdom Metazoa; phylum Chordata; class Chondrichthyes; order Rajiformes; family Rajidae; genus Malacoraja; species Malacoraja senta. Next base: position 306,803,745 of record CM075977.1, on the reverse strand, counting down.
CCAACGTATCTTTTAAGTAGCTTTCTAGTTCATAATCAAAATCGCACTATAACTAATTCAACCCAAGAAATGAAAATAATTTTCCATAATTCAACAATCACTTTGAATCTAATTTGTGGTATGGAAACACCTGTTTTAGCAGAACTACCTTTATTTCCCTTTTTGGAAATAAACAATCAATATTTTAACTAAAAAAAGAACAAAGGTCCAGGGTTTGAAGAAGGGTCCCGTGCTAAAACGTCACCTGTCCATGTTCCCCAGAGATGCTGCTTGACCCGCTGAGTTACTCCAGCACCTTGTGTCCTTTTTTGTAAATCAGCATTTGCAGTTCCTTATTTCTAATATTTTAGTTACATAATTATAAATAAACTAATTGTAAGATTGCTGATATCACACAGTAATTTAACAATTATTTTATCCATGATTATGAAGTGTTTTGGAAACCTAAATATCAGACAACGTAACTAAAACATTGATTTTACTTCGGAGTCACATGACATTAGCGTTCACGCAGTGCAACAGCGACGACCGGGAGTACAGGCGCTCCCGCTACACGTCGGTGAAAATAAACAGCGGACCTTCAGGTAAGTCTTACTCTGAGGTCGTAATCCGCAAGCTGTGCTCTGCTCTGCTCTGCTCTCTATTCCAGAGGAACTGGGAACAGGAGCAGCACGGCAAAGGAAGAAAACCGCCCCCCGTTCGACTCCAACAGAACGGGAGTGTTCCATCAGTGGGGGGCGAGAGGCGGCACCTGGACCGCATATGCGGTGGTCCACCCTCATCGAGACCGAGCCGAGCCCAGTCCCGCTAGCGCAGCCTGATGAGCGGCAGCGGGCTGGAGGAAAAGTTTAAACAAACAAACAAACAAACAAACCGGACGGTTATGTCTGACTCCGATGAGGAGGGTCCGCCTTAGAGCGGCAGAGCTAGCCGCCTGAGCCGAATGGAAAGGCTCATGGAGCAACTGCTCCAGCGAGACTTGCTTCAGGAGCTACAGCAGTCTCGCCAGGGGGATCAGGCACTCCCACAGCAGTGCTCTATAAATGCACTGGCCATCGCTTTCCCCTCAAAGCAGGGCAGCGTTGGCGACCAGGGCTGGGCTGGTCAGGAAGAGGGGTCATTGGCTGAAGATGTCGGGAGTACGCTTGGGGTACAGGATCAGGAAGAGCTGCTGGGTGTGGAGATTCGATACGTGGTTTCACCACGAGCAGGGCGGCCATTGGAGCCAAAACTGGCGGCCAGCATCAACCACCTGTCCCTCAAACCCCTACAAGACAGGTACTTAATGAGGCACTAGAGCTGGAAAACTGCAGTTCGCTCAATGTACCGGCTGTTAACAGCCAAATCTGGGGGGGGGGACAGAGTATCCGGAACCAGGAGCTAAAATCCTCAAGCTCCTGACGACAGGGATAACAGCCTATGCTCGTTCCGTGGATGGGGTGGATATGACCACAAACCAGCAAGACACTCTGGCTCTGCTGTGCTACACCCAATATGAGATAAATAACCTCCGCAAGGAGAGAATAAGACCTGCCCTCAATCCCAGGTTTGCAGGACTGTGTAAAACACCGGCCTCAGAGCCGCAGATCCTGTTATTGGAAGGACAAGTGAAAGACCTGGAGGAGGAGTCCAAAGCATTTGGCCTCATGAGGGCAGGCCCCGGAACGAGCAGACACACACAAAAAACCAGACGGCAGTACCCCACCGCGTCCACCAGTCAAGGTCAAATTTATGTCACTGGTGAAAGCTCGGGGTCCGCATACTATCCCCGAAAGCCTTTTTAGGCCAGGGCCCAGAGCGGACCCCATGGAAAATGCGCCACCCCCAATCAGCAGTACATCAGCAGTACATCCAGCAGTATAACGACGGATGAACAAACGGAAGAAAGGAACACTACCATAACTATGGAGGTAGGTGGGTCTGGTTCCTACCAGCATGTAAATGGGGAACTGTACTAACAGAAGGTGTCTCACGAATGATAGTTATATACTTAACAGTATTCGGGGATACAAAATAGAGTTCATTCGAAAACATGCCACCAGTTCAGCACGTACCCAAAGGGTCTTTACCCTCTCAGTCAAAGAGAACTAGAGGCTCAAGCAGAACTGGTGAGGTTACTTACAAAGGGTGTCATTGAGAAATCTAAACATGATCCTTTGGAATTTGTCTCAAATATATTTACCAAAAGTAAAAAAGATGGTGGATGTCGCATCATCATTGACTTAACCTCACTAAATACCTTTGTTAAGTATGTACATTTCAAAATGGAAACATTTGTAACTGCTAAACAACTGATTTCCAAAGGATACTTTATGGCAAGCATTGATCTAAAAGATGCCTACTATTCAGTACCCATTCACAAGGGTCATCGCAGATACCTGAAAATTTACCTGGATGGGGCAACTATGGCAGTATAAAGTATTGCCTAATGGGTTGACATCAGCCTTAGACTATTTACCAAGATATTAAAACCAGCCTTGGCAACATTAGCGAAACAAAGACATATTGTCATGGCGTGACTTGATGATATCCTAATAGTTGGCAAAACCATGGAGTTGGCTAAATCAGCTGTATTAGCTACCAAATAATTGTTGAAACCCTGGGTTTGTCATACATGCAGATAAATCTAAGTTGACGCCATCCACAACTATGGACTATCTGGGATTCAATTAACTCAATCCACATGTCTGTAACGTTGCCAAAAGGTAAAGCAGCAGAATTGGCACAGATGTGCAACAATTTAATGGTAAGCAATCGACCAACCATCCGACAAGTGGCAAGAGTAATTGGCAAAATGGTAGCAGCATTTTCAGCTACACAATTTGGACTCCTGCACTATCAGCACCTACAAAGGGCAAAAGTACAGGCGTTGAAACGACATGCAGGTCACTTTGACAGATCCATGAAACTACCCATTGAAGCAATATCAGAGTTACAATGGTGGATATAACACATTTGGCATAGTTCCAGCCCTATCATCATCAATAACCCAACGTTAACTATACAAACAGATGCCAGTGCTCAAGGCTGGGGAGCAACTAATACCATATCCAGCACAGGTGGTAGATGGACTAACCTAGACTCGTCTTTACTACAAACACTGGGCATAAATTATTTGGGAATGTTGGGTGCATTTTATGGTTTTAAAGCATATTCTAGGAATATGCACAACTTGCATGTTCATTTACAAATTGATAATATCACGGTGGTGGCCTATATTAACCATATGGCCGGAATAAAATCGATATCATGTGACAATTGGGTCAACACAATCTGGTAATGGTGGGTCGATAGACATATTTGGCTATCAGCAACTTACCTACCAGGTAAGCTAAATACAGTGCCAGGTCATGCAAATTCAATGATAAACACCGAATGGATGTTAAATCCTAGAGCTTTGCTAAAATTACAAACCAATATGGCACACCAGATATCGATCTCTTTGCATCCAGACTAAATCACCACGTACCAATGTATGTCCCTTGGGAACCACACCCTGAGGCAGCAGCGATAGATGCATTCGCGCTGAACTGGGAGACAGATTTCTTCTATGCTTTTTCCCCTTCTGCCTTAATCTGTAGGGTACTACGCAAAATACAGATGGACTCTGCTTCAGGTATTTTGATAGTACAAACTGGCCTACACAGCCATGATTCCCAGTGGTCCTCGACATGGTCATCGAAACTCCTATGACCTTTCCCAGTAGCCCAGACCTATTGACGCACCCTGTATCAGGCATAAGGCATCCATGCCATGCCAAAATTAACCTACTGGGTTGCAGATTATCAAAAGACCACTGCTGGGACTGGGATTGTCTGACAGGACCATCAACATGATGACACCGTATGTCCACCAGGAAACAATACCTATCGAGCATCAGGAAGTGGGAAAGATACTGCTCGACTACTGGGACAACGTACTCATCTGCAACCATAACCAATGTACTGGAGTTCCTGGGGGGCCTTCACCATAATGAAGGATTGAGCTACAGCGCCATCAATACTGCCAGACGTGCGCTGTCAGCCTACTTAAAACAGGTGCCAGGACAACAGGCCATAGGGTCTCACCCGCTGGTGATCAAACTCATGAGGAGTATCGTCAACTCCAACCCTCTTAGACCTAGGTATACACAAATCTGGGATGTCAGTGTGGTCCTGACATACCTAAGGGGATGGTCCCCAGCCAGGTCTCTCACCCTGGAAAAGCTAACCCTGAAAACGGTCATGCTGATGCTACTAGTCTCAGCACAAAGAGTCCAGTCCCTCCACTTACTGCGACTGGACAACATGGTTATAACACCAGACCGGGTCTCATTCACCATTCAGGAGCTGCTAAAGCAGAGCAAGCCAGGAACTTGAGTCCTAGTTATGGATTTCCGGGCATACCCACCTGACCTACGGTTGTGTGACATGACTCACTTATTCACTTACATCAACACAACAAGAGATTCTCGAGGGAGAAGGGAAAAAAAAAAAAAAAAAAAAGAGAGATAAATAAATAATAATAAAAAAGCCTTATGGGTCAGGCACAAGAAACCTCATGGTTGGGTGTCGAGCCAAACCATCTCGAGATGGCTCAAGCAGGTACTGGGAGCTGCTGGAGTAGATACTGATGTATATACATCTCACTCCACCAGGGCAGCATCCACATCGGCGGCTAAAAGAATGAACATGGAGAAAACGTTCCAAACGTTCTACCACAAGCCGCTAGCAGAACCTGTGTTATTTGCAGAAAGAGTTTTAAAATCTGCAAAAATATATAATTTAAGCCCGGGGGAGCATTTTGTCTTTTGTTATTGTTTAATAGATACCATTATTGTTTACAAACAGATTATGGTTGATTACGATAACATACTTCCTCCCTTGAATGACTTCGGCAGCGAGTGAAGTATGAACTGTTACACGGTTTGAAATCACAGAGCTTTGAAGTCTTCACGTAGTCACTCACGTGACTCCGAAGTAAAATAGTAAGATTAAACGAGAACTTACCAGTTTGAAGTTTGATCTGTATTTTATGAGGAGTTACGATGAGGGATTACGTGCCCTCCGCTCCCACCCTCAAATATATAGATCAACAGGTATCTTAGTTCTCCTTTTCTTTACTATGTTTATTTCAATTATTGTGTTTCCTGTGATTCCACACCGCTGCTTTGAAGAATGTCGCGCATGCGTGCTGAACGGGGTCTTCACGTAATCCCTCATCGTAACTCCTCATAAAATACAGATCAAACTTCAAACTGGTAAGTTCTCGTTTAATCTTACTATTGTTTAATTCCAAACAGGAAAATACAGTTTTAATTCACCTGGAACAGGACAAAAATTGCACACATTTTCAAATTATTTTCCTTGAGTTTTTGCTCAAAAGATTTGTGTATCAACAAGCACAAAGACTACGATGAATCTGTGCAATTGGATGATATGTTAATCCTTTGATTCTACATGCTGGTGGAACAGAATATACATTGGCTGAAAGATGTAACTCAGATTGTCACTTGACTAGTCTATGGGATGGTATGGTATGGCTCTCCCAATTTTTCAAGAAATCCCCAGATGCTAGTGAGGATGACTCTGCAGGGACTGAGCTACATATACTTTTGTCTTGTCTCAAACCAGAGCCTAGGTTACTTAATATAATATTATGGTGATTTTAGAAACCATAAGAGTAACCAGATTCCTGTGGGTCTGGAGTAGCGTGTAGGCCTGATCAGGAAAGAATTGAGGATTACTTATGGGATCTTAAAAAAAACAGCTGTTTTTTGACAGATATTTCATAGTGTGGTTACCATTACTGACACTTGCTTTTATTTTATTTGCAGACTGGCAAATTGCATTTTGTTTAATGCAGCTGATAATTAATTTATCATGAAAAAATATTTTTTGTCAAACTTTTGATATGAATAACTATTTAAAATTATAAAAAACATTTTTTCTGGATGTGGCAGTACAATTGGCAGTTTTTAAGTCAATCTTTAGGAAAAAATATATACATTTAAAATCTTCCAAAATATGTACATTAATCTCTACAGTGGCAGATGGAATACATTGTAGCAAATTATGCAGTCTTGCAATTTGGTAGTAGAAATAAAGGCGTAGACTATATTCTAAATGGGGAGAGAATTCAGTAATCGTAGATGCAAAAGGACTTGGGAGTGCTGGAGCAAGATTCCCAAAAGATTAATTTGCAGGTTAAATTGGTAGTAAGGAACACAAATGCAATGTCAGCATTCATTTCGAGAGGACTAGAATATGCAGAGATGTAATGCCGAGGCGTTATAAATAGGGTGCTGGTAAGACCGCACTTGGAGTATTGTGAATAGTTTTGTGGAGGGATGTGTTGGCTTTGGAGAGGGTCCAGAGAAGGTTTATGAGAATGATCTTGGGGATGATTGTGGTAACATACAGTATGATGAGTGTTTGATAGATCTGGGCCTGTACTCGCTGTAGTTTAGAAGGATGAAGAGGGATCTTATTGAAACTTACCGAATAATGAAAGGTCTGGATAGTGGATGTTGAGAGGATGTTTCCACTAGTGGGAGAGTCTAGGACCAGAGGGCGCAGCTTCAGAACAAAAGAATCTACCTTTAGAAAGGAAATAAGGAGGAAATTCTTTAGCTGGAGGGTGGTGAATCTGTGGAATTTATTGCCACAGGCGGCTGTGGACAGGGCCGGGCTTAGGAGGTGCGGGGCCCAATTGGGAAAAAATTTCGTATAAATATAAATAAATAATTATAAATTAGTCACCTGTTGTGAGTAGCATGACAATTCGGGGGTGAGTTCCTTTCACAGCGTGTGGGGAGTCTAGCCAGGGTTAAAGTTGCGAGGAGGAAAGGAGCGTTGAGAAGGTGAGGGTCGGGTTCATGCCAGTAACACTCACTCGGCACTCCGGGCGCGGAGCCACCGCATTGTGGCCGGGGAGGGAAGCAGCTCGCGTGGCTACGAGCGGCCTCCATCACCGGACAACGCAACCGACTGCCATCTCAGCGCCTTCTGCCGGCCCACTCACCTCTGGCAGTGCTCTCCGTCTGAACAGTGAGGGGACCAGCTCAAGAGCAAAGATCATAGAGCGGAGTGGGTCAGCGGGTGATGGATAACATCACAGCGGGCGGTGGAGCTTACTCCTGTGTCAGCGCGAACAAGGGATCAATTGAGGTTACTCGCACTGACATACGGAGTAAGCTCCACCGCCCTCTGTCCTGTTATCCATCGCCCGCTGACCCGCTCTTGAGCTGGATGATCCCCGGCCGACCCCCTCCTTCTCAACCCTCCTGCCCTCCCCACAACTTTACCCCTGGACAGACTACCCACACTCTGTGAAATTAACTCTCTCTCCCCCCCCCCCCCCCCCCCCAGCAGCGCTGTCCTTTTTCAGCCGCTTCCCACTTTATAGCCGCTTCCCATCAGCTGCTAGCAATGAGGGATAGACTTGGCTATACCTCAGTGCAGCAACATCGTTCTTGATGTTGCTGTACTGAGGGATAACAAAGTCTATCTTTCTTGGCTAACAACCTAACCTTCGGCCTCCAAGATGCAGGTACATTTTCTAGCAATGTTGCAACATTCTGAGATTTTAAAAATCAAGTCTGCAATTTTATCTAACTGAAATTGAAGAAATTGAAGATAGACAAAAGCTGGAGTAGCTCAGCAGAACAGGCAGCGCAGCGACTCTGGAGAGAAGACACTTCTTCAGACTGAACTGAACTCTCATCGGTGAGAGTACTTGTGATTGTCTGAAGAAGGATCTCGACCAGAACCGCAACCCTCTCCCCAGAGCCCCAGCCCGTCCCGCGGAGCCACCACAGACAGGGAGTTGAAGGTAGACACAGAGGGGTCCACCTTCAACTTCAGAGCCAAACAAAAAATACAGAGTGCTGGAGGAACTCAGTGGGCAAGGCAGCACCCGCGGAGGGAACATATCACTTATCAGGAGCCGCCACGGGCCAGGACTCTTTCCCCCCCCCCCCCCCCAACAGAAAGGAACCGCAGATGCAGCCATCACCGCAAAACGTCTAAGAAGGAACTATAGATGCTGGAAAATCGAAGGTAGACAAAAATTCTGGAGAAAGTCAGCGGGTGTGAAGCCCTGTCCCACTGTCCGAGTTCACCCAAGAGCTCTCCCGAGTATTAAAAAAAAAAAATCGTGGTAAACACGTAGAATGAACGTAGCGGGTACGTCGGAACTCGGGACGTTTCAATAGACAATAAACAATAGGTTCAGGAGCAGGCCATTTGGCCCTTCGAGCCAGCACCGCCATGATCAATGTGATCATGGCTGATCATCCACAATCAGTACCCCGTTCCTGCCTTCTCCCCATATCCCCTGATTCCGCTATTTTTAAGAGCCCTATCTAGCTCTGTCTTGAAAGCATTCAGAGAACCTGCCTCCACCTGAGGCAGAGAATTCCACAGACTCTGTGAGGAAAAAGTGTTTCCTCGTCTCCGTTCTAAATGGCTTACCCCTTATTCTTAAACTGGCCCCTGGTTCTGGACTCCACCAACATCGGGAACATGTTTCCTGCCTCTAGCGTGTCCAAGCCCTTAACAAATCTTATATGTTTCAATGAGATGCCCTCTCATCCTTCTAAACTCCAGAGTGTACAAGCCCAGCTGCTCCATTCTCTCAGCATATGACAGTCCCGCCATCCCGGGAATTAACCTTGTAAACCTAGGCTGCACTCCCTCAATAGCAAGAATGTCCTTCCTAAAATTAGGGGACCAAAACTGCACACAATACTCCAGGTGTGGTCTCACTAGAACTCTGTACAACTGCAGAAGGACCTCTTTGCTCCTATATTCGATTCCTCTTGTTATAAAGGCCAACATGCCATTTCTTAGCGCTAATTGCAGGTACTCGGGAAACGTGGTAACTCGTAAAGATTTTTCAACATGTTGAAAAATGTCCACATGTAAAATATACTCAGGATGTAAAAATGTGATACTTTTTAACAGGTAGTCATACCGTAGTAGCTCGTGAGTTTACCATAGTAGGACCTGGTGTCCTATATCACTATTGTATGTTCATGATGGAAATAAGAATACTCTGTATATTCATTACCTTTGAATTGTAGTTTTATGTAATTCTCCCATAATTTCTGAGTTCCATTTCACAATATCTATCAGACATACAGAATGTTGCAAGGTAATATCTTGCCCAAACTCAGTTGTATCTTTCTATCTCAATAAATATCACAAATTATGCCATTGTTTCAGCCACATTATGACAAAATATAGAATATAGGTTATTTGTTATCAGTCACCCTATCCCAGAAACAACAGTACTTAAACGAGCATGTACCATAGGTTGATCCATATCCAACAAAATGTTGTGATAATTGCATAAAAGGTATTATTGTCTAAGAAATTTGGTGTGGAATGATAATCCATCTCAGTACTCATTTAGGCAAGTCCCAAGCTATAGATACTTTCCCCCCCACCCCCAATCCCCCTCGCCCGATCTTCATTGAACCTACCATTTGACTAATCTTTTACTCAGCTGCTGTAACGTTTCCTTCCTATCAAAATCTCTGTGTAGCATCTCTGTCCCTATCTTCCAATTCTCACTTTGAAATAAAATACAACTTTCAACAAATATTTCGCAGCCGGATCGCTATATAAATTCAAATATATGGTATTTTATCCTATCATCCCCCCCCCCTCCCTTACCACCACACAAGAAGCGTAACTTGAAGCGTTTACATTTGGAGAAGTTCGATACGGACCAGGAATGAATTTTTTTTTAATATCTTTTATTGGAGATAAGTACACAACATATTATCATCATTACCAGTCTTACATTTTTAAATTGATAATATTGTCAATTATTATTACATTGTCTCCAATACCTTTTGCCTTTTTTTTGTTTTTTTTAAACTAGATAGAACTAAAAAGATAGATGAAGTAAAGAAAGAAAAGAGAAAGAAGAAAAAAAAAAAAAGAAAACAGAAAAGAAAAAGATAGTTAAAGAAGAATGGAAACATTTATTAAGATAAAAAACTTCGTTCAAGATATATTCGTACATTTCAGAGTATAACATTTCATCCATTCTTTAGCCCGAGTGCTAGTCAGGTTCTTGTGCTGAACCATTCTGACCCTTTAAATAATCAATAAAGGGAGACCATGTTCCAACGAATAATTCCTGTTTGTCCAACAGGGAAAATCTGATTCTTTCCACATTTAAGGTCTCCGTCATTTCTATAATCCACATTTTGATTGTGGGGGTTATAGGGCCTTTCCAAAATTTTAGAATTAATTTTTTTCCCGTTATTATACTATAATCAATAAAGTTTCTTTGTGTTGTTGTAAATGTTTGATTTAATTCTAATGTTCCGAGTATTATTAATTTTGGATCCGGGTCCAATTGTGTGCTGGTCACTTTAGATATTATACTGAAAATATTTACCCAGAATTTTTTAATTTTTATACAGTTTGCAAACATATGAGATAAGTTAGCTCCAGGAATGAAAATTAATAGCTATGAATCGATTAACAGCGAGCTACGAGGTTAGATTGAAACACCTGTCAGAGGGCTAAGAAACAATCCTGAATTGACATCATATTGTTTTAAGTGAGCATTTTGCAGCGACCTCACCTTATATTCTGGTAAAATATTCTTTCCACGGAAATCTCCTATTTCACTTTGAAATTATATTAATTTATAACCGTTTGTAACATCAGTAACCATCTTAATGTTCGTGCATTTAGTACCAGGTATGCTTGAAACTATTTATTGTAATGTACTGTATCTTTAAAAAAAAACATCAACCAGGTGTGAAAATTACACTGAATCGAACGATGATTGAAAATGCATGGGAATCGACTAATCGCGATCCTGCTGCGAAATGTTTAAGTCGAAAACTATTTTATTTCAAAGTGGGAATTTGAAGATAGGGACAGAGATGCTACACAGAGATTTTAAGCTCTTGGGTGAACTCGCACAGTGGGACAGGGCTTGAGGCAGCATCTATGGAGCGAAGGAAATAGCTGGGTCTGAAGAAGGGTTTCGACCCGAAACGTTGCATATTTCCTTCGCTCCATAGATGCTGCCTCACCCGCTAAGTTTCTCCAGCATTTTTGTATACCGCAAAACGTAAATGATTCCGGTAATGCCGAGAGAGCTAGAGTGAGAGGGGAACGGGAGAGAGAGAACGCACGGGAGAGAGCGAAAGACGGAGAGACACAACGTGGGTCGGTAGGTAAATTGAATGACTAACCTGCACACCAAGAATCTTACCAAGAAGTTCTCACTCATGATGGTGAGTTTTAAGAAATTCTCAATGTGTCATTAATGCATCAATCTACATTCCTCAGTAAAATGTAATTATGTTTTGAAGAAGTGTTAATGACGCCGCGTGAATTGTATTCAAAGGAACGCAGCGTCATTAATACTTCTTCTAAAACACAATTACACATTTACTGAGGAATGTGGATCGATGCATTGATGACGCATTGATGATCCTGCTGCGAAATGTTTAAGTCGAAAACTATTTTATTTCAAAGTGGGAATTTGAAGATAGGGACAGAGATGCTACACAGAGATTTTAAGCTCTTGGGTGAACTCGCACAGTGGGACAGGGCTTGAGGCAGCATCTATGGAGCGAAGGAAATAGCTGGGTCTGAAGAAGGGTTTCGACCCGAAACGTTGCATATTTCCTTCGCTCCATAGATGCTGCCTCACCCGCTAAGTTTCTCCAGCATTTTTGTATACCGCAAAACGTAAATGATTCCGGTAATGCCGAGAGAGCTAGAGTGAGAGGGGAACGGGAGAGAGAGAACGCACGGGAGAGAGCGAAAGACGGAGAGACACAACGTGGGTCGGTAGGTAAATTGAATGACTAACCTGCACACCAAGAATCTTACCAAGAAGTTCTCACTCATGATGGTGAGTTTTAAGAAATTCTCAATTAATGCATCAATCTACATTCCTCAGTAAAATGTAATTATGTTTTGAAGAAGTGTTAATGACGCCGCGTGAATTGTATTCAAAGGAACGCAGCGTCATTAATACTTCTTCTAAAACACAATTACACATTTACTGAGGAATGTGGATCGATGCATTGATGACGCATTGGATAACTACTTGTTAACTACTGCCTGTTAACACATCTGGCTGTTAACACTACTGGCTGTTAACACATGTGTTACAGTAGGGAACTCATCATTTGTGTCTGATGGCCGCACAACGCTTGTATTCCATGTACAAAACCATGTACGTTTTGTAAAAAAATCCGTATGGCGAATGTTTAAAAAAAAATCTTTATTTAACAAAGCGAATTTGTATTTCCATATGAAATACGGTAAATTAACGCGGGGCCCCCCTTGGGCGCAGGGCCCAATTTGGAAAAATCGGTCCAATCGGCCTAGGGCCGGCCCTGGCGTTGGATGCTGTCTTTGGGTATTTTTAAAGCACAGATTAATAGTTTCTTGATTAGTAAGGGTATCAAAGGTTACAGGGAGAAGACAGGAGAATGGGGTTGAAAGGGAACGATAGATCAGCCATGATTGAACAGTGGAGTAGACTCGATGGCCTGAATGGCCTAATTCTGCTCCTATAACCTAAGAACTTGTGAACACTTGTGTTTCTCAAAGACACAATTTGAACGTACGGCATCTTTAGCAGTGTATTACCAGTGAGGGATTTCATGTGTCATTATTAAACAAAATTTGACACAAGATATTAGACCAGTGCTAAAAATTGGTCTCAAGAACTAAAGGGCCTGTCACACGGGGCATGCGACTCCATGTGGCAAGCGTGACCTAACCGCAAGCGGGGGCCGCGCGGAGGTCGAGTGATCCCCGTACAGGGCCGGTCCCACCAGCATGCGGCTGCATGCGGCAAGCGCTACCAAATCGGAAGCGGGGGCCGCGCGGAGGTCGAGTGCCATCAAGACGGTGCGTACGGCGGCGAGGCGGTGCGCACAGCCTCGATGCGGCTGCGTCCGGCGTCGAGGCGGTGCGCACGGCCATCAATGCGGCTGCGTCCGGCGTCGAGGCGGCGCGCACGGCCCCGATGCGGCTGCGGTGCGGCAGGCCGTTGCCGCACGGAATTATTGAAGTGTCAGTTTTTCGGAGCCCGCGCAATGTCGGGACCAGCTCCGCACAACTCCATGCGACTCCCGCAATCGAAGTGGGACCGACCCGCACCCGCACGGCCCCCGCTTGCGGTTAGGTCGCGCTTGCCGCATGGAGTCGCATGCCCGTGGGGCAGGCCCTTAAGTGTGAAGGGAAAATGGAGGGAACAAAGGAATCCATTGTGTAATACCTGACAACAAAAGGAACAATGGTGGAGCAATCGGAATTGGGAATAAAGCTAGAATTGTGGGAACACAGAGATCTCAAAGTGCTGAAGCGTTGGCGGAGATGATACAGATAAGGATGAGTAGTGGATTTTGAATGTGGATGAATATTTTAAAAATGTTGTGTTGCCAGGTTCGAAGGTTATCAAGGCAGTGAATGGCAAAGGGATATTAGTAATAGTTCAAATTTATGGAGGGTGAACTATGAGAGGCTGGCTAGGAGAGCATTAGAATAGTTAAACCTGAAGGTAACAAACACTTACTAATTTTATTTTCTCATCTTCTCACACAGGTGTTCAAACGGCTGGTAGTAAAAATGATTGCAAATGTGTACATAAAAAGAAGGCAATACCGGAAACAACTGAGAAGACAATATAAAGCATGTTTCTTTTAATGGTGTTAAATGTCCCAGAAAACCCAAACTCAAGGTTGAATGATACTTGGCAATCTATGCAAAGAAGCCTAATTACCCTTATACCCCTATTTGAGCTGTACAATTATTTGGAAAATGTGAATGCATTGCAGCTATTCAATGCACTGCTCAAATAGATCAATGGTTTTATTTTAAATGCTTAAGTAAGAGTTAAAATTACAAGTATGTGTGATCACAAACCTTTGTTATGTATTATGCTGGTGCTTTAGTGTTACTGATGTATAGAATATAACATAAGTAGACGAAGATAGAAGTTGAGTAGAAAAAATTAATATGAATGAGCAACATATAATATATCATTGAACACTTTGATTTTATAGATGGCATAAAATGTCATAAAAAATATAACAACAAAGAAGACTGAGCATTAATCATAAAATGTATTTTGTTGTGTTGATGAAAAACCTAGGCTAGTTAATTTCTAGAGTGTGAACGGTATTCAAAATCTAAATTATTTAGAATTTAATTTGTAAGGAAAAAAGCATTGGTACATTCAAAGGGAATCCAGAAAATTTGCGCGAGAGTGTAACATAAACACTGGTATAGACCTCCTTGGTCTGCATTGTTATGGTTGATTCTGTGTGGTTTATATAAACAAATCTGGCATGGACACATTAGTTTAAATAGGAACATTGCACATATCTGAAGAAAGCCTGTTAATATAACATTGTCATTATTGTAGAATGATTGTATTGTCACCTACTAAGCAAACTTTTTTCCCTGAAAATAAGCTGTATTTATTTTTGACCTATTTATTGTATCACAATTTATTTATATTCTTCCTATCAGTTTTTCATACTATATAATTAAGTAGCATCCACGTATATTTATAAAATTAAACTGAGTTGCTACAGTTATCAGTTACAATTAGTTTCAGTGATTTAAAAGCAGTTGAACAAACGTAAATACTGATGCCTACGAGAGAGATTACAATTGTTCAGTACTTTATTTTCAAAAGTCAGCACTGGGTTTGGTCATTTGCGAAATGCCTATTTCAATGACAATAAAGTTATCAAGAACAATTGTTTTAATGGATTTCCAAATATTATTTTGACTTTGAAAGTTAGTAAACACGAAGGAGAAATTTTGGATGCTTTGCATTCGGAAATTTAGAAAGTACTAGACTAAATGGGACCCTTTGTCACACGGGAGGCCTGGTCCCCCAATGCAATATTCCACCAATAAACCATGGCCCTCAAACTGCGCAATATAGTCTGACGGTCCCACACTAACGGCAGAAGTTAAGTTAAAGTTAATAACTTTGCATTTAATATTTCCATTACCTCGCCATCTCTCTTCCTACTCCTATCCTCCTCCATTCCCACTCATCCCCCACCACACCATCCCCCTCTTCTTGACACTCCATCTTCTTTCACCAGGGAGAAAGGGAGGGAGAGAGGGATGGAAATAGAGGGAGGGGGAGGGAGGAAGAGAGTGAGGGAGGGAGGGAAAAAAGGAAGGGGAGGGAGAGAGAGGAAGGGAAATGGAGAGAGAGGGAGGGAGAGAGGGGTGTATCAGTTTTACAGTGAATAGGGAGGGAGAAGGGGTAGAGAGAGAAGGAAGGAAGACGAGCAGGCCTGGGAGGGGACAGGAGCCTGGGTCCGCCGGACCCAGGCTCGTCCTTGGTTCCATCCCAGGCCGCGGCTTCTTTCTCGGCCCCATCCCAAGCCCCGGGCTCGGCCCTCACTTCAGCTCCAACCCCAGGCTCGGCTCCAGCCCAGGCTCAGTCCCCAGGCTTGGCTCCAGCCCATGCCAGGCCCAGTCCCCGGGCTCGTCCTTGGCTCCAGCCTAGGCCCAGTCCCCGCCCGCGGCACTACCCACCCCACCCGGCCGCCGCCACTCCTTCACCATGGCGCCGATGGCAATCTCCAGCCGACTGACAGCGGACGCGGCTAATCAGTGCGGCGATGGTGCAGGAAGAGGGAGAAAGGGAGGGGAGGGAGGAAAGATCGTAGCGCTATCGTGTATCGTGTTGTGCAAATAGAAAAAACGAGCAAACCAGAAGAGCACAAGATCAGAGTTGTAGTTATGTATAAATTATAAATTACCATTCACAGCAATATTCACAACTCTAGCACTTCTTGATATTAGAAAAACACAAAAATGGTGAAATCTGTCAGACCATACAAAAACCACCGTGACATTAACTCTTAACAACAAGATTCCACATAATTTTCAAATAACTAAAGGGCCTGTCCCACGGGCATGCGACTCCATGCGGCAAGCACGACCTAGCGTGGTCGCTTGAGCCGTAAGGCCTCGCCGGGCCGGTCCCACTTCGATCGCCGGAGCTGTATGGAGTTGTGTGGAACTGGTCCCGACATCGCGCGGGGCTCCGAAAAACTGACCGTGTTCAAAAATTCTGTGCGGCAACGGCCTGCCGGCCCCTCGACGCCGTACGCACAGCCTCGACGGGCGTGCGCAGCCTCGACGCCGTACACAGCGTCTTGATGCCATACGTCACGCAGGAACTTCCTGCGTCACTCACTCGACCTCCGCGCGGCCCCCGCTTCCGGTTTGGTCGCGCATGCCGCATGCTGGTGGGACCGGCCCTGTACGGGGATCACTCGACCTCCGCGCGGCCCCCGCTTCCGATGAGGTCGCGCTTGCCGCATGGAGTCGCATGCCCGTGGGACAGGCCCTTAAAGCAATACTGAGGATTCTAGAAATATGCTATAAAACAAAATACTGAAAATACTCCCCATGATCTGTGGAAAATGAAACAAGAGTGAACCTAGTAGGTCTTAAGGGCAGCATAGTGACTCGGCGGTAGAGTTGCTGCCTTACAATGCTGGAGACCCGGTTTTGAGCCTGTCCATGGGTGCTGTCTGTATGGAGTTTGTATATTCTCCCCGTGACCTGCGTGAGTTTTCTCCGAGAAGCTTCGGTTTCCCCCCACAGTCCTAAGGCATACAGGTATGTAGGTTAATTTGCTTGGTATAAATGTAAATTGTCCCTAGTGTGTGTAGGATAGTGATAGTGTGTGTAGGATAGTGATAGTGTGTGTAGGATAGTGATAGTGTGTGTAGGATAGTGATAGTGTGTGTAGGATAGTGATAGTGTGTGGGGATTGCTGGTCCTCGGACTTGGGAGGCCAAAGGGCCTATTTCCATGCTGTATCTTAATTTTATTTATTTGTTTTTGTTTTTATTAGAAGCATATACATATCGTAGACAAAACACAATTTGTTTATCAATTACATATTGTTAATAGCTGGGATCCCTTGCTGTATCTTTAAACGAGCAACATTATTACATATACAAATTGCTTATTATAAAAAGGTTACAAGGTATTTGACTTCCTTATTATCAAATCTAGTAGGCTGTGAGGTTCACATGCACCTCTTCTATCCTTATCTATTTCATCCGGTGTTCCCAATGTTGGCTCCTGTACATCGGTAAGTCCTAGCATAGACTTGGTGACTGTTTCGCTAAACATTTGCACTTGGTCTGCTTAGACCTACTGGATCTCCCTTTACTAACCATTTTAACTCCCATTTCCATACTGACCTTTCTGTCCTAGGCCACCTCCATTGCTAGAGTGAAGCCACACACTAACGAGGAACTGCACCTCGTATTCCGCTTGGACAGCTTACAACCCAACAATATGAACATTGAATTCTCCCATTTTAGGTAACCTCCAACAAACCCCCTCCTCCAGATTTGCCCCCCTTCTCCCCCCTCCCTTCTCATGTGCCCCACCTAGACTCCCACCTATTTCTCCCCACTTCCTACATTCCTTCCTCTGGCTTCACAATTTGGAACTCCTCAACCTGTCTCACACCTGCTTTTATCTCTGGCCTTTGTTCCAACCATCTGTCGATTAAAATTCCTCTTTGCCTGTGTGCGCCTATTACCTGCCATGCTTTCCCCTGCCTCTCCTCTCTCCAAGTTTTCTTTCCCTTCTGAAGAAGGATCCCACCTCAGAATGTCACCTATCCATGTCCTCCGGAGATGCTGCTTGATCCGCTTGCTCCAGCACGTTGTGTCCTTTCAGGCTGGGATAAAGCATGTACTTGGTCATTTATTTTAAATATGCAGCTCTTTAAATACCAAAGTCACCTGCTTGTCTGTGTATTAAAACAAATTTACTGAAGCAGTGAATTGTATGATGTAAACAACACTTTAATAACAATGGAAGATAAATGAAGTACCATCTACATTTACAAAACTTGCTTTAATAACCTTTCATTTGTAATTTAATTGATTTGCATTATTTAAGAAATTTATTTTTGAGAGGAGAGTGATTAGAAAAACTTTTTTTTTCAGTTGAACAATTGTTTATTTTTAGTTCCAATAGGACTTTATTGTTACTGCTGAAACTATTGTTTATTTGTCAAGGCACGTTCATGTGTATGCATATTATAGAGGAACCAGAAGAAATTTGGCAACTTGAATAGAATTGAGTATTTGATAAGCAACGAATGTGAATGCTGCACCAATAGAATTTCAAGCCCAGAAACATTATAAGGCATTGTTAGCAAATCTACTAACTGGTAAAGCAATAGATCAGTTGGAAGAATTAAAAATAATAATTTAATGGCGAAACTTTAAATGTTCCACTTGCTTTATTAAAATTGCCAAGAGTGTTCCACTTGACAAAAAGGTACCATGAATGTCTGAAGAAAGGCCACAACTAATGAATAGCATATTAAAAAAGTAGATATTGAGGAGACTCACAGAGCTTCAAAAAAGCTGCAAAAGATGACAATTATAATACAATTAAAAGAGTTATGAAAAATGTACAGCTTTCAAATTATGCAATTGTACATATAGAAACTAAAATATGATTGTCAGAGCAATGTTGACCCCACCTTCACAAAAAAATAGATACCATTTTTATAAATGCAAATAACTGGCAGCCATGTGTTTTTACATCCTCAGGAAATGAAGATCATAACCGTGATGAGGATATGGCAAAATTAAATCAAAACTTTTAAATAATCGCACTAAAGTATGTCAAAGCTCAAAGATGGGAGACTTTCAAGGAAGTAGAAAAGAGTATCACAAATACCAAAATATAAATTAGGGACAGTGGTAGTTAATTTGGCCCCTTGAGACCACTCCACCATTTCACAGCTGATCTAATTTTAGCCTCAATTCAGTATTCCCATCTTTCACCGCATTGCCCATCAAGAATCTATCTATAAAAAAGGGCACAACGTGCTGCAGTAACTCAACGGGTCAGACAGCATCTCTCCAGGAAAGATTCCCGATCTGAAAAGTCACCTATACATATTTTCCAGAGATGCTGTCTGACCCACTGAGCTACTCCAGCACCTTGTGCCCTTTTCTTAAACCAGCATCTGCAGTTCCTTGTTTCTACTAAGAATCTATTTATGTTTGGCCTTAAAATATTCAGATTATGCGCCCATTGCCACAATAGCAAGTTTCAAATTCTCTCAACCTGATCTGGAAAAGGAAGGCCTCAACCTGTAATGTCAACAATTCACTTTCCCCCACTGATGCTGCTCGACCCACTGAATTATCCATCAGTTTTCATTTGCACCAGATTTCAGCTTCTGCAGTCTCTTGTGTCTGAAAGACTCACACATGCAAGGAAAAAATTATCCTCATTGACATC
This sequence comes from Malacoraja senta, assembly GCA_038087875.1. Lineage (NCBI taxonomy): Eukaryota > Metazoa > Chordata > Chondrichthyes > Rajiformes > Rajidae > Malacoraja > Malacoraja senta. The sequence continues at coordinate 306,784,441 of CM075977.1, read as the reverse complement.
TTAAATGGGTGACCCTTGTTTTTCTTAAGTGTGGGCCGAACGGCCTGTTTCCACTCTATCGATAAAGTCTAAAGTGTCATCCCAGATTCTAACCTCCAGCATGAGGTAACATCCCCTTCACATCTTTCCTGTCAAGATGGCTTGGGATCTTGTGATTCAATCAAGTACTCTCTCATACTTCTAAACTTAAGCAGAAGTAAGCTTTAGCCTGTTCAATCATTCCTTGTAAGAGAACTTTCTCATTTCAGTATCAGTCTAGTTCACCTTAACTGCTTCCAAGATGAGACCTCACCAATGTAATATATAACCAAAACAAACTCTCTCCAACTTTTGTATTCAATTTCCCTGGCAAAAACACAATACATTTTTGCTAGCTTTTCTAATTACTTGCTGTATTCTAATTATTTGCAAACCATGCACAAGGATCACCAGATTACTCTGCAATTTAGAACTCTCCATCATTTATGTCTTTATATTTTTTTGAAGAATGGCCAATTTCACTTTTTTCCCCATTACATTCAATTTCCCAGATCTTAGCCCTCTCATTCCACCAATGTAAAATCCCTCTGGAGCATCCTTATGTCCTTTACATTCCTACTTACATCTGTGTCATTACTAAATTGACTAACCGTTGCATTGGTTCCTCAAAACACTTACGTAAATTGATGAAACCTTAAAGGTCTGTCTCACTGTGCGAGTTGACCCACGAGTGACCCCGAGTTTAAAACAAATTTAACTCGTGGTAATCACGTACAATTAACGTAGCGGGAACGTCGGAACTCGTGGACGCAACTTAGCGACTCTTGGCGCTAACGGGAGGTACACGTGAAACTTGTTAACTCTTGCAAAAGTTCAAACATGTTTGTACTTTTCCACGAGTAAAATGTACTCTTGAGGTTAAAATTTGAAACATTTTAAACTCGTTGTAAGAACGTAGTGGCCCGTGCGTTTAACTTTGTGACTCGTGAGTCTACCATGGGAACTCTTTTTAGAAACAATAATCAGGGACAGAAATATCAGTTACTTAGACTTTTTAAAGACAAATTCTGCTTAACAAAGTTAAGTAAGTTATTGATAAGGTGACAGAGTGGGTAGATAAGAAAAAATTGCTTGAAGTTTATATATAGATTTTGTGTATTTGGGACTGAGCTCACAACCTTAAGACAAACCAGTATTGAACAGCGTGAGAACATTTTATGACACTTCATGGCAGCCTAATCTGAGGTTTGCCAGTCACGTCCAGAAGCCATCTCTACCAGTGCTGTTGAAGAAGACAGGGTTGTGTTCACCTCTCCTGCACCCCTGTTCCGTAGGACAACACCAACTCTTTCATTATGCGGATGTTAAAGGCTGGGTTTTATTGTCAAGCCATGATGCCAGATTCCCGATCTCTTTACTGAACTTTACTGAATCAAAGGGTTCTATAGGAGGTGCTGCCTCAAAAAGGCAGCCAGCATTGTCATGGACCCACACTACCCTGGCCATGCTCTCATTTCATTCCTGCTGAGCAGAAGGTATAAGAATCTGAAAACCATGACCTCCAGGTTCAAGAACAGCTTCTTCCCAACAACCATCGGGCTTTTGAACGCAACAAATGCTAACTAAACTATGAACTACAAACTGCCTTGTTTGCACTAAGGACTTTGGGATTTTTGCAATAATACAGGGTTTTTTAATATATATTTTCTTTGTTTAGTATATTATCTATGAGTATTGTGTTTACTGGCCTGTTTTGCTGCTGCAAGTGGGAACTCTTTAACTCAGAGGGCAGGCAGCATCTCTGGAGAGAAGGAATGGGTGATGGGATGACAGTTCCAAATTGGGGGAGGGGGGGTGAGGGGGGTGGGGTGGAGGAGAGAGGGTGGAGAGTGGAGGAAGAGGAGGGGAGACAGATGGGGGTGGCTTCATTCACTGGCTGTGGGTGCCTGTCACTGAAACAGGTAGGTGAGATTTCACATCCACCTTGTGTGTGTGTCTCTCTCTCCCTCCCTCCCTCTCACACAGGCTGAGAGACTCTGCCTCTGTGAGTGTACATCCCTTTCTCCCCCTCTCCCTGGGCTCTATACGCTCATTGTTTCCTATGAGAGACTTTGAAAAATAAGAATCACATTTCACACATTGATTTTATGATTTTTAATTCTTAACATGACCATAATCACAATCTTTTACACCACCCATCACCACTCAGTTATACAGAGCTGCAGCCTGCTGCGTTAGCTGCTTTGCAATCTGAATATGGAGACGGCCGTCTTAGTGGAGCAGATTCACCATTTGATGAAGGGACAGACCTGGGAGATTAGTTCCGTTATCCGTTAGCGCCGCTCCGGAGTGCTGTGACCGCCGACCACCAACATCAAGCAGTCTGCGGTCTGCGGTTTGCGGTCTGAGGGCGGCGCTGCGTCGAAAAAACCGCGGAGTCAGAGTCGAAGCTCCAACCTGGACTCCAATAGCCTTCTTGCAAACATTTTCTCCAAATGAGCCAATTTAAACAAGGCAGGCTTTTTATAGTATGTAAAAAAAAGCATGACATCATTTTTTTAACATGTGATGATTTTTAAACACTTCGATATACATTGTTGCCTCAAGATTAATGGGAGAGGAACTTGGTACACTCGGGAGACGAACTTGGAACATCGCAGAAATGAGAAGTAAACGGGAAACTTAGACATACCCGTGGGAACTCGGTTAAACTCGGGATCATAAACTTGTAGTATCGTACGCAACCACGAGTCTTTCACTCGGGGTCACTCGTGGGTCAACTCGCACAGTGAGACAGCCCTTTTACCATTAATCCCTGTGGCAAACTACTTGTTACATTCTGCCAACCAGAAAAGCTCATATTTATGCCTTTGTTTCTTGTTGGTTAATTAAACTTCTACCCATAGCAAGATGATACATCCTACACCATAATATTTTATTTTCTGCAATAACCTTTGATGTGGTATTTATCAAATGCCTTCGAAAAATCATGGTTCTATCCACCTGTTCCTTTTTATTCACAGCATATGTTCCTCTTTCAAATAACTCCAATAAATTGGTCCACACGAGTTTCCTTTCACAAATCCTTTGATGTTGCTCAATTATCTTGAATTCTAGTTAGTGCCCTACTATAACTTCTTCAATAGTAACTTACCATATTTTCCAAAAATGCCTGTTAAATGCCTCTTGTTTCATGGTTCCTGTATCCCTTCCTGCAACATAACTCCTTCTTTTCAATATATTAGTCACATTTCCATTTTTTTAATTTAATGGCACCTTATGAGAGGCATGGAAAGGGTAGACAGTCAGAACCTTTATACCAGAATGGAAAATTCAAGCATTAGAGGACAGAGCTTGAAGGTGAGAGGGGCAAAGTTTAAAGGAGATGTGCAGAGGAACATTTTTATACAGATGCTGGTGAATGCCTGGAACATGCTGTCAGGGGTGGTGGATGAGGCAGATATGATAGTGACATTTAATGACTTTTGGATTGGCATATGAATATGCAGGGAATGGACTGAGTGAAATTAGAAAATAAATGGTCTTTGCATCATGTTTGACACATACATTGTGGGCTAAAGGGCCTGTTCTTGTGCTGTACTGTTCTATTTTCTATGTTAACCAAATCTAGGGAATTCTGGAACATTAAACACTACCCATCAACCATCTCACTCAGTCCTTCCTTCAAGACCCTAGAATGAAATCCTTCAGGACTTGGGGGTCACAACTGCACCCTAACAAGCTACTTAAACATTCTCCAAATCTGGAAATTATTAATTTAGAATGGAAAATATGAATGCTGATATTTAAGAGAAGAGAAAGGAAGAAAAGACAAATTATAGATCTGTTCCTTTTGCATAAAGTGTCAGTATATACTGTAGGTTACAATTAAGTAACTAAACACCTTCTATTGCAAAGAGAGAGCTGGCAAGTATTTTTAAAAGTTAAAAGTGCAAAACAAACTTGTGTGAATTTTCTTGAAGTGCTGACTATAAATGAAAGAGGAACTAAAGCAAGCTATTAATATAAACATACAAAACTAATTTGTAATGTTCTTAAGAGCTAAAGGCAATGCACACAAAATGGCTGTTAAATTGAGAGGAATTAATGAATGAAATGCCAGGTAAAATTGTAGCAATGAATCTCTATATAGGAAAATGTGAAGTTGGTCTCTTTAGAATTATAGGTTAGAGAATTAATTTCTACATGGTGAAAAGCTAGATGCTGTGGAACTACAGAGTGGATTCATCCACATATGTGATTAAAATGTCATGGACTGGTACAGAAAATAAAAATATATAATAGTGTTATCATTTGCGTCTGGTTTAACTTAGCATCGTAAGTCTGTTAAACGGGACTGATTTGTGGCCTAACTCCATATTCCAAACTTTTCTTTAACTTTGGTTAACAAAAAACCTTTAGACTCAATTTTTTCTATGCAATTGATCTGGTGACAATGGCTATGGGAATTGGCAGAAGGGAATTTTAAATTTTCACCACTTTCTGCTATGTTGATGTTTCCTAATGAACTTCTGGCTCAAATTTGTTGACTAACCTCCCAAATTCAAGACTCGTAAACAGTGGAAACAATTTAATGTCATTGTTCTTAACAGTTCCCTGTGGTATCTTGAAAAGTAAGTAACTTTGCATGAAATACTACTATAGTTTGTGTAATGTAAACAATTACAGTATTTTCCCAGTTCTGTCAAAGTATAATTGTCCTGAAATGTTAAGTGCCTGTTTCCACAGATACCGAGTAGTTACAACATCTTTGTTTTGTCAGTCATGGAGCTGTATGACATATACTGTAAACAAGCCTGTCACCCAACTATTTCAATGCTAACTGTCAACTACGTCTACAATAATCCCACTTACCAACCCTTGGTCCATAGTCTTTATGCCTTGCCAGTTCAAATGCTGATCTAAATATTTCTTAAAAATTGTTAAGACTCAGGCAGTACTTTCCAGACCCCAACAACCTCTCTGCAGGTGAAAGAAATCTTTATTTCTCTTACCTTAACATGTCCTCTAGTTTTTGACACCTGTGTTACAAGAAAAACGTTCCTACTATCTACCCTGTCTATATCATTCATTATTTTGCACATCTCTATATGGTAGGTACCCTCTTAGTCAATGTTTTACAAAGCTGAACCATAACCTCTCAGCTCTTTTATTCTGTTCTAGCTAATGAAAGCTCAGCTATGAACGAGCTATGTCCCAGCTAAAAAAATGCCGCCTTCATCACCTTATAGAAACATAGAAAAATAGGTGCAGGAGTAGGCCATTCGGTCCTTCAAGCCAGCACTGCCATTCAATATGATCATGGCTGATCATCTAAAGTCAGGACCCCATTCCTGCTTTTCCCCATATCCCTTGATTCCTTTTGCCCGAAGAGCCAAATCTAACTCCTGCTTGAAAACTCTAACTCCCTCTTGACTTTCCTATCTATAAAATCTTTGCCTTATCTACCTGTGCTAACAACTTCAGACATCCTTGGACTTCTGCACAGTTTGTCAATACTACCTAAGGGCCCACATTTCATTGTATATTTCAATGTTCAATTATTCATCCTCTCTAAGTTCATCATCTCACACTTTTTAGGATTAAACTCCATGTGCCAGTCCTCTGCCCATTTTGCCAATTGATACATATATTTCTATAACCTAAGACTTTCCTCCCACAATCAACAACACTGCCAATTTTGGTATCTTCAGTTTTTCGTGTAATCTGCATCTTTTGTATATTTTTAATTTGCCTCCAATTTGTGTCCATTATTTTGCTTTTGGGTGATATAAATTTGCATTCCTTACAAATTATGCACATTGTTAATTGCTTTCAATTTTCTATTATTATTTCGCTAATAACAATTCTGGCAGTGGCTTTCACAATGACGTGTCTTCTGCATGTAACTTGGCTAAAGTATGTTTTCTGAGAATACTTGGGAATGCTCTGCTGATAGTTAAAACGTTCATACAGAACGGTGTAAAATCGACTTTTATAGATATGAAAGGTTTAGAGGGATATGGGCCAAATGTGGGCATATGGGACTAACTTAGATGGGGCACCTTGGTTGGCATGGACAAGTTGGGTTGAAGGACCTGTTGCCATGTTGTATGGTTCCGTGACTCTATATTTGGACACATGTCCAAGTTGATCCATCCTCTCTTGCATCTAGTTGAGGTGCCTAAACACTACCATTAGCTGTAACAAAGAATCAGTCATCCAAATGTTGCAGTGTGATGATCACGCTTCCATTACCAATATTAGGTGATTCATGTGGCAAGCAGTGTGTCAGCAATAAGAATTTGATTTGAACAACATTCAACTGTGCAATCACAGTCTGATAGTAAAATTGCTCATTTTGCATCCTGGAATTGTGATCTGTAAGAAAAAAAGATTATCGCAGTGGTAACTGAAGGAATTTATTCACATTGAAGATAATTGCTTATGCTACTTTGTCAAGGTCCACAGTTAAATTTGTTCACGAGTAATCAAGAGAGTCAAGAGTGTTTTATTGTCACATGTCCCAGATAGAACAATGAAATTCTTACTTGCAGCAGCACAACAGAATATGTAAACATAGTACACACCGTAAACAATACAATAAAAGTAGTCTCTTCTAGCCCATCATTCATAGTATCAAGCCAACCATAGCATGAAGCATATGAATATCCGAGGGTCTATCACAGTAAATCAACAGAAATTCACAACTCAAATTGTTGGTACATTGAGATTAAAGATCTGCCACGATCTCATTGAATGGCGGAGTACACCGAGTGAGCAAATGGACAGTGCACGATTACATTTTTAGACATCAACTCATTCTTAGCAATTAAGCATTGAGTTATGACAGTATTTGTAGTTCTGTGGCCCTAATATGCTCTAAATATTTTACATGCATATGCGGAAAGCCATAACATATAAAGATTACATGTTTTTATGATCCTATTTCTCACATTTCCTTACAACGTAAAATGAGACTATTTGAGTCTCTGCCTGCTCTCGTTTCATTTCTATTCAACCTGCAAAAAAAATTGCAGGAGGAACTCAGCAAACCAGTCAGCATATGTGGAGGGAAATAGACAGACGACAGATCAGGTTGTGACTGATTCGAAGTCTGATATTTCGATTTCCCTCTACAGATGCCGACTGATCCGTTGAGTTATCCAGCAGTTTGTTGTTGGTCGTTTCCAGCATCTGCAGTACTTGTAATTCCATTCCCTGCTTATTACCCTGCAGCCCATTCCCTCTCACAAACTCATCAACTCCAATCTGAATTATAGCAGAAATAATTTACAGAAGCCAATTAACCACCCAACCAACCATGATCTTGTTAAAATGACCCTAAACGAGTCAGTGTTCCTCACAATTTTTTAAACAGATATATATATATATATAATTCTTCTTTCTTATGCTCTTTAATAATTGGCTTGAGTTCTTTCAAAAAGATTTTACTGCTGAGGCTTCCAAGGCTTCGCAAAAAAAAAGGGGAGAGAATGGTCGGCTGATCAATGTAGTGTCTGCGCTGTCCATGTGATGCCCGGCGTGCCGGCGCTCTGCAGTGTGACGGTGCCGGCCCCGGCGCTCAGTCGCGGGGAGCCCGAGTGCTCAGCGGACGAGCCTCCGCCTCCGCCGCCGCCGCCACCACCAGCGCCGCCAAACTGCGCCGGCCCGCCCGGAGAAGATGGCGCCGCCGCGGTCCCGCACCCTGAGGAGGTGCCAGCGGGTCTTGTACTGGGTGCCCGTCCTCTTCATCGGGCTCATCGGATGCTGGTCCTACTACGCCTATGTCATCCAGCTGTGCGTGGGTAAGGCAGGATGAACAGAGCAGAGCAGAGCAGAGCAGAGCTCGCCGCTGTACAAGGATGCCCCTTGTCAAACCTCCAGCCGGGCTGCAGCAGCAACCGACCCGCTCCCACATCTCGCCCACCCCTCAACCCATCCCCTGCCCACAGTCTGTCTCGCCCGCCCCTCAGCCCCACTCTCCCCACAGTCTCCCTCCCCATCATTCCTCATCCTCTCAGAGTCTCTCTCACCCCCATGTCCCTCCCGACCTCCCACTCTCATTGGTGTCACTCCCGCTGCGGCTTTTCTCCCAAATCCCAAAATCCCCCCCCCCCCCCCATCTCCCGGGTCTCATCTGCCCCTCTCCCCCATTTCTGTCGCCCCAGCCGCTACTTTTCTCCATCCTCCCGCCACTCTTGGCTTCCCGTGTCTCCCGGCCTGCCCGCTCTCCCTCTCCCCGTCCCCACTCTACCCATCCACACTCTCCCTCCTCCCACTCTCCCCCTCCCCTTCCTCTCTCCCTACCCCCCCCCATCCCCATCCTCACCCCCCCTCCCCATCCTCTCTCCCTACCCCCCCTATCCCTACCCCCCCCTATCCCTATCCCCCCTCCCCATCCTCCCCCTCCCCATCCTCCCCCTCCCCATCCTCTCTCCCCCTCCCCATCCTCTCTCCCTACCCCCCCTATCCCTACCCCCTCTCCCTATCCCCCCTCCCCACTCTCCCCGAGCTCTGCAGTCGCTCACCCCCACTTCCATTGACCCCCAGCCCCGCTCCCCCGATCTCCTCCCGCCCCCACGGTTCTTCTCAGCCCCTCTTGCTCCGCGGTGTGGTGTTTGTAAACAGTCGGCGGGTCATCACCATTTTATGTGGTTGCGGCTGCAGATCCCATGCCCACTGCAAAGGTGTTCAATTCACATTCGGATCCGTGTGGAGATAAAGCCTGGTTAATGGCACAAGAATCGCATATAAAGAATGTGTCTTTACTGGTGTAATTGGATAATTCCTGGCACTTGGGGAAGTCGGTTATCGGGTTATTTTTTCCTGATTTTCCATAATTGTGTGACCTAGTTTTTATATAGTTTAGGCGGGGTAATTTCAGACACAGTACAACTCCCATATTGACATTTGTGTATAACTAAATTAAATTTCAGCCGATACCTTATTTCACCTACGCAATAAAGCATGTTAGAGCTTTAATCTAAAGGGATTATTATGCAAAACTATTATGCAAAACTCTGATAGTTGAGATTCTCCTAATGCCACATGACAATATTCGTAACAGAACATCGTTTTAATTTGGAAAGTTTATCTCAAAATAATCAGGTTGCAATGACGTATAAAATATGTGGCTGTGTAAAGAACAATAAACTGCATTTGGAGTGTCTCAGATTCCTGAACTGAATCTAAATGCTAACCACCCCATACGTTGTGTGTCTGCCAAGATACATACTAACAGATCTTTGTAGAAAATATATACTTTGTGGCATATAGGTTTCACACAGTTCATAAAGGTGTAAAAATGTACACTAATTGTAACAAAGTTCTGAAATTAATTAAACAGTATTCTCTATTTGGAAAATACTGTTTCGCGGTCATGGGTAAGATACAACGTTCCTTTCGTGCATACTAAAATTAAATGTGTTGATAAGTACCGATATGTTTGTTTTGCTCTAAGTAGGATTCTAAGAGAAATAAAACACACTGTTGCGAATCTGTAAAACATTTAAGAAATACATGAGATGCTGCCTATCCCGCTGAGTTACTCCAGCATTTTGTGTCTTATCTTCAATTTAAACCAGCATCTGCAGTTCTTTCCTACACATAAGAAATACATACATGTATTAGCTTGAGTGTGGTTGCAAGCCTGGTATTCTGGATACCAATAGTTCTCTTTATTTTCAGCATTTACTTTAAAAAAAATAAAAATTCTAATGTGGCATACATCTCAGTTTTGGAGGAATTAATTCATGCCAGTTTGAATTTTTAAAAATTTCATTTAGCTATTTTGTTGTTGAGAAGCTGCAAATAACCAATCTAGGAATAACTAATGTTAGAATAGTGTATGTTTGTGTACCTATGCACATTCCAGTAGAAAGTGTTTGATCCAGAAACCTTATTTCTGGATGATTTTATTTTATATGAAGGCTGACACCCAAGGACGTGTTTGTATAGTGTACTGTTGCAATGCCTTGTTTGTGCCATTAGTTTCAGTTGAGATACCACATTGTAGCAACACATTGTGGTTGAACTGACCACTGCAGAAATGCAGCAAGCCTCTGCATTCAGGTATTCCTTTTCAAGCTTATCTCAAAATGCACCGTCTTGAAACTGAACATTTAATATTTTACTGGCACTAAGCATAATATTTTTTTAATCATATGACTACAAATAAAGCCTGTATTTAGTGCTTATTTATTACCACATGAAATCTCATGATGTCCTGGTGCTGTGTTGTGAACATTGCAACCAGTTTGTATGCAGGAAGGTTTAATATTCAGCACAATGTTGCACAACAGTTGGTGTTGGTTGTAGGATAAATATTGACCAAGATGTCAGGAAAGCTCCCCAGTTCATCTTTCAACAATGTCACTGGATATTTAACATCTGCCTGAGAGAGCAGACCTTTAATGCATGATCTAAAAAATGGCATCTTACATAACAGTAGACCATCAGTGCTGCACCAATGTGTTAGCCTAAATTATGTGACATAGCTATAACCTAACAGTGTTGCTAACTTGCTTTTGGCAGAGGAATATTATTTATGCTTCGGATGCATTAAGTTGTATGCAAGGATCACAGAAGATAAAAATGTGCCTACTGTTGTAGTGCCTTTGTTTATAACCACTGAGGGGAAAATGTTCAAAACAGAAAATCACTGAATGAAAAATACAACTTTTATAATGCTAAAACACTGGGTTGCTGAAATTAAAGTGTTGTCTTAAAATTAATAAATATTTAGGACATGACATGCATGAAATTCTGTTAATAATTAACATTGTCGATTACTTCTGGGTCAAACCACCAATTGATTTCTAGCAGATTACTGGCATGCTTGAGTATCTGCCTTGAGTTACAGCAAAACTAGATGATAAAAAGGCTTCACAGATTGCAATCTACACATATGGCAGGAGACTCTGGAGGATAATTAGCATGGTTGTTAGTTCCAGCTGGTATCAAAAAATTATCCTTGCAAGTGTGTTATATCTTGGTAGTTTACAAGTAAATCTTTACTGCAAATAATTTTGTTTTTAGTGGTTCATCTACAACTTTGCTTCAGATATTCAGGGGCTGTTGATATTGTGAAACATAGCTACAGCTCAATGTTCACAAATTCAGGCAATTGTATGTATGTGGATACAATAATAGAACATTGGAAGTACTCTAGTCAAGCAGCATCTGTGGAGAAGGAAGGTATAAATCATTGCTTTGGATCAACTCTCTGCATCAGGACTGAATGGCAATAGGAAAGATTGCCAGTACGGAGCAGGTGGATGGGATAGTGACAGGTGAAACCACGTAGGGAGGGTATCATGGAATCAGGTAGGGAGCTTATGATGGTACCAGGTAGGAGGGTATGATGGTATGATGGTACCAGGTATGATGGAACTAGGTAGGGAGGTTATGATGGAACTAGGTGGGGGGGTATGATGGAACCAGTTAGGGGGTTATAATAGAACCAGCTGGGAGCAAGGGTTGGAACAAGGGCTTGCAGGTGATAGGTGGAGCCAACTGGGGAAGGGTGTTTGGGTAGATGGAACTAGGTGGGTTATCCAACAATTGGAACCAGGTTATCCAACAATTTTACTATTCCAAAATTATCTTTACCTACATCCTACTTGCAAGGTCAATGATCTATATGAAGAATTTGCCATTCACTGTCAGCCCTTCCGATTAAAACTTTTCAATATACCCAAATGTATTCATTATGGAGGAAACAAATTTATCTGGATTCCACCGGTATATATATTGCTTTACCAATTGGTTCCATCTGCTTTCTCAGCTGTAAATGATTAAAAAAGTTATTTAATAATAATTTAAATTTCTGTACCAGCATTTCTCTTTTAATTTCATGATGAATCATTATGCACAGGAAATTATTTGTTAAAGTAAAGGAAGTCATTCTGTTGTTTGGCAGGATGATAGTCGTAAAGTTTACAGTCTATGTTTCTTGTTATTTTGTAAATACTTATATTAAGCTTGCCTTACAGTGATGGAGATTTGATCTAGCATAGATCTCCCTCGAAAACATGAATGTAAAATAGTAAGATTAAACGAGAACTTACCAGTTTGAAGTTTGATTTTTATTTTATGAGGAGTTACGTTGAGGGATTACGTGAAGGCCCCGACAGCCCGCATGCGCGTCAATCTTCAAAGCAGCGGTGTGAAATCACAGATAACAGTAGTTGAACTAAACATAGTAAGATAAGAGAACTAGTATACCAGCTGACCTTTATGATAGAGGGTTGGGAGTGGAGGGCACGTAATCCCTCAACATAACTCCTCATAAAATAAAGTTAAAACTTCAAGCTGGTAAGTTCTCGTTTAATCTTACTATTTTACTTCGGAGTCACGTGAGTGACTACGTGAAGATTTCAAAGCTCTGTGATTTCATGCCGTGGAAACGAGTCCATGCATCACACACTGCATCAATTGACCAATGATGAGTGAACATTAATAACGCAGTCAGACATGACATAGATATAGACATGTTGATGCTTATTGAACAAATAATGATAATAGTAACCTCCCTTAACCGGGAGGAAACTATAAACAGAACCTAACATAGAGTTGGCAAATACCCCAGGCCTGGCAATGGGTTAGTTCTAAATGTTTGGAAAGATCGTTCGTTTGACCATCCTGCAGCCGCTAGGATGTGGTCCCGCGAAACGTCCATAACCCTGCTGCTGATGTTGTTGCAGCCCTGATGGAGTGAGACTTGAAAATGTCCGTGTTCACTCCTGTATAAGCCAGAACCAGTTAACCACCTGGAGATGGTCTGTAGTGATACCTACTTATGAGGCTTTATGTAACTAACAAACATTGCTAGTTCAGATTCTTTAAGCTCTTAGTGACCTTAACATACTGGTGTAGATATGTGACCACAAACAATTGAAGGTCCATGAGATATGCCAACAAGTCTAGTTAAGACCTGATGCCCCTGGTCTATTCTGTTCGACTAAGACATAACCATAAAATGTTATTTTGCCTGCAGATATAATCATCCTGTCCAGTCCCTAGCTTATGCAATGACTGGACCCGTTGCTCTGGACTCAGCGCCATGAGCATAACCACTTTGTAAGTGAGTTAGACCAAGGACAGGGATGTAGCTGGATCCCACCGGCGAAGCGGCATAGCACAATGTTAACATCCCATATCTGCGTACCTGGGCCTAGGAGGTTTTGAGTTTGAAGATACCCTTCATAATCTAGATATCAAAGAGCGAGACCCAACAGAGTGGATTCTGCTCCCCGCAGCCAATATGATGAGAAGGCACGTTCGGCACAGTAAATGGCACTTTAACTTAATATTTGTCAAACCCATGTAACTGAACTTCAAGACGTCAGTCATCCGTGCCGAAATATATGTAATATTAGCAAAAACAATTACTTCCCATCTCCTTATGAGGAAAATACTGCTTATTTGGTGCTATCCGTGCAATCTGCAGTGAGCATGTCCATAGTTTGGCTTAACAATCCGAGCCACAGGAACGGTCTTCTCAGAGTCTGCAAGTCAATGAATTGATGTTTATCTTGTAGAGGATGGTTCACCGAGTCATGGCTAAACCAGCAAATTTTTGTGTCTAGAAATAACCATATAAGTTTCTATTATCATTCCCCACATCAGCAGGAACCATGGCTGTAAATGCCAGTCAGGCACTAGGAAAAAGCCTGAAGCGGGAACTTGCTGAATTTTTTGCAAGACCCGTCTGATGAGGCAAAATGGAGGAAGACATAAAAGAACATTCCTCCCCAGTGTAGCGAGAATGCATCCATCACCACCATGCCACATATTTTTTGCAACTGGTGATTGTGCCTGGATGCAAATATCTCGATCTTTTAGTGTTCCATCGAGCCATAATGTCATTAAATACTTTGTGATCCAACATCCATTCTGTGTTGTCATTGATTTTACATGATGATACACCAGTGCCAAATGAGGTTAGGTAAACTATCACCGGATACTTTGACTTAGTTGCACCCATGTGATTAACAACCACCACCTAAGTGCATCAACTTGGACTTGATCATGCATATCCGCACAAAACCTTTAACCCATAGAATGCACCTAGTGTCTATAGGTAGTTGATACCTTATAACTGAAGAATTGGCAACTCATGCAATCCCAACCGCCTCCGTAACTAGAGATGGTATTAGTAATTTCCCGTCTTTGAGCAATAGCATCAGTTTGTAATTCACTGAAGATTTACTGATGAAAAGTTAGTGGAGCAATGCTGAATACTGTTCGTCCACCATGGAGACTTTGATAGTTTCAGCTGGAATAGCATAGGTCTGGTAACAATGACCTACATGGTACTTGAGAGTTTACTCCCTTGCACGCTGTATAGTTCTGATAAAGCAAAGGCCCAAATAGCACAGCTGAAAGCCAATTACAATTGATGAACAGAAGGCTGCTTGATAACAAGGTTGTTACAGGCTTCAATTAATTCCAATCTCTTGCCTCAGGGCGGAGTCATAGATAAATTAATAGAGTTAAAGGTAAATCCCCATAATCAATAATTTCAGTTGGTATCAACTTAAATGTAACTGGATGGGTGAGAAACCCAATACCTCAAATATAGTTTGGTGGCTGATACAGCTAATTTAGCAAAATTCAACGTTTAGAATGTCATCCCGATAGGCCATGGCAATTGTTTTTTAGCTCTGAGCAGTTGAAGCACTGGTTTTAGTAATTTGGTAAATAACGTGGGAGCTGAAGTTAGCCCATTTTGCAACGCTTTTAACTGTATCATTGCCCCATTCAGCTAAATTGCAAATACCTCTGGTGCCCCGTGAATGGAAACTGATCCCATGGAAGTTTAAACAGTCACGAAGTTTCCTATTCAGAAATGTCTATACTGCACATGTGAGTTGAACCTGTTGACAATGAACAGGCCACATCTGTCATAATTGCGAGCTTGCCTTGAAAGGCAACTCCAGCCATATTTCCGAGAACTCTGGTCAAATTCTGTGCCAGTCTTGCTTGTATACTGTGCAGTATAAACGAATCTCATGTTATTATTTTAATTATAAACAGATCTGAATCTTATGTTATCATTGTCATCTGTACAAAACAAGTGTAAATATTACCAACTTGTAAATGGTCCACATACCCCATGATTCGGAAAGAACCAGACCCACGTACCTTCATGGTTATCGGTGGTTTATGGTAAGCCCAAAGGCCCCTGATGCAGGTTCTATTCCTGTCCTTGATTTGGAGAGTGGGACTGCTGGGGTACGTGGATCCCATATTCCCCTTAGGGCTGGTTTTGGGCATTGGCCTAAAAGACCTGTGCTCAGCTTACAACCTGCCACCAGCTTCCGTGAACCGCTTCCTGCCGATGAAGGCGTAGGGTGTGTTGTTGCCGACACAATGAAGTTTTGCTTGTCATTGGTACTTTGATTAGTCCGACAGTTTTTGTTTGCTCATCTTAGCTGTTTGAACAGATTTTCCGTGAAGAGAAGATTCGTCGGCTGGACATTTACTGGGTTCATGCCGCCTCTAATATGATCCCAGATAGCGCTGTTCACTGCTGGCACTTTCAGGAACCCTTCACATGTTCCTATAAAGATGTGACATGAAGTAGCTGCTGCTCCATGAGGGGAACTCTGGCCGCTCCGGGTTTTCTGCTAGTATGTTTCCCTGACATACTTCTGTCTGGGGAACCACCCCGGTTACTATCCGTCTTACTCTTGGGTTTACCCCCTTTCTGGGGAACCACTGCGGTTCCTATCCATCTTACTCTTGGGTTTACCCCCTTTCTGGGGAACCACTGCGGTTCCTATCCATCTTACCCTTGGCTTTACCCCCTTTCAGGGGAACCACTGTGGTTCCTATCCGTCTTACTTTTGGTTTTACCCCCTTTCTGGGGAACCACTGCGGAGTTTGGAGTCAGTTCCCTGTGGACGCTATCCAAGCTCCATCTGGGTAAAACCCATGTTGGAGGGGAACCCTCCTGGCCTGACTTCAGTCTAGGCCTCTCAGACTCAGTTTAGGGTCTTACCCTCAGCGGGCTGCCGGAGTCTGAAGTCGCCGCCGGCTACCCGCACTTCCGCGGTCCGTAGCCGTGTCTTCCCACGGTCCACGTAGCCGGGTCCTGCGGTCGCGATGTTGGGTTTCCCCCACGAGCCGGTTGTCCTTGCTGTTTCTGCAGCCGGGACTCCCCTGCAGTCCCTGAAGACGAGCTTCCCAGCGATGTCTATGGTCGGGCTTCCCCCGAGTCAAATATCCCCGCAGTTTTCGCAGCCGGGATTCCCTCGCGGTCCCTGAAGAAGGGTTTCCCCGCGTTGTCTGTGGTCGGGCTTCCCCCGACCCGAAATATCCCCGCAGTTTTCATAGCCGGGATTCCTCCCACGGTCCCCGTAGAAGGGAGCCGGTGGAGCCGGGATTTCGACCCCGGAACGACTCCAGCAGGAACTCTGTAAAGAGCTTCCTGCAAGGAGAAAACAGACCTGGAAAAAAGTTAAAAACTTACCTTGGTTTGACGGCTGGTGGAGCAGCGCTCCCCCAGCCCGACGTTGCGCAATGCGTTCGACGATATGACGCGCATGCGGGCTGGCGGGGTCTTCACGTAGTCACTCACGTGACTCCGAAGTAAAATGGAGCATTTACTTGTTGCTGTGGTTACAACCAATTCTGAATTTAACTGTATTGCTGAGACTTTTTAAATGTTCACTTAGTGAGGAAGCAATTTTTACCCATTTTGCATGGAATAAATTCGGTGCCATATGTCATGATAATATCTGTCATACCGTTACCATTGTTTCAACCTCAGTAAATCCTTGCAGTTTGATGCCAGTATAAACCTGATCTATAGACTCTAAAATATAATTTGAAGGTGTATGGTATATCCACACTCTTGAGGGTCAATTTTCTGTGGCAAAATGGTTGCTGGTTGGGATCCTTTCCCTATCAACAGCAACACTTGTTACCTGTCACCGCTGAAGACACGCCACCTATTTGTGACGAACATGGACTTTTTTCACTGGGATCAAGAAATACAGACTTGATTCTGTACCTCCTGAAACCTATATTTATGGCAAAGTTGTAGATCACTCACACCTCATGCAATATCTGCTGCTTAATTATGCCATATTTTTGTTTGACTTTGTTTGGTTGAGAAGTGTTTTACTATTTTAATGTATTGTGGACTATTTTGAAGCATGCCCATCTGGTAAAAGTACTTTTCGTTTATCTGGTCATCTATTTAAATTTCAGTAATTCAATTTGTCGCTTTACACACTCATTTAGCAATGATAAGCTAATCTAATGAACACATTTAAAAAAATATATTAATGCACGTTTGTTCGGCAATAAAAGATTCAACAACGATGTGGTCTTAAAGCAGCTGCAATATAAATTTCCATTTCTGACACCATTTTGAACATGACTAATCTTTGTATGAAACAGCAACCTTCCTTCAGTAATATTCACCATTTTTGGGGTTGGGCTTCTGGTGAAGAAGCAAAGATGAGAGTGTTTTTTTCCATTGTTGTATATCCTTAACATTGGCAGTTGCTATGGAGCTATCTGATCCAGGCACACTTTTTCAGCTAATGGGAGCATAAAGAAATGAGTTGCATGGAAACAGAGACGAGTGCAATCACATACCTGTCTTGACAAATCATTGTTGACTTTGTATTTAAAAGAAAGGTCTGAGGTCCAACAGATACGCTCGCACAATATTATAGAAAATGTTTAAAACTGCACATATTAAGTGATTAGATATTGTTCCAAATTTTGTACATTGCTCTATGTTAAAGCCTTTTCTATAATATTTTCAGCTTGCAGCCTCCCCCTCTATCACATAATCATATTAATTTGTGTGTTATTTGTCATGCATGTACTTAGGAAGGTAAATTGTGTAAATTGGCCATTTCTTGCAAGGTGGTGTTGTTGTATTCTTACAACTGTACTGGTTGTTGGTTAGGCCACACCTAGTATATACTGTACAGCAATGGTCTCCTTATATATTATTCTTGGAGGCAGTCCAGAAGAGATTCACTGGTCTAATTACTGCAATCAGGGTTGTCCTGTCACAAACAGCTTACAAAAAAAAGCTAGATCTGTATTTTTTAGAGTTCAGAAGAACGAGAGATGATCTTACAGAAATATATAAGATCGTAAGGGCCCATGATAGGTAGATGCAGAAGGAGGCTTCAATAAGGGGAACAGTAAAAAAAAATACAAGGAGGCACAATTACTGCTAATTTTGATACCACATTATATATTGTGATGATCCCTGTGGCGTTTGTCAAAATGGAATAATCTGGGTGAATGCGTACAGATACATACTGAGCATGCAGTGGACATGTCAGTATGATTGGATGCTGATGTGACACCTGATCCCCAAAACAAGGAATTTAAATGCACATATCACACAATACAAGTCACGCACAGGAAATTTCCCAAGGCTGATTGCTAGGAATCAACCATCTTCTCCCCAAACACAAACACGTACACATACACATACACATACACATACACCATGTAATGGATTCAATAAATACTTGCATAAATGAGAAGAACTGGTTTTGTTTTGAGGGACTCAGGAAGTGAACCACATTGTCAGTTTAGTTTATTGTCACATGTACTGAGGTACAGTGAGAAGCATTTTGTTGCGTGCTAACCAGTCAGCAGAAAGACAATACATGATTACAATCAATCCATTTACAGAGCAAAGATACATGATAACGGAATAACGTTTAGTGCAAGGTAAAGCTAGTAAAATCCGGTCATTGGTAAAGGCTTTGTTCCTGCTGGGTAGTGTTCCCATTCAGCCTCTAGCAGAATGTGGGGAGAGCACCTGGAGGCAATGCCTCCTTCTGAGCAGCAGGGGAAAAGGCGCTGGTTTGGAAGGTCCATCATCCAAGACTTTTCCAGATGAAATCATTCTCCAGAAGTGAAAGGTACAATGTAACCAGAGGCTGGACGTTCTGTAATAAAATATACTACTAAGCCATGGAGCGCAGATGCTTGGCTCCAGCCAAATACCCACATGCTGGCTGCTTTGTCTATAGGTGTGAGGGTCACATTAGCCTTCAATCTGGCCTCCAAATCGTTCCGAATGTCACCCACTATATTACCATGTCTCACTGTTTGTAGCTGTCTCCTGTGTGTCCTGATGTGATTAAGTATTTCTTTTTAGTTTAGTTTAGTTTATTATTATTGTCATGTGTACTGAGGTACAGTGTAAAGCTTTTTTTTAAAAGAAAGTCGATACATTGCATTGATATAGAAAGTTGCAAGTGATGTAGATTTTTTTTCTTTCACACCGTGGCTCACCAATGGAGCTGCTGCCCCATGCTTCCAGTGAAGGAGGTTCAGTGTTGTGAATTTGCACGTTCTATGTGATTTCCCATCAAGTCTACTCCGCCATTCAATCATGGCTGATCCATCTCTCCCTCCTAACCCCATTCTCCTGCCTTCTCCCCATAATCTCTGACACCCATACTAATCAAGAAACTAAATATCTCTGCTTTGAATATATACATTGACAGCCTCCACAGCCTTCTGTGGCAAAGAATTCCACAGATTCACCACCCTCTGACTAAAGAAATTCCTCCTCATCTCCTTCCAAAAAGAACATCCTTTAATTCTGAGGCTATGACCTCTAGTCCTAGACTTTCCCTCTAATGGAAACGTCCTCTCCACATCCTCTCTATCCAAGCCTTTCACTATTCTGCTCCGGGTGCTTCATCCTCCCACATCCCTAAGGCATAGGTTGTCTGCTTAATTATCCACTGTAATTTGTCCTTATTGTGCTTGGTAGAATCTGAGGAGAATTGAAAAGAATGTGTGAGAATAAAATATGATTAATTGTGGGATTTGTGTATGTGGACGGTTAATGGTGTGGATTCAGAAGGTCAAGGAGCCTGTTTCTGTGCCGTAAGAGGTGCAGTTGTGACTTTCTTCAAGGTAATTTGATTGCACTGACTTCTGAATTAACTCACCATTTTTGTGCACAAAATAATGTTTTGGCACCGTTTAAATGCTATAAGTATTTTGCAAGTTGTGCTAATGAAGTTCTGGTGGGTGTATTCAATATGGCACAGCTACTTCACACCATGTTCCAGTGTACCCATTCCAACTCAATGAATTACAGGGCCTCTCCATCGAAACATGAAGTATTATGATTGTAGATAGAAAAAAAAATAAGGATACAGAGTATCCTTATTTTTTAATGACAATCACCAAGAGAGTGAATTATCGATAACATCAAGGCGTTATGGAGACCGCTTTCATTTTAAATTTCATTTGAGGTATTTTCTATTGTCAACTGCAGCTTAGATTGACATAGGAAGTTAAATTAAGGTTTAGGTGATTATAGACACAAAATGCTGGACTAACTCAGCCGTACAGACAGCATCTCTGGAGAGAAGGAATGGGTGACTTTTCGGGTAGAGAAAGGGTCTTGTCCCAAAAAGTCACCCATTCCTTCTCTCCAAAGATGCTGCCTGTTCCGCTGAGTTAAAGGCCTGTCTCACGAGTCTGCGGTCATTGGCGGCGAAACGGGAAGAATCTGCCGCCATAGACCGCGCACTCGTGAGAACGTACAATTCCGGGGCCGTGCGGCGGTGTTCCCAACACCGCACGGTGCTAAAATAAAACCGACAATGTCGAAAACTATATACTCACCGCACAACCTCCACCAGTGATGCACGAGTGCGGCACGGCCGCCCGCACGGGCCGCCGCCAGTGTGGCTCGAGCGCCGTGCATCAAACCTCCACTGCCACAGCCTCCGCCAGTGAGGCACGTGCCTCCGGCAGTGAGGCACGTGTGCAGCACGGCCACAGGCACAGCCACCGCTACAGTGCCGCGATCAGGGCGGCCGCCGCCACCGCCGCCGCTCGTGAGTCACGTGCGACGGGCCGACGTCATCGCAGTCGGCCCGCCCTTTTTTTTACTTACCACAAGCACGTGGGACCCGCCGTGTTTGAATTACTCGGCCCCCGCGCAGCATCCGTGCGGCGCTCCAGTGGATAGGCTCGGCGCTCTCGCCGTTGCCGTGCGGTCCCCGCTACCGGCGACGCCGCGCTTCACCGCCGATGACCGCAAACAGGTAAGACAGAGCCTTTACTTCAGCATTTTGTGTCTATCTTTGGTGTAAACCAGCATCTGCAGTTCCTTCCTACATGTTTAAGTGATTATTTCAGGATATTTCTGTTTATTGATTAATAGACTTAAAATTAAGCTGCAGAGCCTTCAAATGTTTATGCAATGTGGTAAATAAATTTGGAATTTTTTTAGATGCTTCTAAACATAGACATTTTAAATGTAGTTTTAGTTAAAAGTGACCCTTTAAAGGTTGCATGAATGTGCATGAAACATCAATAAGAGGCTTACTATGTTACATTGTGCCTGTTTAAATAGCAACTGGTCAATAGATCTGCCTAATGCTATTAGGTCCTGGAATTGTTGATGTACTTATTTTTATTTAGGTCTATGATGACTGGTTTATTGATTGAATTTGAACGATTCTTTTAGTGCAACATTCATGAAGATAATGTTTTATTGTGCACATTTGTATGAGGTTAGTTGCTTAATGACATCAATATAATTTGGAAAGTAGACAAAAATGCTGGAGAAACTCAGCGGGTGAGGCAGCATCTATGGAGCGAAGGAAATAGGCAAAGTTTCGGGTCGAAACCCTTCTTCAAACCCTTCTTCAAATATAATTTGGAATCTGCACTGCAGTAGGGTAGCACGGTGGCGCAGTGGTAGAGTTGCTGCCTTACAGCGCCAGACACCCGGGTTTGATCCTGACTACGGGTGCTATCTGTACAGAGTTTGCACATTGTCCCTGTGACCGCATGGATTTTCTTAGGTGCTCCAGTTTCCTCCCACATTCCAAAGACGGCAGGTTTGTGGGTTTATTGGCTTCTATAAAAATTGCGCGTAGTGTGTACGATAGAATAGTGTATGGGTGATTGCTGGTCAGCGTAGACTGGGTGTGTCAAAGGGCCTATTTGTATGATGTATCTCTAAACTAAACCAAATTAAAGTCATCTGGCAATGCACTTTGGAAATGTGGGTCTATGTTGCCTTTGATTTTCGAACAGGCTTAGCGTCTTGGATTAAACCTCAAGATGAATTACATGCACATTTTTTAACATGTAACTTATTTATGTTGATCCAGGCCAGTTAAAATGCTCTCATTTTCATAATGGCTTAGTGGTACCCTTAGAGAGGGAGATATTAAATGTGAATGGTATGGAAGAATATAACGGTGATATTGGCATTTGGTTATTAAACCTTTACCTTAGGCCATAATGACTTGAGTTGGCAGAATAGCCAGAGGAGGGGTTAATTTAACTTCCAGCTTTAATACATTCAGGTAGTTTTGGATCTTTAACACACGTTATATGTTTTTTTCTTTGCATTGCATACATATTAAGCTATAAACCAAATACTAATAAATAGGATTCGTAAAAATGGTCAGCATAGACAAGGTCGACTGAAGGGCCAGTTTTCTGCGCTGTGACGCATTGACTCTTTCATGGAAAAGTGTGGAAGTGTTGTTGAAAACAATGATTTAGTTTCTTTCAAGAGTGTTTAATTGTCATATGCACTGGGACTGGAATAATGAAATTCTTATAGTAGCTTTCCAAGCACATTAACAGAACAACAAGTAAACAAAACAAATAATGCATAAATTATCAGTTATCCTAGGTTATTTTCAGATCTCTACTAATTACGATACAAAGCAATTCTGACACAGAAAATATCTTTGACAAATGTTGCTAGCACCCAGGATTAATGGTTTTCAGTTGTAATTGTCAACAGTCAACAATACTTCTTGCATTTCCATGCCTTGAAGCTTTTTGCATCAATGGTTGAACAACTGGGGGTAATTGACAGTACGTGTATTAAAGCAGCAGTGTTCCAAATAAAATGTGAGGAGAAATAAAAACCTGCAAATACTGGAAACTTAAACAAAGCGGAACATTCTGAAAATAGACACCATTATTTATATTTAAAAGCTATTTTCTATAAAGGTTAAAGGCAATAGTACAATCATTAAGGCAAGTCACCAGTTTGAGAATGTGCCACCACTATTGCAGAGCAATGCAGTCACCTACCTTTTGACATTCATCAACATTAACATTGCTGAGTAGCTGCAGAGTGTACCATCTATAAAATGCACTGTGATCACTCACCTAAGCTACTCTGACAGCACCTTCCCAAGCAATGACCTGTAGCTATAAGAAGGACAAGGGCAGAGAGTGTGGACAGATGAAACTGCAGATGCTGGTTTATAAAAAGGCCACACAGTGCTGGAATAACTGCGGGTCAGACAGCATCTCAGCAGAGCATGGATTAGCGATGTTTTGGGCCAGGACCCTCACTCAATTTGATTGCAACCCCTCAGCAAATGAAGCAAACCATGCTTGTATGCAGCAAAATCGAGATATCATTCAGGTATGGGCTGATAAGCGGCGAGCAACATTCTTGCCAGAAAAGTACCAGACAATGATTATCTCTTGGTGGGATTCTAACTACCAATCCCAGATATAGAATGGTGTTACCATTGCTGAATGGCTGCAGCATGTTCCATTTACAAAGAGAACAGTTGAACGGTGGAACAATAGCTGTAAATAGTAAGCCAGTCAGGCAGCTGTTGTCAAAAGAGAACACGTCTACATTCTGCGTCGATGATCTTTCTTGAGAACCGCTGTGTATATTGTAAACATTTTCTGTTTTCATGTTGGGTGTCCAGTATAGTGCATATTGTTTCATGATGGTTTTATGTTTTTGGTTTTAAATGTTAGTATTATTATCTCTCGTGGTTTTGTAATCTCGTTTCCCTCTAACTTGACTCTTGTCATTCTTTTCTTCCCTGTCATTCCCTTGATTCATCCCAAAACCTAAAAACGAATTGCTTAAACACATCATCTATTGGTCCCTTAGTACTCCACAGTCCAGTTACTCTCACTGTGTCATCAGCAGCTTGTCCTTCCAACAACCTGTATCACAAATAATCTTTGAGGTGAAGGGAAATTATCTAATGATCAGAGAATGATAGCAGATGCTTCAGCAAATGAGGGTCAAATAGCCAAGGAGTTGTAAATGATATATATATATATTTCATGCTGCTTTGGCTTTGCTTAATTTATCTTTTGTTTTTGTTTTTAGAGTCAATGAAAAATATTGGAGAAAAAGGTACGTTTTAAATTTAGTTGTTTATCAAATAAGATTCAATGACAATTAGAAAGCAACTTTAATATTAAGCTGAGACACTTAAGTAGGAATGGGGCGAATTCAAGTCACAAAGTTATTAGTTTGGAAACTCATTGTGTAAAAGAAAATAATTAAGACCATGATTCACAGAATTCCAACTACAGAAAGTGGCATAGAGCAAATGCTCCTGCTTTAAAATAGATCATAAGCAATAGGAGAAAGAATAGTCCAGGCAGCATGGCCTGAACTCTATTTTGCCACTCCTTCCCCATTGCTTATGGCTACTTTGTACTTTAAATGTCTATCCACATCAGCCTTGAATATATTTATTGACTTGAGAGAGGGGGTGTAAGTAGAAGTGTGGGTGAAAGAAGTATGTCCTAACATTGGTGGGAAAGTTTCTTATTATCAAAAGTTTTAGCAGGTTTCAAGAATTGCTTTATTGACATTGACAATTTTAATTTCTATTTAGTCAGTTTTTAATAGCACCATTAATCCACAAACTGAAGGGCTTTAGGCATTGCTTGATAGTTTCTAACATAATCAAAATTTTATCAAGAATGTAGACAATAGACAATAGACAATAGGTGCAGGAGTAGGCCATTCGGCCCTTCGAGCCAGCACCGCCATTCAATGTTATCATGGCTGATCATCCCCAATTAGTACCCCGTTCCTGCCTTCTCCCCATATCCCCTGACTCCGCTATCTTTAAGAGCCCTATCTAGCGCTCTCTATATAAATATGTATTTATTTAATCTTCAGTTCAATTTTATATTTTCACTGCTGGTATTGAAAACAAAATGTCATAAGGAATAGGAGTAGAATTAGGCCATTCGGCCCATCGAGCCTATTCTGCCATTCAATCATGGCTGATCTATTTCTCCCTCCTAACCCCATTCCCCTGCCTTCTCCCCATAACCTCTAACACCTATACTAATCAGGAATTTATCTATCACTGCCTTAAAAATATCCACTGACGGCCCCCTTCTGTGGCAAAGAATTCCACAGATTCACCACCCTCTGACTAAAGACATTTCTGCTCATCTCGTTCCTAAAAGAACGTCCTTTTAATTCTGAGGCTATGACCTCTAGTCCTAGACTCTCCCACTAGTGGAAACATCCTCAACACATCCACTCTATCCAAGCCTTTCACAATTCTGTATGTTTCAATGAGGTCCACCCTCATTCTTCTAAACTCCAGTGAGTACAGGCCCAGTGCTGACAAATGCTCATCATAGGTTAACCTACTCATTCCTGGGATCATTCTTGTAAACCACCTCTGGACTATCTCCAGAACCAGTGCATCCTTCCTCAGATATGGTGCCGAAAATTGCTCACAATATCCCAAATGCGGCCTTACCTGCACCTTATAGAGCCTCAATATTACATCCCTGTTTTTATATGCAAGCCCTCTTGAAAAAAATGCTAGCATTGAGTTTGCTTTCTTTACTACCGATTCGACTTGCAGATTAACTTTTTGGGAATCCTGCTCCATCACCTCCTAGTCCCTTTGCACCTCCGATTTCTGGATTCTCACCCCATTGAGAAAATAGTCTACGTCTTTATTCCTGCTACCAAAATGCATGACTCCACACTTTGCTACACTATATTCCATCTGCCACTTCTCTGCCCACTCTCCCAACCTGTCCAAGTCCTTCTGCAGAGTTCCTGCTTTCTCTACACTACCTGCTCCTCCACCTATGTTCGTATCATTCGCAAACTTTGCCACAAAGCCTTCAATCCCCTGGTCCAAATCATTATATACAACGTGAAGAGTAGCGGCCCCACACTGACCCCTCCGGAACTCCGCTAGTCACTGGCAGCCAACCCGAAAAAGCCCCCTTTATTGCCACTTTTTGTCTTCAGCCATCCAGCCAACCTGCTGTCCATGCTCGTATCTGCCCTTTGATACCGTGGGCTCTTATCTTCTTTAGCAGCATAACGTGTTGCACCTTATCAAAGGCTTTCTGAAAATCTAAGTAAACCACATCTACTGACTCTCCTTTGTCTGTCCTGCTATTTACTTCTTCAAAGAATTCCAGCAAAGTTGTCAAGTTAGACCTCCCCTTCACAAAGCCATGCTGACTTCGGCCTATTTTATCGTGAACTTCTAAGTACTCCGTAACCTCATCCTTTATAATGGACTCCAAAATCTTACCAACCATTGTAGTCAGACTAACCGGCTTATAGTTCCCACTTTTTGTGCAGCGGGATAATATTGGCAATTTTCCATTCATCTGGGACCATTCCTGACTCTAGTGATTCATGAAATATCACAATCAATGCCTCCACAATCTCTGAAGCCACTTCTTTCAGAACCCGAGGGTGCACTCCATCCATCCCAGGTGACTTATCCATCTTCAGCTTCCCAAGCATCTTCTCCCTGGTAATAGTCACTCCACTAACTTCCACCCTCTGACTCTCTTGAATTTCAGGCACGTTGCTGGTTTCTTCCACTGTGAAGACTGATGCAAAAAAGTTATTCAACTCCTCTGCCATTTCTTTATTGTTGTTAATTGTTTATTAAAATATTGCTATTATAACGCATTGGTGTGCCAGATTTAATCTTAAATCAAATTTGCCCAATTGATTTCATAATAATATAAAGTTGGACTGGCTCATTATTTAAATTCATGCACAAGAATTAATATGATTCTTTTTGTGATCTCCTTTCTTCCAGTTGTCTGTCTAGTATTCTACCATCTGCTTTTCATCATGTTTGTGTGGTCATACTGGAAAACCATCTTTACAAAACCAATGAATCCGACTAAAGAGGTAAGCATGAAGGCAGAATAATTTTTGTTTGTAAAGGTTTGTACATGGGTTTGTCAATTTATCTTTCCATTTTATGAACTGTTTACATAATAAAAAGGTGCACATTTTGGTATTTTGGTGTGTTTCAATGATAGAGCTATTCTCGATTGTTGCTCTAATTCCATCAGTGTTCCAGATAGAACCCTTGGCAGCAATTGTTTTTCCAGGAATAAGCTCCATATTACACTACAATGCAGCTAATTAGTGCAAACTATGAATTGGACCGGTGGCTTCCAGGGAGTGCCATAAAGGAAGAGTACTTTTCTGTGCAACGGCGTCAAGGATTCTGTGAGCCAGGTAATATTTTCTAATATTTGGTATGAGGTGGCTCAGCCAGAGATACAAAATCCAAAGCAAGGAGTTCCTATCTCTTGTATGTTATCAAAAGATAAGATTTAATGACAAAAAACATTCCTTCCAAAGTGGGCCATAGTAGTGAAGTGAATGGATGAAAGGAGAACCTGGTAACCCATGTGACCATGTAACATTTGGCTTTCTGGTCTCTGAAAATAAATGGGTACTGAAGATTTATTGGCAAAGCCAGCCTTTAGTTCCATTCATATTATAGGTCTGCCTTTTGGCCTTTCAACCTTTGAACAGTTTAAGAGTTCTCCATTTAAGTTCTCCAAGAACAGATCATAGCACCAGGAAGTAGCCCTCCAGTTTTTTTCTCTCACCATTAATCGCAGAATTTAACCAGAGTTACCACTTGCAGGGAATGTAGCTTTTCCAAGTCTGCTACACGTTAATGCAGCAGGAAATCAGCTCAAAGGATCTGTTGCGACAATCAGTGAGGAGCGCTCTCTTTAACAATCTGTAGGTTTGATTTTTGAAAAGCTTTGTTTCAATGGATCCTAATAAATAACTTAACTGGCAATTGTCAGCTGCATTATTTCTAGGCCAGATGTGGTTTATTGACAGAAAACATCATGAACAGTTTGTTAGGTTGTTTATTGAGAATGTATTTTTTAAATACAATATTAGGCAAGATCTTGATTTATTTTTCATGTTACCTTATAAAGTATCAAAGCTCCTTTGTTTTTACAGCCGAAAAAGCTAAATCAGACCAATATGCCTTTGTAAACCTTTTGGAAAGTATACGACTTATTTCACTTAAGGAGATATTTGGACAGATGACCAAATGTTTGGTTAACCATTTTGGTTTTGAAACAGTTTCAAAAGAGAAAAGATAGGGAAAAGATTTAGGGTGAGAATTACAGAAATTTGGGCCCTGAAGCTGAAATCACAACTATAAATGGAGAAGCATTTAGGTTAGGAGTAGACCAGAATTAATGGAGCCCAGATATTTAATGCTCACTTAATTAACTGCATTGTAACTAATTAATATCAAATATCCATTTCACTTTTCTACTCATACTACACACCTCTGCCAATATTTTCACCAGTTAGTTTTCCCTTTCACTTTTGTTGGTCATTGATTTAGATTTTGTGTTATATGTTAACTTTTACCCACACTTATGCAATCATATCCATAAATCAGGTTGTGTATTGAATTCCCACAAAGCATCTGAATCATAGACAATGGATCTTAGCTTTTCCATGGTTTTGCTTAAAAGTCTAATGACATATTTTTTGTCGTATTTATTTTGTACATTAAAAAGTTGTAATTTCAGAATTCTGTTTCTATAATCTGCATATTTAGTTATTTTTAATTTTATCTGCTTAATTTTCTTTGATTTATAGATTGAGTGTATTCAATTTATACATTGAGCTGGGTGGCAGTGTGAACTGTGAGGAGGATGCTATGAGGATACAGTGTGACTTGGACAGGTTGAGTGAGTGGCCAGATGCATGGCAGATGCAGTTTAACGTGGATAAATGTGAGGTTATCCACTTTGGTGGCTAAAACAGGAAAGCAGTTTATTATCTGAATGGTGTCAAGTTGGGAAAAGGGGAAGAACAACGAGATCTGGGGGTCAGTCAATCACTGAAAGTAAGCATGCAGGTATTCATTAGTTACTGAAAGTAAGCATGCAGGTACAGCAGGTAGTGAAGAAAGCAAATGGCATGTTGGCCTTCATAACAAGAAGAGTTGAGTATAGGAGCAAAGAGGTCCTTCTGCAGTTGTACAGGTCCCAACTGAGACCACACCTGGAGTATTGTGTGCAGCTTTGGTCTCCAGATTTGAGGAAGGACATTTTTGCTATTGAGGGAGTGCAGCGAAAGTTCACGAGGTTAATTGCCGGGATGGCGTGACTGTCATATGTTGATAAAATGGAGCGACTGGGCTTGTATGGATGAGAGGAGATCTTATTGAAATATGTAAGATTATTAAGGGATTGGACACGCTAGAGGCAGGAAACATGTTCCCAATGTTGGGGGAGTCCAGAACCAGGGGCCACAGTTTAAGAATAAGGGTAGGCCAGTTAGAACGGAGATGAGGAAAAACAGTTGTGAATCTGTGGAATTCTCTGCCTCAGAAGGCAGTGGAGGCTAATTCTCTGGATGCTTCCAAGAGAGAGTTAGATAGAGCTCTTAAAGATAGCGGAGTCAAGGGACATGGGAAGAAGGCAGGAACGGGGTACTGATTGTGGACGATCAGTCATGATCACAGTGAATGCCGGTGCTGGCTCGAAGGGCCTACGCCTGCACCTGTTGTCTATAGTCTATTGTCTATTGACTATTGAACAGTACAGCACAGGAATAGGGCCTTCAGATCAACATCTCCAATGCCATCCATGACTCCAAATTAAGCTAATCCCCTTTGTCTTCACATGGTCTATATCCATTGATTGCCTGCCTGTCTAAATGCGTCTTAAGTGTTGCAATTATATCTGTTTCCAACACTTCCTCTACCTACTACTCTCTGTAAAGAAAAACTTGATTCGTAAATCTCCTTTTAAATCTCCCCTTCTCATCCATGCTTACCGTTTCTATTTTTTTTTAAAGTTTCTGACTATTTTCCAGTCACACTAAATACCCCCAGACAGTTTCCTTTAATCAATTCATCCAGTTCTGCTCATTAATCCCTGACCTGCCAGTGACAGTAAGTTGCATTTCTGTTTGTTGCAGTCGACCACTTGCAGTAAGTGCAGAATCTTTTTGGGTTTTCAACCATCCTAGTTGCTGAAGAGAGTGTTACTTTTTTTTTTAATTGGACATTTTAATCTTTAGTTATTTACATTACTTCAAACATTAGTCTTTAATAATCCCACAAAAAATGTGAGTCAGAATAGATTGAGAGAAATCAACTGGAAAGTACCCAAGGATTCAGAAAGGGCTGCAGATAAACTGGAGATAAATCAGACAAGTGTGAGCATAGTCAAGATACGGCATCTAAAGTTCCAAGAGCAACCAAGAGTTGTTTTGTGCCTCATCTTTCCACAAGAAGATCAGGAATGTTTAATTGTTATATCTACTGACCAAGGGGTCAATGAAACTCCTACTTGCTGTATTTTAACAGCAAGTTAAAAGTTATAACAAGTTGTAAATCCAGTAACACAGAGATAATATATAACAATCCAAAATATATAAAATAATAACAATAATACTATGTAACCATAATACTGCAAAAATATCTATCGTGCAAACCAAAGATACAGTCCATAAAAAATCATAGCTGCTAACATTGTGTTATGCCGTGTTCAAGAGCCTGGTGGCTGCTTGGAAGAAGCTGTTCTGAAACCTGGCAGTCACAGTTTTCAGCCTCCTGTACCTTCCCAATGGTGGTGGCAAAATGAGAGTGCAGCTGCGGTGGTGGGGTCTTTGATGGTACTAGCTGTCTTTTTAAGACAGTGCCTTTTATAAATGCCTTCGATGGTGGGGAGATCAGTATCGGTGATGGAATGGCCTGAATCTCCCACTTTCTGTAGTCTCCTTCATTCCTGGGCATTTGAGTTGCCAAACCAGGCTGTGATGTGACCATTCAGTATGCTTTACACCTTACATCTGTGGAGGTTTGATGGAGAATTCATTGACAAACCAAATTTCCTCAAACATCCAAGGAAATAAAAGCATTGCTAAGCCTTTTTACGTGACTGCGTCGATGTGCAGGGTCAGATGGATCAGATAACACATCAAAATACCAAATAATAATTTGGTTTAAAATGTAACACTCAGGTTGAAACCAGCTTCACTGTGAGTTGTGTTTATAATTGAGCTACCTTATCCATTCCAAATCCCACAGACTTGTTATAATGTGGGATACTTTGATCTTTATTCATACAATTTATTGCCTATTAATCGTTCATGAGGAGATATTGGTGAGATGCTTAGTGAAGATAAATCATGAATTTAAGGCAGCGACATTGAAGGATCTATAGACATAATTCCTAGATATGTGTGAAACTTGGAGAAGAACCTGCAGAAGATAGCCCCCCCCCCACGCTTCAGGGGACGATGTTGAAGAGTCCTTTGTGCATTGCTGTATGCATCTTGCACGTGGAGCTGGTTCTATTAGTTCTCCAACAACTACCATTAGTTTTGGGACATCACACTAGAAATGCCAACACATTTTGTCCATGCCTCCTCCTGAACTACGAGGAGGCACATTGAAATAAGTAATTGTGATATAAATAGTTAATTAAAGATGACCAGTTTATACATGCTTTATAAATTCCCTGAATATGAACATTGAATTCATAGAACTATTTCTCAGAATTACTGCTATGTCATTCAGAATGAGATTTCTTAAAATACTGCAGAGCACAAGCTGCAACGGAGATGAAACCAAATTGATCCACTTAAGTTATTCTGAGGTGATAGGAATTTAGATTCTTAAATACATTTTTTATTACTATTATTATCCACAGTTCCACCTTACATACACAGACCGGGAACAAATAGAACGTGGGGATAGGGGTGAAGGTCAGCAGGAAGTCTTCAGACGAATGGCCAAGGAATTGCCCATCTACACAAGAACCTTATCTGGAGGTAAAAAGCAAATTAAGATTGGCCATGTTCTGCAAGACATACTTGGGTCTGATTGCATTCTGATATCTAAGATGCTGTTTGATTAAACCGCACTTATGGCTGAAAGCTATTACAGTAATTCTTCTAGAAATGAATAAAGGCAGAAAATGATGGAAATACTCTGCAGGACACACAGCCTCAAAGAAGAGAGAAGCATGAAATGATTGCAGGGGAAAGTACCTGGGGAAGAGGTAGTTTGGGAGCTTAGGAATGTGAACCAGGAAGTTGCGGAAGGAGCGGTCTCTGCGGAAAGCAGAAAGGGTTGGGGATGGATTTGTGACACCAGCCCTTATACTTCCTCCCAGGGACCAGCTGTCCTTCCAGGTGAGAAAGAGGTTCACGTCCACCTCCATCTAACCTCATCTACTGCATGTGGCCTCCTGTACATCAGCGAGACCAAGAGCAGACACAGCAAACACTTGCACTTGATCCGGCAAGCCCTGCTAGATCTCCCAGTTGCTAACCATTCCTATTCCCGTACTGACCTTTTTGTCATGGGCATCCACCATTGACAGAGTGAGGCCACACACAAGCTGGATGAGCAGCACCTCATATTCCGCTGAGTAGCTTATAACCAAATGGTATAAATATTGACCATCAATTTTAGGTAACTAACCTTAATCGGAACCTGGGGGATAACTTTTGCACAAAGGGTGATGGGTTTATGGGACGAGCTGCTGGAGGAGATACTTGAGGCAGGTACAATCGCAATGTTTAAGAAACATTTAGACAGGTTCATGGATAGGATAGGTTTAGAGGGATATGGGCCAAACACAGGTAGGTGGGAGTAGTGTAGATGGGACATGTTGGTCAGTGTGAGCAAGTTGGGCCGAAAGGTCTGTTTCCAAGCTGTATGACTTTATGACTCTTAAGTGTGAAAATATATCTACCGTGTTAAGATAAATCATACAGCTTGGATCACAATTATCTCTCACTTTGTAATTACAAAGTGCAATGCTAGCTTTCAAATGTTTAATATGAAATTCCTTTATCCCCTATTTTAGTAGGAGTAATCAATTAATGAAGATTTAATCCATTCATCATTTGAAAATTAAAATTTGTTAAAATACGATAAGTATTCACATGTTTGTATCAAACAGTGTAATTTCAATGCCTTTTTCCGATTGATGACATTGAAGAAATGGATTAATGTAATTTAGCATATCTACAGTATTGTCTTTGTCCAGATTTTTGTCCCATATATTTATGCATTGTTTCCAAAGCAATTCGATACTGCGATAGATGTCAACTTGTGAAGCCAGATCGCTGTCATCACTGCTCGGTCTGTGACAAGTAAGCATTTATTCACTCTTCCATGATGTGCCAAACTGTTCAATGCATTCTTTGTTGAACTTACCTTAACTCTGTTATCCATGACATGTTACATTGTTGTCACATGTGTTGGTGTGAATACAGCTTTATAAAGCAACTCTTAAGCTGCCATGATTATTATTATAACGTAACCTTTCTTGATGCACGATACCATAATAATTATGTGTCTTTCTTAGATTATATATTTAATTATATATTTAATGCTTGGAGCCTTTTCTACATGTTACCGTTCAGGTGGACTGATGCCGTTTAGGAATAGAAATCTGCCATTGTAAGCTATATGGAACACACTGCCAGAGAAGGTGGTTGAGGCAGACAGCATTTAAAAGGCACATGGACAGGTACATGGAAAGGAAAGGTTTAGCGTTTTTTAGGTGAAAAGCAGGCAAATAATAATAAATTCCCAGGGCAACTTAGCCTTTGCTTCAGAAGACATGGATGGCACAGTGACGCAGCGGTACAGTCGCTGGCTTGCAACGGCAGAGACCCAGGTTTGAACCTGACTACGGGCGCTGTCTGTACAGAGTTTGTACGTTCTCCCCGTGACCTGCGTGGGTTTTCTCCAGGAGCACCAGTTTCCTCCCACACTAAAGATATGCAGTTTTGTAGATTAATTAGCTTCTGTAAATTGTAAATTGTCCCTAGTGTGTAGGATAGTGCTAGTGTATGGGGTGATCGCAGGTCGGTATGGCCTCAGTGCACTGAAGGGTCTGTTTCCATGTTGTACCTCTAAAGTCTAAACATGTAACAAATACTTCTCATTAATAATTCTAATCCCCTTGACATGCAACGGATATGTTTTTTAAACATTGTGAGGGATCTAAGACTTGTCATGATTTGAGATATTCATATCCCATTTGTTTGTACAACTGTTGTGGGATGCCAAACAATTTTGTCTCCTGTCCAGATTTCTCTGCAAATTTGATAGGGGGGGGTGTGTGGGAAAGTGGATAAGGTACAGAACCACCTGTAATAATAAACGAGAGAGGAAGCTTCAGGGCTGTATGACACATCTGTGCTCCTAGTTCTTATGTTGGTCCATTAAAACACTATAATTTAGCACCTGATTAAGCACACTGATGAACCACATAGTGAGGCACATGTTACAGTGTTACTGTCAGTGACTGAAATTTCCACCTGACTTAAAAATGTAGGCAATGGTCATTGATTTATGGGGCTTTATGAAATCTTACATTTAATTCTACTTTGTATTCAACAGGTGCATTTTGAAGATGGACCATCACTGTCCCTGGTATGTAAAATTGTGTATTTGCTGTGTTTAACCTCAAACTAGCTGCTTCATCAAATATTATGCTTCAGATAATCTAAATTTCTCAGAATATGTTTTATATATTTTGGGATGAAAAATTATTAACTGTTTCCTCTCCCTGGTAATGTTCCCCTCCTTTATTAAACAGCCATCAGAACTCACCACCTCAAAAACAGTAAATCCTTCAGTTCTTGCAAAACACCTTCTTGTCTCCAACGTCTAAAGTCCATGATCATGTTGCTCCTTTCCAAATTGGTAACAACCTTTCTGAATGAATCTTATGCAGCCAGCTTTCTGGGCTTGCTACAGCACAGAAATAGCTCTAGTCAAGGTTACAACCTCTTGCCTCATTGGTATGTTGATCCACAGCAATCCTCTCCAATGCCTCTCCTTCATCAGATGAGGCTGCACTTGTGTGTTTTCTCTCTCAAATATCCAGTTGTAAACAGAAAATTCACTTCAAAGACTTCACCACAACTACACTGTAACTGCAGTTCCCTCGGGATCAATGTTGTGTGTTCACCTATTTTTATTTTCATATCTTTCCTTAGTGTCATAGAGATTTTATACCAAATTATACACCTACATGTACTCAGATGTATATTTCAGATTTACCACATCATGACCTCGCTCTATCCTTCTACATTCTCAGTTGTCAGATTGCTTGCTCAACCTCCATCCCTGGGAAACTAAACCCATTTATCCCACATGACAAATTGCATTCTCCTGCATTGATTCCATTTAACTCTCTGGACATTCTTTCTGACTGAACAAGATCACTTGAAAACTTGACATTCTACTTAGTACACTGCTGAGCCTAGTACTTTGCAAAAGCTACGACAGGACCAAAGTAATTCCCAGCTGGTTATATAACCTTTAAATAGTTTATCTTGCATTGCTTTAGAGATGCATGTGGTTTCTTGTTTGGAATTTCAGTGAATGTGGGCTTGATATTTGGGGGGGGTATAGTTTGATAGTGGAGTCAACTGTAGTCTTTGGTTGGAGCTCAGTAAAAGGGAATGAAATACTGGAAACTGGAGGGAATGGATGTTATTGCAAGATTCTGGGGAAAGTGGCAATGGCCAGTTGTTGGGGTGCTGGATGATTGAGGGCAGGTAGTTGGTCAGATGCAAGGGGAGTGTGGGGTGGTGATCATCTGATTGTAACAGGGAGGAGCGCTCAGTGTCAGCAATAGGTTTCCTTGAGGGTCCTGGGGAACACTCCTGATCATTTTATCTCATATCAGTTAATCAAAATATCACCACCTACATGTTGACCTCATCATTCCTATGAAATATTATCAATAGCCTTTTGGGTACCTGGTTTAAATATTACAACGAGGTCTGCCACCTCTGTATTGCCACCGCTCCAACACAGGGTGCACGCAGCAAACAACCGCCAGAACGACCACAAGTCGCATACAGGGCAGTTGAAGGTCAAAATGTAGAAACAAGAAATGCAGATGCTAGTTTAAAACTGAAGACGGATCCTGACCCGAAACGTCACCTATCCATGTTCGCTAGTGATGCTGCTTGACCAGCTGAGTCACTCCTTTTGTGTGAACCATTCTTTGTTTTTGCTGTACTTTTAGTTTGCCCTGGAACTATTACAATATTTCATTGATAAACATGAAAAACTGTTGCATTTCAAACGCCATTATTACTGATGCATTACAGCAAAACATTACTTAAGAAGAAGGGTCTCGACCCGAAACGTTGCCTATTCCTTCTCTCCATAGATGCTGCCTCACCCGCTGAGTTTCTCCAGCATTTTTGTCTACCTCCTATTACTTAAGAAGAAGTATCCCATATGTGATGTTTTTAGTAATTCTTTGACAAAGTCGATGTTAAGGATTAGTTCAAGTACATTAGTACAATGAATTGAGGACGTTTCACGTTGTATTGAAGTTGCTAGGGCCACCCACGTTGACTCACGATGACCCACGTGTCATCCGTCCGTTTTGCCTCACCTATTTTTCTTTCCTTGCATTTCAGTAATTTGTTCGTTCTTTAGTGACTTCAGCATCCTGATTTTTTTCTTTAAAAGAATAAAATTTTTACGAAGAAATTGTTTATTTGTTTCCAGGGTGAACAACTGCGTTGGTTTCTCCAACTACAAGTTTTTCTTCCTTTTCTTGGCTTACTCACTGCTTTACTGTGTATTTATCGTGGCTACCGATCTGCAGTATTTTATCAAGTTTTGGATGGTAAGTTTAACATGTCTGCCTGTGTATAGTTACTCTAGAAATGGATGGTATTTTTCAGGGAAATAACTGTTCACACAATCTAATTGATTGTACGAATAAATTTCAAGAGATAAAGCTAAGAATATTTCAGAAATCATTTATTTGTCAAAGTTTTAAATGAAATGGATGAAACAGTCAATTACTTAGCCATCATTCCAGTGTGGTTTTGAATTTAAATGCATATTTTTCTTTCTACCTAAATAAATTAAAACCAATCCAGAGATTAAAGCTAAGAAATTTTAGATCTGTATAGAAATCTGTTGCTAATTTACAATTAAAGTGCAAAAGGAAAGGGGGTTTTAGATAAAAGCACCAAAATGAAAAGTAGATAAAATGTATTGTGTTTTCATAACATTTGCTGATTTATTTTGATATACAGTAAACGGTAACTTTTCACGCAGCCAACTTCCAGAAATAGCAATGAAAATGAATGTCATTTTATTATTTTATATCTTCTGTGATTTCTTAATGATCTTTCGTTTGTTTGTGTAAGTGGATTCACAAACTAATGGAACCATTCATTCCAATTTTAAATATGTTCCACACGACCATGGTTTGCAGAGGCAAATATCTTGGAGCCTCCAGTTCTACAGCAGTGTCACCTTCCCTTGATCGTGAGAACAAGGCTTAGTGTTGTTGCTGTTGTAGTCCAGCCCTTATTCTTGAATCAATCATTGTTAGCCATATTATTGTAATTCTTTGGAATTTCCACTGCCAGTGAGAGTCATTCCCGTGATAGGTAATTTGTTAATATTACAGAGTAATGAACCTTTATGGGATAGAAGTCACATGAAGAAAAAGGGCCTCATAGTATTGATGGATGTGAGGCAAAACTGAGGCCTGAATTACCTTTTTCTGGTTGTAACATAATGGACATCATCGTAGGTCTCTTTATGTCTTTAAAGAGGAAACTCATTCCACCACCTAGAGTCATAGAGTGATACAGTGTGGAAACGGGTCCTTGGGCCCAACTTGCCCACACCGGCCAATATCTCAGCTACACTAGTCACACCTGCCTGCATTTGGCCCATATCCCTCCAAACTTGTCCTATCCATGTACCGGTCTAACTGTTTCTTAAACATTGCGATAGTCCCTGCCTCAACTACCTCCTCTGGTAGCTTGTTCGATACACCGACCACCCTTCGTGTGAAAAAGTTACCCCTCAGATTCCTATTAAATCTTTTCCCTTAAACCTATGTCCTCTGGTCCTCGATTCACCTACTGTGGGCAAGAGACTGTGCTTCTACTCGATCTATTCCTCTCATGATTTTATAATGATGATTAGAAATGTATGTTTTTCAGTGGTTTAAATTTTTTTTTATTTCATATTGATGAACCTGAAAAAGTTGTCATCTGGGACATTCAGTATCACATAGCCCTTCCACCCATTGGAACCCATCTAATTTGAGAACCATTAATTACGATATATTTTTGGAAAATACCTGGCATGGGTGACTTGATGCTTTGTCTGGAAAGATCCAGACATATTAAAATCAATAATTGTGATGACCTTCACTGGAGCAAGGGTGTCAGGGGTTATGGGCAAAGGCAGGAGAATGGGTTTAAAAGGGAAAGATAGATCAGCCATGATTGAATGGTGGAGTAGACTTGATGGGCCGAATGGCTTAATTCTGCTCCTAGAACTTATGAAACCATATTGTGGTACTGGATTAAGCCACAGGGCTTTGGTCCAAAGTTAACATATTTCCTGATAAATTCTGGGAGTATGTGCATAATTGATGCAATGGCAGAAATGTTTAAATAAAGCCATTTTTGTCGGTAGACCCGAGCAGCTAGTGTATTGGAAGCCTGACTAAGAAATTTAAGAGTGGTTAAACATTAAACTATCTGTTTTCTTTTAAGAGATTGACTCTTGTTCCTTCACCCTGCCTAATATTCTGTTTCCCCATTGAGGTAATGTAAAAAGTAACTGAGCTAGTAATGAATGTATTAGGTAGGATATTGAATTTGCAGTTTATTGTGACTGCAGGTCAGGTCGGGGGGGGTTCTCGCCACCACGGGTACCATGTAATCCCGTACTGCCTGCTCCATGGTTGGATAGTCGGCGACTAAACCGTCTCCCCCATCTGGTTTGCCAGGTGAGGAGGGGGCTGTGGAACCCCAGCAGGACCCAAAACAAGACCTGTCAAAGGGCGGATGAGCTCCTAGCGAGCCAACGGCCATCCACACCAGTAGAAGTTGCGATCACTGTCATACATAGCATTGTAAGGCCCCGTGCCTGTTGATGTTTTCAACGCTGATGATGATGAAGATTTATTGTGATGGAGCCTTTTGGGACCACATACATATGGCTTATTTCAGAGGACCTAGTAGGAAAATTTACATTTTATGTTTTCATAAGATCATAAGCAGAATTAGGCCATTCAGCCCATAAAGTCTACTTCTCCATTCAATCATAGCTCTCTCCCTCCTAACCCCATCTATCATGCCTTCTCCCCATAACTTCTGACACCCGTATTAATCAAAAATCTATCTATCTCTGCCTTAAATATATCCATTGACATGGCCTCCACAGCCTTCTGTGTCACAGGTTTCCACAGATTCACCACCATCTGACTAAAGAAATTCCTCCTCATCTCCTTCCTAAAAGAACATCCTTTAATTCTGAGGCTATTACCTCTAGTCCTAGACTCTCCTTAACAAATAAAACAAATTTCCTTCAAGACCTCTTTCTTTTAAGGAAACTTGTTCGACCAAATATATTTCACGCACTTTAAACTATATGAACAGTATGAAAATAGGAATATGATTCTTATAATTTTGGATCTATACATTCAAAATGCATCAGTGTGTAGGAAACGACCAGTGGCTCAATTTAATTAATCCCATTGCAGTCTAATATATTTAAAAAAACAAGATAATATATGGAACTTTTATGTACAATTATTCACGTGGAATTCTAATTTTGTTTTCCACGGTGCAAGCCACTTTTGTTTCTTATGTTCTGAACAGTAATCAGACATGTGGTTTAAAATCCCATAATGACAAGAAACCAAATTTGTGTTTTTTTGTGACTTCATCTTGTTCTATATCCACCCTCTCTTCCCACCCCTCTCCCTCCACATTTCCTTTTGAACATAAAAGATTCAGTGATATTATTTTGAAGAGCAGGTATTTATTCCCAGTGTCTAGACCTATTGTTCCACTCAACCAACATCTACAAAGGGAACATTGTAGATCAAAGATAGACACAAAAAGCTGGAGTACAGGCAGCATCTCTGGAGAGAAGGAATGGGTGACGTTTCGGGTGGAGACGCTTCTTCAGACTGGTTAGGGATAAGGGAAATGAGAGATACAGACAGTGATGTGGAGAGATAAAGAACAATGAATAAAAGATATGCAAAAAAGGATGATAAAGGAACCAGGCCATTGTAAGCTGTTTGTAGGGTGAAAATGAGAAGCTAGTACAACTTGGGTGGGGGAGGGATAGAGAGAGAGGGAATGCCGGGGCTACCTGAAGTGAGAGAAATCAATATTCATAACCACTGGGCTGTAAGCTGCCCAAGCGAAATATGAGATGCCGTTCCTCCAATTTGCGTTTAGCCTCACTCTGACAATGGAGGAGACTGAGGACAGAAAGGTCTGTGTAGGAATGGGAAGGAGAATTAAAGTGTCCAGCAACCGGGAGATCAAGTTGGTTCACGCTGAGTGAAGGTGTTCCACGAAATGATCACCCAGTCTGCGTTTGTTCTCGCCGATGTATAAGAGTCCACATCTTGAACAACGGATACAGTAGATGAGGTTGGAGGAGGTGCAAGTGAACCTCTGCCTTAACTGAAAGGACTGTCGGGGTCCCTGGACAGTCAAGGGAGGAGGTATAGTGACAAGTGTTGCGGTTGCAGGAGAAGGTACCTGGGGAGGGGGTGGTTTGGGTGGGATGGGATGAGTTAACCAAGGAGTTGCGGAGAGAACGGTTTCTGAGGAAGGCGGAAAGGGGTGGAGATGGGAAAATGTGGCTAGTGGTGGGATCCCATTGTAGGTAGCGGAAATTTCGGAGGATGATGTGTTGTATGCGACGGCTGATGGGGTGGAAGGTATGGAGTAGGGGGACTCTGTCTCTGTTGCGACTAGGAGAAGGGGGAGCAAGGGCGGAGCTGCAGGGTACTGAGGAGACATGAGTGAGAGCCTCACTTATGATGGGAGAGGGGAACCCCCGTTCCCTAGAGAATGAGGACATCTCGGATGTTCTAGTATGAAACACCTCATCTTGGGTGCAGGTGCGGTGTAGACGGAGGAATTGGGAGTAGGGGATAGAGTCTTTGTAGGAAGCAGGGTTGGAAGAAGTGTAGTTGAGATAGTTGTGGGAGTCAGTGTGTTTGTAATAGACGTCAGTCTATAGTCTATTTCCTGTGATGGAGACTGTGAGATCAAGAAAGGGGAGGGAGGTGTCGGAGATGGCCCAAGTAAATTTGAGTGCAGGATGAAAATTGGTGGTGAAGTTGGTGAAGTCCATGAGTTCTGCACGGTGCAGGGGGTAGCACTGATGTAGTTATCAATGTAACGGAGATAGAGTTCGGTGACAGGGCCAGTGAACGCCTGGAACAGGGATTGTTCAACGTACCCTACAAAGAGGCAGGCATAGCTGGGACCCATGCGGGTGCCCATAGCTAAGCCTTGGACATGGAGGAAGTGGGAGGTGTAAATTGTAGATCAATGTGGCATTGCTGTTGTGGAAGCTTGCTGTTGTGGAAGCTTGCTGTGCACAAATTGGCTGCTAATTTTCCTGCAGTGTGGCAATAAATGCATTTTAAACACTATTTCCATGACTGGAAGGCATATTGAGAGAGCCTGAGGTTGCAAAAGGTGTTTCTATAAACACAAGCATATTTAGCTGTCGACATAAGGCACTTTCTTTGGTTATGTCTTGATTTGTTTATTTTATCAATTCTAACGTTCTATTTTTATTGATTTCCTCCATCCACTTTCACCTCTTTTGATGACGTCCCTCTTTTCAAGGATGGAATTCTAATTAAGCGCCTGAAGGAATATTGGGTAGGAATCCAAAATCTTGATCGGCCCCATTTCCCTGACAGAAATTGATTATCGATTAGCAACATTTTAACACACTCCATTTTTGATTTATAATGCTGCAGCAAACTTATTGGAGCAAAATAATCTCTGCCTCTTTGGTAATGTTGAAATAGTGTGATATGGTGGTCGTGTTGTTGCAGTAATTGTAAGCTGTGCTAACCCAATACTATTTTTGTTTTTGCTGGCTTTAGTGTCATCCTGCATGCAGTCAGTTCCA
The DNA here is from genome assembly GCA_038087875.1 of Malacoraja senta. Classification (NCBI taxonomy): domain Eukaryota; kingdom Metazoa; phylum Chordata; class Chondrichthyes; order Rajiformes; family Rajidae; genus Malacoraja; species Malacoraja senta. The sequence goes on along the minus strand of CM075977.1, from coordinate 306,742,412 downwards.
AACACTTTACAGCTAGAGAACATGTAGGATTTATTAAAGAAGGTTATGTCACCAAGTGATTCAGTTACCCTGAGGACATCATTAGCTATCTAAGCAGGCAAGAAATCTGGTGGATTTGCAGTTTATACATTCAACTACAGCAAACTGCATTTGTGATGTATTTGTGATGCCTTTATAACACAGTAATATATCCCAAGTGCAACACAGTTTAAATTGTGATAACAGTGATGCAGAATTATCCTTGAATCTGATAGAAAAGTCAACCACCAGTACATCACTCTTCACAAAAATGGCATCAAGAATCCACACATGACCAACTTAATCAAGAAACCTTTGTTCCATATAGAACACTTGCTCTTGGTCTGCAGAATGAGGCCACACACATACTTCAGGAACAGCATCTCATATTCTGCTTGATTGGCTCACAACCCAATGGTATTTACATTGAATTCACAAATTTTCGGTAAATAATGTACAAAACACCCCACCCTCCTTTCCCACTCCCCACCCTTTCCCCCCTTTCTTCCCTGTGCCCCTATTGGACTCACACCCATTTCTTCCTTCCCCTTCCACTTACACCTACATTTCTTCCTCCTCCTTCACAATTTATAATTCTTCTATCTTTATCTCACACTTTTTGTCTTTTCATCTTTGGCCTTTGTCTAACCATCTGCCTATCAAATACCCGCCTCACCTATATCCACTTATCACTTGCCAGACTTTGTTTGTTTTAGTTTCAGCATGGAAACAGCCTCTTCGGCCCACTGAGTCCATGCCGACCATCACTAGTTCTACCCTACACATTAGAGACAATTTTTACAGAAGCCAATTAACCTACAAACTTGCGTGTTTTTAGAATGTGGGAGCAAAATGGAGCACCCGGAGAAGACCCATGTGGTCACAGGGAGTACGTGCAAACTCCATACAGACAACACCACTGTCAGGATTGAACCGGGGACTCTGGCACTGTAAGGCAGCAACTCTACTGCTATGCCACTGTGCTGCCACTCCTTTCCAGATTCCCTCCCCCCCCCCTTCCCCACCACAATCTGTCTGAAGAAGAATCCCGACCTGAAACATCCCCTATCCATGTTCCCCAGAGTTGCTGCCTGACCCGTTGATTTACTCCAGCACTTTGTGTCTTATTTTCCCCACTTAAGGTTTACCCAATAATAGCTACTCCCAATTTACTCTCACTAACTCTTATCTAATAATGCTGTAACCTGCCTTATTCTAATTTAGTATCTTCCTCCTAGGTCCAGACATCCTTATTCATCTTAAAACTTGCATGGATGTGATCACTGTTCAAAAAATACTCTTCCATTCATTTTTTTTATTTTTTTTAAAATTATTTTTATTAGAAGTACGGTAAATTACAGTAATACACAACACTTATATCTTAATACATTCTTTATACCGCTTCATTTTTTTAAGCTTTAAGAGAAAGATAGAAGTAAGAAAAGTAAAGAAAGTGCGCAAGAGTCGTGAGGTGCAAGAGAGTGTTGTGAAAAGAAAGCCCCTTAGAAAAGAAGTTAGAGAAGGAAGTAAAGTAAGAAAGTAGATCCTAGAAAAGAAAGAAAAAGAAAGTAGGAACAATCGCAGAAAGGGATTCATGATCTTCCAAGGATATCTGGCCAGGATTATCATTGCACATCTGACACAATTTTCACAGAAGACTCACTTCAAATGATGTCCATCCAATGTTTGTTGGTACCAGTAATGCTAACACGGGACAAATATGTGGAGATATACCAAATGCAACTATAGCATAGTGTAGCAAATTGCATTATGGCACACAGCAGGAAAACACATTGTAGCCTGACAAAATGCTTCAGAGCAGTGTTCTTCCATCTGTTTCTGTATAATTTATATTCGCAAAGTGACTGAATGAACTGATCCCAATGATATGAGAATAACAACATTATGGAAATAGATGTCTAGGCTAAGATTCCTGATAAGTGTATAATTTTAGGCCTTGTATATTCATTTGCATTCTTAGGTTCCAAAACACAATCGACCTCTCTTAATTTCATTAGCTTTCAAAAGAAAGTACACGTCAAACTAAATTGTAACTTTTTAGGAAGGAGCATTGACAGTAACATGTTTCATCTCATGATTGTGCAAACAACATGCTGTGGTGATGGCAGTGGTGAGGTCCAGGTTTAACCTCACTAATTGCAGTCATAATGAGTCACAATCATACAGCACGGAAACGGGCCCTTCGGCCCAACTTGCCCACGTCGACCAACATGCCTAATCTACATTACTCCCACCTGCCTGCTTTTGACATCCATTTACCTGTCTAAATGTTTCTTAAACCTGCCTGCCTCAAATACCTCCTCCAGCAGCTTGTTCCATACACTTATCACCCTTTTTGTAAATAATTACCCCTTAGGTTCCCATTAAATCTTCCCCCCCCCCCCCCCTCACCTTAAACATACTGTATGTCCTCTAGTTCTCAATTCTCCTTGCAGTGTTTCAGATTTTAGGCCTTTTACTTTTAAAGTGAATTCCCCACTTAGAGGGGAGCAGAAATGGACAGATTCTGACTGCTCTACATCTTGCAAGATTAGGTCATGAAGAGGACAATGTTAGAGAATAATCTAGTTTAAATGATCTTTGTTTTAAAGGATATGTACATTGAGATTTTGATTCATTGGAGCAATCAGAACTAGATTCTATACCATTCAGAATTGAATGCAGGAGGCAATTTTTCACTAATAAAAGTGGAAATCTGGAACTCTTTCATACTCTCATCTAAAGGATAATAACTGCTGGGTTAATTCAAATTGTTATGATCTAAAAATAGGTTTCTTTTGAGCGTAGGATGTTTATGTTTATTAATCAGAGGTCAGTTGATTGTAGCTGAGGTACAAATTAGTTGAATGTCTTGCAGTGGAATGGCCTTCTCTTGTTCCTTATATGCCTGGAAAAGATGGGAAAACATTAAACCAGATCTGTTGCTGTAGTATATAGTTTCAAAATTACACACAGCAGGTACAACCTTGTTTTCTATGTTCCCAGTGTACTGTTACCTTTTTGTTTTTATTCCCCAGAATGGTTTGCCAGATACCCAAGCGAAGTTCCACATCATGTTCCTGTTCTTTGCAGCTGCAATGTTTTCCATCAGCTTGTCCTCTTTGTTTGGCTATCACTGCTGGTTAGTCAGTAAAAACAGGTCTACATTGGGTAAGATAAAAATTCTCGACAATAATCTGTTTGAGGTGTTGAATTTTTAAACAATAATTTGTGAAAATTTGGTTAACCTACAACATAGAAAAAATGAGGTAATCTCAATGTAACTTTGTGATATTTTCATATTTTGAGTTTGCACGGCTGCAGAAATATTGTGCACAATAACATAGCCGTTGTTCTGTCAGAGGTCTAGGGTCATTGTGACTAAGTCCACAGGGAAACCTGTATGCATCGAAACCTCTTCCTGACCCGGTGACTGTCTTGTGCTCTTTCCAGCCAGACTCAAAGTTCACCAGGTAGGTACCTGCAATGAAATTAAAACTGGTCAGTCAGGATGGGACATTGTGAAGACCAGACATTCTCTATGCCACTGCACCAGCAGAATTCAAACAGGTACAGCACAGAGATCAATAGCGCTATCTCCACTCCCAATCTCCGAGTAGTAATATGTACACAGAGTGAGAACAGTAAAGTGAAAACATAACAGGGAAAGATTACTTTTGTAACAGAGGAGTTGATTTAGTTCTAATAAAAATGCACCATGTGACATAGTACATTTACTTTGGTGAGTAGAATGGTCAGTCTCTCTAGTCATTCAATGTGATTGGTCTTTTGTCCCTGATACTATATCTTGTCACTCTTCAGCAACGTCTCTTAGGCCTTGTATCCTTTCTGCAGTGTAGTGTCCAAAATGGGCCATGCATCTGCAGAGGTGTTCTGAACTTCCATGCCACAGAAGGCTGTGGAGGCCAAATCAATGACAATAGACAATAGGTGCAGGAGTAGCCCATTCGGCCCTTCAAGCCAGCACCGCCATTCAATGTGATTATGGCTGATTATCCACAATCCTGCCTTCTCCCCATATTCCCTGACTCCGCTATCTTTAAGAGCCCTATCTAGCTCTCTCTTGAAAGTATCCAGAGAACCGCCCTCTAAGGCAGAGAATTCCACAGACTCACAACTCTCTGTGTGAAAAAGTGTTTCCTCATCTCCGTTCTAAATGGCTTATCCCTTATTCTTAAACTGTGGCCCCTGGTTCTGGACTCCCCCAACATTGGGAACGTGTTTCTTGCCTCTAGCATATCCAAACCCTTAATAATCTTATGTTTCAATAAGATTCCCTCTCATCCTTCTAAATTCCATCCTTCTAAATCCCAGCCGCTCCATTCTCTCAGCATATGACAGTCCCGCCATCCCGGGAATTAACCTTGTGAACCTACGCTGCACTCCCTCAATAGCAAGAATGTCCTTCCTCAAATTTGGGGACCAAAACTGCACACAATACTCCAGGTGTGGTCTCACTAGGGCCCTGTACAACTGCAGAAGGAGCTCTGCTCCTTTACTCAACTCCTCTTATTATGAAGGCCAACATGCCATTCGCTTTCATCACTGCCTGCTGTACCTGCATGCTTACTTTCATTGACTGATGAACAAGGACACCCAGATCCCGTTGTACTTCCCCTTTTCCCAGCTTGACACCATTTAGATAATAATCTGCCTTCCTGTATTTGTTACCAAAGTGGATAACCTCACATTTATCCACATTAAACTGCATCTGCCATGCACCTGCCCACTCACCCAACCTGTCCAAGTCACCCTGCATTCACATAGCATCCTCCTCAAAGTTCACACTGCCACCCAGCTTTGTGTCATCCGCAAATTTGCTAATGTTACTTGTAATCCCTTCATCTAAATCATTAATATATATTGTAAATATCTGCGGTCCCAGCACCGAACCTTGCGATATTGTTAACGCAGAGATTGACAGATTCTTGATTAGTACGTGCGTCAGGGTTATGGGGAAAAGACGAGAATGAGGTTGAGAGGAAAAGATAGATCTGCCATGATTGAATGGTGGAGTAGACTTGATGGGCCAAATGGCCTATTTCTGCTCCTATCACATGAAGATTCTTTCTTTTGCACTCTTGAAATCAGTCTGAAGAAGGGTCTTGACCCGAAACATCACCCATTCCTTCTCTCCAGAGATGCTGCCTGTCCCGCTGAGTTACTCCAGCATTTTGTGTCTACCTTCCATTTTTAGAAAGCATATATCCTCATCCATACCCTTGTCACCTTCAATCATTTTTTTCAGGTTGATTTAAATCCTCCACCCTCAATAAATGTCAACCTGTTACACAAGACATTCCCACCACCCTTAACCTTAGCAACCTATGGTTCACAATTCCTCCACTGAGTTTAGATATCTTTGTGATTTAAATTCCATCTGGCTCACTAACTAATTTGCTGTAGTTATAAAACCAAGCTTATGAAGGATGAGAGGGAAACTTATAGAAACATATACAATTCTTAAAGAATTGGACAGGCAAGATGCAGAAATATAAATTCCCGATGTTGGGGGAGTCCAGAACCAGGGGTCACAGATTAGGAATAAGGGGTAGGCCATTTAGGATTGAGATGAGGAAAAACATTTTCACCCAGAGAGTTTTGAATCTGTGGAATTCTCTGTCACAGAAGGCAGTGGAGACCAATTCACTGGATGTTTTCAAGAAAGAGTTAGATTTAGCTCTTAGGGCTAAAGAAATCGAGGGATATGGGGAAAAAACAGGAAGGGGGTACTGAATGATTAGCCATGATCATATTGAATGGCTCGAAGGGCTGAACCGCCTACTCCTGCACCTATTTTTCCATGTTTCTATGTCTCTGATCTCTTGCATTTCTTCCAACTTTTGCCTCGTCCCTGGTCAGCTTCCATTTATTTACCTGCCCAGGTCTCATTGTTGGAACTTATTTTTCCCCATTCTTAAAACAACCCTTTTTGACCCTCATTCCTCCATGTGGCATGTTCCATGCCCAATATTATATTTTTGATTGCACTTCTAATACTCATTCTGCATCGAGGGTGTTATATAAATAGAAATAAGAAATATTTAAAGTTTTAATAAATTTGTTTGTGTGTATTTAAACAAATTTTGATCACAGTCCATGGATTCTCCAATGGTTACAGCATTTACAGATTTCCCAACTTACAAATTCCATTCATTTTCCTGGTACTTTTAAAATGTCAGTAAATAAAGAACTAGACTAAATGCATCCTTACACAAATGAGATGTGGGACTATCTTTTTTTTCAAATTCAACCAGAACTTTGTCACTAGCTGCTATATGTAGCAATGTCACAACATTTTGAGATTTTAAAAATAAAGTCTGCAATTTATCCCATCAGATAAAGCATAAAAAGAAGTTTAATTTGACACATAATTCACTTTCATATCTTCAGTATTAAAAAAGTTATGGCCATTTTCATACTCGGAAATTAACATCTTGTTCCCTATTGCTTTTCCAATGACAACACAAAAGCTGTGATCGAGGACAGTCAAAAGCCCATAACTTTCTTAACAAATTAAGAGAACTGAAAGAAATTTTCAGTTATTATAGATTGAAGCATTCTGAAACAAATATGAAACAATCTTACTTAGATGACATGAAATTAAAACATATAATTAGTTAGTTACCTAATTGTAGCTAATTACAAAATTCAATTACTAGATCTAAACATCTATCAATTTCTTAAGAATAGATTAACATTTTTAAATAGCCTAAGTGTCCAAATAACATTCACACAATAATTCACAATATAACATAATTTTTAAATCTCATTGTCATGGATTTACAGGCCAAATGGAAGGAATTTAATGTTTAATACCTGTAAATTAATGGCCATTTAAATCATCTTGCGAGTGAGGTTTTCTGGAACGCGATCATTTGGAACGTTGATTTGCGGTGAATTTAACCCCGTATCGGCATGAAAAATTCTGCCGTTAGTTCGGGGAAAAGAATCACCGTTTCGCATTAAAAAATATGAATTAAAGGCTTCTTAAGAAGCACTTTTATACATTAAAATTAACTACTTTCGTTTACCTGTCCCGTGTGTGAAATCCGTCCCCATTGTCGGCGTTGACGGCTTTCGAAGCTGATTTTAAAATAACTCCAGCGCTGACATTGTCGATTTAATAAAAATAAAAAATACACAAAACGCCCGTAGGAACGATTTTTCAGCAAACGCTTGTACTCCCAACGAAATATACTACAGGACAAGGTAGGAGAAACCCGCGTTTTATACCCGCCCCCCCCTTAAAGATGCCAAAATCGTGCACATGGCCAGTGGCAGAATTGCAGCGCCGCTGAAGGTAAGTATTGTAACATACCTACTATATGCAACACTGTAACGCCAGAATCCGATCCAATCAGGCGATGTTTGTGGGGATGCCAAATGCTTCATTTATTGACCATGGCCAGAGTTGGCAGATTATTCTGACAATTTTAAGTGGACATTGCAGTAATAGTAGCGTTTTGCTTTGTAACATCGGTTGTAACTCTAATGCAGCTGACAGCTCATTGGGCAAATGATCATGTTAAATATATTTCATTGCAGAAAGAGAAGAATAGCACAGGATGCAAATGTTCCATGTTCAGAGTATGCTCACAGTATACAAAAAGACCTTTGTATTTTGATATGTGTAGACAGCAACAAAAGACCTGTTATGTTCCATGGAAGAAATGCAACACCTCTGATTTTAATCAGTAGTGCCATTGTACCAAAATCAGAAGCTATATGGGGGAACAGTAACACAGTGTATCATAACATTGTTGTTCAATTACAGGATCAGTACAGGGACCCAAATTATTGATCTGGAGATACCGGCTCAAATCCCGTCAGTGCAGTTGTGAATGTAAAATTGAATAATTAATTAAATCTGGAATTAAAAAGATAGTATCAGTAATGCGATTGCTGTAAAGACTCCTTCTCTGGTTCACAAATGCCAGAGAAAGACATCTGGCCTCACCTACAATAAAAGCAGAAAATGCTTGAAGCTCCAGCAGGTCAGATTACAGATTAGTTTATTCTCAAAATTCCTTGTTCATATGAAGCTCACGGCAAACAATACACATACAATGATCATAAACACAATGGGAAGTGCAAAACAACAGAATGGTGCAAGATTGTAGTGAAAAATCGTTGAGTCATGCAAAAGTATAATGAAATGCAATAACAGAATAACTGACTGAGGTAGAGATAAGAGTGAGATAACGTTGCAGCACCTCCAGGGTTGGGATGTGAAGGAGGTGATTGATTCAGGAGTCGCGTTGCAGTAGGGAAGAAGCAGTTCTTAAGTCTGGAGGTCCGTGCTATCGCGCTCCCGCATCTTCTCCCAAAAGGCAGAGGAGAGAACAGGAAATGGCCAGGGTGGCAAGTATCCTTGACGACACTTCCAGTCATCCTGATGCAATGCACTGTAAAGATGGGCTGGATGGAAGGCAGCGGCAAGCCTTTGGTGGACTGGGCTGCGTTCACCATGCTGCAGGTTCAGGCAGTCGAAAGCAGAGCTGAAATGCATTCTGTCACAATATTTTCTATAGCGTATCTGTAGAAGTTAGACAGAATTCTCATGTACTTGCCAAATATGCTCAGAAAGTAAATACGCTGATGTACTTTCTTGATCACCGTACCAATGGAAAGAGAAACTTTACTTAATACTTCTAGTGCAAGACCCTTCAACGTCCTCGCCAGGCCCACTCCAATGTGATTGTTCAGAAGACAATAAAGAAATAGCCCAACAGGCTGGACCTGCTAGGAATGGGCACTAAATGCTGACCCAGTTATCAACTACCATGATGTGGACAACAGTTTCTCAAGGTTCTGTTGTCCCCTCATTAATCCCTTCTTCTTTGCTTTACCTGAGACATCTGAGCCCCTTTAAAAATTTCGCACCACCGGTGCCTTAAGTCTTTAATTCCCTTCCCACAGCTGCTCAGATCTGACAAGGAACTGTAAAGGTAAGGCACCTAAACAAAGTAAGATTATGATTCATCTCACAAAGTTTGAAAAAGCAGACATTAAACTCTGTACTGCCTTATGCTTTATTGGTGGCTGCAGGGAGGAATTAAAATGGTTAGGATGCCCTTTCAAAACGATATTTTTCTCATGAATTTTGTTTTGGTTTTTTGCTTGTTCTGCAGTTCAGTTAAATGTTGCAAATAGTATGGTGTGAGTTCCATGTGATAACATTAAAATAATGACACTTATGTTTCAGAGGCATTCAGGGCACCTGTATTTCGACAAGGACCAGACAAGAATGGGTTTAGCTTGGGCTGCAGCAAGAATATGAAGCAGGTATTTGGCGATGAGAAGAAGTACTGGTTGCTGCCTGTCTTTACAAGGTACAGATCCTGACATCTCCTATCCTCAACAATTCTGACAATTACCACAAATGGGGTCTAATTTACTATGTAAATGATTGTTGTAAAACTCCATTGAATATTAGCCTTTTCTGAGAAGCTGAATTTTCTTTTACCTCTATTAATTGATTTAATTTTGGTTTAGTATTTCCCAGAGGCTCCTGTTAAACAATTACACAATGAAAGGTAACCATGGAAAAGCTGACCAAAAGATGCATTGAAGTAATAGGTCTGTAATGATGCTCTCACTGAATTAAGAGCAAAAGGTGTTCTGGGGAAAAATTCCTGAGAGCAATAGGGCAGCTTAAAACGGCAGCAGGACTGAAAATGCTGGAGTAAAATAGCAGCAGCCTGAAAATGTTGGAGTAAGTCAGCGGGTCAGGCAGCAGTAACTCAGCTGGACTATTACCTAGAAGACAGAGGAAGGGTATACATCTGAGACAAAATGGTTACGTTGCACGGATAGAATGGGTTGTGTACACAAGTGAATTTGATAATTATGTCCGTAAACTCGTACTTACTTACTGCCTATTATGCCTCCTGGCATGTAGGGCAGCAACGTAGGTCCTCCACTCAGTAGTGTTGATTCCTTCAGTTGCTGTTTCCGTAACATATCTGTTTTACGGACAGGGTTGTCAGCCTTGTGCTCAACCTACAACCTGGAGGACCAGTAGATCGCTCTTCGTCTCGCCTCTACCGTTCGACCTGTCCAGCATGGGAGACCCTAACAGGAGACGAATCTCCCGCTGGCATAGCTTCAGGGGTCATTGAGACACACAAGCTCCCGGACCACGACAAGGTTGCAATCCAACGGGGAGAAAACTCTGTTTATATAAAAACTGTGCTGATATTAACATAGTAGACATCGGCAATTAAATTCCCCATTCACCTTCATTGCAGTAACACAACCTATGGCTGTTTGAGGAAAACAAAAATAAATAAAACCTGTATTTAATAGAATAAATTAATTATAATAATTTTCAATTGTTATTTTCAATCTCAACCATGGTCGACCAGCCAGCAGAGATCCCTGAACGGCACTATACGTCAGAGACATAGACTGACTACAGCAGGCACCTCAATGCACGAGAGCAAAACCTGCAAACCTTCCTCATGATCCTGCAAATCCACTGGCAGGATAAGTGAACCATACGTCAGTGTCCTCTCTCAGACCAATGGCCCCAGAAACAAAGTGCTAATTATTCTATCAGCTGCAATGGTCTGGCCACATCGTTAACATACCTGACCATAGTTTCATAAAATTTTAGGAGCAGAATTAGGCCATTCGGCCCATCAAGTCTACTCCTCTATTCAATGCTGGCTGATTTATCTTTCCCTCTCAGCCCCATTCTTATCCCCAACAACCCTTAATACCCGTACTAATCAAGAATCTGTAAATCTCCATCTTAAAATTATGTGAAAATATCCGATATCAGATTCCAAAACAAATGCTCTATTCCAAACTCTGTCACAGCCAATGGTTACCAGATGGACAAAGGCAACTGGTCAGAGATGTTCTCATAGAGCCATACAGCATAGGCAGCTTGTTCCATAGGGTGGCAGGTTCCATACACACCACCCTATGTAAAAAGGTTGCACCTCAGGTTCCTATCAAATCTTTCCCCCCTCACCTTAAACATTTGCCCCTGGTTCTCGATTCCCCTACTCTGGGTAAAAGTGCAGTTTCCATATCTATTCCTCTCATGATCTTGTACGCCTCTATCAGATCACCCCTCATCCTCCTGCACTCCAAGGAATACATTCCGAGCCTGCTCAACCCCACCCTATAACTCAGCCCTTTGAGTCCTGTTTCTTGTAGCCTTTTAGAAGCATCCCTACTTAATCTGAATAATTCCTGGCCCTTGGATCATTCTAAAGAGTGCATGTCTGTGTTGAATTAAGTTATATATTATGTCCTTTTATAATTGTAACGCTGCATGGTAAATTAATTTCACTGCACCTCATGATGCATGTGACAAATAAATTTGAACTTGAACTTGAGAGGCATTTAGGGATGACATTGAGAGCCTTGAATCCATTAGGTGGAAGTGCAGAGCTTACCCCTCCCCCAACGGAGACACCAGAAGGAATGCACCAAATTATCCTCTCGCACACCTCATCTAGTACCTCTTGGCACACCTGTAGCAAAGTTGGTCCCATATTGGCCTCATCAGCCACCTTAGAAACCAGAGAATTGGAATAGGAACAAGTCATCCTCGATGTCATTGGACTAACTAAGAAGAAGATAGGAGGTGAACGATAAGAAAGACCTTGAGAAAAAAAACCCATTTAGGCCAAAGGAATGACAGCTGTAGGTGTTTTAGCAGACGTTAGGACTATTAAACCATAAAAAAAGTATTTATTTCTTTATGGTGCCCCACGCCCCATCATTCTCTCCCCCCCCCCCCCAGATCAATGTTTTATGCATTTGAGATTAAACCTAGTTACATAAGTACGGATCCAAAGTTATATATCTCATGTGCATTGTATTTTCCACATCGATATTTTCCAAATTCAAGCCATATTTTCTCTCTTTGCAATGGAAGGAATTTGCGACATAAAAAAATAATCTTGTATGTACGAAGATTACTTAAGGTACAATTTCTGTTAAAATAGAGAGAGAATACTGAAGGACTGTCAACTTCTGATATGTATTGGTGATCAAATACCATTGTAAATTTGACATAAATTTCATTGAGCAAAGTTACATACCAAATGTGATCATTCAGATCATTGACCCTAAGAAGTTTTTAATTAAACTTGCAGTTTAAATCCAGTTTGGAAACTAGTCACCTTCTGAATGAGATGCCTTTTGCTGGAGAATAATTTTCTCCATGCACATTTCATATTAGGCAATCATAGGATTAAAGCTTGTGATTGGCAACTAGTTTTAACAGTCCTGAGAACTGCTTGCTCACAGGTTCAAACATGTGTTTCTGAAGGACAAACCTCCACCCTGGGATGTGAAAGCAGAAAGTAATGTAGGTTTTATTCTTTGAAAAGAAAGCCCAATCATTGTTGAGTTGTAGAGAGAGTCTGTGGCAAACAGTTCTCTGGAACCCAGCAATATAGCAGATTTATCACATGCAAACGGGCAATTTTGTATAACAGTAAAGTTGCGCACACACTGGGAAGTTAAAAAGCGATTGGCTTACCCAACCTCTCTCCTTCTCTGGCTAAACAAGATCAACTATCTCACCCATGTTAGAAGGTAAACGTGAGATCTTCCTGGTTGGTTACTGTAGGTCACCGGGCATTAAATATAGTTGTTTATTAAAGGAAAAGCAAATGTTTATTCATATGTAAAAAGGTCTGTTAAATTCATCAAGAATATCAAGATAATGTATTTTAGTCTGTCCTAAAAGTATGTTAGATTATTGCATTATTTTATGAATAAATGACAATTTATATTGAAATGAATAATTTCTTATGTTATGTAATTGCAGTTTGGCCGATGGTTGTTCCTTCCCAACATGTTTAGTGAATCAGGACCCAGAGCAACCCACGACTCCATCTGGGCACAACTCAACTGCTAAAAAGTATTTACTTATTTAATATACAATTCCCTGTGTATCTGTTTTTCAAAATAGATGGGGGGTTTTGCCTAACTCGGTGACTTAATTTATAAGCACAAGTAATTTTTAAGCTTTCAGTTTTCAATTTTGATTATTAGATCTGTTTTTAAATATTTTATGCAATTAATCTTTGATTGCGGATTAGGATATGTAATCTCTGTAAGGCATGCTGCATGTGGTAATTGGAGTATTAAGTGAGATTTACTGAATGACTGGGATGGTGAAATACCCTGGAGGTTAATTCAATGTACCCTCACAAAGAACCAATCATTTAATCACAATCACGTGGGGGGGGAAACAACGGGTCAAGCAGCATCTATGAAGGGAATGGACAGATGACATTTAAGAGTCTGATGAAGGGTCCCATCGCAAAACATTGCTAGTTCATTCCCTCCACGGATACTGCCTAACCTGCTGACTTCCTCAAGCACTAGTGTTTTGCTCAAGGTTCCCACATCTGCAGTTGCTGGTGTCTCTGTAATCATTTAATCACCTGCTCCAACAGTGTTACTGAAGGCCATCCTTTTCTTGCCAAGCCTTTACGAGAGTCCCAGAACCATCTATTGGGTAGCAACCAGACTTGGTCAGATGGAACTTATGACGATGGAAAAGGCAAGCATGGTGAGTTTTTAGAACATTTCAACATTTAATGAAATTGACAAAAGGGAACTTGAGGTAGCTCTGGCAGATAAAGTAAAGGAGAATGCAAAGAGATTGTACAAGTGCATTAAGTGCAAAAGAGTAACTAGGGAGAGATTGGGACTCCTCAAAGATCAACAAGGCCATCTATGTGTGGATGCACAGGAGACAAGCATGGTTTTTAGTTTAGAGATACAGCATGGAAATGGGACCTTCGGCCCACCATGTTGACCATCGATCACCCGTTCACACTAGTTCATTGTAACCCCACATTCTTATCCACTTCACATACACTGGGGTCAAATTGCTTTTGGATGTGTGAGGAAACCAGAGCACCCAGAGGAAAACCACATAGTCACAGAGAGAATGTGCAAACTCCACACAGGCTGCTTCCAAGGTCAGGATCGAACCCGCGTCTCTGACGCTGTGAGGCAGTGAACCAGCTGCTCCACTCTGCTGCCCTTTTCTATTAAAAGGGAGTTCTTGTTGGTCTCTACTACCTGCAGGTAGGAGGGTGCTTACTATAATTCACTGGCAACATATAAATTTAGTTTAGTTTAGAGATACAGTATAGAAATGGACCCTTCGGCCCATCAAGTCCATGTCTTGGAAAGTTAATAGTGATGTCTTGAATCTATATTACAGAAGTGTTGAATATCTTAAAATGCATTAAAGTAGATAAATCCCCAGGACCTGCTCAAGTGTATAGGACATTGTCGGAAGCTAGGAAAGAAATAATGGGGCAACTGACAGAGATATCTTTATCAGTGAAAGTCACAGACAAAGTGGGGGGAGATTGAAGGGTGGCTGATGTTATGTCATTATTTAAGAAGTCTGCAAGGCAAAGCATAGGAACTACAGACCGGTGAGCTTTACATCAGTGATGGGGATTTTCAGTTAGGATCTACTTGAATTTGGAAAGGTAGGGACTGATTGGGGATAGTCAGTGTGACTCTGTGTGTGGGGAGTTGTGTCTCAACGATTTGATTGAGTTTGTTGTAGAGGAGACCAGGTAGATTGATGAAGGCACCATGGTAAACATTGTCGGCATGGACTTTGGCAAGGCCTTTGAAAAGGTACTGCATGGTGGGCTGGTCTGGAAGGATACGTTGCATGGGATTCAGGCCAAGCTAGCCAATGGGATTAAAATTGGTTTTATGGCCTTAAGAGACGGAGGATGGTGGCAGACAGTTGTTTTTCAGACTGGAAGCCTGTAACAAGTGGTGTAACATGAGGTGATGAGGCATTTGGCACTCTTCTTCATCAGTCAGGGACAGGAGTTGGGACGTCATGTTGTAGCTGTGCAAGACTAGTGAGGCCTCATTTGGAGTACTGAGTACAGTGCTGGTCACTCTGCAATAGGAAGGATGTCATTAAACTGGAAAGGATGCAAAAAAAATGTGCACGGTTGTTGCCAGGTCAAGAGAGTTTTAGTTAAAAAAAGAGCGTTTGCAAGAGCTGAATCTTCTTTACCTGAAGTATGAGAGGCTGAGGGGTGACCTTGCAGAGGTTTATAAATTCCTGAGGGGCATAGATAAAATTAATAGCCTTAGTCTTTTCCCCAGTGTAGAGGAATAAAAAACTAAAGGGCAAAAACTTAAGGTGAAAGGGAAAAGATTTGATTTAAAAGGGACTCGAGAGAGATGGTTTTCACACAGAGGGTGGTGCATATACAGAACAAGATTCCAGAGAAATGGTAGAAGCATGTACAATTATGACATTTAAAAGACACTTGCACAGGTACAATGGATAGTAATGAATTGGCAGGAAAAAAACCAGGCAAGTGGAACTAACTTGGTTATGCTACTTGGTTCGCATGTACGAGTTAAGGCCGTGTCTTACCTGTTTGCGGTCATCGGCGGTGAAGCGCGGTGCAGACGGTAGCTAGGACCGCGCGGCAACGGCGAGAGCGTCGAGGCTATCCAACGGAACGCCGCACGGATGTTGCGCGGGGGCCGAGTTAATTCAAACACGGCGGGTCCCACGTGCTTGCGGTAAGTAAAAAAAGGGCGGGCCGACTGCGATGACGTCGGCCCCCCGCACGTGAAGGCCGTGTCTTACCTGTTTGCGGTCATCGGCGGTGAAGCGCGGTGCAGACGGTAGCTAGGACCGCGCGACAACGGCGAGAGCGTCGAGGCTATCCAACGGAGCGCCGCACGGATGTTGCGCGGGGGCCGAGTTAATTCAAACACGGCGGGTCCCACGTGCTTGCGGTAAGTAAAAAAAGGGCGGGCCGACTGCGATGACGTCGGCCCCCCGCACGTGACTCACCAGCGGCGGCTGTGGCGGCGGCCATCCTGATCGCGGCGCTGTAGCGATGGCTGTGCCTGCGGCCGCGCAGCACACGTGTCTCACTGGCGGCGGCACGTGCGTCACTGGCGGAGGCTGTGGCAGAGGAGGTTTGGCGCACGGCGCTCGAGCCATACTGGCGGCGGCCCGTGCGAGCGGCCGTGCGCACTTGTGCATCACTGGTGGAGGTTGTGCGGTGAGTATTTGGTTTTCGACATTGTCGATTTTATTTTTGCACCGCGCGGTGTTGGGAACACCGTCGCACGGCCCGGGAATTGTTCTTTCTCACGAGTGCGCGGTCTATGGCGGCAGATTCTTCCCGTTTCGCCGCCAATGACCGCAGATTCGTGAGACAGACCTTTTAGCTCCATGCTCGATAACTATGTAAATGGATGCAATGTTGATTTGAAACAAAAGCAAGACTAAGATAATCGCTGTTTATTTTTAAAGATGAGTTAATATGCTACATACAGTGCGTTCAGAAAGCATTCAGACCCCTTCACTTTCTCCACATTTTGTTACGTTACAGCCATATTTTAAAATGGATTAAATTCTTTTTTTTTATCATCAATCCACACACAATACCCCAGAATGAGGAAGCGAAAACAGCTGTTTAGAAATTTTTCCAAAGTAATTAAAAATAAATAACTGAAATATCACATTTGAATAAGTATTCAGACCCTTTGTTATGACACTCAAAATTGAGCTTAGGTTCATCCTGTTTCCATTGATTATCCTTGAGATGTTTCTACAACTTGATTGGAGTCCACCAGTGGTAAATTAAATTGATTGGACATGATTTGGAAAGGCACACACCTGTCTATATAAGGTCCCACAGTTGACAGTGCCTGTCAGAGCAGAAACCAAGCAATGAAGACAAAGGAATTGTCCGAGACAGGATTGTGTCGAGACACAGATCTGGGGAAGGGTATAAAACAATTTCTGCAGCGTTGCAGGTCCCGAAGAGCACAGTGGCCTCCGTCATTCTTAAATGGAGGAATTTTGGAACCACCAGGACTCATCATAGAGCTGGCCGCCCGGCCAAACTGAGCAATCGGAGGAGAAGGGCCTTGGTCAGGGAGGTGACCAAGAACCCGATGGTCTTTCTGACAGAGCTCCAGAGTTCTTCTGTGGAGATGGGAGAATCTTCCAGAAGGACAACTATATCTGCAGCACTTCACCAATCAGGGCTTTATGGTAGAGTGGCCAGACGGAAGCCACACCTCAGTAAAAGGCACATGACAGCCCGCTTGGAGTTTGCCAAAAAGCACCTAAACAAGATTCTCTGGTCTGATGAAACCAAGATTGAACTCTTTGGACTGAATGCCAAGTGTCACGTCTGGAGGAAACCAGGCACCGCTCATCACCTGGCCAATACCATACCTACGGTGAAGCATGGTGGTGTCAGCAACATGCTGTGGGGATATTTTTCAGCGGCAGGAACTGGGAGACTAGTCAGGATCGAGGGAAAGATGAACGGAGCAAAGTACAGAGAGATCCTTGATGAAAACTTGCTCCAGAGCGTTCAGGACCTCAGACTGGGGCAGAGGTTCATCTTCCAACAGAACAACGACCCTAAGCACACAGCCAAGACAACGCAGGAGTGGCTTTGTGACAAGTCTGTGAATGTCCTTGAGTGGCCCAGCCAGAGCCCGGACTTGAACCCGATTGAAAATCTCTGGAGGGACCTGAAAATAGCTGTACATCGACGCTCCCCATCCAACCTGACAGAGCTTGAGAGGATCTGCAGAGAAGAATGGGAGAAATTACCCAAATACAGGTGTGCCAAGCTTGTAGCGTCATACCCAAGAAGACTTGAGGCTGTAATCGCTGCCAAAGTACTTAACAAAGTACTGAGTAAAGGGTCTGAATACTTTTGTAAATGTGATATTTCAGTTATTTCTTTTTAATTACTTTACAAAAATTTCTAAACACCTGTTTTCACTTTTTTATTATGGGGTATTGTGTGTAGATTGATGATTAAAAAAATGAATTGAATCCATTTTGGAATAAGGTTGTAACGTAACAAAATATGGAAAAAGTGAAGGGGTCTGAATACTTTCTGAATGCACTGTATCTCCATAACTCGGAGTACCGTTTCTATGCAACTACTGTCTGTAAGACCTCAAATGTTATAAGATACATGGTCAAATATTATTGTAATATAAGGAAAGTTAAAATTATATAAAACAAGACCAATTAGTGTATAGAATCGTAACTCTGCCAACTACTGGATGGGGAAAAACAAATGAATGCATTTATATTTTTAATTCTGGATAGAATATATTTTATTATTCTAAGCTTTGTGGGAAGATTTCAAACCATCAATAAGAGCATTCAGTGAATGGGATTTACTTGTCAGTTATGAGCAGTGTGCTGTGAACCTCTGATAGCAGGTATAAGCAAATAAAGTAATTCAGTTGAGAAAGATCTACTTTGTCTATCAAGCCCATTTAGATTGATTCTAGATTTACATAACGTTACTCTTATGAGTTGCGATCTTGATCTGTAAGACACACCTGGGAGAATAAAATCCACTATTGTTAAGTATCTTTGGCTCTATCCCATTTCAACTTCAGTTCAGCTCCAATTTGATGGTGCCAATTGATGCCAAGTCAATTATAATCACAAGCAGTTTATTTTTTAAATCCTTTATGGAGAGTAAAAGGGATTTTTCCCAATGCCATCATACTGAAGACATATAAAGCGTATATACTTTATTCCTGAGTTTGCAATCTGAAATAAATTGCCTGTTTTTTTTCACCTCCCTTCAACTGTTCATTGCTTGTAAGAACTTGATTAAACTGTTCTTCCCTTACTTCTCTGTTCTCCAGAATAACTAAGTTTACTCTTTGAATATTTATTTCTAATATATTATCAAAGCCTGAAATCATCATGGTTAATTCTGCTTCAGACTGACAAATTTAAACTGCAATCACCACTTTATTTTAACCACAAAGCCACATTGGTGCAAAATAATGAATTATCTCTTAAGGAAGTAATAAATGTAGGAATGGCCCTAGTCTGGAGTGATGACAATGTTGGTTAAATAGTTTCCCATTTATCTTGCATATTAATTTCATGAAACTTGTTCAAGATGCGATCAGGCATTTCAGCACAAAAGCTCAAAAAATATAGCACAATGATACAGCTTTGATTGATAGCAATCTCACACAGCGTTTGTTGTGGATCTGTTATGGATGATTATAGCTTTCAGCCACTGTGTAGCAACCATAAGGTGATGGTTATTTACTGAGGTATCAAATTAGAGATGGCTGATGCAGTAGCAGGCTTTTGTGAACTCTTGGATGATGAAGTAGCAGACTTTTGTGAACTCGTAAGAGACCATGTACAGTGGTCCATGATTCCCGCACTTATGAGCAGTGAAAATCATGGGCACCCCATCATATGTACCCCTTGCTCATGATCCCATGGACGAACCA
Source organism: Malacoraja senta (assembly GCA_038087875.1). Classification (NCBI taxonomy): domain Eukaryota; kingdom Metazoa; phylum Chordata; class Chondrichthyes; order Rajiformes; family Rajidae; genus Malacoraja; species Malacoraja senta. The sequence goes on along the minus strand of CM075977.1, from coordinate 306,723,074 downwards.
GGCCACCATCTCCAAAACCGTCACCAATCTTACTGCCTCCTGAGATTGTAAATACGCTCCTAAAGTTTACCCCCCTTAGTCTAGTTCAGTAAAAAACACTGACTCAAGCACTGGACCAACTAAATTTTATTTTTAGAACAAACAGCAAATTCCCCCATACGATACCTAAACCACCGCGGGTTCGATCCTTGTCTCTGCCTGGCCAAGCCCTTCAGCCTCGTGCAAGCAGACACTGCCCAAAAGGTCACACAGTCCCAAGCGCCCTTCCAGAAGATCAACACCAGTCTAAAATGGGGCTACCTTTTATAGGTCCACGAACCTTGAGGGGCTGAACTACATAGGAATGGTCCCCAAACAATCCAATCAAACATATCAATTACTTCAATACATTATTGACAGTTCCCCAATCCAATTACAGAGAGTCTAAAACAATATTTCTTATAGAAGCTTCTGGAAGGAAGCTAGTCAACTGAATAATGCAACACAAAACAATTCTGCTAGGGCTTAACATTTTGGCCAATTAACAAACACAGGATAACTGTCTTGCAACATTATTTACAATTCCTTTGCAGCAATCCAATCATATCAATGCATTTAAGTTTATTTACAGAGTTTTAATACATATTACCAATTGGGGGAAATGAGGAGAACACCTGGATATTTCACCATCCTGCATATCAATCTGAGGCTCAGACTGGTCGGCGCCATCCACAGCCTGTAATTTTCCACTTACAAAGGTTAAGCAATTCTGACAAATGCAGAGATTCCTCATTTTATAGTGTCTTTAATTTGGTCAATATTAACAAGATCATATCCTCAAACCTCATGGTTCTCCAACTTTGCACAGCCTGTTTCAATCTTCTCCCCAAAACTCACAAGCAGGACTGCTCAAGCAGTTCAATTACTTCTGCCTGCTCCTGTATTGATGGCTGCCTCCTGCATCCATGCAGAACTCATTGATTTCATCAACCGTACTACTGACCTCCACCCTGCCCTCAAATTTACTGAACTTTCTCTGATATCTCTCTTCCCTTTCGTGATCTCTGTCTCCTCACAGTTCTGCTCTTAATTTCTCCACCCCAGATGGAATGAGGATAGAGGTCCTTACCTCGCACCCACACAGCCTCCCCATCGAACTCTCTGACATTTCTGCCACTTTTAATGTGATCCCACTACTAGTAAGTCATGTCATACCATTCCCACCCTTTCTGCTTTTAGTGGAGACCACATCCTCCTGGGTTCACTCATTCTATCCCACAAAACCTGTACCCTCACCAGCCACTTTCCCCTGCAACCACAGGAGGTATGACACCTTTCTCCACACCTCCTCCCTCACTACTATCCAGCTTCCCCAGTAGCCCTTCCAGTTCAGACAAAGATTCACAAGCACCTCTGTAACCTCATCCACTTCATTCAGTACTCCCAATGTTGCCCCCTTTACATCGGCGAGACCAAGGGTAAACTATATGACCATATTTCCCCAACACTTGCACTCAGTGCACCAAGGCCTGACGGAGCTCCCAGTTGTTAATAATTTTAACTCCCCTTCCCACTCCCATACAGACCATTCTGTCCTTGGCCTCCTCCATTGCCAGAGTGAGGTCGCACCCAAAATGGAATAAAAAGCACCACATATTCCACTTGGGTAACTTACAACTCAATGGTATGAACACTGAATTTGCCAATTTCAAATCGTAACCCTCCTACTCCTCTTTCCCCAGCCCCCACGTTGCTGCTTTCCCATCCTTCTTAAGCTCATCTCCCATCTTGAGTCCTTTATTTCCCATTCATCCCCCTTCTTTCCCTTACCCCTTTTCACTTCTGCTCATGTTCCTCCATCTGGCTTTACATTTCACTTCGTTCTTTATCTGACACTCTTTTCTATCTTTGGCACATCTTTTTCGCCTTTGTCACTTACTCCATCGATCTGCCAATCAGCTTCACCAGCCATGCTTCGTCCCATCCCACCTGTATTTTCAACCCCCAACTCCAATCAGTCTGATGAAAAGTGGGTGAAAAGTTCTAACCCGAAACATCTTCCTCCAGCTCTTTGTTTTATATACACACACAAACATATACTGTGCCCTCCATAATGTTTGGGACAAAGACCCATCATTTATTTATTTGCCTCTGGACTCCACAATTTGAGATTTGTAATAGAAAAAATCACATGTGGTTAAAGTGCACATTGACAGATTTTAATAACGGCCATTTTTATACATTTTCAAGAATTCTTGATCTGTCAAGAATGATCAAGTCAATCACCCGATCTGAACCCAATTGAGCATGCCTTCTTTTGGCTGAAGAGAAAACTGAAGGGGACTAGCCCCCAAAACAAGCATAAGCTAAAGATGGCTACAATGCAGTCTTGACAGAGCATCACCAGAGAAGACACCCAGCAACTGGTGATGTCCATGATGTCAAGCAGTCATTGCATGCAAAGGATATGCAATAAAATACTAAACATGACTACTTTCATTCAAGTGGCATTGCTGAGTCCCAAACATTATGGTGCCCTGAAATGAGGAGACTATGTATAAACACTGCTGTAATTTCTACATGGTGAAATCAAAATGTATAAAAATGGCCTTTATTAAAATCTGACAATGTACATTGTAAGCACATGTGATTCTTTTCTATTACAAATCTCAAATTGTGGAGTACAGAGGCAAATAAATAAATGATGGGTCTTTGTCCCAAACATGATGGAGGGCACTGTATATATATGTATATGGGTGTTTCCGTAAATAAGGGTACCAACCTGTGACATGGGTGGCCAAATTTGAAGGTTATAAAATCATAATGAAATACCACAGCATTTAAAATGGACCTACCTATGATCCTTTTGAGCTAATTTGTGATCAAAATTTGAAGGAAAAAAATATTTATATGACATATAATACATATGGGACACTTACTTATTTCTAAGCTCCCTTACAAAATGTCAGCACCTAACCCACCACGAAGCCCATTGTTCACGCCAGGGTCATTATAATCGCATTGTTTGAATTAAAAAAATAATCACGACGAGTGCAAAAAACCCCCGTTATAGTGATCACATTCATGATGTTATTCACAATGTTACTCAACGGGGGGAGGGGGGGGACAACAGAATGAGACATTGCTAAAATAGGTGAGCAAACTAGATATTTATTTCATGATTTTAATTTCTATTCATTATTAAATATTTCATTGGAAAGCTTAAACATAAAATATAAACAATAAAAAATAACAATAAATATAAAAACGGTTACTTTGTTTTTAATTCACACATATAACCAGTAACCAAATTGACACTGCTACTCACGTTCAGTTGCAAAAGCTTGGGGCATCAGGAAACCATCTTATCGAGTGATAAATGATTTAAAAAAATCATAAGCATAATCAGAATTTGGCATATATAGAGTTATTTAATTGCAAAATTAATGTGATCATTCTGGTATAAATTAGCCTAAGGATTTGATGAACCTGCTTGAAAAATGTCACAAAAAAAGCAAGAAAACACAGGGACATATCATATTTTTTTCTTTGTAAAAACAGATTTATTTTTGCTTCATCTCATTATTTTGGCTATACACCATGATCTATACTACTTAAATTACAGGATATGAAACAATGGGAATATTGCATAAAAAACAAGAAAATAACCCGGAAGTTTGGAGATCTCTTCACTACTGAGTGCTGTATTTATGGAAACACCCATATGTATATATATACATCATTGTCTATATCTCTCGTTTCCCTTATCCCTAACCAGTCTGAAGAAGGGTCTTGACCCAAAACGTCACCCATTCCTTCTCTCCAGAGATGCTGCCTGTCCCAGCTTTTTGTGTCTATCTTTGGTTTAAACCAGCATCTGCAGTTCCTTCCTACACATATTGTCTTTATCAGCCAGGGCATTGAGTATAAGAGTCATTATTCAATATATATATTCTTCGTATATATATATATAATAGTTGAAGAATATATATATATATGTGTGTGTGTGTGTGTGTGTGTGTGTGTATATACAGACAGGCAGCATCTCTGGAGAGAAGGAATGGGTGACATTTTGGGTCGAGACCCTTCTTCAGACTGGTTAGGGATAAGGGAAACGAGAGATATAGACGATGATGTAGAGAGATAAAGAACAATGAATAAAAGATATGTAAAAAAGTAACGATAATAAAGCAAACAGGCTGTTGTTAGCTGTTTGTTGGGTGAAAACGAGAAACTAGTCCGATATGGGTGGGGGAGGGATAGAGAGCGAGGGACTGCCAGGGCTACCTGAAGTGAGAGAAATCAATATTCATACCCCTGGGCTGAAATATTGATTCCTACCCCAAGTGAAATATGAGATGCTGTTCCTCCAATTTGCATTTAGCCTCACTCTGACAATGGAGGGGACCTAGGACAGAAAGGTCTGTGTGGGAATGGGAAGAAGAATGAAAGTGTTTGGCAACCGGGAGATCAGGTAGGTTCAGGTGGGCTGAGCGATGGTGTTCAGCGAAACAATCGCTCAGTCTACGTTTGGTCTCGCCGATGTATAAGAGTCTACATCTTGAATAACGGATACAGTAGATGAGGTTGGAGGAGGTTTAAGTGAACCTCTGCCTAACCTGAAAGGACTGTCGGGGTCCCTGGCAAACAATATCCTTCTTTACCACTTTATCTAACTTATATCGCCACTTTCGCAGAGCTATGGACTTAGAGAGACAGGGCCATGCGAGAGATAAAGTCTTGTTCAGCACACCTGTACAATAATCACAACATCATTTTGAGAGGAAAGTTGAATTTATTGGGTAGTTACTTCCTTGGACCTCAAACTGCTTGAAGTGTTTGTAAGGAAGGCCAAAGAATCCTAGAAAATCTATTTGTGAATAGAAATTACATGACCAGCATAAAACCAGCTGTTATGTTACTAATGTTTTAGGTGTTTGTTAATTTACAGGTATGAGCAATCCTGTCTTGGTCATGGAAAATGAGACCTAGCACCCCCTCAAACACACTTAACCAGCTGGCAGCTGTAAGTAGACCAACATCCTTGTAACTATATACTTCTAATCCATGGTCCAAATGTGTGATAATAGGAGGAATATTTTAACATCGTAAGTTTCATGTTAATATAAAAATTCCATTGAAATGTGCAAATTCCAGACCAATGTACTGTAACTAAAAACTCCAGTTTCTGCATTTTGCTAGAGCTGTAATTTAAATAACTGAGTTAGCTCTTACCTACTTAAAATACCTTCTCACTAAATCATCTTGCATAAAAACTTATTACACCCACAGGCCATGAATTTATACTCGAATTCTCTTAATTGCCTGCCTTAATTTTGTCATAAGATCAGCAGGAGACACTTGAAAATTCTTTATTAATCTGGTTGCAAATCCATGAAAATATTGTGCCTAATTTTACATATGATCTTGGACGATGAATATTTCACTGCTTTGGTTTGGCGTCCAGAAAAACTGAACGTAAATTTCAGATAGATACGCCAGTATTCAGCACTTCTGCCTCTATTATGGCATGAATCAGAACACGCAACAACAGTTGGAACTTCATACCTTCCATCGATTTTCATTTCATCTGTAAAAGAACGTTCTTTTTGAATTTCAAAAATTGATTTTAAGTCGACATTAAAGTAGGGGAAGCAATTGACTCTTTCTTTTGTATTTGTCAATATGTGCTTTGGAAGTAATGGGAAAGTGTGAGCTGGAAAGTCTCTGAGAGCCACATTAAGCTGGGAAGAACAAACCTGAGCACTTTCATTTACATGTATAGGAAGGAACTGCAGGTGTTGGTTTATACTGGTGATAAAAGCTGGAGCAACTCAGCGGGTCAGGCGGCATCTCTGGAATAGATGATTTTTCGGGTCATGACCCTTCTTCAGACTAATTTAAATGGCAGGTCTATGAATTAATGAAGCCTGGGGGCAGTGTGGGTAAATTTGGGGTCATTTTCAGTAGCTCCAAATATTTTTGATGCAAAGCATGCTTTTTTCGTAAACTTGCTTTCGTAAATTTTTTTCCAATTTTTCTTAGTGGAAATAGGAATATAAAAGCTGACAGCAACTAGGCTGTCACAGACTGATAACATTTGCATGAAGTTGAAGCTGCTTGGATAAGATGAACATGGGTACAATACTTATCAGCAGTAACATTGCATTGTGCAAATTTGACAGTTTTATATCCCTGAAGCCTCCCTGGTAAATCAGACCTGGCAGAGGTAATGCACTTAAGTCATAGAGTCCTAGAGTGATACAGTGCGGAAACAGGCCCTTCGGCCCAACTTGCCCACACCGGCCAACATGTTCCAGCGACACTGGTCCCGTCTCCCTGTGTTTGGTCCATATCCCTCCAAACTTCTTCTATCTATGTACCAGTCTAACTGTTTCTGAAATGTTGGGATAGTCCCAGCCTCAACTACCTCCTCTGGCAACTTGTTCCATACACCCACCACATTTTGTGTGAAAAAGTTACCCCTCAGATTCCTATTAAATCTATCCCCCTTCACCTTAAACCTATGTCCTCTGGTCCTCGATCTACATACTCTGGGGAAGAGACTTTGTGCTTCTACCCGATCTATTCCTCTCATGATTGTATACACCTCTACAAGATCACCCCTCATCCTCCTGTGCTCCAGGGAATAAAGTCCCAGCCTACTCAACCTCTCCCTATATCTCTGACCCTCTAGTCCTGGCAACATCGTTGTAAATCTTCTCAGTACCCTTTCCAGCTTGACAACATCTTTCCTATAACATGGTGCCCAGAAATGAACACAATACTCTAAATGCAGCCTCACCAACATCTTATACAAATGCAACATGACCTCCCAACTTCTATACTCGATACTCTGACTGATGAAGGCCAATGTACCAAAAGTATTCTTGACCATCTTATCTACCTGCAACTCGACCTTCAAGGAACCATGCACCTGCACTCCTAGATCCTCTGCTCCACAAAACTACCCAGAACCCTACCATTCAATGTGCAGGTCCTGCCCATATTAGACTTCCCTAAATGCAACACCTCACATTTCTCTGTATTAAATTCCAGCAACCATTCTTCAGCCCGCCTGGCCAATCGATCAAGATCCTGCTGCAATTTTTCACAACAATCTTCACTATCTGCAAAACCACCCACTTTTGTATTGTCAGCAAACTTGCTAATCTTGCCATGTATGTTCTCATCCAAATCATGAATGCAGATGACAACCAGTAACACCGAACCCCGAACACACAACTAATCGCAGGCCTCCAGTCCGAGAAGCAATCTTCCACCATCACCCTCTGCTTCCTTCCATGAAGCCAATTTTCTATCCATTCAGCTATTTCTCCTTGGATCCCATGTGATCCATGATGCATTTGATGCATGGTCGCTAATCACTGGGCTCCTCCCTTGTCCTGTTCTCCTCATAACAACAATTTCATTGGATTTCTTTGAGACCCGATTGGTTCCATTTATATTCCTTACATACAAGTACTTTAGATGTAATTTCCATTTAATGCAGATAATGGGTGAGCTGCCAATGGGGAAATATAGCACAATGTTTCTCTGCACCATCTGATCAAATTTAAGGTGAACAGTTGATACTACCTACAGTTTGTGTAGTTTGACAGTTTTGATGCAAGATTTTTGCACGTGCAAGACAATTGCAAGAATAATTTTGTTGATTTTGTTTTGCGGGCAAAGACTTGTTTACGGGCAAAGGAACGGCCGGTAAGAGAGGTGCTTTTTAATGTGAGACAGTGAAAGTTCATGTGCATGTTACTATTAGATTGAAAGGTGGAGGAATTGAGGCTCTGATCAGGAAAGAGGAAGAGGTATGGGGCAGGTAAGGCAGCTGGAATCATGTGTATCCCTGGTGGAGTATAGGGGATTGAAACATAGAAAATAGGTGCAGGAGCAGGCCATTTGGCCCTTTGTGCCAGCACCACCATTCAATATGATCATGGCTGATCGTCCAAAATCAGTACCCCATTCCTGCTTTTTCCCCATATTCCTTGCTTCCGTTAGCCCTAAGAGCTAAATCTAACTCTCTCTTGAAATTGAGGAGCATATTTAAGAAAGAAATCGGGAGGGCAAAATGGGCACGAGGTAGATATGACAGATACGGTTAAGGAGAATCCAAAAAGATCTTATAAGTATATTAAGGGAAAAAGGATAGTGGGAGAGAATAGGGCCTCTCAGAAATCAAATAAATCTCTTTGTGCAGCCGCAGGAGAGGGCAAGGTCCTCAATTAATATTTCTCCTCTGTTTTTACCTCAGAACTTGGGAAAGTTAAGTGCAATGTCATGAGGACAGTCTGTATTACAGGAGAGGAGATCAAGTCAAGAGAGTTTATTGTCATGTGTCCCGGAAAGGACAATGAAATTCTTGCTTGCCGCTGCACAACAGAATATTGTAGGCATAAATACAGATCAGATCAGTGTGACTATATACCATAGAATATATATATACACACATAAATAAACAGATAAAGTGCAATAGGCTGTTATAGTTCAGAGTTTGTTTGAAGTTGTGTTTAATAGTCTGGTGGCTTTGGGGAAGTAGCTGTTCCTGAACCTGGATGTTGCAGATTTCAGGCATCTGATGGCAGCGGAGAGATGAGTGTGTGGCCAGGATGGTGTGGGTCCTTGATGATGCTGGCAGCCTTTTTGAGGCAGTGACTGGGATAGATCCCCTCGAAGGTAGGGAGGTCAGAGCCGATGATGGACTGGGCAGTGTTTACAACTTTTTGCAGCCTTTTCCGCTCCTGGACGCTCAGGTTGCCGTACAAAGCCACAATGCAACCAGTCAGCATGCTCTCTACTGTGCAGCTGTAGAAGTTCGAGAGAGTCCTCCTTGACATACCGACTCTCCGTAATCTTCTCAGGAAGTAGAGGCGCTGATGTGTTTTCTTTATGATTGCATCAGTGTTCTGGGACCAGGAGAGATCTTCGGAAATATGCATGCCCAGAAATTTGAAGTTCTTGACCCTTTCCACCATCGACCCGTTGATATAAACAAGACTGTGGGTCCCCATCCTACCCCTTCCGAAGTCCACAATCAGTTCCTTGGTTTTGCTGGTGTTGATAGCCAGGTTATTGTGCTGGCACCATTTGGTCAATCGGTCGATCTCACTTCTATACTCTGAATGTATAGAGATGCTAGGATGTATGAAAGTAGATAAATCTCCCAGGCCTGATCAGATACATATAAGACCACTATGGGAAGCTAGAGAATCATGGCTGAGATATATGGATCATCGTTATCTCGGGTGAGGTGTTGAAAAACTGGGGAGTGGCTACTGTTGAGACTTACTTAAGAAAGGCTGCAAGGAAAAATCTGGGATCATCTGTTCTATGAATGTTACTAGAGAGGATTCTGAGGGTATATGCATTGATAAAGTCAGGGATTGAATAGGGCTAATAGACATGGTATTGTGCAAGGAAGATTGTGTCTCACGAATTTGAGGGTTAGTTGAAGAATTAACCAATAAGGTTGACAAGGGCAGGGCCATAAATGAGTTGCTATGGACTTTTGGCTGCTCTGGAAGGCTAGATCACATGGGATCCAGAGAAAGATACAGTATTGGCTTAAGGTCATAAGGAATAGTAGAATTTGACCATTCGGCCCATCAAGTCTACTCCGCCATTCAATCATGGCTGATCTATCTCTCTCTCCTAACCCCATTCTCGTACCTTCTCCCTATAACCTCTGACACCTTCACAGTAGGAAGCAGAGGGTTTTGGTAGAAAGTTGTTTTTTACACTGGAGGCCTGTAACTAGTGTGCCTCAGGGATCGTTGCTGGGCCCATTGCTGTTTATCATCGATATCAATGATTTGGATGAGAATGTGCAAGGCATGATCAGTAGGTTTGCAGATGACACTAAAATAGATAGTAGCCTAAATGGTGAGCATGATCAGGGAAATGTCCTTAGTTTGGTTTGAAATAGATTATGGCACATTCCTTGACTTTAGTGCAAGGTATCGAGCCCACCAGATTCAACCCATCACCATAAAAATATGTTTCTTATACATTTTCTATATTTTTACTATTTGGGCTGTGCTATCTATTGGAGCAGAACACGCAGTTTGTATAATGTAGCAGATCCACTCTGCTAAGTTGTTGCTAGGGAACAGAGATAAGAACTTGAACACCATGTGATGACATGGAGATCTAAATCCATTGTATCTCTTTGAGTTCTAGGTGCAGCTGCTTATGGAAGAAATCTAGGAAGAAATGTTCTCCACGATCCCAACCTTCACCTACCTACTATTCCTATTAGATGTCTGTGCCTCTGTGGGATGTCCAATGGAAATAATCCTGTGATTGACTGGTTTTCCTATTATCACAGCTTAACACATACAACGTATTGGTTCAGCCACCCTTAAATGTACGATGGGGAATATAATTCTATTCTGAATGCATTTGCTTAACAAAACACGCTAAACCTTAATAGCAGCTTGGCATTGCAGCAATTATGAGATTACTGAGGAAAACATGATCTCTTGCCCTTTGAAACAGTGCTGAAACAATCGGTTTTTATTACTGCTCCTGCCATAGTAATGCCATGATTTCCACATCAAATCATATGATATGCGCAAGGACTGACTCACATTATCTGAGAGCAGTACATGTGATAGTATTTTCTGTTAAATAGGAATGACCTGTTAACAGACAGTTAAGGATTTCATAAGAAGAACAGATTTTTATCAACATTTTAGGGGGTGGCTTACAAAGCAAAAACAAATGACATATCATGAATATGCCTTTCATTAATGCACTGGGGACTTATTTTTATTTTTATTTTGCTATGATATGGAGTGAGAAGTGTATATGATATTGGTTTTAGAACATCTAAACCATATGTTTTACAATTTTGGCTGAAAGCAACTTGCAGAAATAGTTGGTTTTCTGGCCAAAGAAATGCTGAATGAAAATATTTAAAATGTTTTTTCAGACCCGCAGTATTCTGTACTGTGTTGTTTCTAATGGTAGGTTTTGCATGCTGCAACTGTGGCATTCAATCCTTTTTAATTTATTTTAGCAGACACGAGAAATGACCTTGTTGCCAGTTTTTGGCGTCCAGTTTTCCCTTACAAATGTTAAGTCAGCATGACAATTTCATTGTGCGTGTTGTTATAAAATGGAATGATATGAATAGTGTAACAGTTTCACAATATTTACACATCATAAGAGAAACATGACAAAGTGCCATCAGCACAATCAATTCAAAGGGACTTGAAATACAGAAAACATGCTGAAGTAGGAGGAGAAAAAAAAGCACAAAATTGCCCCTTCATAGTGCCTTCATTGAAAGTTGGACCCAACGCTGTAATCTATTTGAAATTAATGATCAAGACATTTTCAAAACCAAATTTTAGTATGGCTCAAGCCAATGGAATTAGTATTATTTTTATTTCTGTAATCAAGTCGGAGAGAAAAATATATATTCTGACATCTTGGGAGAGAGGTTTCCCCGATGCAATGAAAAGTGGTCTTCATTAATATTAGTTATTATGTGCATTTAATTTTCTGACTGCTGCTTTGAAACATGAGTAAATCCTCTTAGACCTCCTCTTAAACAAGTTAATAAATAGAGTATTTAATTAGACACCAGTCTTTTATAAAACACATTGGATAATGTAAACTAAGAACAATTTTGAAGGCTGTAAAATTCCAGGGTTGTAATTTTTGAAAAAAAACAAGAATATCTGTGGAAAGGGAAACTAATTATAGTGGCCTTAGAACAAATTAGTTTTCTAGTTGTGATTTCTACCAAGGCATTTTAAAGAACTGAGTTATTTCTGTGGAATATATTTAGGGGTATTTTGATTAAATTGCCGGGACTAGTGCTTTAAAACAAATGGGAAAAGTAAATCATTTGCATTAAGAAGAAAGTCAGTGGCTTAAAGGGGCTGTCCCACTGCGGCGACCTAATTGGCAAGTTTAGGAGAGTTTGAAAAAATGTCATGTTGAAGACCTCCTTCGACTATGTTGAAGACTAGCTTCGGCTAGCTTCGGAAAAATTGGACACCGCATAGTGGAGAGTGAAGACGACCTCCTTCGATCTCCTTCGACCCTCCCTTCGACTATGTTGAAGACTATCTATGACTACCTTCGATTACCCTCGATTACCTATGAATAACATGCCAACCTACTACGAACCTACCTACTTCGACTAAACCCACGAGTAAAAAAAGTATCGATTTTTTCCATGGCGACCTATTTTTACTCGCGGGCATTTTTTTAACATATTGAAAAAAACGCCGCGACCTAGCTGAGGTCTCGAGTACGCGGGGACTACTCTCGAGCATGAAGGAGAGTTATAAAGACATCCTAGGACCTCGTGTCGACCATGCTGCGAGTATGAGTCGAGGGCAAACTCGCCAGAGCTCGGGGATTAGGTTGCCGCAGTTGGACAGCCCCTTTAATGACTTAAAGCAAAAGCAAACTACTGTGGATTCTGGAAATCTGAAAGTAAAACACAAAATGCTGGAATACTCTGCAGGTCAGACAGCGTTTGTCATGGTAGAGAAACTCAGCATGCCTGGCATCATCTGCGGAGGGCAATGGACAGTCAATGTTTTGGGACCAAACCCTCCATCCAGTGTGAAGAAGGGTGTCAACTCGAAACATCACCCATCCATTTCCCTCCACAGATGCTGCCTGACCCACAGAGTTCCTCCAGCAGTTTGCTTTTTGTTCAAGATTCCAGCTGGCAGTTTCTTGTGCCAGCATTTATCCTGCTGCAGTTCTGATAAAAGATCAGAACGTGACCAGTTTTAATAATGTATTGTGCATTTTATCATGTTTTCAAAAAACACTGGTCAAATTAATTTTTCCTTCAACAATTGGTATGTTAATCTTGTTATTTCTTTGGAAATGTACTCAGTGAAGGTGTATCTAGATCCAGAGAAAATCCAGTAATGGTAGCTACATGACACACAAATCAAATTAAGAGTTAAATTAATTAATCCTAGCATTAAACAATGAAGAATACCCCTGTTCCAAAAGGCTTGCATGTTCGTGTTGTTAAAATGTTGCTTCATAAGTGACCGGCCAAATCTACAACACACAATTTAAGGGCGACGTGGTAGCACAGCGGTAGAGTTGCTGCCTTACAGCGCCAGTAGACCCGGGTTCGATCCTGACTCCGGGTGCAGTCTGTGCGGAGCTTGTACGTTATCCCCGTGATCGGGTGGGTTTTCTCCAAGTTCTACGGTTTCCTCCCACATTCCAAAGATGTACAGGTTTGTAGGTTAATTGGCTTGGTATAAGTGTAAATTGTCCCTAGTGTGTGGGGATTGCTGGTCGGTGTGGACTTGGTGAGCCGAAGGGCATGTTTCCGCGCTGTACCACTAAACTAAACTAAATTTGGTAGTGAAGTCCTAAATGTTACAACTTTAAATATATGATTTAATCATTCTCCCTTATCACCGGAAAATTAACTGGGAAAATAATTTTCATAAACTCTACTTTAATGATTATAAATATGAGGAGGTTTGAAACCTTTAGATGTTTGGGATATGTCCTTTAAATTTAAAATTCCCATTGTTGCTTTGTTGTTTGTACAGGTCATTAAGTTGGCCAAATGCCTTGGAATCTATATCACTTTTCTAAAGCATTGGTTATGAAAATTGTGAGCATCTAAATTTTGGAACTTTACCTGCATTCCATAATGAATAAGTAATAATGTACCTCTGTCCACATTAATATTTTGTGGGTAGGAGCCTGCCCAAAATGAGAGAAACAAGTTTGGGTCCCATCTTCCATCGTAGTGCCTCCTATGCAAGTGAGGTGGGAGATGGTAAATTGGAATTGAGGACAGGCAAGGGTCAGAAGCCAGAGATGATCATCACACCTTGTGATGGTTGTACATGTGAAGATTGAGGTTATTTAATTGGACTGAACATTGGGCATGGAGAATCAATGTTTGCCTGGGACAGAAGAGACTGGGCCACATTTTGTTATGCTGTGCCAAGGAAAGCAGTTGCTCTGCCCAATTCCACAATTGGATAATCAAAAGAATAATCCTTTCACCTGATAGCCTCCATGCTGCGCTCTGCAATTTTAGAGCATGGCGGGTAAAACACCAATGCATTCAAAAGTTGATAACACATTCTGTAAAAAGCATAGAGTGCTTCTGGCTAGTTATGTGCATTTGCTTCCTTTCCAATATATTGGGGGGCTTAGATCCTGTTTCAAAATTTCAAAACACCAATCATTTTATCAAACTATATAAAATCTTGGAACCCTTCATATTCTTTGACTTCCTGGGGAATGATTGCACCAATACACAAATTATCTGCTTCAGAGTAACACCTATATTTTGAGCATTCCAAAGTAGTTATTTAGAGTTTAATACCAGTTGAAGAGAAAGATGTCAATTGAACTGTGCAACGCTGAGTCCCATAAATAGAAATGTGATAATGCCCAGATAATATGTTCAGAGGATGTGAATTGCGAGATTAATATTGCCTAGGACTCAAGGAGAATTTGTGTGCATTTTGAGAAGAACAATTGGATCATCTTTACCCACTAGAAGTCCCAGTTTAACATTTCAAAGATAGCAGTTGTAAATGATTACATTTTCACGATTACAATGTGTGAGTCAACCAAGACTGGAGATATTGAGGTTTGAATTCAAGTCAGGAGTTACTCAATTATGTGTGAACTGTTAATGCTTTAATTTTACATTCTTCTATTGACTGCACCATTGACACTGATTAAATGTGAGAGAAATATTGCTTTAAGAAGCTATTAAAGAACGAGAGCCCTCATAAGTGCCATTTCCCACCATCCGCACAATTTTGTTTTTGGCTGATTATTTTCAGATTGACAGATCCCTATCCATTTCCCAAAAGCACAAATAAAATGCATTCACTGTGCAAATCAGGACCCCAAAGTTTGTTTTTGTACTTTGCTCCAAATTATTCATAAACTGTACACAACTCGGCCGTGAATGGAATTTGGGAACATTCCCTGCATTCCATAATGGAATAAGTGAAGTTTCCCACAAGATACACCAAGGAATTTTGTTTCCACAAAGCCAGAAAGAGGTGTATTATCAGTGGTCCAGACTCTAACTCTGCAGTTTGCATCTCCTCCTGACAGTAACGTATCCACAGCTGGAGTCAGTACAGAAATAGATGAGATGCCCTGAGCCACAACTATTTGGTATGTGCTGGTTTTTGTATACTTTAGATGTGACTACCTGACATTGTACCTATCTTGTTCTTAGTGCTTCATAAATACTTTACTTAATTACTTTGGAGGTGCACTGCCCTCAACCCTCCTACGGCAAAGAAACATCATATACACAATTTATATACAGTGAGTTCCTACACAGAGCCAATATAAATAAAATTCTGAAAATATTGGCTAAGATTAAAAAAAACTCCACTATTATGATTTAATGCCATGTTTGTAACAACCTGCCTGCTTAGTTTAACATCCCATTCAGAGACTGTCTGCTAGTACAGCAATCTCTCACGACATTGAAGTACCAAGATCACTGGAGCAGGTCCTCTAAAGATGTGAAAATGGTTACGTTTGAAGCAGGATCACTTTAAAAGAATAAAATAAAAAATTGTAAACTGTTTATATTTGTTACTGTGGTGGTTGGTTGTTTGATTTGTGGTTCAATGAATATACACCTCTCGTTTCAGCCGATCAAGAAAGTGAAAGTGGGCATAGAATAAGAGCAGGAAGGATTGGCACAAATTGACAAGAAAGCAGATAGCCATGCAGCACAGAAAGAGGCCCTTTGCCCCACCACATCCATGCTGACTGGTAAGGACATATTAGCCAATCCATTTTATTTACCCTGGTTCACAGGCATCTAGCCTCTGAGATTTAAATGTTCATCAAGGTATTTGAAAGAATTGGTACAATTTAATCAAATATTGGAACGGCCATAGCTGTGTGCAGTTCTGGTTTGCATACTATTGGAAAGACGCCAGTACACTGGGAGAACGTACAAAGGAAATTCACCAGGGTGTTAGAGTGATACACAGTGGATACAGGCCCTTCAGCCCAACTTGCCCACAACAGCCAACACGTCCCAGCTGCACTGGTCCCACCTGCCCGCCTTCAGTCCATAGCCCTCCAAACCTGTCCTATCCATGGACCTGTCTAACTGTTTCTTAAATGTTGGGATAGTCCCTGCCTCTGCAACCTCCTCTGGTAGCTTGTTCCATAGACCCACCACCCTTTGTGATAAAAAGCTACCCCTCAGATTCTTGTTAAATCTTTTCCCCTTCACCTTCAACCTATGCCCTCTGGTCCTCGATTCACCTACTCTAGGCAACAGACTCTGTGCATCTACCCAATCTATTCCTCTCATAATTTTGCACACCTCTAAGATTACGCCTCATTCTCTTGCGCTCCAAGTAAGAGTCCCAGATTACTCAATCTCTCCCTATAGCTTAGTCTCTCTAGTCCTGGCAACATCCTCGTAAATCTTCTATGTACCCTTTCCAGCTTGGCAACATCTTTCCTATAACATGGTGCCCAGAAATGAACGCAATATTTTAAATGCGGCCTCACCAACGTCTTATACAACTGCAACATGACCTCCCAACTTCGTTACATGTTGTTTTGGATAGAGCGTTTCTGCATTTTCTGAAGGGCATAGAGAGATAAATAGTGGGAACTATTCTCCAAAGCACAGGTGTTTAAACAGAGGGCATACATTTAGAGTAAGGAGTAGAAGATCCAGAGGGTTTGAAGGAAGAACTCATTCATCCAAAGGGAGTTTAGAATGCAGAACGCACTGCTTGAGTGGGTGGTAGAAGCAAAAACTCTTGCAATTAAATACCTCGATGCGTATGTTAATCTCAGAGGCTAGATGCATATCAACCAGGGAAGAAAGATATGAGTAGGAAGGAGCTGCAGATGCTGGCTTAAACTGAAGATAGACACAAAAAGCTGGAGTAACTCAGCGGGACAGGCAGCATCTCTTGGAGAGAATGAATGGGTGAGGTTTGGTGTTAAGACCCTTCTTCAGACTCCAGTCTGAAGAAGATAGATATGAACCAGGCTAAGAAGATTTCTTACTGGTCAGCATGGATATGGTGGGCCAAAGGGCCTCTTTGTGTGCTGCATGGCTCTGACTATTTGCTTTCTTGTCAATAACCTTCTATGGACCCAGGCATTAGAGACCAGGCTGATAGTCCTTTTAAGGGCATTGATAAAGTAAATCGATAGGAAATGAATTGTATTCGTTGAATTACATATCATAAATAACCCCAAAGAACAGTAGTTTAAGCTGTTTAAATTTGCTAATCAAATTGGAGTTTATTCAAAGTAATCAATTTTAAAATGTAGTCATTTAAAAAAAATAAAATTACATTGACCGTCATTTATTCATGAAATTATTTTAAAAATTAAAACAAATGTACAAAGGCTCCATTTGTACTATTAGAAATTCAATGAGAACATTTGTTGGACACTTCAGTGGTGAGCAGATTTGAGGAGTGACATATAAATACACTATAGCTATAATTTTTCACTTTGCTTGTCTCTTCAATCAGAGAACATGATTATAATCAACGTGAGATTAAAAAATGGCCTGACCAACTTTGGGGGGAAATCAAGAAGCTTTTGTTTCATTTCAGCAGTTTATAAAGTTGTTGGATTGATGAGAATTTTTGCATTATGGATGTGAAATAATTTAGTTTCAGGAGGGTTTTTGAGTTAAGCCCAAAACAGGGCAAATGGCGATCTGGATAAAATCCTGGTCATCGGGCTTGTCCTAGCCCAATCCTATGCTGCAGGTTCAGTTAGAAGTGTAACATTACTTTTATAATATAGGTAATTCTGCTATAACACATGTTTTCATAACATGAATTGGATATAACGTGATTGATAAATTAAGGAACACTATTTGTATTATGTAGGCCAAATTGGTAATAACACTATTTCTATTGGGAACTAGAAAACCACTTAAAAGTTACTTTGGAAATTTACAAGCCGAATCAAAGCGGTCTTGGGAAAGGAACAGTCTAGGAAAAAGAAACTATATTAAATATATAATATATAACTTTTAGATCTTTTAGTTTGCAGTAAATAAAACTAAACTTATAGCTATTTAAAAATACCTTTTATTTTTGTAAATCCTATAGGAGAAATAACTTTGTAATTGCAAATCTAAACTCTTGCGTCATTAACCACCCCTCTCCCATTGACATAGTTGCTTTTATAACTTGATTTTCTAAACATGAGGCTTCTTAGGAATGCAACTATTACATTATAACAGAACAATATATGAAGGTGGGAATGGTTTCCAGGAAGAAAGAAAATAATCCAACTAGGTATTCTAAATTTATTTGTGGTATGATAAAGATTTTTTTTGTCAATAACTGGGAATAAAATGTCTTGGGAGCAAAACACAAATGTATTCCTTGCATTTTAGGCAAGCTAAGTTGACAGATGGTATTACAAATATTGCATCCATGAAGTATGCATCCTACACCATCAGTGATGCGTAAACAACCATCATGTTGGATGCAATAAGTAATTAAAAATGTGGTATTTTTTAGTAATATTGTAGGAAATTTACAAATAGCTAATTTTATTACTATAGGCCAGGACATTTTACTTCATAAAATTGGTTGGTATTTTCACCTCAGCATAAATACCATCTAAGGTGTACATTAAAAAAAAATCTCACTATTATTGCAGGGTATGTCTTTGTACACAGAGAACAGCAATGGAAAAAGATTTCACTCAGGTTTCGTATATATGAAGGGTCCCAACCCAATATAAACTATAGACAGATTGCTACCTTCATGTCCTCACACACATCAATACTTTTCACTCAAATTGAGACATCATAATTCTAGTAGGGTAATTATGAAACTTTTTAATACTTAAACTCATCTATTGATTTGTGACAGTTCCAAATTTATTTTGTAAAGACAATATTATGATATAATCTGTTAATAAGTGGACTGTTTTCACAGGCTGGTTATATCCAAAGAGATTTTTTGGTACAAGCTAAAAGCAAAACTTCTAAAAAAAAAAGAGAGAAATCTAAATTTTTGGAAAGTATATCTATTATATTTTTAAGTAAATGTTATCAAGTAAAGACTACAATCACTGAACCAATAAATCCTAATGGTAAGACAAATTCTAAGTTTGAGAAAAGGAAAATGTTACGATTGGATATAGATTGATATTTGAATTTCCCTTCCATCAACTCATATGGCACCTAGTCAATGCACTTGATGCTAAAGAATATTATTTTTTTATAATCCTTAATTTTTTTCTAAAAATCTAACTTGTAAGAGAGCTCTCTATTGAAAGGGGGACAGAGCAGTGAAGACATAATTGAGCATGTTGCCAGCCATTATTTTAGCCTGTTCACTTTTCAAGGGGTTGCAAAAAGCTTTGTTATCGTCAAGAATTTTGTATGTAAATGAAGTGTTGCTCTGTTTCGATTGTTTTATGCAATCAGTATGGGCTGTGGCATTTTGTTGTCAAAATGCATTTTATTGAAGTATTTTGTGTATGCATTTGTATTATTACAAAACATTATACATTGGAGTTGATTTGCTGTCTGCCATACTCTGTAATGCTGAAAATTACTCAACTAACATAAAGTTGTGTTTGATTTGATTGTGACCACAGGGGTACATGTGGTTCTTGGTTTCTGTATTTTTCTAAAAAAAATACTTCTATATCTTTTCTTTAAAACAAGCTGCTTCTTGTGTGTTTTTAACAATATCTTACCTGCTACAGTAAGGAATGAGACAGATCCTTGTCTGGATCCAACTACCACTTGCTGCAAATAACCTTAAAGTTGGGTACATGGTGTACCCCTAAATTCCACCTGTTATTGTCCAATAAATGCCAAATGTGATATTCCAGACCTCAAACCCAATGCTTTGAACCCCCACTTCACAATCTTAGACCCATTCACTCTCAGTTAGCCCTGCACTCAACAATAATTTGTTAAGGTCCCTCATAGGAGATTAGTGGGCAAAATTAGGGCACATGGTATTGGGGGTAGAGTGCTGACATGGATAGAGAAGTGGTTGGCAGACAGGAAACAAAGAGTAGGGATTAACGGGTCCCTTTCCGAATGGCAGGCAGTGACTAGTGGGGTACCGCAAGGCTTGGTGCTGGGACCGCAGCTATTTACAATATACATCTATGATTTGGATGAAGGGATTCAAAGTAACATTAGCAAATTTGCAGATGACACAAAGCTGGGTGGCAGTGTGAACTGTGAGGAGGTGCGATGAGAGTGCAGGGTGACTTGGACAGGTTGGGGGAGTGGGCAGATGCATGGCAGATGAAGTTTAATGCAAATGTGAGGTTATCCACTTTGGTAGCAAAAACAGGAAGGCAGATTACTATCTAAATGGTGTCAAGTTGGGAAAAGGGGATCTGGGAGTCCTTGTACATCAGTCTATGAAAGTAAGCATGCAGGTACATCAGGCAGTGAAGAAAGCTAATGGCATGTTGGCGTTTACAACAAGAGGAATCGAATCTAGGAGCAAAGAGGTCCTTCTGCAGTTGTACAGAGCCCTACTGAGACCACACCTGGAGTATTGTGTGCAGTTTTGGTCCCCTAACTTGAGGAAGGACATTCTTGCTATTGAGGGAGTGCAGCGTAGGTTTACAAGGTTAATTCCCGGGATGGCGGGACTGTCATATGCTGAGAGAATGGAGCAGCTGGGCTTGTACACTCTGGAGTTTAGAAGGATGAGAGGGAATTTCATTGAAACATATAAGATTGTTAAGGGTTTGGACACGCTAGAGGCAGGAAACATGTTCCCGATGTTGGGGGAGTCCAGAACCAGGGGCCACAGTTTAAGAATAAGGAGTACGCCATTTAGAACGGAGACGAGGAAAAACTTTTTCTCACAGAGAGTGGTGAGTCTGTGGAATTCTCTGCCTCAGAGGGCGGTGGAGGCCGGTTCTCTGGACACTTTCAAGAGAGCTAGATAGGGCTCTTAAAAATAGCGGAGTCAGGGGATATGGGGAGAAGGCAGGAACGGGGTATTGATTGGGGATGATCAGCCATGGTGGTGCTGGCTCGAAGGGCCGAATGGCCTACTCCTGCACCTATTGTCTATAAAGTTCAGTCTAGAGGAAAGAGATGTATCTTCTGTATTGAGCAAAGTATCCATGTGCTTTGTTAATCAAGTATAGTGGCATTAGAATGCCACCTTGAAGGCATCTGTATAGCCTATCCAAATAAGCATTAATGCAACTGAATCAAGGTTCAGTACAATTTTGATAACGTAATTTGAATTTGGTTCCCGACTTAAATCTCAACATTCAACAAAATATTTTTTCACTATTGTAGTGGTCATTTTGGGGGCAGAGTTTTAGAGTTGGTTGTAAAACCATCTGCTGCAGTCATACCATAACATCCAGATTCCCTTCAGAGATATCAATAAGCAACATCCACCATTCACACATTTCTCAAGCCTACAAATGCACCCCACTCCAATCTCTCTTGGAAATAAAAAATACAAAATAGAAATTAATTATTTTGTGGTCCACTACTGGAGATACCAATGTTTTAATGTTATGCACCATTATTCAACTTCCCCTGCAAGGTACCAACCCAATGATATCTACCCAAGAGCTAATGGTGAAACAGCATCAAGGAACCTCAGGACTTACCTGTTCAAAGTTCAACTTTAGAAAAGCAGGTATATGTACCTGGAGGCAAGTGGGACAAACATGCTGAAAGTACTGCAAATGACAAATGAATCCGAGTCTATGATTTAAAAATCATATCTTCATTACCATTGAAAATTCATCCATAACCATGTGTCAGGGTTCTTCAAACGTACATTCTCATTCAAATTGTTGATATAGATGACAAACAGCAATGGGCTCAGCACTGATACCCAAGGCACATTACTAGTCCACTGTATGACTGTTGGCAGATCAATTTCCCTCTTGGGATAAATCAAGTTCCATCATATCGTCACAGGCCTCCAGTCCAAAAAACAACCTTCCACCATCACTTTTTGCTTCCTATCATCAAGCTAATTCTGTATTTAGTCGGATAGTTCTCCCTAGATCCCATGGAATTTAACTTTTAGAAGCTAAAATTCAGAATGTTAGCAAATGCCTTGCTGGTCCATACACACTACATCTATAACCCTGCCCTCATCAACCTTTTTGGTTACTTCTAAAAACTCAATCACATTCATGAGACAGGTCCACCCACACACTAAACTGTGTTGACTATACCCAAACAACCCATCTTTCCAATTAATGTATATATTATCCTTCAGAATCCTCACCAGTAACTTTCCTACCACAGATGTTAGGCATACTGTTCTATAGTTTAAGATTTTTATCCAAGGTTTAGCAGAGAACACAAAAAAGAAAAATGTCATGCAGTTAATCCTATTGAATGTTATACCTGAAAAATCTGATTCAAAGTTAAATCATTGTATGGAAGCACTGATTCAGGGTCTCAAGCCAAAACATGAACCATCAGCTTCCACAGATGTTGTTAACACGTATGCTCCTCCAGTGGTTTATGTTATGCCTAGATAATTACATCTATTGCTAACTCAAGTATAATTTCATTGTTGATGACAATTATTGTGCCTTATACACTGTGGAGGCAACAATAGGAAGAGAAACTGATAAGAGAACAAGCAACCTATTTTGCAAAACTCTTCGATACACAAAGTAAACTTGCTGGTTAAATTAGCAGCATTTGTTTAATTCTGATGGATAATGTGAAAGGTGATGAACATCTTGAGCTATTAAAATCAAGCAAACATACCTTATGTAAGTAAGAAACAAATCGGAAGCCTTTATTTACAAAAAGTTTAAAAACAAATAATACCTTGTTTTTCCACATAATTGCTTTAAAAAAAGGTCCATTAGGTTACAGTTCTGTAACATAATGAAAGAACAGAACACAATAATTACATTGTAGTCACACTGGTCGGGAGATTTTGACCTTTTCCCAAGCTCTGAAATCTAATAACTGAATTTTGCAACATGCGATTGATGGTTTCAGGCAAGTACCAACTATTCAGCAAAGGTCTTCCTCCATAGCTGCTCTAGAGGGCATGCAGGATACAATGCATACGACTCAATAATATATTACATGGAGTTTACAGCTCATATATAATGTACTAAAGGGGTTGCATAGCAAGTCATGCTGCATCAAAACCAGCATCAGTCTCAGCTGATATACTTATGCAATGCTACTTATGGAATTGCAATACTGTAAAAAGACAGTATGCCCTTTCAAAGATTGTTTTTAAAAATTTAACTTTTTGATCATACTAAAGTAAAATGGTAAATAAAACAGAAATACTGAAATGTTTTTGAGCTTTTATCAATTCTGTCTTGTGTGGTAACATGTTTTGAAATCCCTACTATAACATGACTCTCAATGCTTTATAATTATGACTGACTTTGCACAATTAAAGTAAAGTAACAATTGTCTATCTCTCCCTCAGGGGTTTAAACCTCTACAGACCAGCAACCCAAATCTCCAACGAGTTTTTGGCTAGTTCCCAACTTCGCCGCTAGGTGTGGTAATCGTTCTGGGAAAAGCCTGGCTTCTTAACATATGCTTCCTGCCACCAGCTGATCCACAGAAATAATGCAATAATTAGCCAAAGGGAGTTGAAGCCTAGTTTTCTACTGGGTTGGAAGGTAGGCAAGCTGAACTTAAAATCAATGGCTAAAATGAGATTAGAAGACAAAAATTCCTGTACTCTGTCTTGAAAAGGGAACTGGTCAGCGAAAATCTTGAAGTTAAAAGCTTCATGCATGCTAGAGAGTGCGTTAAAAAAGATATTTCAGCGATAACTTTGGAGGAAGCCTAGCTTTGGTGTAACTGAGATGCTCCTGCACTGTTGGAAATAATTACTGCTACTGAGGATGAACATTTTTTTTGTAACAAAGCAGAGCTTGAAGAAATCTCAAAACATTCTTCCGTTGGAAAAAAAGCCTGTTGTGTCATAAACAACATTGCATCATGTACATAATCTGACACTAATGACATCAGTGCTAAGCTATGATAAGTATAAATTTTCTCTTTTTAAACTAAAATTAAACTCATTCAAGTTATATTTTATTACAACAATGCAGCTAGAATGTACAAACAGATGTAGTAGCTGTAACACAGTGTGTTGCGAGATGCTGGTTTTGGTTCAGCTAGCTGCACTTCTGAATATGTCAGACTGCTTGTGTACGGGAAACATTCCCAGAAGAATAAAAGAAAGATGTAAGGCAACACTTACAGTCTTCCTTTTTTTGACTGCAGCAAATACAAGAGCTTCAGTAATATTGTTCGTTACCACAAACCAGTAGTGGAGACGCTGTCACACTAAGCCAGCAGGCACAGAAAATCCACAAACGGTAACTCCATGGTGTGAAGTAGTTCAAGTTTCTGGGCTTTCTTATCTCACTTGTGAGAACAAGCAGCAAAATTCCCATAAAATAGAGGAACCAGTCACTCTCTAAAGTGCAAATTTGATGGTCCACAATCCTGAATAGCTAAAATTCCTGTTATCTTTATTTTAAGTGCCACATATTAGATTGGAACGACATATAACCAGATGATACATTTTATAAGCTTTCAGAAAGAAGAGAGAAAAATAACTGCTTGAAAATTCATCCAGGTAGTTATTTTCTAGCAACTTGTGAAAAAAATGTATGTACTACAAATAGCTGGGCAAATTATAATTACAATGAGTTTCATTACCAAGGCCAGAATGATCAAGGTATTGGCACAAATCTAGTGAACAGAAAGAACAGGGAAATGACGAAAACCTGAAGGTCTGAGCAACTCAGACATAAGATAAAAATCAGATCCAGTATATGTGGCCCAAAAAATTAATCTCCCCATTTCAGGTCAAGGCTGCTGTTTATTAGCTTCCTCTTCATATGCATTCCCCGTACCATTCTGAACATATGATGAACCAGAGCCAAGACCATACAGATGACCGCAGTACTTGGCATCATCAATGTGATCCTCAAAAAACATCTGGAGGAAAATAAAAGAAGAAAGGTAAAGAAAAATCATGAGAATTCACTGCAGAATAAAATATTCTTCTGGACTTCATACATTAATTAATCTATTTTCAACACCATGATGTCAAAGGGTACTGTGGTCAGATTAACTGATTTTAGTTTTTCATCAGCTGCTGTTTGACCTGATCACAGTTCATTATTTACTGTCCCACTTTTTTTTCTGATAGTCCTTCAGAAAAGCCAATCAAAATTTGCAAGGAAATAAATATTACTCCCAATATCAGGCAACTGAACAGTACTCTCATCAGTTAGAGTGTGCTTTCTAGTGTGACCTCCCATCTACCTCATTGGAGAACTATCTTTAATCAGTCATTATCTTGCATTAAATGATTGTCCCAACGGATGGTTTGACTGCCACGACTGCGGGAGAATAAAGAGGAAGAAAATTAGACTTTATTGCCTTCCATCACAGTGAGGAATGTGGGGAATCCGCTGTGGTGGATGTTTATGTTAACTTATGTAGTTGTGTGTCTTGTTGCTTTATTTTAGTATGGCTGTATGGTATTTCACATCCACTGTACCTTAATTGGTCCACGTGACAAAAAATACCTTTGAAACGCTTTGTCTTTTATCTGTGCACTGTGGTCAGCTTGATTGTAATCACGCATTGTTTTTTCTTTGATTGGATAGCACGCACACACAAAATATTTAAGTCTACCTCCGTAGACGTGACAATAATAAACTAAGCTGCTGGACGAACTCAGGCAGTTGGACCTGATGCAGGGTCTCGATCAGAAACACAACCAATTCCTTTCCCCCACCTCCCCGCAGATGTCGCTGAACCCACTGCATCCTCTAGCAGTTTGTTTTATGCTCCAAATTCCAGCATCTGCAGTCTCTTATTTCTCCAGCGCTTCACCGAGTTGCTCTTCTCTTCCACAAGTTCCACTCTTACCCATGGACTCAGCGTTCGCGTAAAAAAGGCTATACATTTCCAGTACACACGAGATATCTACCACAGAATATTTGTAAAAGTGTTTTGCATACCTCTCGCATTTTGAAGAAGGCCATTCCTGTTAACAGTGAATCTGATCCTGCTTGATGCTGTGGCCCAATTCGCTCCAATTCCAACTGTTCAGCTACTTCTTGCAAACCACCCTGCACAAGAAAAGCTCATTTAGTTATATTACATAATGTATTGTAGACAAAAATGCTGGAGAAACTCAGCGGGTGAGGCAGCATCTATGGAGCGAAGGAAATAGGCGACATTTCGGGTCGAGACCCTTCTTCAGACTGATGTGAGGGCGGTGGGGGGGGGGGGGGGTGGGAAGAAGAAAGGAAGAGGTGGAGACAGTGGGCTGAGGGAGAGCTGGGAAGGGGAGGAGAAAGCAGGGACTACCTGAAATTGGAGGTCAATGTTCATACCGCTGGGGTGTAAACTGCCCAAACGAAATATGAGGTGCTGCTCCTCCAATTTACGGTGGGCCTCACTCTGGCCATGGAGGAGGCCCAGGACAGAAATGCATACATGCATACATTTCTGTCCATTAAATAATGCATACATAATGTCCGCATTATTTAAAATTATAAATGGGAACTGGGATTATGGGAAGAAACAAATAATAATTGCAGAGATTTTGTTTTGCTTTGGCATGGAAATATTCTATCTAATCCAATATCAGTAATGGTGCACAAACAGTAACTCAATACCAATGAGATGTAATCTACCTGAAATGTTAGCTCTGCTCTCTCTCCACTAATACTGCCTAACCTGCTATTTTATTCCAGCATTATTGATGGTGTATCGGTAATATAAATTTCTCATAATAGATGACCTATTCCTCGCCATTAAAACCACAGTAACTTTTTTTTAAATTTATCAATAAAGTCAATAAAAGAACTTTGGTGTCCATACAAAATGCATAAGCATTCATTTATAAAGTTATTTAAAGTCTTAGTTTCCTAAAAGTTTCAAAAAAAATTAACATTTGTGTGATTAATTGTATAACAATATGCTATCCACAGGCAAATTATTGCTAATGATTAATTGCACTAACTGAAATTATTGATCTGGATATTGGTTTATTATTGTACCAAGTTACAGTGAAAAGATTTATTTGCGAGCTATCCAATAAAATCATGCTATACACGAGTACAAGCAAACCATACACAAGTACAAGAGGTAGACAAAAATGCTGGAGAAACTCAGCGGGTGAGGCAGCATCTATGGAGCGAAGGAAATAGGCAACATTTCGGGTCGAAACCCTTCTTCAGACTGATGTGAGGATGGGGGGGGGCGGGGGGGCGGGAGAAAGAAAGGAAGAGGTGGGGCCAGAGGGCTGAGGGAGAGCTGAGAAGGGGAGGAGAAAGTAAGGACTACCTGAAATTAGAGAAGTCAATGTTCATACCACTGGGGTGCAAACTGCCCAAGCAAAATATGAGGTGCTGCTCCTCCAATTTATGGTGGTCCTCACTCTGGCCATGGAGGAGGCCCAGGACAGAAAGTTGGAGGAGCAGCACCTCAAATTGGAAATTGCAGGAGCAGCACCACATATTTTGATGACGATGGTCCTCTTAAATCAAATTCATCTAATCTTAGAAAGGAGTTGGGAGAGATTAAAGATATTCACGAAGACTGGTCTATGCGGGTCCAAAGATCGTGGTCGGAGACACTATCCTGGCTAGTTGCTTTCTGCGGGTTTACTCTCAGGAATAGTTGCATCGGGCTATCGTGTATCAGGAAAACGTGGTCTTCACAAGCAAGAGACCTGCAGTGCAATTTAATGATGTAACTAATACTTTGACATCTGCTACAATTATAAACAGAAAGTGAATCCCAAAATTTGCCAATTACTGCTTGCTTGTGATCAATATTCCATGTGGAATTATAGTTTCTGACTGATGGTAGTGCATTTATAATCCCGATGCTCGGAATCTCAGAACTGGCTCAATTTATCATCAGCAATGGTTTTGTAATTTTAAAATACGGAAAAGTATATACATAATAGTAGACTATTCCCCTTCTAGACATTACCAGCCATGCCTATACCCAGGATTTCATGCAATACCAACTTTCCAAAATCTGTTCCTTTTTACCTCACAACTTTAGCAGGTGTTCATAGTTTTTTAGTCTTAGAATCTGATTGCTGAAGTAGAGTAGAAAGTCTAAACACACACTGTTGTATTTAACCATACATTAATATGGAAAGTGCAAATTTAATATTACTTTTACACAATCATGAAAGAGCACCATAGCAGTTCGTCTTTGTGGTAATGCAAACACCAAATAAATTAATATTGAACGTTTGGTATGTATTTCTAAATTTAGGCTTCAGTGACCGTGAAATATATTTTCCTCCAATAAATTTTTCATAAACATTCAAAGACTTGATTTCAGTAGCAATGAAAATATTTAAATAAACCAACAAAAAGTAGGATTACATTTTGGTTTCATTATAGAAATACCTTGAGATTTTTGCAGCTTTTCATGAGGTATTTCACATCATAAATTACAGGGAAGAACAACCTCAAGATCTCAAAAAAATCTGGTTCTTCTTCAGGTAGGTTTGAATTGGTAAGTATTTTGATCAAGTAGCCAAAGTCATACCCACTGCAATGAAATCATATTTCAGTTACTAAATTTTGTTTTCAATGATAAACATTTGTCGATGCATTAGTAGTACTGTACTCTGCAAATAGCCCATTCAACTGCGCAATGATGGCCTTGGTATATTCCATGCTGATTTTCGTCTTACTAGCATAGGTTGCTCTCCCACACACAATAGATGATATGCAAAGGGAAAAAGTAGATATTTTCCTCTTAAAATGATCTTTAAGTTCTTAAATGCTGTCAAAAATTCAGGAGAGTCGTCAGAATTTTTTTTTTCATACCAAAGTGTGGAATTCTCTTCCAAAAAAACAGCACATGCTAGTTTATTTCATACTTTTCAATTAGTGATCAATATAGAACATAATTAAGATGATGGATTTTTAACAAAATGGATCAACCATGATCTCACTGAATTGAATGTCATTGAATGGGATTGACTACTCCTGTAGAGTCGGTCATACTTTTGAACACCGATCCCAATATCCATGAACATGACTTAGTGTGAAATTCTGTTGCGCAATTCCATTGTGAAGTGCCTTGGGATGTCTAACATTAAAGACACCATATACAAGAAAGATGTGGTGGTTTACCACCTGGATTTGGTAGTCTATTTCCAAGACTATCCTTCACCACCGCTAAAGAGTCAGATGATGACAACATACACAAACAAATCTAAAGAGGGCTGGTGGAATCAGAGCAGCAGGTCAGCAAATGGAGGGATTCACTTTTTACAATTTCACAATTCACAAAGCTTTTCACCACCTCGGTACACGTGACAATAAACTAAACTGAAAGTGGATTAAAGGGAAGGTAAGGGTTGGACCAAACAAATCTAATGGGAAGAACATACAAGGCCAGATTAATGGACATGGCGGGACTGACGGACTGAAGTGTGTTTATGATTTAGAGGGATGTACAGGTGGAGGAGTTGCATTATTAATCAGGGAGAATCTCACAGCTGCACTTTGATGGGATATACTGGAGGAATCATCCACCGAGGCAATATGGGTAGAGCTAATACATAAAACAGGTGCCATCTCTATAATGGAGCTATACTATACAGGGGCCGCACTAGGCAGTACACACAGAATGTATATATTTTTGGTGTTTTTGCAAACAATCAAAGCGTTTTGGTAGTTTAAGCTGCAGTAAGCCATAGACCTTAAAGCAGAGCAGGGCAACTGAATTGCTGCTGAAATTATGAGATTAAGTGGCAGGAATCAACTTTACTAGATTGGATGCTGTACATATTATAGAAAGTCTACAATATACAAGATATTCATTCTGTGACAAATCCATGAAAAATGTGGGGAATTGCATCAACCACTGCCTCAAAAATGTATCATGCTCCATTTGCTCTGCAATTACACGCAAACAGTGACCTCCAGCAACAGATCCAATGTAGACCCAATCTGAGTGAAGATCTGAGTCCAGCAAAGCTGCATCATTGCACCAACCCTCACTCTTACTCACTGCAACACTTTACCTTGCTTCCAACAAGCTCTGTACAGTAAGAGTTAATTTGTAGAATAAGTGGGAAACTAATCAACCTTTGCTGCTCTCCATTGCAGAACACAAATCATTTTTACCTCAGTTATAGAGTCACAAATGCAGGTGACACTTATGCCTCCACACACTTACAAACCAAGTGCTAAACCACCACCAACTTCTTTACTGCAGCATACTAGAAGATAGGTCCCGCATGTGTAAGTCAAAATTGTTCACCAACCTACCCCCACCATACAACAGTGTTGTGACAGTCAGTGTCTACAATGAGACGCTGGTCAACATGGATCATTTCCCAAATCCTTGGTGTCACCTATGAGCAATCACAGACGTCGCTGATGAAATCTGCTGTTACCTCCAGAATTTGGCTGCCTCAGGAAAAGACAAAGCACTTAAACTCAGCACTAAGATCACGTTCTTCAAACCAGCAATGATTCGCCTTCCTCCGATGTGCACTGAGGTACGAATAAGCTATATAGGCATCTCAAAGCACTAAAATGCCATCAATAAAGAAGCCTTTACAAAATTCTCCAAATGCATTTGCAGGATAAGTGAACCGATGCCAGTAAACTACCCCAAGTCAACATCTGTAATACCATGGCTCTGATCAGCTTAAGACAACTCTGGTTGACATCTACATCAACTGAGCACCTGATACCAGATTTTTTTAAACAAGAATTCTAATCCAAGCTCCTTCAGGGTCCTTCAAGTGATATAGAGGAAAAAGTTAAATAGCTTCCCACTGGCCTATAATTTAATTCCGTTCCAGTGAAGAAATTATTGACGATGAAGCAAAGCACTAGCACAGAATAGGGTCGGTGCGATGATATGCTTTTGACTCAAGCCTGCACTAAGACTGAATGTCCTCAAGCCTCTTTGAAATAAACTTAATATTCTCAACTAGTCTAGTCACATTTATTGCCAAATGCACAAGCATGGTGAGGTACAGGTACAATGAAAACCTTGCTTGCAGCAACATCGCAGGCACATAGCTGCAGAAAAAAATGTACATAAATTACATTTAAATTCTGCAAGGGGCTGATAAGAAAAAAACCTGCAAAAAATATTAATGCAAACACACTTTTAAAAAATTGTGGGAAGACAGCAAGTGTCTCAAATATTCCTGATAGAACCATGAGAAGACCAAATCCGAACAGCAAGAGCATACAAATAATCCATCTGGCCCACCTACCCAGCCCAGCAAATTCTACCTGTAGCAGATCTACTGATCAAGCATGGGACTTATTTGCCACTTTACAATCTACAGATCAGTGGTGGAAGCAAGGCATCTTCCATACTTTCTTGTATTCAAAATGACTCACTGACTATTTAATCTAATTTACATACTTCTGATTAAAAAACTTTATGAACCTTGAGGAACTTTTACTCACCTATGGAATGAAAGCCACTTGACACCTTCACATAATACCACACCAGACGTCATAAGAACTTCTGCAAAATACATTGTATCAATTCCTTCCTCCTCATGTTTTTTAAACTGGATACCAGATGTTGTAAGGAGCTCTATTGAGTCTTGTGCATACATGTCCTCCCTAAAATAAACAATATACCTTTAAGCAAACAAACAATGCAAGTCTACGAGATGCAGTACATTTCATATAATAATGGGTACAATGAATTATCGAAGGTGTCATTTTTACAAAACAAATGCACTTTGTATAGTTTTAAATTATGACAATTAGAGTCATAGAGTGTGGAAACAGGCCAACTTGCCCACACCGGCCAACATGTCCCAGCTACACTAGTCCCACCTGCCTACTTTTGGCCCATATCCCTCCTAACCTGTCTTATCCATGTACCTATCTAACTGTTTCTTAAACGTTGGGATAGTACCTCCCTCAACTACCTCATCTGGCAGCTCGTTCCATACACCCACTACCCTCTATGTGAAAAAGTTATCTGTCAGATTCCTATTAAATCTTTTCCCCATCACCTTAAACCTATGTCCTCTGGTCCTCGATTCACCTACTCTGGGTAAGAGACTGCATCTACCCAGTCTATTCCTCTCATGATATTATACACTTCTATAAGATCACCCCTCATCCTCCCACTCTCCAGGGAATAGAGTCCCAGCCTACTCAACCTCTCCCTATAGCTCAGACCCTTGAGTCCCAGCAACATCCTCATATATCTTCTCTTTACCCTTTCCAGCTTGACAACATCTTTTCTATAACAAGGTGCCCAGAACTGAACTATTACTATACAGTACACTCGAAATGGGCCTCACCATCTTATACAACTGCAACATGACCTCCCAACTTCTATACTCAATAGTCTGATTGACGACGACCAAGTGCCAAATGACTTTTTGACCACACTATCTACCTGGGACTACACCTTCAAGGAACCATGCACCTGCACTAAACAGCAAAACTTTACCCAAACAATCATGTGCAAGACTACCAGATGCAGTACATTGTACTTCCACAACTTGCCTCGTCATTTACTTTCAACCTATTGAAATTTGGCACAAATCTAAGCTGATCCAAGAATCTTCCTGAACAGAACAAACTCCAGACTAACCCTGGTCAAGTGGTTTCCAATTCCCATGAAGTGAGACATGATACATCAGTCAATATATTTTCCACCATTGCCCACCAGGAATTTCAGTCTGCATTTTCCACAACATGATTTAGTATCCACATGATAGAGACAAAATGCTGGAGTAACTCAGCATCGCAGGAGAAGAGGAATGGGTGACATTTCAGATCAGGACCCTTCTCCAGAGAAGTCTCAACCCGACTATTTAATCTAATTTAATCTTATCGAAACATCACCTATTTCTTGTCTCCAGAGATGCTGCCTGTCCCACTGAGCTACTACAACAATTTGTGTCTATCTT
Organism: Malacoraja senta; assembly: GCA_038087875.1. NCBI lineage: Eukaryota > Metazoa > Chordata > Chondrichthyes > Rajiformes > Rajidae > Malacoraja > Malacoraja senta. Next base: position 306,690,144 of record CM075977.1, on the reverse strand, counting down.
CAGTTTAAACCAACACCTGCAGTTCCTTCCTACACAATTAGCATCCACAAACTGATTCAATGATTTTGTCCCATGAGGAGCCTCCTATCCATTGCCTTGATATGACTTGATTGCCAAATATGGCAAAATTAAACTAAAATCCAGCCAAATAGTTATTTTTCTCCCTATTCAAAGCTCTCACTTTATTCTTTTGACAGCAAGGTCACAGTGATGATTGTTTAGAAAACTACATTCTGTTATGTCATATTCCATTTAGAGTTTCGCTAACCATAAAAATATATCTTGATAACCATTCTATTATTTTATGCAGAGACCAAATGATCAGAATGTAATTTTAAAAAGCCCGTTACAAAACTAGTCTATGTATTAAGTAATAGATCCTTAGTTGTACTTACGTGAGATTAAATTTGAAATTAAATTGCCATGTAGAGGTGCCTAGAGGGTACTCGCCCTGTTCATTTACAAACGTTAGCCCCAGCTGTATAATCTTCAATAAATCCACATTACAGCGCAACAGTTGGTACTGATAGTCTGCATTGCTTCTGAATTCGCCAATTGGCCGTGCTACAACACCCGGAAATTCTGTGTCCTGGAAATTGTTTAAAAATGCAATCAATAATAAATATAAATGGTTGGTTAGTGCTTAGAAATCAACAAATAATCCTCCCTCCAGAAGCATAACGCCATATTTAAAAGTAGTGTACTACATGATGCAGCAGAAATCACAAGACACAAGTCAATGCAACAAAAGAACCAATGTATAAGCTTCTCTCTTTATTAACTTGTCAGGTGGCTCCCTGGTTGTAGCAGATAAATAAAGTATACATAGTCTAAAATTCTGTAATTTGTACACCTTTTAATGACAATATTTATGACATTCACCAAAATAAGCTTTTACTCAAGGAAAACCACTTAGACCGTGGGCCGAGGTGCTTTTTCATTTCATTCGGGACCCAAATCAAGTATCGGCCTGTATTTATAACATATTGTGTAAAAATAGTATAGAAATCATACCTGACACTCGTCAAGACTAAAACCTGCACATATTTTTAAAATATGAGAAAAACCTCCAATTGTCCGAGCAGTAATTGTCCAAACAAAGCACGTTTGACATTGCGTCGGACGCCAATTGACCAATCATGCGCTTTGTTTCATGGTAGCTAGGCAGCGAGCACACTGGGACCATGGCTGCCTCCTAATTACATCAAAAAAATAGCAAGGTTTCAAATGAATGAAGGTAATGTAACCTTGCTGATAATTTTGTTTTACAATTGATTTATCATTGTAAAGTTATGATGTGAACTGTTAAATAAATATGATGAATAAAAAATGTAGAGCTAGGGTTGGGCTGTCGGCCGGCCCGTGGGTGCTGCGAGGGGTCGGTCGGGCATTTGGCAGGAAATGGTGCTGGGTAGACAGATGGGATTGAAGGCTGATAAATCCCCAGGGCCCGATGGTCTGCATCCCAGGGTACTTAAGGAAGTGGCTCAAGAAATCGTGAACGCATTGGTGATAAATTTCCAGTGTTCTATAGATTCAGGATCAGTTCCTATGGATTGCAGGGTAGCTAATGTTATCCCACTTTTTAAGAAAGGCGGGAGAGAGAAAAAGGAATTAGACCAGTTAGCCTGACATCGGTGGTGGGGAAGATGATGGAGTCAATTATAAAAGATGAAATAGCGGCACATTTGGATAGCAGTAACAGGATTGGTCCGAGTCAGCATGAATTTACAAAGGGGAAATCATGCTCGACTAATCTTCCGGAATTTTTTGAGGATGTAACTAGAAAAATGGACAAGGGAGTGCCAGTGGATGTAGTGTACCTGGACTTTCAGAAAGCAATTGATAAGGACCCACATAGGAGATTAGTGGGTAAAATTAGGGCACATGGTATTGGGGGTAGAGTGCTAACATGGATAGAAAATTGATTGGCAGACAGGAAACAAAGAGAAGGAATTAACGAGTCCCTTTCAGAATGGCAGGCAGTGACTAGTGGGGTACCGCAAGGCTCGGTGCTGAGACCGCAGCTATTTACAATATACATCAATGATATAGATGAAGGGATTCAAAGTGACATTAGCAAATTTGCAAATAACACAAAGCTGGGTGGCAGTGTGAACTGTGAGGAGGATGCTACGAGAATGCAGGGTAACTTGGACAGGTTGGGTGAGTGCGCAACTGCATGGCAGATGCAGTTTAATGTGGATAAATGTGAGGTTATCCACTTTGGTAGCAAAAACAGGAAGGCAGATTACTATCTAAATGGTGTCGTTGGGAAAAGGGGAAGTACAACAGGATTGGGGGTTCTTGTTCATCAGTCAATGAAAGTCAGCATGCAGGTACAGCAGGCAGTGAAGAAAGAGAATGGCATGTTGGCCTTTATAACAAG
>CM075977.1:306680255-306682755 GCA_038087875.1 Malacoraja senta | reverse complement strand
ACATTTGATTCTACATTGCACACAGGCAACAGCTTAAAAGAATATAAATACAGGTGACTCCCACGTTACATGCATTGAGGCAACGGATTCATCCTAACAGAATTCACAAATCACTACCCCAAAATTTAAATATGGTATATTTTGAGCCATAGACTCATACAGCACAGAAATAAGCCGCCCAATTCATCAATGCTGATCAAGATGCCCCATCTAAGCAAGTCCCATTTTCCCACATTTGGCCCATTGCCCCCCTGACCTTTCCTATCAATGTAGCTGTTCAAACGTCTTTTAAATTCAGTAATGGGCCTGTCCCACTTACGCAACTTTTTCGGTGACTGCCGGCACCTGTCATAGGTCGTTGCAGGTCGCCGAAAATATTCAACATGTTGGAAATCCAGCGGCGACCAGAATAAGGTACGACTCTTTGGGCGACTACTCACAACCATACAGGCTTCACCCCGCATCAGGGCATCGCCTGTATGGTCGTGAGTAATCTCCTCAGTCGCCCAGAGAGTCGTAGCGTCTTTCTGGTCGCTGCTGGATTTTCAACATATTGAAATTTTTTGGCGACCTGCAACGACCTATGACGGGTGCTGGCAGTCTGAAAAAGTCGCGTAAGTGGGGGAGGCCCATTATAGTACCTGCCTCAATGACCTCTTCTGGCAGCAGGCTCCATATACCCACCACTCTGAGTGGGAAAAGTTGCCTCTCAGGTTCCTATTAAATACTGTCCCTCTTACCTTAAACTCATGTATAGATCTAGGGTGACGCATTAGGATTATGTTTATTATTGTCATCTCTATCGAAGTATAGTGAAAAGCTTTGTTTTGCATGCTATCCAAACAGATCAGATATACCATAGATACAATCAGTTCAAACTCAAGTAAAATAGATAGAGCAATGGGGAACTCAGGCCCTCGAGTCCTGTCAACAAGCCTCATATATCGTCTCTGCACTCTTTCCAGCTTAATGACATCCTTCATATGGTAGAGTGACCAAAAGTAAACAGTATCCCAAATGCACCCTCACCAACATTATGTACAACTGTACCATAACGTCCCAGCTTCTATACTTAATACCCTGACTGATGAAGGCCAAAGTACCAGAAGCCTTCTTTACCACCCTCTCTACACGTGATGCTACTTTTGGGAACTATGTGTCTGCACTGCTGGATCCATCTGCTCTACAAGATTCTCCAGGGCCCTACCATTCACTGTAAAGGTCTTGCTCTAGTTCGAGTAAATGCAACACCTCACACTTGTCTGCATCATTTTGTTTTTGTGGAATTCACATGTAAGTAAATAAGTAAATGTTAAAAATATTCCAACTCAACCTAAGCTCAATCTGGGCTGTTTAGTTTTTTCAAAATTAAGGAAGCAGATAAACCTTTCTTCATACATTTTAAGTGAACATGGGTAGCTGCAAGTTTCCTTTTATTTATTTCTGCTCAAGAGTGAAATTCTCAGAAACTTAATACACAAGGTCAAACGACTAATAGTCATGCATAAATTGGTAGTCTGCAATAATATAATTTGATACAATACTTCTCCATATTTCTCTTTTGGGGGAAAAAAGTATACTTTTACAACAATACTTTTAAGAGCAAATTTTTTTAAGGTAGAACTATTAATCCTTATTCTATATTTATCTGGTATGAACATGGCAATAAATATTAAATGTGAGGTTGTATGCATCAAAAGAGAATGCAATTTCTTAAATCCAGTTTACACAAATTGATTAAGAAAATATCAGCTGACAATTGCTCAGCTGACAATTACCCAACAACTGATGTCACATGGCTATTCTTCACACAATGTCCAGGCAAAGATACAAGCTGTTTTTAAATGCCTCATTAGCTGATGATCGAATGCTGTAGCAGTTCTGATAAACAAACCCAATTTGCTCATTGGCTCCAGAGATGAAGGCTGTTGAATGCCTTCAGCGTTCCTGTTTTTAGTTTCAGATTTACAAGTAATGACAATCTTTTGCTTTTTTTAACAAAAAGTCACGAGCTGGACAGGAAAGAGTAAAATTGTCCTGGGATCATTTAGCAAATAAATTATGTTTGAAAAGCTGCAACAATGTGAGAAGGGAAAAACTATAAATGACCTTTGATCAATAACAATCCTGGCATTGAGCTCTGCACAGGGAAATAGATTGCATATTTTTGCTCGTCAAAACCACTCCTCAACGAGCCCTGAATAACAGTAAGTATAAGAAAAGACACAAAGTTCTGGAGTAACTCAGCAAGTCAGGCAGCATCTCTGGTGAACATGCATAGGTGCCGTTTTGGGTCATGACCCTTTTTCAGACTGATTGTGGTGGGGGAAAATAGCTGGAAGAGAAGTGGAAGATTTTAAAAAGGCACAAAGTGCTGGAGTAACTCAGTAGGTTAGGCAGCATCCCTGGAGAACATGGATAGGTGATGTTTCAGGTTGGAACCACTCTTCAGACATTCAAAGGAAAATTCAAAGCCTGGCAAGTGATTGGTGCAATACAT
>CM075977.1:306581136-306680055 GCA_038087875.1 Malacoraja senta | reverse complement strand
ATAGTATGGGTAGGGGCAGACTGGGGAATGCTAATATTGTCCCTCCCCACTCAGACCTGGAAACTATCAACATGGCAGATATGGCCTGGTAACTCCGCCGCCTCACCAGGGTTAGGGGAACAGGTGCGAGGCCGTGGAGACCTTGGGGCAGGGAACGGCGATAGCTCAGCCGTATGTTCCAGAGCTTCCACTTTGGTCCAGATTGGTATAAGTGGGCACGATACACGGCACAGACTTTGAAATTACCACAATGCATAATATGCACTAAGGCCTTAATTGGCTGACAAAAACACTGGCTGTACCGGATGCTCAAATCGATACATATTGTGCAAAATTCTTGCAAAGTATAACACAGTGGTCAAACATTTCAAAATGTCTGGTACAGTGTCTAAACACAGGAGGATCAACACAAGGGATGGTTCCGGCAGACCAATGCACATTATGGAATTTCACACTAGTTAGAGAACCCTACCCCAAACCACCATGAGGGATAGAAATTACAACTGCAAAACAGTATGAGTGCTACATCGCGGTGAATGGCATACACCCAGTAGGAAACTTTCCCAGGCAGCTGTAGCACAATATGGACTTGCAATCAAAAAGACCCGAGTCAGTTAACCCAAAATATGCCCAGGTCTAACAGCCCTATTTCGCCATCAGATTGCAGGATTACACTACCAGCAGATGCAGCAGTAGCGGATAGATTTTGGATGTGTGGGGGCAGGGCCAGAAACACACTCCCACCCAACAGGACCGGATTGTGTGCTAGGCTAATGTTAGCACAGCCCGTCCTGGTCATAAGCCCAAAATAAATATTTGTAAGGACCCATAGGAAGAGATCATTTGAAACCCTTCCTGAAGGAGTTTACCTAGATGGAATAGGGCAACCAAGAGGAATCCCCAATGAGTTTAAAGCTAGGAGTGAGAATACTGCCGGGTTGGAGTCAATACTCATTTGGATCAAGCCTGCAGAAAATACAGAATGGATCAACTACATTTATTATAACCAGCAGAGATTTATTAATTACACTGAGGACGCACTATCAGCCCTAGGAACCAGCTTGATGCCACCAGCAAGTTGGCGTGGCAGAACAGGCAGGCCCTAGATTGGTTGCTAGCAGAAAAAGGGTGTGTGTGTCCTGTTTGGGGAACACTGCTGCACCTTCATACCTAACAACACCAGCCCGGAGGGGTCCTTCACTAAAGCAATGGATAAGTTGAAGAATCTGAGAAAAGAGCTTAAGCAGAATACGGGATTTGGACATCAATGCTTTGATTGCAGGGCTCGAAATTTGCGGTTGCCCAGGTGCCACTGACCTAAACGCAGAGTCATTTTGCCCGGCTTGGCACGCAGATACTGGTTTGTACCGAAGATAGACACAAAAAACTGGAGTAACTCAGCGGGTCAGGCAGCATCTCTGGAGAAAAGGAACGTGACGTTTCATATCGGCGATGGCTGTAATGCGTGGGAAAGATACTAGGTGCAGGGTGACAGAGGGTCAGAGCGAATGACGGGCCCCGAACAGCAGCTGCGGCTCCATCTCCTCCCGCTCTGATAAGGGCCGCTGCTTGCCACTACGCCAGCGGCGCTTTCAAAACAAACCCTCTCGCACGCTGAGCCCGGGAGGCAGGGGGAGGCCCCCTTCCGTCTGAAGAATCTGCACCGCTCGGCCCCGCACCTTCCTGTTGGTTGGCGGAGGAGGGGAGGCAGTGGCGAGGAGATCCCAACTGCCTCCCCCTTTGGCGGCGACACTTGGCGATGGACAGGGACCAGGGGCAGAAATCCCAGGGGGGGGCAGGGGGGACATGTCCCCCCCTGTTTTGAGAGGTCCCCCCCCACACGCCCGAGTGTGGCCAGAGAGGTCGGGAGTCAGATGGGTGCGGCACCCCCAGGCCCACAGCCAGCGCAGAGAAGCAGCTCAACTCTGCCTGTCCCGCCAGGTTACCCCAGCCTGGATTTACGGGAAATATGTCATCAGTCCAGGCATGACCAGGCGAGACAGTCAGAGTTGAGCTGCATTTAGCGCTGGATTGAGCTGAAATTACCGTTCACAGGGCCTCCGAAGCCTCGCGTGTGAGTGTGCGCATGCACGCGCGGCCGCAAAGATATTGTGTGTCCCGTCCCCTCCATATTTTGATAGCAATTTCCGTGCCTGCTTCTCTCCCCTCACAATTTTACCTACTCCAACCAACACGCACTAATTCCCCTGCCTCAATCCATCCATTCCGCACCGATTTCCTCCACAACTCCCCCCCCCCCCCCCCCGCCATCTATCCATCCTGCACTGATTCACACCCCCCCCCACCGGACCCTATTGTGCTGGGAATGTCTTCAGAGCGAACATTGACTATGTTTGAGAACGGAATACAATCAAATATGTTTTAATTCCCAATGTTATTATTTGTTTTATTCCATAAAGATGGATTAATTAAATTGTGAACACGTGAAACATTAAAACCGTAGTGTTGGATTGTCACTACTACCGTTGACACGTTATTACAGAATTCATTTTAACGGCAAATCAATGCTCTTAATATGGAGTATCAGTACTGTAGTTATTTAATGAGCAGCATTCACAACTATACATTGGATTTATCTAGTCAGTCATATACATCACAAATTTGGTCAGGAGATATTTCAGTTGAAATTTTAACGTTAATTCTGAAGTGGGAATGATGGAAAAAGTGGTTACGAACAATTTTTTTTAAATGTGTTGCTTACAAACTGGGTATCTTCATTGCTGTTTACAACACATACATCTAATCTGAATGTCCGCTACTGTGGCGTCTTGACACCTTTAAATATATTACCAAAAGAACATTTGCTGCATTTATGTCCTTTGGCCATCTCTTGTTAGTTAGTGTAATGTTTAACCTGTCAGATGGGTATAGTCAGTTTTAACAGCTATTATCATAAAATGCCTTTAGAAAATTCCTTGCAACCTGTATATTTTGTTGTGGATAAATTATGTGGGAAGCGAGAGTGTTTCTGTACCAATAGCAATAACGACCCATGCTATGACCATGTCATGATAATTTTCGGTCCTTCACAGAAAACATGCTTGAATCAATCTATAGTGTGCATGGTTAATCATATCATGGTCCAGGATCTATTGACACAAGTTGATCATGCGCTGAATAATCCAACCACATTTTTGTTTGTAAGTGGAAAGAAGTAATAAAAATTGCATTAATTGCAATGTGTAAAAAGAGTTGAGATACTGTATTCAGGGCTCTTGCTTAACTTTTTTTCCCTGTTGCCAGCCGGGCAACCTTGGCAGCTTTTTAGGTTGCCAAATGACAGTTTAGGTGGTCATTTAAGATGGCTTGCATGACGCGTGCGATAATGTACTCGGACTAAGTGCACATTTACCAGTCGGAATTATACTCAATGAAGCATTCACATATTATTTCTGCTTCAAATAAAGTCACAAACTAAACATATTCACCAATCAAGACATGATATATCCCACAATGACATGCAGCAAAATTATAAAACAGTATCTCAACTCTTTTTACACATTGCAATTAATGCAATTTCTATTAGTTCTTTCCACTTCTAAACAAAAATGTGGTTGGACTATTCAGCGTATGATCAACCTGTGTCAATAGATCCTGGACCATGATAACATATAGTTGTGAATGTTGCTCATTAAATATCTACAGTACTGATACTCCATATTAAGAGCATTGATTTGCCGTTAAAATGAATTCTGTAATAATGTGTGAACGGCAGCAGTGACAATCGAACACTGCAGTTTTAATGTTTCACGTGTTCACAATTTAATTAATCCATCTTTATGGGTTAAAACAAATAATAACATTGGGAATTAAAACACATTTGATTGCATTCCGTTATCAAACATAGTCAATGTTCGCTCTGAAGACATTTCCAACACAATAGGGTCAGGAAGGAGGGTGTGTGTGAATCAGTGCGGGGTGGATGGATGGTGGGGGTGGGTTTAGAAGGCTGTCGGTGCAGAATGGATGGATTGAGGCAGGTGAATTAGTACGTGTTGGTTGGAGTAGGTAAAATTGTGAGGGGAGAGCACCAGGGATGTCAGTGGTGTTGAATGGGGGGGTTCAGTACGGGATGGATGGGGGTAGACAAAAGTGCTGGAGAAACTCAGCGGGTGAGGCAGCATCTATGGAGCGAAGGAAATAGGGAACGTTTCGGGTCGAGACCCTTCTTCAGACTGTTCCCCCCATTCTTCTTGAATGGGAGGATCAGTACAGGATGGATGGGGGGGGGGGGGGAGATCAGCACAGGATGAATTAGGGGGGGGGGTCAGTACAGTGTGGATCGGAGGGTCTGTGCAGGATGAATGGGAGGTCACTACAGGATGAATGAGGGGAAGGTGCAGGGTAAATGGAGGGTGGGTCAGTACGGGATGAATGCGTGGATTAGTACAGGATGGATGGGGGATCAGTACAGGATGGATGGAGGAAAAGTGCAGGATGGATGGGAAAGAAGTACAGGGTGAATTGGGGAACCAGTGTAGGATGGATGGGGTGGGGGGTGTGGCAGGAGAATCAATTCGAGGTGGATAGGGTGATCAGCGCAGGATGAATAGATGGGGGGGGGGGTAGATGGGGAGGGGAGCACAGGGGATGTCAGTGAGGACTGAATAGAGGTGGGAATGAGGATCAGTGCAGGATGGAAGGTCAGCGCACCTCGGACAACATCGCCCTGCTGCCTTGGCCGTTGGGAACTCCTCGCCACCGCCTCCCTCCTCCGCCAGCAAGGTGCGGGGCCGGGCGGTGCAGCTCAGAGATCCTATAGCTATAAGATCTTTGGTGCAGCTGCTTCAGAAGGGTCGGAGCGAATGACAGGCTTCGCACAGCGGCAGCAGCGGCCGCGACAGCGATAGCGGCTCCATCTCCTCCTCCTCCCGCCCCCACCCGCCCTGATAAGGGCCTCTGCTTGTAAATCCGCTAAAGGCGATAACCGCTTTCAAAACAAACCCTCCCGCATGCCGCAGCCTCCCCCTCCCTCCCTCCTCCCGGCCTCGGAGTGCGGGAGGGTTTGTTTTGAAAGCGGTTATCGCCGTTAGCGGGTTTGCAAGCAGAGGTCCTTATCAGGGCGGGTGGGGTGCGGGAGGAGAAGATGGAGCTGCTGTTAGCGGCCGCTGCTGCCGCTGTTCGGGGCCCATCATTCGCTCTGACCCTTCCTCACCCCGCATCTAGTATCTTTGCCCCGCACTACAGCCGCCGCCGTCACGAAACGTTGCGTTCCTTTTCTCCAGAGATGCTGCCTGACCCGCGGAGTTACTCCAGTTTTTTTGTGTCTATCTTCGGTACAAACCAGTATCTGGTTGCCAATCCGGGCAAAATGACTCGGTGTTTAGGTTGCCTGGCGGCGCTTTGAGTGGTCAGTGGCACCCGGGCAACCGCTAATTTCGAGCCCTGGTATTATAATTTTGCTGCATGTCATTGTGGTATATATCATGTCTTGATTGGTGAATATGTTTAGTTTGTGACTTTAGTTGAAGCAGAAATAATATGTGAATGCTTCATTGAGCATAATTCCGACTGGTAACTACGCACTTCGTCCGAGCACATTATCGCACACGTCATGCAAGCCATCTTAAATGACCACCTAAACTGTCATTTGGCAACCTAAAAAGCTGCCAAGGTTGCCCGGCTGGCAACAGGGAAAAAAAGTTAAGCGAGAGCCCTGGATTGGCTAGAAAATATGTTAGGTTGGGGAGCATAATTGGCTAAGTTGAGGGTGACTATTGGAGCTGCGCTGCTGGTGGTTACTGTTGTACTATGTTGTGTTTTTCCCTGTATTAAGTCTCTCCTAGTAAGAGCCACTGCAAAGCAGCTCCCGTTGCTTCAGGAAAAAGGCAAATCTGATCTCCTAGAGAAGCAGACCCCATTGATAGAATACTATGATTACGTGCAAAACACACCAGAGGAATATTGAACTAGGGGCGCCGCATTGATGGCAGCCTCTGCCTACAGTCTGTCTGTTTTTCTATCTTTTAAAAATGTTTTAGTCTGTTTTAAAAGTATGTTTTGGAGGTTTCTTTAGTTTTTCTATGTGGGGGAGGGGGGTAGGGTAAGGGAGAAACTGTTTCCCAGTCACTTCCTGGCGAGGACGTGACTATTCTCCGAGTCGCGTCCTCGCCCCCATCCCCGCGGCCTACCAACTGGATTGGCGCGGCCTTTCCTGCCGGGGACCGGACCAAAGCTTCAGCGGCGGCGTAGCACTGGATTCACCGCGGAGCGGGTGATGCCTTACCTGGATCGCCGTTTGAAGCTCCAGAGTGTTGGGCCTGCTGCTTCAACATCGTGGAGCCTCCAGCGCGGGCGGCGCTGACTTCAACATCGCGGAGTTCTGGGACCTTTTGCCGAGGGGCCTGTGGACTCTGGTAGGAAGTGGCCGATTCGGAGGTCCAAGCCGCTGAGAATGTTCTCCTGTTCCGACGTCGGAGTTCCATCATCCTGGCGAGAGGGCCTGAACACCGGGCCACCCGTAGCGGCGACAGCGAGAGGTTCGGGAGCCCCCCCCGACCACGGGTGAACAACAGAGGAGGATGACTGAACTTTGGTGCCTTCCCTCACAGTGGGAAACTTTGATTCCGCTGTGTAGGGATGTCTATGTTAAAGACTATCATGTTGTGTGCTCTTTTTTATTCGTATGGCTGTATGGTGACCACACATTTCACTGTACCAATTGGTACATGTGACAAATAAATGTATCTTGTATCTTGAACAATAGTCTGTAAGGATTGCTGGGTCTTTTTTTCGCGCCCCATCATAATGGGGGGTGGGTTTTTGGCCCAGTGACCCAGGACCCTACAGAAAGAACACCATGAGGCTGAACATTACAAATATGAGGACCCTAATTTTGGGGGCTAGTTGTAGTTTGATTCGGCGTCGATATGTGCAGCTTTTGGTTTTCTTTGTCTGTGAGACCAAATAGGTCTCAAAGGGGGGAATTATATGGAAGTACAGAAATCAGTCATTGTAACTTTTATTTTGTATCCTTAGTATTTGTAATACTTGAGTTACTTAACTTTTATCCTTTGTATTTTAACTTTGGTAACTCTGCATGTTTGTGTAAGCCTTTGTGCTCTGTATTCGTGGCTGTTTGATTTTGTAAGGCCTTGTGTAAGCGTTTGGGTTCTCTTGCAGCTTGTGGTGGTCGTTATATGACCTTTGTAACTGTAAACACACTATAGCTGGATGAGCAAGAGATAAGGGGGGCCTAGATAAGAGAAGATGTGGTTTAAACAAGGATGGATTAAGAGATGGAAAATAACTGGGGTAGGAGGGGAGATGTGTTTGCAAGTGATTGGTTATTGCTAAGGGAATGTTTGCAAGTGATTGGTTATTGATAAGGGAATGTCTACAAGTGATTGGGTATGGAAATGTACTGGGGGTGGGACGTACAGAGTTAAACATGCCATAAAAAGAAGCAACTCTTTGTGTGAAGTGGGCAGTCGAGATATTAACGCTCTGATTGTCCCAGCCTTGATTTGCAAATAAAGGTTTGAACTTCTTGAAGAATTCTCCACGTCGCCCGACTTAAACTCGAGTATCGGTAACCACGAAACTCTCAGCAAAAATACAACATTCTCTGCAGCTGTAACACTATATTTTCCACTCTGTTCATTTTTCTTTTGCAGTTTGAGAGTGAATAGTTTGATTGCACTCATGTATGCATTGATTTGACTGGATAGCATGCAAAACTAAAATTTTCACTGTATCTTGGCACACGTGACAATAATAAACCAATACCAATAAATACTTTGAAAAATATCTACATTTAATCAGTCTGAATTGAAAAAAAGCAATTGACGTACCATTGCAACATAGTTGAACTTCCGAATCACTTGCCGCATTCTCTTCATCTCTTCATCCAGGTTACAAGCCCAGACCTCACAGATTCTTTGGCTGTGATCTACTGTTGCTGCTGGCATGTTGCCAATTTCAAGTAGCCTTCATTAAAGCCCTACACCTGAGGGTGGGGGGGTTTTGTAAGTGACAATGTCCAAGTTTTTACTGTAATCTCCAGTCACAATATTTGCCTATGAAGCAAAAAAGGTAACCATTTAGAATGTATAAAACAAATGAAGCTATAACATTTCAGCAATCACACAAAAACTTAAATAATAATTGTCATTTACCTGAAATTCTTTGCAAGCCCCTCAACACCCGAAAATAGAGTATTTTTAAATGTTATAAGAAAATATTTCCACTTTTATAAAGAAAACACCATCTCCAAAATAAAAAGGAGGAACAATTAGCTGAAGACTTTAACAATGCACTTGATTCCATCTCAAGTGGTAACAAAATCAAATGCATTACTGTGAGACTAAAAGGACCAGTTAAAAATTTACCATGTAGCAAAATAAGGCAGCCTTTGTGTTCTTAAAAAAAAAGTTACTTTGCACATAACAGACATCCCAAGGCATCCCAAGAAAATCATCAGATAAATATAAATCACAAACGAAAGGAAGAGGGATGAAAAGAGTTAATTAAAAGTAAAAATCCAAGTGATGGATCATAATAAAGGAATAAAAAGCCAGGGTGTTTTGGAAATTAAATTTTGGTGTATCAAGGTTACGAAACAGATTGCAGACAGTGGGTAAGGAATTCTTGATGAAGGCATGAAATTTATTAAAAAACATATTCATCTAATCCATTAACAACATAAAGCAGGCTTGGTCTTCTGCTACTCTATAATTTTGCAAGACGATCCAACATCTCCAAGACATGAAAAAAATACAAATGTATGTATACTCTCCACTTGTGTGGCTCAGGCAGTTGTTACATTATAAATAGTCATCAACAAAGTCATTTCCTTGATTGGAACCTCGTCCAATAGGTAAAATAACCCTTCAAACCATACGGTTGAAAGCAGAAGTCGGCACAGCAAGACATCAATGACACTTATGCTACATCTTCCCCAACTAAAAATACTGGGACTGCAGATGTATTGGATCAACATTTTCCAAGATCAACTTCTTGTTATGTGCCACCCTCACATGGAGATATATTATTGTTCCCTCATTGTTGCAAGATCTAAAACCTGGAATGCATTAGCCATTAGCCAAAGAAATCCTTTAGCACTGAGATTAAAAGTATCACCAAATGGTCATACTATGGAAAGAGGTCATTCAGTCCATTATCCCACAAACTCCGTAAGCATAGTTCAACAAGTCACGCTCCCCCACCTACTCCCCATAGCCCTGAAAACTTCCTCTCAGCCCAGGCGGGAACAATTATGGGAGTACAATAAATGCTGGGTTCAGTAGCATCATCAACAAATTATGAATGGAAATATGGGGAGTAGATTAGACAATCATTTCAAATTCTCACAGAAATATCTGGAAGAAAATATTTTGCAAATTCGTGAGCAATCCAATGAGTGACCTGAATAGATGTCACAAAACAACCGAGCATGGAATAGAAACTTTGTAATAATTAAGCACAGTGAAAGATGCAATAAAGTTTCAAGATATAATCAAAACAAAACATGTATTTGGGGAGATGCCTTTGCAAACAAAACATTTTAGAAAGCAAATATTTCAAATTAAGCAAAACTATCAAAACAAGTTTAAAAAATGATTTCACAAGGTGCTTGGAAGTACCAATAGGATATTAATAAGTTCAACGTTTCGATACAAATGCTTTCCTGATTTGTTGAGAAATCAGTAAAAAGACAAAAAAAGTCGCAACATAGTTACACTTGCATTGATACTCGGGGGAGGAGGCAAGCATTACTGGATACATAACTGGAGGTTTCAGCCATAATCTTCAGCACCCGGCATTTTTTGAAGTGCTTATCGGGAGCTTAATTTAGTTGTCATCAAACTGAGTCGTGCAAATGAAGTGTATTTCAATAGCTGAACACTTCTCATCAACCCAAATTCTGCTCTTTTGTTTAACTGTTGAGAGAGAAGGTATGAATGCTTTAAACTTCAGGGGATGTTGCTTATTTTGAAAGCACATCGGAACCCAGTCTTTCTACCTCGCTAACTGTTAACTTTGTTGTACAAATCGTACCCAGTAAACTGGGAGTCATGTGTGCACCTGCGGAAACCGGGGGGGCATTTTTGGTCTTGTTGAGTATATTAATGATAGATAAGCGTTAAAAAAAAGACACAATTTAAGAGAAATTGGTTGTTATCATTTCTGGGACCAATGGCCGGGAAGGGGAAGAAAATCGGTCTGTTTCAGCTGGAATTGAACATCACTAACGAGAAATATCAGGAGCTCTATTGATTTTGTACACAGATTTATAAAAGAGTTGCCATTTGTAGGACGTTGGTTTTACCTGCGTCAGACGGGAGCGGGCTCAGAGAACTCTTTAACTATTAAAACAGGAGCCCGTCTCCTTACTGCCTCAAAACCCCACTCGCATCCTCCATTACAGCCACCGCGCAACTCTCTGACGTCACTGAACCGTGTGTATTGACCTTTCAACTTTTACTCGTTCTTTCACAAAATAAAAAGCACAATTCGAGTCAAATTTTCATCTAAGCAGAGCAAACACCGCATTTTTGAGACTACGTGAATATCGATGTAACTTGAAATGCTGTGGCCTGCTTTGGTTCGGTTAGGGGCAGCGACGTTTACGCAGGTCTGGTTGACGTAGTACACAGAGAGCTTGCTGGCGCTCGGTCGGATGATGGCGACGGTCTACTGATTGCTGCCGGTGTCGGAACCCCAGATGGCCGGCGGTCTGGATTAATGCGCCGGATCGGCTGCTGAACCAGGGTCGCCCCCGAAACACCTCCAGCAATGAGCTGGATATTCCCGCTGTCAAAGAGCGGCGGCGGCGGCCACCTGCCGCCTCTGACCAACTTGCAGCAGCAACGCCAGCGGCAGATCGAGTCTGTGAAGAGTTCGCACAGTAGGTGAGTGCGGCGCCCAGCTGCTAGGCGGCATCGCCATCCCCCTCCCCCTCCCCCCGGGCGGCATCGGCCCCGCCATCCCCCCCCTCCCCCCGGGCGGCATCGCCATCCCCCTCCCTCTCCCCCTCCCCTCCCCCCGGGCGGCATCGGCCCCGCCGCGTCCGCTATCCCCTTCCTCCTGCCTTTCCGCTCACTCCGAGTGATGCCGTCCACAGCCTGGGAGATGATTCCCCCGAATGCTCCGTGTGTCTTAATCCTTCAAAAAGCACGGGACAACAATACAAAGATAGACACAAAATGCTGGAGTAACTCAGCGGGACGGGCAACATCTCTGGAGAGAAGGAATCGGTGACGTTTCGAGACTTCGGTGACAAGCGAATTGTATCGTATTGTATTGAAACGTTGAACTTATTAATATCCTATTGGTACTTCCAAGCACATTGTGAAATCTTCGGTGTAAACCGGCATCTACAGTTCCTTCCTACACAATACAATGTGTCATCTTGCGTGAACATCTTTTAATGGATCATTTGAGCCATGTACCTGTGGATTAGTTGGCGATGATGACGAAAAGTACAAAAGAGAGTGATCAAGGGGCATGAGGAGAAGGCAGGAACGGGGTACTGATTGTGGATGATCAGCCATGATCACATTGAATGGCGGTGCTGGCTCAAAGGACCGAATGGCCTACTCCTGCACCTATTGTCCATGTATCTATGTATTTTGCTCCTGTCAGCTGGCTGGGGATAGATTACTGAATCTGGGGAAGTCTTGCTTTACGTACTTTATTTGTAAATATTACTTCTGTGGTGTAGTTTGTATCAACTTCATGTGCAGTGATCAGGGTTCAATGTTGACCTCCTGTGTTGTCCGTGGAGTTTGTACGTTCCCCTGTAACCTGCGTGGGTTTCCTCCCAGACACCAAAGATAAGCGGGCTTGCAGGTTAAATTGCTGCTGTAATCTGTCCCTAGTGACGTGTAGAATCAGAGGAATTGTGGGGAGGAAAGAGAATAAATAGCGTTGATGGGCCAAAAAGGCCTGATTCCGTGCCATATTTAGAAAATCGTCTTGGTTTGACAATCAGTCGCAAAGTCAGTCTAACTACGAAGAAGTAATTGAAGATAAATCAGATTCACAGAAGGTACATAAACGAAAAATCATGAAATAATAAAAATGTAATAAATAGTGTCATAAGCGCTATATAAATAAAATCTATTATTATTATTATTATAAGGATTTTACGTAAGTGCAACATAGCTCGCCAAATGGTTGCTTTCACTGCATTCTCTGCAAATTATTTCCTCGCAGCTTCTTATCCAGTTTCAAATTGAATTGTAATTAAGCCTGACTACTGAAAATGAAACCATAACTTAACAAGTTGAATCAAAAGCTCAGATTTATGAAAGCCCCACAATTCCTCTGCCCCCTTTTTATACTGATATATTATGTGTTTACGGTTTTTATAAATGTGATTGCCTCATTATTCAATTTGTGACGTTAATGGCAACAAAAAAGATGTTCCATTAAGAACAAAGGTTTATCTAATTTAGAAGAGAGGATTATGTTCATTAACTGGAATGGTCAGATTTTAGGTTTGGTGATGATATTCAGCCCAACCCAGAAGCTTAAAATTAAAAATTCACAGAAATCTGTACTTAACAATTTTGTTCCTTTTGGTTGAGAAAACTCATGCATTGTTTCGTAATAATAAGCAGACACAAGAACTGCAGATGCTGGTTTCCAAAGAAAGAAACAAAAGTACTGGAGTAACTCAATGGGTCAGGCAGCTTATCTGGAGAACATGGATAGGTGATGTTTTGGATCAGGACCCTTCATCAGACCGAAGAAGTCAAAACATCATGTTCTCCAGAGATGCTGCCTGACCAGCTGAGTTACTCCAGCACTTTGTGTCCTTTTTCATAATAATTATTTGAAATAGTGTATCCATATAAAGTACTGTTCCCTTGTAATTAAGACAGTTAGTTAATTTCTTGTTCATATGAGATATGACTAACAGTTCAAGTTCCACTTAGTAATTGTTTCTGCGACAATATCCTGTGACTGAAAAACTACATGAACTCCAAGCTTAAGCCTATTTAAATCTCAATCATGTGATATACATTTGACATCATTTATTCTGTACTGAAAGTATTACAATCATTCAAAAGCATTCATTCTAAATTTGTGTTTTCTTCACCAGTTAATTTGTATAGATTGAGTGCCTTTAAAGTTCCAAATTATAATTAATTTAATATTCTGAATCTTTGGAAATGTTATTGTTTGTCAGTTATAGAGTCATACAGCACAGAAACAGGCCCTTTGGCCCAAGTCTTCCATGCATATAGAGAACTAGGCAGGAGGCTGAAAAGCAGGACTTCGAGGGTGGTTATCTCTGGGTTGCTTCCAGTACCTCATGCCAGTGAGGGTAGGAACTGGGAGATGGGGGATCTGAATGTGTGGCTGAGGAGTTGGTGCCGGGGGCAGGGATTTAGACTTCTAGATCACTGGAATCTGTTGTACAGGGCTCTGGTAAGACCACATCTGGAGTATTGTGTACAGTTTTGGTCTCCTAATTTGAGGAAGGATATCCTTGTGATTGAGGCAGTGCAGCGTAGGTTCACGAGCGTAGTGCAGCATAGTTTCACGAGATTAATCCCTGGGATGGCGGGACTGTCATACGAGGAAAGATTGAATGACTAGGCTTGTATTCACTGGAGTTTAGAAGGATGAGGGGGGATCTTATAGAAACATATAAAATTATAAAAGGACTGGACAAGCTAGATGCAGGAATAATGTTCCCAATGTTGGGCGAGTCCAGAACCAGGGGCTACAGTCTTAGAATAAAGGGGAGGCCATTTAAGACTGAGGTGAGAAAAAACGTTTTCACCCAGAGAGTTGTGAATTTGTGGAATTCCCTGCCACAGAGGGCAGTGGAGGCCAAATCACTGGATGGATTTAAGAGAGAGTTAGATAGAGCTCTAGGGTCTAGTGGAATCAAGGGAGTATGGGGAGAAGGTAGGCACGGGTTATTGATTGGGGACGATCAGCCATGATCACAATGAATGGCGGTGCTGGCTCGAAGGGCCGAATGGCCTCCTCCTGCACCTATTTTCTATGTTTCTATGTTTCTTCTGGGGCAGGCATGACCTGTACAAAAGGGACGGGTTGCACCTTAATTAGAGGGGGACCGACACTCTAGCAGGAAGATTTGCTAGTGCTACACCGGTGGGTTTAAACTAAAAAGTGGAGGGGTGGAGTCAACAACATGGACGCGTATACGTGCAGCTAACGGGTAAGATAGTGTATGAAAGGTCACGTTTAAACTAACGGCAGGGGAATGGGACCCAATGCAAGGAGACAGGGCCATAAAAGGACAGAAGCAAAAGGTAGAGGGGAGATAAGATAAACTAACTTGAAAGCTTTGTGCCTTAATGCGAGGAGCATTCATAATCTTCTTCTTTTCGTGTCCCTCTTGTTACAAATGTTGACCTCTCTGTCATCGTCCGTCCTGAAAAGGACGCAAGCTTCCGGCAACAATCAGTGGAAGCCATCACTTGTCGCAATAGATGATGGTGGTAGCAGAATTAGCTCAGGATACTTCCAGTTTCCAGCCCCGCGACGTGGACGCTTCTGCTATGGTGCCAGCATTCGAAATAAGGTGGATGAATTAAATGCGCAGTTAGTAGTTAAGGGATACGATATAGTTGGAATTACGGAGACATGGCTCAAGGGTGACCAAGGCTGGGAGCTAAACATGGAGGGTATTCGATATTCAGGAAGGATAGATAGAAAAGAAGAGGAGGTGGGTTGGCATTGCTGGTTAAAGAGGAGATTAGGGGTGGGAAATTGCAACCTTCACGTGGTCCGCCCACAATCAAATAAAATCAAATAGAACAAGTTGTCCTGCAACTTTAGGCTGTGCACGCCATACGCAAGAAGAAGAGGAGATTAATGCAATAGCAAGGAGAGACATTAGCTTGGATGCTGTAGAATCGGTATGGGTAGAACTGCGAAACAGCCAAGTGCAGAAAACGCTTGTTGGAGTTGTATACAGACCACCAAACAGCAGTAGGGAGGTTGGGGACAGCATCAAGCAGGAAATTAGGGATGCGTGTAGCAAAGGTACAGCGGTTATCATGGGTGAAATTAATCTACATATAGATTGGGCCAACCAAATTGGTAACGGTGCTGAGGAGGAGGATTTCATGGAATGTATACGGGATGGGTTTTTAAACCAATATGTAGAGGAACTGACTAGAGGGCAGGCCATCCTAGCCTGGGTATTGTGTAATGAGGAAGGATTAGTTAGCGATCTTGTTGTGCAAGGCCCCTTGGGCAACAGTGACCATAATTTGGTGGGATTCTGCATTAGGATGTAGAGTGACATGGTTAATTCAGAGACTATGTTCCTGAACTTGAATAAAGGAGACTTTGAAGGTATGAGACAGGAATTAGCTAGGATAGACTGGCAAATTATACTTAAAGGGTTGACAGTGGAGATGCAATGGCAAAGATTTAAAGACCGCATGGATGAACTCCAGAAATTATTCATCTCTTTCTGGTGAAAAAATAAAACTTTGAAGGCAGCTCAACCGTGGTTGACAGGGAAGTCAAGGGTAGTGTTAAATTCAAGGAAAAGGCATATACATTGGCCAGAAAAAGCGGCAAACCAGAGGATTGGGAGACATTTAGAACTCAACAGAGGAGGACAAAGGGGTTAATTAAGCGAGGGGGGGGGGGCATGGAAGAAAGCTTGTGGGAAATATAAAAACTGACTGTAAAAGTTTATTTCGGTATGTAAAAGGGAAAATATTAGTGAAGACGAACGTAGGTCCCTTACAGTCAGAGACAGGTGAATTTATATTGGGAAACAAGGAAATGGCAGAACAATTAAACAAGTACTTTGGTTCTGCCTTCACTAAGGAAGACACAAACAATCACCCGGAAATACTAGTGGACCGATGATCTAGTTGGAGGGAGGAACTGAAGGGAATCCACATTAGTCAGAAAATGGTGTTAGGTAAACTGTTGGGACTGAAAACAGATAAATCCCCAGGGCCTGCATCCCAGAGTACTCAAGGAGGTGGCCCTAGAAATCGTGGATGCATTGGTGATCATTTTCCAATGTTCTCTCAACTTTGGATCAGTTCCTGTGGACTGGAGGGTAGCCAATGTAACTCCACTTCTTAAGGAAGGAGGGAGAGAGAAAACGGGGAATTATAGACCAGTTAGCCTTACATTGGTAGTGGGGAAGATGCTGGAGTCAATTGTTAAAGTTGTTATAGCAGCACATTTGGAAAGCAGTGACGGGATCGGTCAAAGTCAGCATGGATTTATGAAGGGGAAATCATGCTTGACTAATCTTTTGGAAATTTTTTGAGGATTTAACAAGTAGAATGGATAAGCGAGAGCCAGTGGATGTGGTGTATCTGGACTTTCAAAAAACATTTTTAACAAGGTCCCACACAAGAGTTTGTGCAAAATTAGAGCACATGGTATTGGGGGCAGGGTATTGATATGGATAGAGAACTGGTTGGCAGAGGAAGCAAAGAGTAGGAATTAACGGTTCCTTTTCAGAATGGCAGGCAGTGACTAGTGGGGTGCTGCAAGGCACGGTGCTGGGACCCCAGTTGTTTACAATATATATTAACGATTTAGACGAGGGAATTAAATGTAACATTTCTAAGTTTGCGGATGACACAAAGCTGGGTGGCAGTGTGTGCTGCGAGGAGGATGCTATGAGGCTGCAGGGTGACATGCAGTGTAATGTGGATAAATGTGAGGTTATCCACTTTGGTGGCAAGAACAGGAAGGTAGATTATTATTTGAATGGTGTCAGATTAGGAGAAGGGGAGGTGCAACGAGACCTGGGGTCTGCTTGTACATCAGTCACTGAAAGTATGCAGGCAGTGAAGATAGTGAAGGCATGTTGGCCTTCATTGCGAGAGGATTTGAGTTTGGGTGCCAGTTGGTCCTACTGCAATTGTACAGGCCCTGGTGAGACCGCACCTGGAGCAATTGTGTGCAATTTTGGTCTCCTAATTTGAGGATGGACATTATTGCTATTGAGGGAGTGCAGCATAGGCTCACCAGGTTAATTCCCGGGATGGCGGGACTGACGTATGATGAAAGAATGGGTCGACTGGGCTTATATTCGCTCGAATTTAGAAGGATGAGAGGATATCATAGAAACATATAAAATTCTTAGAGGATTGAGCAGGGTAGATGCAGGAAAAATGTTCCCGTGTTGGGAGAGTCAGAACCAGGCGTCCCAGTTTAAGAATAAGGGGTAGGCCATTTAGGACTGAGATGAGTAAAAACTTTTTCACCCAGAGAGTTGTGAATCTGTGGAATTTTCTGCCACAGAAGGCAGTGGAGGCCAATGCACTGGATGTTTTCAAGAGAGTTAGATTTAGCTTTTAGGGCTCAGGGGATAAGGGATATGGGGAAAAAGCTGAAACGGGGTACTGATTTTGGATGATCAGTCATGAGGCCACGCACCAACTCTCGGACACCTCCT
Source organism: Malacoraja senta (assembly GCA_038087875.1). Lineage (NCBI taxonomy): Eukaryota > Metazoa > Chordata > Chondrichthyes > Rajiformes > Rajidae > Malacoraja > Malacoraja senta. The sequence continues at coordinate 306,662,663 of CM075977.1, read as the reverse complement.
CCTACTTACCCCTGGACCATGACCCCACTGACGAGCACCAGGCCACTATCTCTAGCACCATCACTGACTTCAACTCCGGCTCCCTGCCCCCCCCCCCCCCCCCAAGCCTCCAACCTCATCGTTCCCCAGCCCCGCACGGCCCGATTTTACCTTCTCCCCAAAATCCACAAACCTGACTGTCCTGGTAGACCCATTGTCTCTGCCTGTTCGTGCCCTACCGAACTTATTTCCACATACCTCGACTCCATCCTATCCCCCCCTGGTTAAAACACTCCCAACCTATGTTCAAGACACCTCAGACACTCTCCGTCGTCTCCAGGCATTCCATTCTCTAGGCCCCCATCCCCTCATCTTCACCATGGACGTCCAGTCACTCTACACCTCCATCCCCCACCAGGATGGTCTCAAAGCCCTCCGGTTCTTCTTCGACCGGAGAACCAACCAATACCCATCTACTGATACTCTCCTCCGCCTAGCGGAGTTGGTCCTTACCCTTAATAACTTTTCGTTTGGCTCCTCTCATTTCCTCCAAACACAAGGCGTAGCTATGGGCACGCGCATGGGCCCCGGCTATGCCTGCCTCTTTGTAGGGTACATCGAACAATCCTTGTTCGAGACGTACCAGGGACCCATCCCCGACTTCTACCTCCGCTACATCGACGATTGCACCCACACACAACTCACTAACTTCATCAACTTCGCCACTAACTTCCATCCGGCACTCAAATACACCTGGACCATTTCCGACACTTCCCTACCATGTCTTGACCTCACTATCTCCATCGCAGGTGATAGACTTTAGACTGACATCCACTATAGACCCACTGACTCCCATGGCTATCTAGACTACACTTCTTCCCACCCTGCTTCCTATAAGGACTCCATCCCCAACTCCCAATTCCTCCGTCTACGCCGCATCTGCTCCCAGGATGAGGTGTTCCACAACAGGGCATCGGAAATGTCCTAATTCTTCAGGGAACGGGGGTTCCCCTCCCCTACCATAGATGAGGCTTTCACCAGGGTCTCTTCAATACCCCGCAACACTGCTCTCTCTCCCCATCCCCCCACTCGGGACAAGGGCAGAGTCCCCCTAGTCCTCACCTTCCACCACACTAGCCGTCACATACAACAAATAGTCCTCCGTCATTTTCGCCACCTCCAACGTGACCCCACCACTCGTACCATCTCCCCCCCTGTCTGCTTTCCGCAAGGACCGCTCCCTCCGTAACTCCCTGGTCAATTCTTCCCTTCCCACCTGCACCACCCCCTCCCCAGGCACTTTCCCTTGCAACCGCAAGAGATGCTACATGTGTTGCTTTACCTCCCCCCTCGACTCCATTCAAGGACCCAAGCAGTCGTTCCAGGTGCGACAGAGGTTCACCTGCACCTCCTCCAACCTCATCTATTGCATCCGCTGCTCTAGATGTCAGCTGATCTACATTCCGAATCCGACCTTTCTGTCCTGGGCCTCCTCCATTGCCAGAGTGAGCACCACCGGAAAATGGAGGAGCAGCACCTCATATTTGGGCAGTCTGCACCCCAGTGGCCTGAAAATTGACTTCTCCAAATACCGGTAGCCCTTGCTGTCTCCTCCCCATCTCAGCTCTCCCTCAGCCCTCGGGCTCCTCCTCTTCTTTTCTTCTACCCGCCCCACCCCTCACCCTGCATCAGTCTGAAGAAGGGTTTCAGCCCGAAACGTTGCCTATTTCCTTCGCTCCATAGATGCTGCCGCACCCGCTGAGTTCAGCATTTATGTCTACCTATGATCATATTGAATTACGGTGTTGGCTCAAAGGGCCGAATGGCCTACTGCACCTATTTGCTATGTTTCTATGGCGATGAAGTGACCTATCTGAGCTAAATATGTTTAGTTGTGGAAGTTTTAATTGTTTTTCAGTGATCTGTCCTAGAATGGAAAAAGCCAACAAGCTGTATTCCATTCCAGTCTGGTGGACCTCTCACTTAAATATAAAAATAAATAAATGGTGGCCTTTGGAACTTAACATTTTGAGATTAGTAGTAGATGCAGGAAGGACAGAAGCAGTCCAGTAAAATGGGCAATGGCACTGCAATAAAATAAACCATGCAAAAGTCATGCAAAGTATTTGATTTATTTTCAAAAATACTTACTTTTCAACCTTTTATTTTAATTTTTAATCTGCAGCGTCATTGCCCATTTTACTGGACTGCTTCTGTCTTCCTGCATGTTACTGGATCATTTTAAGTCATTAACATTATTTATTTTGAATAAATCTTCATAAAATTTGCTTGGGCAAAGGTAATAGTATCAAACTCTGGACACTCCCTGAAGCCCTTGATGAGGGTAAAGAAATGATTGATTGTAATAATATCAATGTTGAAGAGCTGCAGCTAAGGCAAAGTTGAGCATATCCCCTTGGAACAATAGAATTTCACTGTGCTGTGCATACGTGACAATAAAGAACCAATGAGAACATTAATACATTTGGATATGAGGGTTTTGTAAGAGTAAATTATATTTCTTGGAAAAGTTTGTAACCAGACCTGCAAATTTAAGTGGCCAGGGTATTAGCTGCAAACTAGAACTTTTCATGTGGCCAGTAATTGCCATCGGAATATTGCAAAGGAGTTACAACTTTCCAGGGAAGTTTTGATGACATTCTTCAAGCATTTTTCTGTCGTCCTGGAGATTGTCTACCTTGGTGAAGCTGAGTAGAGAGGTTATTTCTGTAATATCATCTCAGGCATACAGCTGCTGTGGCGCACCCGTTTAAGTTAATAACTTGATTAGAGTTTGTTGGCCTGGGAAAAGCAACATTGCTAGTGTACATAGGATTTTGCTGAAACAACAATAGTTGAACTTCCTATCTGCTCTAAGTTGTCCTGACCCACAGGCAGGTGAGTCTCACTTGTGTCTAGAAGAACATAAGCTTGGTGCCAGGTTTGAACATCAAGCGATCAAAGGCAGTGCTAACATTTTGGAGGTAGGGTGTATTTTGTTGTTGATATTTAGTCCCACTGACTGCTGGCTGCTGAAACATTGGAAATGATTCTGTAACCGAGGTCTCATCTTGGAACTTAAATGTCTGGCAGTTGTCTTGTATGGTGGAGGTTGGTTGATGGTCTAGTGCTCCAAGTGTTTTCAGTGAGGCTTATCCTCTCCTGTGCTTCAAAAAAAAATCTAAAATGGTTTATTGTTCAGGCTCCAACTGCGCACATTCTTAAGCAACAACTGTGTGCTGTAACTCAGTGACTGACATTGATGTGACTTTCAGAGTTTGAAGAAGGGTCCCGACCCAAAACGTTGTCTATCAATGTCCCCCATAGATGCTGCCTGACCCGCTGAGCTGAGTTTGTGTTTTGCTCAAGATTCTAGCATCTGCAGTTCATTGTCTCTCTGTTTTAATGTAATCATTGTCTGGGAGTGGAAATGTCGAATGGAATATTACTTGAAATTGGAGAGTTCAATGTTTATACCAAAAATAAGACAAAGTGCTGGAGAAGGGCCCCAGCTCAAAACATCATCTAACCATGTTCTCCAGAGATGCTGCCTGACCTGCGTTAGTCCAGCAAAAAAGTGTGATTTTTGTAAACAAGCATCTGCAGCTTCTTGTACCTCAATGTTTACACCGTCGGTTTGAAAACTACACATGGTTTCTTACAGTTTGCATGTGTCCTCACTCTGGTTTGAGAATGGGAAGGCGAGTTTTCGTCTATCCATTTAATTTGATTAGGCTGCAGTTCTAGAATTATTTGCATTTTTTCCTTAGTCTGTTCCAAGAATATAGCAGCATTGGAAACTTTGCAATGTAGATTCACTAAGATGCTATCAGGAATAAGAAGTTTGTTATGAAGTGAGGCTTGTAAATTTAGGGATTGCTTGGTGAGTGGAAGGATTATGTGACTCTACAACTCTATAACTAGTTATGAAAGGGGAGATCCTCTGGTAAAATTTTATTGTTCTGCATACATACATACATACATACATACATACATACATACATTATATATATATATAACAAGGGAGGTTGGAATATCAGTACATTAAAGGTGAGTCAAATTACAGAATCACTGCCACAAAATTGTCATTATTGCTGAAATAATTATATAAAATAATGTGTTAGTTATTTAGGGCAATGTAGGCAATGTAGTGCTTGATGTCTTTAAATTGCCATCGAACATGCTGGCAATGCACTGCCACAAGCCATGGCGGTCTTATGCCATTGGAGTCCTTATGATGACGTTTTTCCTATGGTGCTATTGGGTAGGAAAGTCTGAATTTTTATTCAAATGTCACCATTTGATAGAGAGAAACAACTGAAAATATTTGGGCCCGGTACACGTTTAACAACTCAAAGTTGGGTTTCCATGAGACAGTTCATTCATCAGAGAAGTGTTGTATTTCATCTTTTTTCTGTACCATTGTGCTTGTGCATTCCTTTCACTACAAGGTTCTGTAGTTCGCTTATCACCTTCCAAATTTTGGAAAGTAATTAAGATAGATTAGGCATATTTGAGCAATTTGTGTTAAAATGTAATTTGAAGATTAGAATAAAAATCATTACATTAGCCAGTATAATTAATATTATTAATAACATATAATTAATCATATTAATTATCTTCATTCATTTTGTACAGTGTGGTAGAAATACAGAAGGATGTGGAATACAGGCTGCCTTTTACAGCAAACAATAAAACAATCAATTTAAATATGTAAGTATAAAACATTATGTAAGATATTTTACTTGAATTGCACAATATTGTACAATAAAGAGAAAACTTAGAACTAATCAGATTTGTAGCTTTAACGTTCTCTACCATTTTACCAGCTGTTATTATTTTACAGGTCCATTTTCACAACACCTTATATATATTGTAAGCTGGCTTTTCCCACATAATGGGATCCAACACTTCATAAATCCCTATCCCATAAGACTGCAGCCCACACGTTTCACAAATCCCTATCACATAACCCTACAAGGCCTGATCAGAACCCCAGCTCCAGCCACTATATAGTATCAGCATTTATATTTATGCTGCTGGCTTTGGGTCCTATGAACACAAACACTCCCCAACAGTTGTAATAGATGGCACCTTTTTGACTGAAAATATATAATGCCTTTGGGGTCATGCCACAGTTCTAAGCCTGTCAGCACAAGCTAGTATTGTGATGATGGATCCACAACGTAAATTGTCATAGACTCATCAAATTATTCTGTTTGCTCACCACTATAATAGCATTCTCTAAAATACAGGCCATAGGGTTTTTGCATTTGTTTTCTGGTTGTGTTTTCTGAGTTAGGAGCTCTCTGTGTTTGTGTTTCTGATTCTCATCATGAATGTTTTGTTTTTAAATATTAACACTGCTTGATCAAATTGGTAGTTTAATTGATTGAACATAAATTGTAAAAGCTAGATGCATGGCTGACTACATAAACATCTACGAGGAATTAATGAGTGGGCTCTTCACAACTGGGAAAAATTAAAAAGATAAACAAACTTATTTTAGGGGGAAAAAAGTGTGTAATTCTAAATACAGATCTAAAAGTTGAAAGCCCTCCATATATTTTAAACTGGAGATTGGACCAGGCAGTGAAAAGTCATCATTTGAACAAAACAAATTGAGATAAACTGATGAAAAACTGCTCAAAGAAATCAGCAGGGTGGACAACCTCTACGGTGGCATAGGGTTGGTCGATGTTTCAGGTCAAGATCCTCAATCAGGACTGCAGGTGAAGAGGGGAGATAGCCAGTATATAGAAGTGAGGAGGAGAGGTCAGACAGAGGCCGGTGATAGGTGGAACCGGATAAGAGAAGGTTGATGGGCAAATAGATCCAAGTCGGGGAGGGAATAGGAAAGGAGAACCAAGCAATTTAAAAAATATATATAATAATAATAAAAATAATAAAAAACCCTTGGGGATAGAGGTATCTGGATGATGGACAGATGGAACCAGGTGGTGGGGTGAATGAGTCCTGGTAATGAGGGGCAGGGGAGGATAAATGAAAAATGTGAACAAAGTGAGAGAGAACCTGGATGGACTGATGGGAGTGGGGAATGGACATTGTGAGTGTGGGTTACCTAAAACAGGGAAATTCAGTGTACATTGGGCTGTGGGTTACACAAGCTGATTATGAGGCGCTGTTCTAGTTAGCATTTTGCCTCACCGTGGCAGTGGAGAAGATCAAAGACAGACATGTTGATGTGGAAATGGGAAATTAGAGTTGAAAGAACATGCAACTGGGAATTCAGCATACTCGTTGCAGAATGAGTGCAGGTAGTCTGCAAAATGGTTGCCTATTCTAAACTTGATCTTGCCTATGCAGGGGAGAACACATCACAAACATTGAATGCTATAGACTTGTTGGATGTGGTGTTCATGACTTTCTTCTTCATCTGGAAGGGCTACTTAGGTCCCTAGTTGAAGGTGAGGGAGGAGATGGAGGGGCAAGTATTGCAGTTTCTATGGTTGCAAGAGAAAGTGCCAAGGGAGGAAGATTGATGACTGGGAAGAGTTGAGAAGAGGGTGATCCTTGCAAAAAACAAGGAAGTGGGGAAGGAGGTTGAGGCCAGTGGTGTGTTCCCATTGAGGCTTGCAAAGTGGCAAAGGATGATAAGCTGGATGCAGAGACTAGTGAGATTAAAGGGGAGGACCAGGGGATCACTACCTCTATTCTGTGGGGAGAGGAGGTGTTGAAACAGGTGTAGAAGAATGGGTGGGATATGGAGGAAGAAGGTTCCTTCAATTGCAACAGAGGAAGCCACTTTCTGGCACATTGAGGCGGTTTCAGCAGTGCTAGACCTGAAATCCTCATCTTGAGAACAGATGTAAAGGAGATGGACAAACTGAGAGAAAGGATTTAATTGCTACTGGAGATTGGGTGGGTGGAGATTTAGTGGATGCATCTGTGGGTATCCACAGATAGGTTTATAGTTGATATAGGTGGATTGTTTGTTTCCTGAGATGGAGACAGTGAAATTCAGAAAAGGAAGAGGAGTGTTAGATATGGTCTAGATGAATTTGAGGGCAAGGTGGAAGATGGTGGCAAAGGTAATAAAATTGACAAGTTCTACAAGAATTCGGGAGGCGGTGAAAGGTTCTGGGTGGAGTGGTGGAAGTGGGAAAGGAACACAAGGGGTCTGGATCCAACACTCACCTTTTTCTCAACACTTTCAATCCACTCCCTCCCCCACCCCCCCACCCCCCCCCCCCGGCATTCATTTACCCAACATCTTTCCTCATTTGATTCTGCCAATCGCCTATCAGCCTTTGTCGCACCCCTTCGCTCTCTCATTGGCAATCGTCTCTGTACACCCTCTGTCCTAACATAGTGTCTTGACCCAAAACATTGACCATCCCCTTGCCTCCGCAGATGATGCTTGACCCACTGAGTTCTTTCAGTAGTTTGTTTTTGTTCCAAATTCCAGCATCTGCGTTTCTCGTATCTCCTTATGATAAAATGAGTAGGTAAGCAAATGTGAGGTCAGTCAAAGACAAATAGAATGTTTTTCAGACTTTAAAAATACTTTTAATTTTTAATTCTGAGAAAGCGTCTTGCTTAAACTATTGAGTTCTCTTCACTCCTCACATACTGAATAACCCTGTGTTGTAGAGGGTGTTTAGTTTAGTCAGAAACCTTTTAGGATGCTCTATTATAAGCAGAAGAAAGTTACTTCTCGTACTTATTGGAGTTGCAAAAGGGTTTTGTGGCTTTCAACAAATCAGTTGGCTCAATCGTCTGAAAGAATAAACAGCTGTGGGCCATTTGTCAATGCCAATTATATATCAATGGCAACGTTTTAAGACTGCTAATGTATAATGTATATATTCATTTTCTTCTGTCATGACTTGCATTTGTTTAAATCTCTGAGGTGCTTTAGTGGCACCATGTTTATGTTTTAGCCACACAAAAATTTAGAAATAAATTATCTTGGTTTGCTTCTAATATTTTTCTTCCACAAATTAGCTTGCTTCCTCCTCAGTTTCCACAAGAAAAGCCTGTGGTTTCAGTCTTCCCACCAGTGCGGCATCATTTAGTGGACAAGCAGATGGGTACAATGGTGACAAGCCCAATGATTGCAAATGTACGTAGCAAAGCCTCACTATTTTTCATAGCTTATATTTTTGTAAAATATATCATCGTATTATCATGTATTTTATGTTATATTATAAATTCAGAACCTCTCCCTCAATGTCAGCAAGACGAAGGAGCTAGTTATTGATTTCAGGGAGCATGGCCCAATTGGCATCAATGGTGCGGAAGTGGAAATGGTTGAGAGCTTCAAGTTCCTTGGCATTAATATTACCAATAATCTGTCAAATTGATGCGACAGCCAAGAAAACACACCAATGCCTTTGAGGGGAATGTGGAAATTTGACATGTCTCCAATAACTCTCATAAACCTCTACAGATGAACCATAGAAAGCACACTGTCGGGTTGCATCACTGCATGGTTTGAGAAGTGTGGTGCCCAAGACGTCAAGAAATTGCAGAATTGAAGTTGTAGCCAAGTTTGTCACCAGACCAGACTCCCCACCATTTACACTAAATGCTGCAACATAAAAAAGCAGCCACCATAATCAAAAACTAGGCTCATCTAGGTCCTCCCTTCTCCCTGCTTCCGTTAGACAAAAGATATATAAGTTTGAAAGTGCGCAGCACCAGACTCAGGAACAGCTTCTTCCCCTCTGTAGTCAGGCTTCTGAACGGTCCTTCCATAAGCAAGGATACTCTCCCGATTCATCTCTTACCCCATTGTGGACATTAGACCTTGTCTATGGAACTGTTGAGCCTGAATGCTGAGATCTATATTCTGCACTCTGTATCTTCTCCTTTGCTCTTCCTATTATACTTGAGTTTGACTTGATTGTATTTATGTATAGTCTTATCTGTTGTGAATGGATAACAGACAAAACAAAGCTTTTCACTGTACCTCGATGCACATGACATTAATTAACCTAAACCTAAACATACACACTAATTTAGCCATTGCAGAAATTGGAACCAAGCTGGAAGTTTTAACCTCCCACTCCACCACTGAATTCACTGTTGTGAGAGGTGCACTTTTACATCCTTCCATGAAATTTACTCCAGGTATACACAAAATGCTGGAGTAACTCAGCGGGTGAGGCAGCATCTCTGGAGAGAAGGAATGGGCAACGTTTCTGGTCGAGACCCTTCTTCAGACTGAAGAAGGGTCTCGACCCGAAACGTCGCGCATTCCTTCTCTCCAGAGATGCTGCCTCACCCGCTGAGTTACTCCAGCATTTTGTGTCTACCTTCGATTTAAACCAGCATCTGCAGATCTTTTTTACAAATTTACTCCAGGGATGGTTGCATACATTTGAATGCAGTTGATGATCCAGTGGGAAAAGACAAGTATTTCAATTTTATTATTTCAATGTTTTTTATTATGTGTTAATATCTTCAGCTACTTTCGATTTCAAAATAATAATTCGTTATTTAAATGTACTTGAATAGTTTCTAAATGTCTACATTAGAGTGGTATTAAAATAGTTTTAAGCCTGACAACACTGGGCCTAATCTGCCTCACAAGTTGCATCTTGGGCTTGAGGGTCAGCTCATTCAATCTTTAAATCCAAGTTGGTATGCATCCTTGGGAGTAAATCGACACTACACACAAGTTCCAATGAGACACAGATCAATAGAAAATAAAATTATAGTATTGAATCCAAACCAGAAAGAGCAAAATGGAAGGAACAAAGCAGAAAACAGATGCACATTTTAAAAATAATAAATATCTTCCTGTGGTTTGTTGCATTTATGTGTAAACAAAAATAAAAGAGTCTCTTCAAACAGTGGTCCTACATCCTAATCAGCACATATTAAGCCATATCCTATCCAGTTTATATTAAATAATGCCCACTGTTGATTTGCTGCTTGATCTGCCAATTTCCCCCCCACTGTGTATTAATCCTCCTTTTTATCAAGGCTTCCAGAACAGTACCATGATCTTGCCTAAAGCTATTTATGTCATTGTGTAGAATCACACAACCTATTCATAAAAATATTCATTTATAATAATTTATATCTTTTTGTTTTCTAATATTGAAGTTCACAATGCATTCAGACCTTGGAAAAATTATTCAGACAATCCTTGATGAATTTCGGAAGAACCCTCCTGTGTTAGCTTCCAGTTCATCATCCTTTCCATAGTAAGTGTAATAATTTTGCTCACTTCAAATGCGGGGAATGATAAGCTGCTTGCATTCGAGTTGAAATATTCTACTTTCAACCCCAAACGAACTACTACTTAAATGGGGACTACTGTATTGTTAGAGAATAGTTCTTGGCAATTTATTTAATTTGCATAATATATAAAAGAACCTGTGACACTTTTATTAAAAAAATACAGTAATTTTCATTTGATGTCCTGACCAGTGTTTATTTATCAATGTTGTCAAAAATACATGATGTAATCATTATGCCACTGCTTTATGGGAGTTTGCTGTGTAGAAATTGCCTGTACAATCCTACAACAGTAATTACAAGTACAGTATTCCATTAGCTGCACTGGATTAGAGTATAGAAGGAATGGGTGACGTTTCGGCTCCAGACCCTTCTTCAGACGAAGGGTTCTCTGAACAGGGCTCGTATGGTCCTTGAAAGTCCTTGAATTTCAAACTGTTTTCTAGGCCTTGAAAGTCCTTGGATTTATCATAGGTCATTGAAGGTCCTTGAAAATGATAAAAGTATTGATTCATATGGAGTGATGTGGCGTTCTTTTCATTGTTTATAATGTGCATTTTTATTAAAAGTCGGGAAACATGATGTGTTTGCTAACAATGCTCCTCCCCTGTGGGAGGGGGGGAGCACTAGGACCCAGCGGAGTCAGACCATGTGCTGTATGAATCGTGGAGGGTGTGTGTGGGCCTAGTACTGCACCTGGACCTCTGGTGAGGTGAGTGTCGGCTCTGGCCCGCTGGTGGCCGGTGGAGAGGCGTGGGTCGGCGGAGTCGCTAGTGGAGGCCCGTGGGGGGGCTGGAGTAGAGATACGGGTTGGCGGCAGCAGCATCGGTGTCCGGGGAGACGGTGAAGGTCAGTGACATCGTCTGTGGCCCCGCCCAGGGAGGTGGTGAGAGTTGGCAGCCACGGACTGCAGTTTCGGTGGTTGGGTTTGGCCGGGAAGGCGATGAGGGTTGGATAGGCAGTGGATGTTGTTGCTGCTCCTCGTGGTGACCATCTCAGCCTCGTGGTGGTCAGGCAGGCGGCGCCGCGGTAGAGCTGGCTGCGGCGGGCGTTCGAGTCAAGGAATGTCGGTGGAGGGACCGGTCTGGATTGGGTGTGTGTGTGTATGGGTGTGTGGGAGTATAAATTAAGGGTAAACAAGCAAGGAAATGGTCATTTGATAATAATTATCAAAACATTATCAAAGATTTCCTGTGTAAGGGTTACTTCTCTCTAATTAGATTAAACAAGCAAGAACCAGGTATCATGTTACAAGTAGGTGTAGGAGTTATATATAATATTTTCAATATGACTTGAGTGTAAACAAGCAAGGAGTTGGTGTCATTTTAAGGTATGATTATCACAACTTTTTTGTGTAAATTAAAAAATGACAAGCAAGAAAAATGTGTTATTTTAAGGTACAATAAAAAAAATGTGGTACAGTATTATTTGGTACAGAATCAAATCATCCAATACCAAGCAATATATCTACAAGTCTCTGATAAACCATCAATGTTTGCTGGATTTTGGTCCTTGAAAATGGGATTTTTGGACCTTGAAAGTCTTTGAAAAATCGTTGAATTTATAGCTGTTCCAAATGTATGAACCCTGTCTGAAGAAAGGTCTCAACCCAAAACGTCACCCATTCCTTCTATCCAGAGATGCTGCCTGTCCCGCTCAGTTACTCCAGCATTTTGTGTCTATATTCGGTTTAAAACAGCATCTGCAGTTCCTTCCTACACACTTGATTAGAGTACACATGTTCATCCTTAGCATTTTGTCAAAAACTGCATAACTCATTATTTACCTCACCTTATGGGACCCGTTGTACAGAATTTGACTGCAATATTTGTCATTATAATGGCATGACCACACTTTGGAACTCAATGGTTGCAAATTGCTTTGGGACATATTTTAAAGGTGGGGAATCTGTTATGTAAATACAAGTTCATGTTTTTTCTAATGATAAACATTTTGCTTTTACACAATTATGCAAACTTATAAACTATTTTCATTTTGAACAATAAGTTATTCGGTAGCTAATCAAATAATTATTTGCATTTTACTAGAATAATGTTATTTGCACAACATAAATGCGCATACACTACTAGGTATAAATTCTATCTCTTTTTCAAAGTAGCTGTAGTTATACATCATGCCAGTTTATTTGTGACTTCTGTCAGTTCCCCTTTCGTTGTTTGAAGATTTTTTAATAATTAGCCTAATTCTAACTCCAATGTTATGGGTAAAATATTAAAAGTACAATTATTTGTCACATGTTTTGCATTTGGGTGCTGTAGAGGAATGCACATAGCAACACTTTTACTTGTTTCTCTGAAACCTCAACAACTTAGAGATACCGGGGTGCCTTTGGTTACTTTTAAGTGAAATTTGAGGTTTATTAATGTGTACACAAATAACTTAGAGATATAATTTTTCTATTACCATGCTTACAATTAAAGGAAAGATCTCCATATCCACTTTAGCAAATTTGGAACACTAAAGCAAGTGCTATTTCATCTCAAAATTCTTTTGAAATGTATGTTTCATTATACATTTCTTTATACATTGAGTTTTATAAATCTACTTATAAAACTCAGGATTAACAAAGGTATCATATTTCTAATTCAATTTCTTTAGCAGAAAAAAAAGCCTTTTCTGCTAATATTTAAGAATGAAGTGCCATTAACTAAGGAAGACATAAACAATCTCACAGATGTACTGAAGGACAGAGAATCTAAGGGGGTAGAGGAACTGAAAGAAATTTTCATTAGGCGAGAAATAGTATTGGGTAGGCTAATGGGACTGAAGGATGATAAATCCCCTGGGCCGGATGGTCTGCATCCCAGGGTCCTCAGGGAGGTGGCTCTAGAAATAGTGGACGCATTGGTGATCATTTTCCAATGCTCAATAGAGTCGGGATCAGTTCCTGTGGATTGGAGGATAGCTAATGTTATCCCACTTTTCAAGAAAGGAGCGAGAGAGAAAACTGGGAATTACAAAATTACAGACCAGTTTGCCTGACTTCGGTGGTGGGAAAGATGCTGGAGTCAATAATTAAAGAGGTAATAATGGGGCATTTGGATAGCAGTAAAAGGATTAGTCCAAGTCAACATGGATTTATGAAAGGGAAATCATGCTTGACTAATCTTCTGGAATTTTTTGAGGATGTGACAAGTAAAGTGGATGAAGGGGAGCCAGTGGATGTAGTGTATCTAGACTTTCAGAAAGCCTTTGATAAGGTCCCGCACGGGAGACTGGTGACTAAAATTAGAGCACATGGTATTGGGGGTAGGGTGTTGACATGGATAGAAAATTGATTGGCAGACAGAAAGCAAAGAGTAGGAATGCCTTTTCAGAATGGCAGGCAGTGGCAAGTGGAGTGCAGCAAGGCTCGGTGTAGGGGCTGCAACTGTTTACCATATATATTAACGATTTGGAAGAGGGAATTAGGAGCAACACTAGCAAGTTTGCGGATGACACAAAGCGAAGAGGATGTTAGGAGGTTGCAGGGTGACCTGGACAGGTTGAGTTAGTAGGCAGATGCGTGATTGAAAAGACTAGGCTTGTATTCACTGGAGTTTAGAAGGATGAGGGGGATCTTATAGAAACATATACAATTATAAAAGGACTGGAGAAGCTAGATGCAGGAAAAATGTTCCCAATGTTGGGTGAGTCCAGAACCAGGGCCGCAGTCTTAGAATAAAGGGGAGGCCATTTAAGATTGAGGTGAGAAAAAATGTTTTCACCCAGAGAGTTGTGAATTTGTGGAATTCCCCGCCACAGAGGGCAGTGGAGGCCAAATCACTGCATGGATTTAAGAGAGAGTTAGATAGAGCTCCAGGGGCTAGTGGAATCGAGGGATATGGGGAGAAGGCAGGCACGGGTTATTGATTGGGGACGATCAGCCATGATCACAATGAATGGTGGTGCTGGCTCGAAGGGCCGAATGGCCTCCTCCTGCACCTATTTTCTATGTTTCTATTGTGTCAGCTACCATTTCTGTGAGTGTTCGGTTAAGAAATTTTACTGCTTCAGCGTTTTGATTTATGTCTAGAAGCACATCTGTGAAAATATCACGGGCACTTGGATCGTTACAAGCTAAACTTAATTTGCATGTCTCAGTTTTACTACACTATCCTCATTTATCATTTTTAGTTAGAATTGGAAGTAAATGTAGAATTTAACATTGTGTTTATTTGCCCTTTTATATTTTGTAACCTTTATAAATTTATCTTAGCTGTTTCAGTAGCCCTGCTGGAATGGCACCTTACCCTCCCCAAGGATTTCCATTTATTAGCCCCTATCCTACTCAGGAATCGACTGTGCCTTGTATTGTGGATTCAGGCCCTGGGTTTAATATTCTCAGACCTGCTGCTCCTGCATATGGACTGATTACAGATTTGCCATTACCAGTTCCCACAATTGACTCATCAGAACAGGTAAGCTTGATAGCCAGCTGAATATTTAGAAAATAAGACATATGGTTTTAGGATTGTTTTGTTTCAAGTTCAGTGGAAAATAGATCATTGGTATTTCTTTTCTTACTAAGGATAAAGTTACAGCCAATCCATTTTTAAATGTTCATACTTCGCTGCTAAATCTGAAAATGTATTATTAGTAAAAAGTGTGACAGACAAAACTTGGTAATTTCTAATCGGATCCAACCCGATCACATGTCCTGGAATCCAAGAAGTTTTTGGACAACAAGATATGCCTTGTTGATATGAATCCAGAGCAGTCCATTACAGGTGGCAGCAACTAGGTTTGGAGTATTGTGGCAGCAAGGCCTGGCCCATTCTTGTCAAGCTGTTACACAGGGCAGTATTTGCTGCTCCGAGATTTTAATCCAGTAAAAACAGAGGGGAAAATAACATTTTAAACTTCGTGCATTCTACAGTTTTTAATAATCAATTGTTTTCTTTTTGATCTCTCCATTGAATTATTGGACCTACTCTTTAAGAAAATGAATAAATTAAATTTTGAGAACGAGAAAGGTTTGACGAAAAGATTTTAATCCATTTGCAGTGAAATAAATTGCTTTGTTAGTATTATTTAAATTGTCAAAACATGCTGTTTACAGTTACGATGTGAAAACTGTTTTGTTACAAATATTTTTTTGTATCTATTTCAGTTAGGTTTGAATGGGCATAGTTATAAGATGCCAGATCTGCCTGACCACTTTTCAGAGCTCCATGAACTTAGGTACAGTAAATATCTTTTAAATTGTTAAAGATTCATAGGGCTATACAGCATGGAAACAGACTCTTGGGCTAAATTGTCGATGCCAACCAAGTAGCCTATCTATACTGATCCCATTTGCCCCATATCCATCAAAACCTTTCCTAGCCATGTATCTTTCAAAATGACATTTACACTTTTAGTAATCATACCTGCCTTTACCACCTCCACTGGCAGATTGTTCCATATACCCTCCATTGTCTGTGCAGAAAATCTTGCTCCCGGGTGCCTTTAAATCCTCCCCATCTCACATAAACCAATGTCCTCTAGATTCTCACTGCATACCCTGGAAAAAAAGACCGTGACTATCTACTCTGTCTATGTCCCTCATAATTTTATAAACCTCAATAAGATCACCCCTCAGACTCCTTCACTCCAGAGAAAGCAATCCCAATCTGTCTGATCTCTGTTTATAATCCAAGCGCTTCAGTCCAGACAACATTCCTGTTAATCTTTTCTGCACCTTGTCCACCTTAATTGCATTTCAGCTACTGTGGTGACTAGAACTGCACCGAATAGTGCGGCTTAACCAATGCAACAAGCAAGTTATGCAACAATTTTCTGTACAAAGCCGGATTAATTTTAGAATTGCCGTATTGATTAAGGATGTAACTAAAACAGTTTGAAGAAGGGTCTCAACCCGAAACGTCGCCTATTCCTTCTCTCCATAGATGCTGCCTCACCAGCTGAGTTTCTCCAGGATTTTTTGTCTAACTAAAACAGCTATGTTGGAATATACTCTCCTAGCCTGTACTTCACGAGTCCTGATACCAAATTGGGAATACTGTGTTACCAGTATTTGAAAGTTATGTTTAAATTTAAGTGGTCACGATTCTCAGATGAGTTTAGTTTTGTTTAGAGATACAGCATGAAAACACCTTTCGGCTCACCGAGTCCACGCCGACCAGTGATCACCCATACACTAGTTCTATCCTACACACTAGGGTCAATTTACAGAAGCCAATTAACTCACAAACCTGCATGTCTATGTAATGTGGGAGCACCCGGAGAAAACCCATGCGGTTCAAAGGGAGAACATACAAGATCCATGCAGGCAGCATCCGTAATCAGGATCGAGCCCGGGTCTCTGGCGCAGTAAGGTAGTAACTCTACTGCTGCGCCACTATGCCACCCTTGGTCCTGCGGTTATCAGATTTCAGTCTGCTTTGAATCTCTCAACTTATCTGTATCTCTTAGGAGAAAATCTACAAAGATTTCAGTCAAAACATTTCTATTTTAACTTTACAATATATTATGCATGCTACTTATATATATATTTTGTCATTACATCTTTCTAATGAAGGTGTTCGTGCAGTTTTTTAGCTCTCAACATTTTTGTCTCACTTTTGGTGTATTGATAATCTTGATCTAATTGGTATAATTTGTGTGGTATAATTTTGAGCACCAATAAGTGTGGCATGATTCAGCATTGCTGCCCTCTGCTGTTCAATATATCTATAATGTAGAAGTCCTGAATGCACTGGATGTTAGATTTGATCATTCTCTCCACTGCTGGACTCGCCACCATCTGGCACAATGTGACTCTTGGCCTGAAGTCAAACATACTTTGACTAAATGTCATGATCTTCTGATAAAGCTTCACACGAGGTATTAATTGAACATTGACTATCAAAAAGCTATAATAATATCAATACTTCGTAAGATGGCTGGTGCTGTCCTTCAGACTATAGATGGAGTTCTCTGAAAATGTTTCCCACACAGGCATTTTTAAAATTCATTATTAAAGGTTAGCATTAACAAATTGTAATTCCAACCTTGATGGCACAAGTGGCTCCAGCAATAACTGTTTTAGCAATATGATTTAATTGCCAATTTCCATTTGGCTCTCACGCTAATATGGTCCATCGCTGACTCCTCTTCCGTTTCTCAACCTCAATCTGTATCTCTGGATAGATGAGTGACTATTGTCCATTACAACCTCACAGACTCTGATGGCTAGATTAATTATACCTCCTCCCACTCTGATTTTTGTAGGGAATCCGTGACATTTGCCCAGTTTATCTGGCTTGGTCATATCTGTTCTGATGGCAAAACCTTTTACAGTCATTTTGAAATCTCTACCTTTTACCTTGATGATGATGATACTTTATTGTTAATTGTACTGAGTGAAATTCTTTGTTTTTGCATACAAAGTCCACAAAAGAGTTGCCACAAAGGCACTGACAAAGTTACAAAAAGTGCTCATCCCTTCTTCGTTCTTCTTTCCCCGCCTCATGTCATGTCCCCCCTTTGTTCTTGCCCCCCCACACCGGATCCCCCTTTGTTCTTGGCGCCCCCCCACATGATCCCCCTTTGTACTTTGCGCCACACCCCCCCACATGGTCCCCCTTTGTACTCGGCGGCGTGGCACATCCACCTTGGCCCAACTCCAACCTCACGGCTCTGACCGCGGCCGACACTGACCTTAATGGTGGTTTCCACTCCAAAGCAATTAATAGGGCTCCTGCACTTTTGCCCTTGCCCTTCTTCCCTCAGAAACAAGGAAAGGGTTCCTCTTATCCTCCTCATCCACTCTATCGGCCTGTAGGAGGCAGTCATGCTTAGGCTAGTTACTGTTGGCATATTTCCAGCTGTATTATTTTGAATGCTTGGGGGTGGGCTTTTGATTCGTAGATGAACATTACATATATTATAACAGGGGAGGGAGTGGCCAGATCAGACGAGCAGGCACGGGAGAGAGAATACAGTTCTTACCAAATGAGAGATAGAGAACGGAAAGTTACAGCTTGCATGAGAATAAAGAATACCTCGTATGTATCATCTTTGTTTGTACAACTACTTCAATAAAGAATCAATTAAACTGGAAAGAACGACTGGAGGATCCGTTTTTTTAAATTGTCTGTGTAAGTTCATTCCTACCTGCCTGTGTAGTAATGCAGACATGAGATTTCTCCGCGAACCTGCGGATTTCCGTGGATTTTGAAATTTGTTAAAAAAAAATCTAAATCTCAATAAATCTGTAAATGGCTTTCTGCGAGGCTGATGATCGAGGGTGCCGATTGGACGAGAGGGACGTCGGTCGGCAGGCAGTGGGGGGGGGGCAGGACATGATGATTCAGCGCAATGATTGGAGGAGGGAGGCGTCGGTCAGAGGCGGAAGTGGGGGGGGGGGATTGAGAATAGAGCGTGGTGATTGGAGGAAGGAGGCGTCCGGGGGTGGGACAAGGTAAGCCTGGTGGAGCGAGGCGCCAGGAGCGCAGTTAGCACAGGTAGCGGCGGCCTCGGGGGACGGCAGTGGGAGAGTGGGCACTCGGCTGGGAAAGGCTGCGAGGCCGGGGCCTTGTCAGTGTCAATAAGCCTTTTAAAGCAAGTAGAGGGAATGTGTGTGAGCCCTGGTGAGCAGAGGGGGGAGTCTTTGTGAGTGAGTAAAGGTGAGGGGACATCCCTGTGAGTGAGCAGTGAGGGGGTCCCTGTGATTGAGCAACGGTGAGGGGTTTCCTGCGAGTGTGAGCAGTGAGGGGGTCCCTGTGAGTGTGAGCAAAGGTAAGGGGGGGAGGGGGGTCCCTGTGAGTGTGAGCAGTGAAGGGTTCCCTGTGAGTGTGTGGGAAAGACCCTGGGTAAACAGGCAAGAAAACAGTGCCATTGCAAGGTACAATTATCAAAACAAATCTGCATAAAGGGGGCGCTGCCCCCTTTTACCCCCGCTAGGGGGCGTTGCCCCTTGGAATCCTACCAAGAGGCAATGCCACCTGGACCCCTATCTCTCTTCCTCTTTTTTCAGGTTTTTCCTGTCTCATGCCTGAGTAATGGAAATTTGGACATTAGAAAAGTTTGACATTGCCATTACACAGCCTATACATTCGGCTCTCATATAATGGATCATTTTTATCCATAACATTCACCACTTTTAATGTGATGCCACCACATCTTCCCCTCCTGTTTCATCATTCTAATGGGTCTCTCGCAAGCCTTATTTCATGTTTGCTCTCTGTAATTGCCTTTGCATTGCAGCCTCACCCCATCAGAGCCATTCCTTTTGGCTTATCGTTCTCTTCTACCCCCCTCACCTCCTGCAGCTTAATTCTAACGTTTTCTCTCCTTACTAGTTATGAGGAAGTATCTTCAACGTTAAACATCAACTCAGTTTCTCTTTCCACAGATGTGACCTGTGCAGTTTTTTTCTAGCACTTTCTGTTTTCATTTCAGCATCTGCATTTTTTGATTTCCACTGCCGATTGTGTCATTCATTTTTCCTTGGTCTCCATCCCATGGCGAACATTATGTTTGTTCTCTCTATCCCTTCTCCTCTGCACTTAGATGTGTTTATTTTCTCTCTCTCGATCCCCCCCTCACCTACAATGTTGTTCAACTTGCTGTTTCTCCAGCAGATTGTTTGTTGCTCCAGTATCTGCAGTCTTTTGCGTTTGTAATGTCAATTAATGCCAGTCTATGGAGTAAAATGGACAGACGACATTTTGGATCGGGACTCTTCTATAGACTGGTTCCCAGCCCAAAACGTCGTCTATCCATTTCCCTCTGTATATGCTGCCTGACTCTTGTGTCTCTGATGACTGTCTATGCTACTCTGATAATTGAGAATATGTGATTAATTGAAGGGCCCAGTCTGCGCATTAACTCCTCACCCCCAAGGTTGTTGTTTCTTGAAAGATACTGTTGTATTAAAAAAAATTAGCTGAACTTATGCTAAAACAAAAAATTGAAAAGCATAGCTGTTAATATGATTGTGGTATTTTTACAATATATCTCTGCCTGAAGGGATAATTATTATATAAAATTAGTTTTCATCTTATTCATTAATGTTGATTTTGTCTTGTAGTAATTCGCAGCTGACTGATTTAAATGAAAATGAGGATCTGCGATTGGGGCACTTCATGGGTTCACCACAACTGAAGCAGATATGCACTGACAAAAACGATCTGGTTAGCTACATTGAGGAGCTAGCAAGTATGTTTTGTTCTACTTATTTGCGTGGATCTTTTTTTGTATCTTAACTGTAATAGCCTAACCATTTTTTGTCTGTGTCTTTGGAAGAAAGAAATCTTCAACTTGAACCTCATTTAGAAACAAAAAGACAAGATCTATTAGATAAAGTAAGGCACTGGCTTTTTTGCTTTTACATGTTTCAGTTTTTATAATGCACTTTGCTTATACTATTTATTTTTTATTTTCAGTATGATCAACTGTCTCAGCTGAAGAGAACCTTTGAAAAAAAGATGCAAAGACAGCATGAACTGAGTGAGGTGAGTGATGCTGTCTTTTATCTCAAGTATAATTAGTGTAGCTTTATGCAAAAAATTAATTAAATGCTCCTTCATTTCCTCTGGACTAAACTAACATTATAGCAATTTATTTGGATGAATGAATTCAATTTTGTGTTTGTAATTTTCAGGTGTTTATTTTTAGGGGACAAATAATTTCTTGCAGTTTATTATTCTACCAGTTTATTTGTCGTCAAATATTTGTGCTCAAATCCACAGTTGAGATTTCGAAACAAGGAACTGCAGATGCTGATTTACATCTGCTGATGACAGAAAGTGCTGGAGTAACTCCGCGGGTCAGGCAGCATCCCTGGAGAACAAGAATAGGCGACGATTCGGGTCGGGACTCCTCTTCAAATTGATTGTGGGGGGAGGGGGAAGAAAGCTAGAAGAGAGTTAGGGGTGGGATAACCCGCTGAGTTACTTTAGCATTATGTGTCAATCTTTGGGGGTGGGACAAAGTGATAGGTGGACACTGGTGAGGGGGGTGGGGGATTAATAGGCAGGTGGTTGGCCAAAGGCCAGAGATGAAAATACAGAAGGTGTGAGACAAAAGGATTGAAGAGCCATTGTGAATTGCAAAGCCATTGGGAGAAATATTGGTGAAGGGAGAGGGGGAGGGGAAAAATATGTGCAAGTCTGGGTGGGGCGCAGAGGAGGGGAGGGGGAGAAAAGTGGGGGTGGGGTTGTTACAGATTACATAAAATTGGAGAATTCAATGTTCATACCAAGCTACCTAAATCAAATATGAGGTGCTGTTCCTCCAATTTACGTGTGGTAAAGGAGGAAGCCCAAGACAAAAAGATCTGTATGGGAATGGGAATGGGAAGGGGAACTAAAATGGTTAGCAACCGGAAAAATGCAGTAGGAATGACGGACCAAGCACATGTTCGGCGAAATGGTCGCTTAGTCCACGCTTGGCTCTCTGATCTAATGGAGGCCACATCGAGAACAACCAAATGCAGCACAGTGCTGGAGTAACTCAGTGGGTCAGGCAGCATCTCTGGAAAACATGGCAATTTGACCTCTTCCGTCTGAAGAAGGGTCCCGAACGTCACTTATCCATGTTCTCCACGGATGCTGCCTGACCCGCTGAGTTACTCCAGCACTTTGTATCTTTTTTCACCATTGATATTTATTGGCTTGTTGCAGATATATTAGGTAGACGCTTGTAATGTGCATAGTAATTTTGCCCCTTTAGTAATGTGGGATTTATGGTAAAAGTTTGGTTATCTGGCAGATGCTGGCTAAACAAATAAAGCAGTTAACAGAAGGTCAGCTTAGCTGTTCCCTTTGGACCCTCCCTCTGCAGCACTTGTCCACTAGCCCCACTTGTCCACTTCCACCGTTTTGTACCTCTCCCCACCCCCATCTCCCCACCCCCACCTCCCCACCAAATTAAAGGCTTTGGTGCTGAGAGCGATTAGTGGGAGTAGGTGAATGGGAGAAAGAGGGAGGGAGCAGGGTGGTTTAGGAAAGTGGGGAAAGCACTGTTGCCACTCCTGTTTGGTTTAGTTGGTGAAGTTTATTGTCACGTGTACCGAGGTACAATGAAAAGCTTTTAGCTGCCTGCTATCCAGTCAGTGGAAAGACTAGACCTGATTATAATCGAGCGATCCACAATGTACACACGCAGGATAAAGGGAATAATGTATAGTGCAAGGTAAAGTCCAATTTAAGCTAGTCCGAAGGTCTCCAATGAGGTAGATGGTAGCTCAGGACCGCTCTCTAGTTGTTGATAGGATGGTTCAGTTGACTGGGCTAACAATTGCTTCATTGCTACCTCGAAGAAGAGCCTGACTTAAATGTTAGTGAAGTATCTCACCTGTGAACAGGGAGGGCATGTAGCTGACACTGAATTAAAATATGTGTGGAGTTTGTGTGTATGACGAATGGGACAGATTCCCATATTTATCATTTATTCCCATCTGCTGTTCTCTTGCCCTATGTTGAGAGCTGATGATATCAAGGCCATTCAGTTATAGTAGTACCTCTGAATTTAAATTATCCATGAATTTTATAAAGCTCATACTTAGTGGCTTTGAAGTAAATGTATATTTTTAATTGAAATGTTGCAATTATTTAGAGTTGCAGCTTAAGTGCCCTGCAGGCCAGGTTGAAAGTTGCCGCTCATCAAGCAGAAGAGGAATCGGAAGTGATTGCTGAGGAATTCCTTGAAGGGAAGGTTGAAATTGATGATTTTCTCAGCAGCTTCATGGACAAAAGAACAGTATGTAGCAAAATCTGCTTTCTATGATTTCCTGATTTTAGATTTTAGAAACTCTTTGATTTGAAATGCATTCATTTATTGTTTGTTAAACAGGTGTACTTTTTCTCCATATGCCTCATTTCATAGAGAAATAAATTTCTATTTGGCACTTCACTAAAAGTTGTATGCTTTTGCTCATATATAAACCCAACTTTCCCTCATTTCTGATTCTATTAATGGAGAACATTGTTTCCAACAAAGTCATGTTTGCAATTGTTTCATATAGCTGCTCTGCCACACAATATTGGAAATCCATGCTCTTTGCAGCCTAAAATACGGAGAGGCTTTTCAACATTACAAAGAAACAATTTTGTCCAGAGTATCATGCATGTAGTGATGATGTGTGCAATAGTTCCAAATCACAACTAATGTTTTATAAATTGGGCACAAAAGGAAAGAAAACTAGTCATCTATTGTGAAAATTCCATCAGCAAGAATAATAAATTGCTAATTAAGCCCTCGAATTACCCATTCACTTTTCAAACTGTAATCTTAAATAAATATGTGTTAGCAACAATCATGCCATCTGTGATTTAAATCATAGACTTCTAACAAATGCACTTGTCCTTAAAATAGGAAACTATACTGAATATTAAATATTTGCACCTTTAAGTGTTCACAAAAGAATAAGACCATGTTCCAAAACAGAAAAGACAGATCTTGTGAGATCATTCCTTTTATACTTAAACTGACAATCTCTTGGATTGGAATCGTTTGTGAGGTGAGTGGGTGTGAAATGAGACATAATACGACAGTTTACCCAAAGTTGTAAAATTTCTACTTGGGACCATTTTACAAGATACTATCAATTAATTTTCTGGTGACTTACAATTGGGGATTTTGCCTTGTGCCTAAAACCTGTAGGACCGTGTAGACTTGGGCCAAAGGAGGAGACCAAATATGGGTCTCAGGTTAATCCTACTATCCAGTTTTAAATCAATAACCCAGTGCATTATAGTCTTCGATACTTAACTTGAATGTGGTGAAGGATTCTGCCGCCACTGGCCTGTCAACTGAGAGTTCCATGCTCCAAACATCTGATGTGTGAAATATGTTTTCCTTTAATTAATTTAATAATTAACTAGTGAGATAGCAGATCATTCGTGTTTTACTGTACTTTTAATGTCGCAAAGTGCTTCCAATTCCCAATTTTAGATTAATTATAAATTCCAACTGTTGCCAAATATTAGTTTATTCTGAGAATTGCTACATCAATGTGGATTTTTTAATAGGGGTTTTATGTAAGTTTACCACTTTCACATATTACTAAATGTTTTTTGTTGCTTCAGCTTTGTCATTGCAGGCGAGCTAAAGAAGAGAAGCTTCAGCATTTGATGACACACCATGGACAATTTCACACACTATAGGTGAGGATTTTAAAAGAAAAATACGTATCTTTTCCCAAGATTGTCAAGATGGTGCAAACTGTCTTTTTGAATGGAGATCTGTAACTGTATTAGACTACGTCAAGTGTTACTCAGTGTACACATGTATTTTGACCCAAACTCAAACTATAAATGAATATAGGACAATGAGCACCATAAATGCAAAATAGCACACTGAAAGGATGTGATGCTTCTTATCTTTCACAAGACCTATCAAAAAAGCTTTGCCAGAGCTTATTCTCCATATTGAAAACCATAGTACAATACCACGTGCTGTCAGACCTAGACTGTGGTGTATAGGAGAACTGAGTTAAGCAGATGTAGCCCATAACCATGTACCTTCAGAAATGAACACCAGTGAATTGCCTTGAAGAGAAACCAGACCATACAATTCTTCCTGTATGTTCCAAGGTACAACCTTCTAGTTTAATTTATAGATACAGTGTGGAAACAGGTCCTTCGGCCCACTGGGTCTGCTCTGACACGATCTTACACACGAGGGACAATTTTTACAATTTTACCAAAGCCAATTAACCTACAAACCTGTACATCTTTCGAGTGTGGGAGAAAACCACATGATCACGGGAAGAATGTACAAACTCCATACATGCAGCGCCCGTAGTCAGGATCAAACCCAGGTCTTTGGCATTGTAAGGCAGCAACGCAACCGCTGTGCCACCGTGCCTCCCCGGTCTGCTGGCATGCTGTCCCCCAGTTTGCTGACAAGGCCGAGGGAGTGCAGTGCCTCTTCCCAACACAAGGGGTCAGCAGAACTAGTAGAATGGTTCCAACTGTTAATGAGACTATGCCCAGGTTATTCAGCTGTCAAAACTTCCACTGTTATGAATGGTTGTGAATGTCTTTAATATTCATAAGCAATCAAATAATAATCAGGACCTATTTAATAGCTAATGTTTTTTAAACAATTACTCAAAAATATTAATATTATGGCACACAAATACTTCAATCACATGTCTATGGAACTGATGTGCTACAATGCTGAGAACTACAGGGAGGTTGCACGTAAGGTCATCAGGTCAAAGGGCGTGATGCAAGGAGTAGCTCAATCCTTCTGGAGTACAAGGCAGCTTCCGGCATACACTAGTAACACACGAAACACGTACGTTCTGACCTGTTAAAATCGCCAAAATGGCCAATTTTTGCGCTGTAAAAATTGTGGAAATAAGGGTAACCATGAGAGAAAACCGCCAAAATCACTGCTGCTCACTGACTTGCGAAAGAGCAGCATGCCAGCGGATGGAGGGCAAGTCCCGGCCCACGACCGCCCGGGGCTGGAGGGTGACTAAACCCGAGCACCAAGGTGTAAGCGGCCGAAGGAGCGGATCCCTCGGGACAGCCCCCACTCTCCCCCAGGGGTCCGCGCTGTCTGGCCACAGCCGCCCTCCGCCCCGTCTCCTCCTGTGCGACGGCACTGTGACGGGCCGTGGGTCGGCAGCGCCCACACACGGGACCGGGTGGAGCAGGGCCGCGGCTCCGGGCCGCGGACACATGGGGCCATAAACCCGGCAACGTCCCCGTCAGCTGCAGCAGAGTTGGGGACAGTCTGGTCCCTCCGCCACCCAGAGTCACTGACCGGGCTGCACAGGCAGCAGACCTCGAGCTCCACACCGGGGTGATTCACCGACCCCCGACCCACACTCGGGGTGATTCACCCCCCCCCCCCCCCGGACCCCCACCACCACACGGGGTGATTCATCCCCTGGACCCTGGCCCACACACGGGGTGATTCACCCCGACACCCACATCAGGTGATTCACCACCCCAACCCCCGGACCCCGACCCACACACGAGGTGATTCACCGACCCCAGGACCCCCACCACCACACGGGGTGATTCAACCCCGACACCCACACACAGGGTGATTCACCCCCCAACACCCACCCACACCGGGTGATCCCCCCCCCGACCCCCACGCGGGGTGATTCCCCCCCCCCTGGGTGCTAGGCTGTCTGTAGCCCTGCCAATGCGTTTCAGCCGGCAAACACCGGCCGCGGGGACAGATGGCCCGGGTTCCGCGAGTGCCGAATCAGTCAGCGTGGAGTCCGGATGCTGGGACAGAAGACAGGCCCGCTGTACTGGAAGCCATAGTAAGTTCACCGCTTGTGCTCCAGAAGGCGTTGCATGGCAATAGTACAGGTCACGGACCTCGACTGCCGTGCAACCTCCCTATATTCTACACTCTGTATCTTCCCCTTTGCTCCATCTATTGTACTTAAGTTTGACTTGGTAGTATTCATATATAGCATTTCTGATCTGATTTGATAGCATGCAAAACAAAGCTTTTCACTGTACCTCAGTATACGTGACAATAATAAATGTAAACCAAAATGCTTTACTTTGGTTTAATTAATGATTTCACCTATTCATTTGAGAAGACCCATTGCAATTGCACCCAGTCAATTTGATATGGGTACAGCTAGCATGTTTACCAGTTTCAGAGAAAGTTTGCCCTTCCCTACTTGGCTCTGTGAGGATTGACCAGCATGGATGTCCAACATCCATCACTCCTCTGAATGAAAGGCCACAATACCCACTGCACAGGAGTAGCCAAGTTACAGACATATCTGCAGATTGACTTCAGCACGAGATTGAGCCCAGTATATCTGGCATATCCTACCACAATGGTGCTGCTCATTAATTGATACTTTCTCAGCTCCAATGAAATACTGAAGGTGAGCTGCATGGCTGAAGGTGCAATTTTTCAAACGAGTTATTAAACCGAGGCACCATCCACTCTCCAAAGTAGGTGAAAAATACATACATTATTTTAAAGAGCACATGAATCCTGGCCCACCTGCCAAAATTCAACACATAACTAAAAACAATCATGTGGTTATTTGCTCATTCCTGCTTTACTATGCATTAGCACAGCACAGTAGCACAGCGATAGAGTTACTGCCTTACAGCGCCAGAGACTTGCGTCTGAAAAAGGGTCTCGACACAAAACATCACCAATTCCTTCTCTCCAGCGATGCTGCCTGTCCCCCTGAGTTACTCCAGCTTTTTGTGTCTCACTTGGGTTCAATCCTGACTGGGTTAATTGGCTTCTGTAAATCGTTCCCAGTGTGTAGGATGGGACTAGTGTATGGGTGATTGCTGGCCCGCGTGGACTCAGTGGGCCAAAGGGCCTGTTTCCCCACTGTATAACTAAACTAATGACCTCACACATCTTATGTTACAATAATATTACACTTCAAAATTTGGCACACTGTATGCTGTTTGAGAGCACCTTGAAAGCATTATGAAAGGTGATGCATAAATAATTGAGATGTACTAGTCCTAGAGGCTCCCCAGAGTCCTCTTTAGGTCTTAATTTGGTTATAACCTAAATAAGCATGGGCAAATGGTTGTTCGAGCTCTGCATTCTGTAGCTTCTGGCCCAGTGACCTTTGCATGTTTTTCCTTTCCCTATAGGAAACAATACCTCTAAAGTGGCAAATCTTTGTGATCTTTTAAATAAATTATTTATTCCTCTTGGATAAAACTGCTATTGCTATTTTTTTCTCTACAGCTTTATAAGTGACATTTTGAGCTGCTTGCACTGGACAAGATGGAATACATTGAACCTGCCGTGTGAAAATTAATTGCATCAAAACGCTGATCTTTTGAAATGATTTGTAAATTTACAATTTCCAATATTAAAATGCTTCTAAATTACTTACATCTGTTCCTACTTTAGGTTTCAATATTCTATTAATACTGTCAAATTTGTATATGTAGCTTGAGTTTTTGAATTCAATATTTAATATGTATATAGTATTAATAAATGTCTGAAGAAGGGTCTCGACCCGAAACGTCGCCCATTTTTCTCTCCAGTGATGCTGCCCGTCCCGCTGAGTTACTCCTGATTTTTGTGTCTATTAATAAATGTATGGCTGCTTTACTAATGATATATTTGCACAATTTTCACTGTTGAAGTTTATTAAGGTGAAATTTTCAGTTTGGAAATTCAGCATTGCTGTGGCATTCCATAGGTACATTAATTCAACATATCCTTTCGAGACAGGAATTCCAGAAGTGTAATCTCTCAACTTCAAACATGTTAGAAAGACTGTGCACATAAAGATTTAGTTTTGCATTGAGGATAGAAATGCTGTATCCTTTAATTTTCACTTTTGTATTACTTAGCACATTAAGCTTATCATTGTATTTTACAATAACATTTTATTTACAGAACGTTGAGAGATGCAGCAGGATTGTCTGAAACCATAAATATTTGACATTTTCTTAAAATTAGGAATAAGATCCCAACACTACACCAAATCTTAACACATGCTGAGATTTCTATGCGGGCCCACGAATCGTGCTTCAAAAGTACCAAATAGAAAAAGTACACAGAGGGCTTAATATTGAAACTAAGAGTACTAAAATAGTTAGCACCTTGAAAAAAAAATGGTTTGAGCAACACTAAAATATACTACTGTCTGTTGGCTCAATAGGTTAATAATGCTTTGGACATAAAACTTGCTGGAAAGTAACTATTAAAGAAAATGTAATAAATATATTAATATCCATAATTAAGACTTTATTTCTTAGAGCACAGGAGGCTGAGGGGTGATCCTGTAGAGGTGTCTAAAATCATGAAGGGAATAGGTAAGGAAATGCGCAGTCTTTTACCCAGAGCGGGGGAACAAGAATGAAAGGATATAGGTTTACGTTCAGAGGGGAAAGATTTACTAGGAACCTGAGGGGCAGCTTTTTCATTTGGAGGGTGGTGGGTAGATGGAACAAGCTGTCAGAAGGGGTAGTTGAGACTGATACGATAACAACATTTAAAATAAATTTGTATAGTTACATGGATATGATAAGTTTAGAAGGTTCGGTGGAACTAGCGCAGATAGGCCATTAAGTTGAGCCAATGGGCCTGTTTCCATGCTGTATGACTCTAATTTCTTGGAGTTTTAAAAACTATTATCTAAAGATATATGCAAGACGACACAGTGGCGCAGTGGAAGAGATGCTGCATTACAGCGCCAGAGCCCCGGGTTTGATCCTGACTACGGACGCTGTCTACAGAGTTTGTACGTACTCTCTGGGTTTTCTCTGGGTGCTCCGGTTTTATCCCACATTTCAAAGACGTGCAGTTTGGAGGTTTATTGGTTCTATATGTTGTCCCTAGTGGGATAGAACTAGTGTACAGGTGATCGCTGGTCGGCACGGAATCAGTGGGTCAAAGAGCGTTTCTACCCTGTATCTCGAAACTAAACGAGAACAGTCAGGAGATAGGCCATATGATGGACATTTATTATATAATAATTGGAAAGGGGGGGGGGGGGAATAGAACATTCCTTTCTAGGGCTATTTATTCCTATCCAAGTCAACTAAATCAACCAGTTAACTCTTTTTCTGAAGAGAGGGACCTAAAGAAACTCATATATTGGCTCATTTAGCATTAACCTAATTTTGCAAATTTACCCGAATGTTCTTAAATTGACACTTTGCAATTTTCAATAAATTCATTTTTGTTGAAAAGGAAATTAAATATCATAAAGAATAAAAGGTATAATTCACTAATCATACATAATAGCTGAAAATTTAAAGTTCTACAATTACAATCATTTCTCATTCAATTCATTTTGTGACAATAGTTACACGAATTCTAGAAAATATTAAATAGATCTTAGTCGAATTATAACGATACATTCTACCCAATTCCTTTTAAAGTAAACAAAACTCGTTTGGTTTTAGCTTTCCATTTCCTTGCCAGCAAGGAGGCCATGCAGTAAAATCCTTCAACTACCAGTTTCTCCAGTGACTCATTTTGAGCATCAGAACTGCTGAGATTGAAGAAATTAGTCCATGATTTAAAAGATTTGGTTGAACAGATTGGCCATGCCTTCTGCCGCTTGCAATGGACTTGGTGAGGAATGCTTTGGCTTCTATTATTAACCTCACTGGAGCAATCTAGTAAAAGAAACACCTTGCAACTCAGTGCTGGCAAAAAAGATTGTATTTTTAAATGATCGCCGTGTTATAGCTTGCATAGGCCTTGACCATAAATGTAACAATTTTGATCCCCTTTATAAAACAGGAGCTGGAGGAATAAATAGATTTAGAAAAAAATCATGCTCTGCTTTCTGTTCCTTCCAACCAAAAGGTTTACTACTTGCTTTGAGTAATGACTATATATCCTATATATTTAAGATGTTGGGATTTGAAGCTATAAATTGTAACTATCCTAAAAATCTACAAGTGTCTCACATACTGGCATATAATAAGAATGTAAATTGCACCTTCTCTTTGCAAAGTGTTCTTTTTTAACTAGGTGCACCAGGTTCTCAGGCAACAGCAAAGGCAGCTTCATCGGGGTATTCTGACAGGTGTTTGCTGCCCTCTTCACTCGACAGGAAGTCGCCACCACTTGGTGACCTGCAGTTCAAGTCAGCGACTCCTGATTCCTGATCACTGTTAGCAGAAAGATCAGTATCTGAATGCTTCATGCTGTGTGTTAGAATGATAGAATCCGAATCTTCATGTCCTTGTGAAGTGAATGGTCTGCCATTGTTTGTATAATCCTGAGGCGTATTGGCTAAATATTGATCAGAAACAGAAATCTCCACTTTGTGAGAAAGTTTAGTTTTCTCGCTTTTGTTCTTCAGATGGGATTTATCTTGAATTTCTAACTTCTGTTAAAAAAAAGAATCAAAGTTACATGTCAAGGAAGATTTTATTTAGTTTTAAATACCAAATAGCTGTTCAAATGAAAGCACAAGAATTATAATGGTACGGCTGAGACCAATTTTATCGCATGTTAAATAAAGAGAATCATGGGAGCAGATCTGCTTTTTTTCATTGATGTTAAATTATTTTACAAGATTAGTCATATTTGCAAAAAGTCCACACTTTTTTTTCTAATTTTGCCATTGAACCTATTACTAAACTATTGACCCTAATTTCCAATATTAAATGCCATTTCCTTCCATTTCCTTACTTTTATGCACTTTTTGACATAGTTGCGCACATTTATCCTATTGTATGTACCCTCTATTATAGACTATAGACAATAGGTGCAAGAGTAGGCCATTCGGCCCTTCGAGCCAGCAGTGCCATTCAATGTGATCATGGCTGATCATCCCCAATCAGTACCCTGTTCCTGCCTTGTCCCCATATCCCCTGACTGCTATCTTTAAGAGCCCTATCCAGCTCTCTCTTGAAAATATCCAGAGAACCCGCCTCACAACTCTGTGAGAAAAAATGTTTCCTCATCTCCGTTCTAAATGGCTTACCCCTTATTCTTAAACTGTGGCCCCTGGTTCTGGACTCCCACAACATTGGGAACATGTTTCCTGCCTCTAGCGTGTCAAAACCCTTAATAATCTTATATGTTTCAATAAGATCCCCTCTCATCCTTCTAATCTCCAGAGTATACAAGCCAAGCCGCTCCATTCTCTCACCATATGACAGTCCCGCCATCCCAGGAATTAACCTTGCAAACCTACGCTGCACTCCCACAATAGCAAGAATGTCCTTCCTCAAATTAGGGGACCAAAACTGCACACAATACTCCAGGTGTGGTCTCACTAGGGCCCTGTACAACTGCAGAAGGACATCTTTGCTCCTATACTCACCTCCTCTTGTTATGAAGGCCAACATGCCATTCGCTTTCTTCACTACCTGCATGCTTACTTTCAGTGACTGATGAACAAGGACCCCCAGATCCCGCTGTACTTCCCCTTTTCCCAATTTGACATCATTTAGACAATAATCTGCCTTCCTGTTTTTGCTATCAAAGTGGATAACCTCACATTTATCCACGTTAAACTTCATCTGCCGTGCATCTGCCCACTCACCCAACCCCCTGTCCAAGTTACCCTGCATTCTCATAGTATCCTCACAGTTCACTCTGCCCCCAGCTTTGTGTCATCTGCAAATTTGCTAATGTTACTTTGAATCCCTTCATCTAAATCATTGATGTATATTGTAAATAGCTGCGGTCCCAGCACCGAGCGTAGTGGTACCCCACTAGTCACTGTCTGTCATTCTGAAAGGGACCCGTTAATCCCTACTCTTTGTTTCCTTTCTGCCAACCAATTTTCTATCCATGTCAGCACTCTACCCCCAATACTTTGTGCCCTAATTTTGCCCGCTAATCTCCTATGTGGGCCCTTATCATTATGCAGAAGGATATTGTGGTCCAAAGCCATAATCCCTGAAAGGGGCAACACAAGTAGATAGAGTGTTAAAAAGAAGGCATATGGTACACTTGCCTTCATTGTTGAGGGCATTGAGTATAAGAGGAAATCATGATGCAGCTTTATAGGACTTTTGTCGCATTTGCTGTATTGTGTGCAGCTCTGGTTGTCCTATTATAGGAAGAATGTGGTGGGTTTGAAAGGCTGCACAGGAGGCTTTGCAGAATGATGCTTGGATTATGGGGTATCAGCTACAGGAAGAGGTTGGACAGACTTGGATCTCTTTCTCTGGAACAATGGAGGTTGAAGGGAGACCTGATAGAAGTATGTAAAATTATGAGATGCATAGATTGGGTAATCAATCCATCCTAGGAACCTTTTTCCTAGGATGGAAATATCAGGACACAGGTTTAATGAATGAATAAGTTTATTGGCCAAGTATTCACATACAAGGAATTTGCCTTGGTGCTCTGCCCGCAAGTGACAACATGACATACAGTGACAGTTAGGAATGACACATAATACATTCATATGTGAGGGGCAAAGATTAAAGGGGATATGAGGGACAATTTTCTCCCCCACACAGGGTGGTGAGTTCCCAGAAGTTGCTGCTGCTGGAAGTTGTAGGTGGTTGAGGCAGATAAGATAGTGGCATTTAAGAGACTTTGGATAGGCATATGGACATTCAAAGGACTTTTATTGTCACATGGAGGAATAAGGATTATTCTGGCAATGGAGGAATAAGGATTATGTGCTGGTAGATAAGAGTAGGTCTTGGCATCATGTTTAGCACAGTGGGCTGAGGGCCTGTCCTGGTGCTATGTTTATTACACAGCTAGTTAATAGCCTCCACAGTTCCCCTTTATCTTCATAGGTTCACTTTCTACCTGTGAAATACTTAGGGGGGTTTTCCTACATTAAAAGTATCCAGAGATTTTTTTCATGAGATTATTCCCTGTGATGCAGCTGTAAAGATGATGACTTGTTCAAAGATGTTACTGTTGGAATGGTATAGCTAATGATTTCAGCTGCAATCATGAAGGGAAGGTCAAAGATGATTCAGTTCGGGGTAATTTAAACGTACAATTTAGTGAACTGACATTAATTTTCCCTTGCAGAAAATAAAGGACGTAGAATTATAAGGGAACGGTGGCATGTTGGTGAAAAATACAGGAACTAGCTTTTGTTTTAAGCTCACTTTAAAGGATATGAGCCTTGCAGGCAAGGGTAGCCTTTATGTCTATCCCCACTTGTCCTGAAGGTGGTGCGGGTGAGCCACCTTCTGACATGACTTTAGTCCTGCTGCTGCTGTACTCTTGTGATTTTTGCCAGTGAGTTCCAGGCTTTACAACAATGGCAATGAGGGAATGGTGGAATTACAACATGAAGGATGGTGCGCGACTTGGCAAAAACCTGCAGGTAGTGACGTTTATGACCTTGTTTCCATTGTATTTAGAGGTAGGTGGGTTTGGGTGTGTTGTGGGAGCCTGGGGGAGGTACTGGAGTACATTTTGAAGATATTACACAATATAGCTGGAGTGTGCCAGTGATGGAGGGAATGAATGTTTATACATTCATAAATACATTTTACTTATGTCCTTCCTGAAGTGTGGTGACCAGAACTGCACACAGTATAATAGCTGTAACCTAATTTAAGTATTTATAAAGTTGTACCATAACCTTTTTTCCCTTTATATTCTATATCCTAACTAATAAAGGCAAGTCAACCAAATCCTTGTATTACACAAGGAATTGGGGCACTGATTTCCCATGGGTGGCAAACAAAACCCCACAGACCAAGGGAAAACAATCTGAAGCATTCATGCATTACAGCTCAAGCCATAACCCTACTTAAGTTGCTGATTTCTGGTGCTTCATACACTTACCCCACACTCCAGACCCAGGCTCGGTTGTAAACGTACCGGCATTCCAGATCCTGACTCCAGATGCACACCAACTATTGATATTTCACTACTTGCAGCAAACAAATCAAATGCAATCCACCACATGGCAAAACCATTCACTAAACACACCAGGGAAGGGTTCTGGATAAATATCACCATGCTTACCAATATTGCCAGTAAGACACAGCAAACACACACGTGCATGGATTCATGGATATTGAGTGAGTAGAGAACAAGGACTTGGTCCAGGCAATGTGCCTTCTTCACCCCTTTAGCTGTGTTGCTGTCTTCAGTCAACTTTGCATGTGAATACCAAGGTCCTTTTGTCCCTTGGTGCGTCCAAGGGTCCTATCATTTATTGTGTACATCATCCGAAATGTACCACTTTACATTTTTCAGGATTAAATCTTCCACCATTTCACTGGCCAAATTACCAAATGAACTATCTCACTCCGGAGCCAAAGACAACCTTTATCACCATCCACAATGTCACTGTCCTCATATAATTTGCAAACTTATTAATTAAATAACTCCTACATTCACATCCATATATCCACATCATGTATATAAAACACAGCAATGATCCTGGTAGCAATCCCTACTAGTGGTCACCAACATCCAATCCTGCACATAATCCATATGCCTCATTCTCTGAATATTCATGGATATATTCAAGAGTCTCTTAAATGCCACCACCCCGGCATGATCTCTTAGGATCCAAGGAGAGATAGCTCAATGGACAGAAAATTGGCTTCATGGAAGGGTGATGGTTGAAGGTTTGTTTTCAGACTTGAAGCCTCGGGGCTCAGTGCTGGGCCCATTGCTGTTAGTCATCTATAGCAATGATTCGGATGAGAATGTTAGCAAGTTTGAAGCTGACACAAAGGTGGGTGCTATTGTAGATAGAGAAGATGGTTGTCAAAAATTGCAACAGGATCTTGATCGGTTGGGCAGATGGGCTGAGGAATGGTTGATGAAATTTAATACAGACTAATGTGAGATGTTGCATTGTGGGAAATCTAACATGGGAAGTACCTACACAGTGAATGGTAGGGCTTTGGGGAGTGTTGTAGAGCAGAGGGATCTAGGAGTGTAGGTTTATTGTTCCTTGAAAGCTGCATCACAGGTAGATTGATGGTCAAAATGGCTTTCGGCACTTTGAGTGCAGTTGGGAAGTCATTTTGCAGTTATACAAGATGTTGGTGAGACCACATTTAGAGTATTGTTTTCAGTTTTGGTCACCATGTTATAGGAAAGATGTTGTCAAATTTGAAAGGATGCAGAGAAGATTTACGAGGTGTTGGCAGGACTCAAGGGCGTGAACTATAGGGAAAGATTGAGCAGGCTGGGACTTTATTCCTTGGAGTGCAGGAGGATGAGGGGTGATCTTCTAGAGATGTACAAAATTAGGAGCGAAATACGCACAATCTTTTGCCCAGAGTAGGGGAATTGAGAACCAGAGGACAGAGGTTTAAGGTAAGGGGGGAATGATTTAGTTGGAACCTGAGGGATATTTGTATATGGAACGAGTTGCCGGAGGAGGTAGTTGAGGCAGATACCATTGCAATGTTTAAGATGCATTTAAATAGGTACATGGATAAAATAGTTGGTTGGTGTGGGGAAGTTGGGCCGAAGGACCTGTTCCCACTCTGTATGACTCTATTGCAGCGTGTCGCAGGCACTTATCACCCTCTGTATAACAAAAATATGCCCGATGCATCTCTTTTAATCTTTGCCCCTCTCATCTTCAAGGTATGCCCTCTAGTATATGATATTTCCATCTTAGGAAAAAGGTCTACTCTATCTATGCCTCTATTAATTTAAATACTTCCATCAGGTCTCCCCTCAACCTCCTGGCATTCCAGAGAAAACAATCCAAGTCTATCCAACCTCTTCCTCTAGCTAATACTCCCAAATCCAGGCATCATTCTGGGAGACACAAAATGCTGGAGTAACTCAGCGGGTCAGGCAGCATCTCTGGAGAGAAGGAATGGGTGACGTTTCGGGTCGAGACCCTTCTTCAGACTGATGTCAGGGGAGAGGGCGATACATAAATAAGGAAGTGTAAAGTGTGAAAATAGGACAAGGGGAATGGAGATCAAGGAAAATGTAGAATAGATCATTGTTGGCTGGGAGTTAGCTGCTTTTTTTTAATCTCTGTTCAAAGCAAACAGATAAAATGTAGTCGGAGACAGTAGGACTGGTCAGAGAACTGGGAAGGGGGAGGGATGTAGAGAGAGGGAAAGCAAGGGTTACTTGAAGTTGGAGAAGTCAATGTTCATACCGTTGGTTGTAAGCTCCCCAAGCAAAATATGAGGCATTGTTCCTCCAATTTGCGCTGCGCCTCAATCTGATAATGGAGGAGGCCCAGGACAGAAAAGTCAGTATGGGAATGAGAGGGGGAGTTAAAGTGTTTAACAACCGGAACATCAGGTAGGTTTAGCTGAACTGAGTGGAGGTGCTCCGCAAAACGATCGCTGAGCCTGCGCTTAGTCTCGCAGATATATAGGAGTCCACACCTGGAACAGAGGATACAGTTGGAGGAGGTGCCTCACCTGAAAAGACTGTCGGGGTCCTTTGACGGAGTCGAGGGGGAAGGTGTAGGGAAAGGTGTTGCATCTCCTGCGGTTGCAGGGGAAAGAACCTTGGGAGGGGGTGGTTTGGGTGGGAAGGGACGAGTTGACCTGGGAGTTGCGGAGGGAACGGTCTCTGCGGAAAGGGGTGGAGATGGGAAGATGTGGCTCGTGGTGGCGACGGCTGATGGGGTGGAAGGTTAGGGCTAGGGGGACTCTGTCCCTGTTATGACTGGGGGGAGGGAGAGCAAGAGCAGAGCTGTGGGATATCGAGGAGACCCTAGTGAGGGCCTCATGTATGATGGAAGAGGGGACCGCCCGTTTACTAAAGAATGACATCTCCGATGTGATAGTATGGGACACCTCATCTTGGGCGCAGATGCGGCTTTGACAGAGGAATTGGGAGGAGGAGTAAATGTCCTCTACACCCTTTCCAAAGCCTTCACATCCTTTCTATATTGGGGTGCCCAGAACTGCACACAATACTCCAACTGCAGCCTAAACAAAGTCCCATTAAGCTGCATCTTGACTTCCTGACTCTTATATTCAATAGCCCGGCCAATGAAGGCAAGCATGCCATATATGTCTTCTTTACCATTCTGTTACTTGTGTTGCCACTTTCTGAGAGTTACGGACTAGGTCCCCAAGATCCCTCTGTACATCAATTGTATTAAGAGCATAGCACAGATCCTTGTGGAACGTAACTGGTCACAGACATCCAGTGTGCTGCTTGATGCATGTTCTAATTTCCATGAGAGTAAAGGCTTTGTCACCAGTTCATGGCAAGCTGCTGTGTAGGAGTAAGCGGGTGAGGAAGAGAAGGCAAAAGGGGTTGTAACCTGGTTGGGTATCTGGCAATGTTGGTGTGTTTGTAAGTGCGACTCAAAATCCTTTTCACCACCAATCGCCATTTTACCATCCCCATTGCTGACCAGCGCAGTATGTGCTTGGCCACATTACCAAAATAAAAGCTTACACAAAATAAAAATTTGAACCAAAACTGTAAATCGAATTTACCACGTTGAAATGAAATATTAAACTGGTCACCCATATCGTTCCCTTTTGCTTGTCCTCACACTCTTCTGCCATTCTACTCCAATGCTTACATTGTGACAGGTGTTGGTTTGTTCACTCTCACTGGAGAACAACTTTGACAATCTTGTAGGCTGAAAGATACAACATTGGACTGCATGGTTGCAGCATGGGTAGCTGCACTCTTGGCTGACAGCAGGGTCCACAGCTCACAGGCAGCAATGGAATATTGCCATCAAAAGAGAGGCAAGCAGAGTTGGTCTCTTCACAACCACTGTTACTGGGGCGGCAGGGGCAGCACGGTGGCGCAGTGATAGAGTTGCTGCCTTACCGGAGACCTGGGTTCGATCCCGACTATGGGTGCTGTCTATACGGAGTTTGTACGTTCTCCCCGTGCGTGGGTTTTCTCCGAGATCTTCGGTTTCCTCCCAGACGTACAGGTTTGTAGGTAAATTGGCTTGGTGAATGTACAAATTGTCCCTAGTGTGTGCAGGATAGTGTTAATGTGCAGCGATCGTTGGTCGGCGGGTCCCAGTGGGCCGAAGGGCCGGTTTCCATGTTGTATCTCTAAACTAAACACCATCAGTATATTGCCTCAGTCATCCTTGTAATCAATCAGGGCGTTGCAAAGTACTGTTTTAACCTGCAGGCTTCTTTAGACTCTGGAGTTTCTCTTTATTTAATCTAACGGCATCATGTATGGCAGAGACATTGTGAGTCGAAGGAGCTGTTCATGTATTGTACTATTCTATGTCATCCCAGAGCAGTAAATGGTGCTTACATGATCAAAGTTTAATCATCCTAGATGTCATTCATCTTTTGTCGCAATGAAAGCTGAACAACTGGCCATCTGACTTTGCAATAAAATTAGGTCCTCAACTGCGCCAACTGGTCATGAGGACACGAGAAATAGGAGCAGGAGTACGTACGCCATCTAGTCTATCTACATAACTGGAGTCACAAAAGGTGGCCAGTTCCTTTGAAGCGGCACCCGAAGCACAAAATGTATTCACATAAAAGGAGGAAGTATAAACACTGGGATGGAATATTAGGGCCAAAATGGCCTGTTTCCATGGAGCAAATATTTCTTTGATTACAATGAAAATTAGTTGCCTGTCACTTACCACAATCCACCAGCAATCTTTCAGAATCATTGGTGCTTCAATGAATGGAGCCATCAGTAATTTCCACTGTTGTTTCCTTCATAAGTCCAGGTCATTTATTTAAAATATGAGAAATCCCTGACATCGATAGAACGTATCTGAACATTTTGTGTTGCCCTTCTCATCCTGTTGTCTCGCCAAAACTTTAGCTACATTCTCTTCAGTTGTTGTTTTTACTATCTTCAGCATTTATGTGGGCATTTAACAATAAGTTAAAAAATAATTACCTCCTCTAGCATTTCAAGTTCCTCTTCCAGCTGCTGTGTTTCCTCCTTCACGGCCATCAAGAATTCAGTAACAGATTGTCGAGGATGCATTCCTTTTTCAAACCGGTTGTACATACTCCTCCAAAACCTGCACAAAACACAATCTCCAATTAGTATTACCAAATGGCAGGAATTATTTGAGCCAAATTTTGGCAATGCCGAAAATCTGAAATAAAAACAAAAAACGCATGAAGCACTCTGGCAACATCTGTAGAAACAGAAAGAGTTACATTCAAGTTCTGACAAAGGGTCTCAGAGTTGAAACGTTAACAGTTTCTCTTCAGATGCTGCCTTTCAATGAGTGTTTCCTAAGGCTCTAGAAGGCACTGGTCAGGCCGCATTTGGAGTACTGCGAGCAAATTTGGGCCCCGTAGTGAGGAAGGGTGTGCTGGCTCTGGAGTGGGTCCAGAGGAGGTTTACAAGAATGATTTCAGGAATGAGTGGGTTAGCATATGATGAGCATTTGACAGCACTGGGCCTGTACATGCTGGAGTTTAGATGGTTCAGGGGGGGGGGGGGCTCATTGAAACTTACAGAATAATGAAAGGCATAGAGTGGATGTGGAAAGGATGTTTCCACTGGTGGGAGAGTCTAGGAACAGAGGTCACAGCTTCAGAATTAAAGGGTGCTCTTTTAGAAAGGAGGTGAGGAGGAACTTCTTCAGTCAGGGGGTAGTTAATCTGTGGAACTCATTGCCACAGAAGGCTGTGGAGGCCTTGGATCAGTGGATATTTTTAAGGCAATGATAGGCAAATTATTGATTAGAATGGGTGTCAAGGGTTAAGGGGAGAAGGCAGGAAAATGTGGTTAGGAGGCAGAAATCAGCCATGATTGAATGGCGGAGTAGACTCGATGGGCCGAATGGCCTAATTCTACTCCAAAAATGTGTGGATGTGAACTTGTTTCCAGTAATTTCTGGTTTTGTTCCAGAATTCTGAAGTTATGTCTCACAGAAGCTCATCTGACATAGAAAAGAAATAGTTGGAGCAATAACTTTGTAAAAGGAAATAGTATGATTGCACTGAATCTTCCTCTTACATATTTCCTATTATTCATACTTCATTTCTGCCTTCTCCAACATTCAATAGTATCAGTTCAAAAATATAAGAAAAGTCATAAGACCCTTATATTTAACTGATGAATCATCTATAATCCTGTTCTGTTTTCATAAAGTCAAATATTGCATTGATAAAGAAAGAAAATTAATGGTTAATTATAGGTCAATAATAAATGTAAAAATTATTGTTCGGCATTATCAATACCAGGAATAACTTCTCAACAAGCACTTTCTATGTGGGTCAATGAAAATATTCCTCATGCGAGGGATAGATCGGGTAGATGCACAGATTCTCTTGTCCCGTGTAGGTGAATCGAGGATCAGAGAACATAGGTTTAAGGTGAAGGGGAAAAGATTTAATAGGAATCTGAGGGGTAACTTTTTCACACAAAGGGTGGTGGGTGTATGGAGCAAGCTGCCAGAGGAGGAGGTTGAGACTGGGACTATCCCAACGTTTAAGAAACAGTTAGACAGCCACATGGGTAGGACAGGTTTGGAGGGGTATGAACCAAACGCAGGCAGGTGGGACTAGTGTAGCTGGGACATGTTGGCAGGTGTGGGCAAGTTGGGCTGAAGGGACTGTTTCTATACTGTATGACTGTATGTATGGTTAAGTAAAACTCTAAACTAGCCAAAATCCTTTTTAATTTGTTTCCATAAATTGATGAAATTTTGTAATTTCGGGACTACTGTATATTCAGACAATAAATAATGTTCAGACAGTTGTGAAACTATTAGTTTTTGGTGAGGTGTGAACAAAAATGGTCTCTAAAGATTTGCATTCTCCAACATGTTCATTGCCAATGATCAATAATGGTCATTCAGTAAATGGACTGCGAGGGTATTTTGGTATTGTAACCAGTACTCTATGCCTAGTTACTCATTGGAGAAGATTTTATAAAAACAGCTTCATGTTCAGGAAGTAAAACAATTGGAAATCTATTGAGTAAGAAGAGACACACAATTAGCTGAATAAAATGTTTAGAACCCAAGGTAGAGATTCTTAACCAGCAGTAATTGGGTAAAATTGGCAGTCACAGTCCAGAATCTTGGCAGTAAATCCACAATTCAGCGCTTTTTTTAGGTGACTGTTCAAATTAGAAATTGATCACGAGTCACATCTTCCTCTCTGAGTGGTTCTGGGACTTTGTTGTGCACACATCACCTGCTGCATTTTCCTTCAAAATAGACGATTGATTTTAAAAGATGCAGCATGGAAACAGGCCATTCGGCCCACCGAGTCCACGCCGACCATCACATTAGTTCTATGTTATTCCACATTCGCATCATTGGAGCAATTTACAGAGGCTAAATAACCTACAAACCCATTCGTCTTTGGGATGAAAAAGGAAATGTACCTGGAGGAAACCGACATGGTCATGTGGAGAATGTGAAAACTTCACACACTCTGCTGCCAAGGCCTGGATCAAACATGGGTCTCTGGCACTGTGAGGCAGCAGCTCTACCAGCTGCACCACTGTGCCATCCTAAAGTAGATGTCATTCAAAAGCAATTCATTAGCTATTGTGTGTTTTGAGACAGTCCAAGGATATTAACAGTACGATATTGATAAAGTGTTTTCCTTCTAATTTGTTCTCAAAGATAGTGGTGCAAAATAATAATGAAATGCCAAAATAATGCACCAACCTGAAGTTAGATGGAGCTGTATGAGGCCTCAGGACTCCTTGAGTTTGACTATGATTTTGTCTATACAGGGGATTTTTATAATCTACACAATTTTTCCACAGATGAGCCCATAGTGAATGAGTTTTCTCCTTAATTCTGTCAAAAAAAGAAAACAATTACAACACAATTAAACCAACTTCCACCTGTCAGAGTGAATTGATAAAAAGATCCAGCAGAAAATACAAAGATGATTAAATATCCAACTAACAAAGATCTGCTGCATATATTGTATTAAGGATGACTTACAAATTTATTTGTCCAAAAAATCATAAGGTCATAAGTGATAGGAGTAGAATTAGGCCATTCGGCCCAAAAAGTCTAATCCGCCAATCAATCATGGTTGATCTATCTCTCCCTCCTAACCCCCCCATTCTCCTGCCTTCACTCCATAACCTCTGACACCTATAGTAATCAAGAATCTATCTATCTCTGCCTTAAAAATATCCACTGACGGCCACCACAGGCTTTTGTGGCAAATAATTCCACAGATTCACCACCCTCTGACTAAAGACATTTCTCCTCATCTCCTTCTTAAAAGAACATCCTTTAATTCTGAGGCAGTGACCTTTAGTCCTAGACTCTCCCACTAGTGGAAACATCCTCTTCACATCCATTCCATCCAAGTCTTTCATTATTCTCTATATTTCAGTGAGGTCCCCCCTCATTCTTCTAAACTCCAGCGAGTACAGGCCCACTGTGGACAAACGTGTGGCACCTTATCAAAGGCTTTCTGAAAATCTAAGTAAACACCATCCACTGACTCTCCTGTCTTACTATTTACTTCTTTCGAAGAATTCCAGCAAATTTGTCAAGCAAGACCTCCCCTTCACAAAGTCATGCTGACTCTGGCCCATTTTATCATGAACTTCTATTCCGTAACCTCATCCTTTATAATGGATCCTTTATAAAATCTTACCAACCACCGTAGTCAAACTAACCGGCCTATAGTTCCCACTTTATTCCCCATTATCACTTCTCCTGCATCATTCTCCAGCAGTCCAACTTCCACTCTTGCCAATTTGTTACTCTTTATATAACTGAAGAAACTCTTGCTATCTTCTTTTGTATTATTGGCTAGCTTACCTTCGTATTTCATCTTTTCTCCCCGTATTGCCTTTTTAGTTACCTTCTGTTGATCTTTAAAAGCTTCCCAATCCTCTGGCTTCCCACTACTCTTTGCTATGTTATACGCCTTCTCTTTTAGTTTTATACTGTCCTTGACTTCCCTTGTCAGCCAAGGTCACCTCTTTCTTCCCCCTAGAATTCTTCTTCCTCTGGAATGAAAAAATCCTGCATCTTCTGGATTATTCCCAGAAATTCCTGCCATTGCTGTTCCACTGTCACCCCTGCTAGGGGTCCCTTTCCAGTCAACTTTGGTCGCCCCCTTTGTTCAGCTGCAATATCGACACATCCAATTTCACCTTCTCCCTCTCAAACTGCAGATTAAAAGTTAAAAGTTATCATGTTGTGATAACTACTATATCAATTTTAGTCTTTTATGCAAAAAAGAATTATTCAGGTCAAAAAGCTGGAGAAATCTGTGTTCTTGCATCCAGAAATTTGAGATGAAGTGTATCTAGAGGCATGAAATTATTTTATTTTTTTAAAAGCTGGACTTATTATATTCTGTCTTTCTCAGGTTTATATTGAAGGTAGAAAATTTATCGTAAACATGAATCCTCACGAACTGGTTAGACGGTTATGTGTAGAAAGGTACTGCAGATGCTGGTTTAAACTGAAGATAGACACAAAAAGCTGGAGTAACTCAGTGGGACAGGCAGCATCTCTGGAGAGAAGGAATGGGTGACGTTTTGGGTCGAGACCTTCTTCAAAAAGTCACCCATTCCTTCTCTCCAGTGATGCTGCCTGTCCCGCTGTGTTTTTGTGCCTATCTTTAGTTAGACAGGTACATGGATAGGACAGGTTTTGAGAGGTATGGAACAAATGCGGGTAGGTGAGACTAATGTAGCTGGGACATGTTGGCCAGTGTAGGCAAGTTAGGCCGAAGGGCCGGTTTCCACACTGTATCACTCCATAACTGGAAACTTATGCCACCGGAGGGAACTAAAATTAGAAACATAGAAACATAGAAACATAGAAAATAGGTGCAGGAGGCCATTCGGCCCTTCGAGCCAGCACTGCCATTCATTGTGATCATGGCTGATCGTCCCCAATCAATAACCCGTGCCTGCCTTCTCCCCATATCCCGAGAATTCTGAGAAGAACCTTTCTGCAAATGGATTAATAATGCCAAATGATTCGCAAAACAGACAAAGTTAACGGCAGATGAGAGAAGGATTAGCTGGAATCAACAGTCGATATATTCCATATATAACAGTCGATATATTCCTATATATTTGTAAATATAAAGTACAAAACAAAATATGTTGAAAACCATTTGCGACAAATTCTGTCCTACTAT
This sequence comes from Malacoraja senta, assembly GCA_038087875.1. Classification (NCBI taxonomy): domain Eukaryota; kingdom Metazoa; phylum Chordata; class Chondrichthyes; order Rajiformes; family Rajidae; genus Malacoraja; species Malacoraja senta. Next base: position 306,618,102 of record CM075977.1, on the reverse strand, counting down.
AACAAAATTAAAAGGCAGTGATGAGCTCATTTGTAAAGGTTGTAAAACTTTATATAAAGGTACTCAGTAACAAAGTTTCAATGTTTGCACAATTCGAAAAGAGTATCAAAATGTATTTGCAATTGCACTATTTAAGTCAGGCTTTACATTTGGCATAAAATCAATTAATTAATCACAAATATATGAAGAGGACAAATTTGACTGTGAATGAACAATTTTGTTTCTTTCCTCCATTAAAAGTTATTTTCTGAGGGTAAATGCGTACATCTTTATTTCTCCCGCTAAGATGTGAACTGTGAGATGTATCTGCATAGTATTATGGTGAAGATAGACATAAAATGCTGGAGCAACTCAGCGGGACAGGCAGCATCTCTGGAGAGAAGGAATAGGTAACGTTTTCGGTTGAGACCCTTCTTCAGACGTTATGGTGATATTGAATAAAAACTTTCTTCTGAAGACGAGCAGGACAAGTGTTTAGGATGTTAAGCGTTTTATTCACTTTTCTTGTTCTGATAATGGGTCAATGACCTGAAACACTGTTTACCTCTCCACAGGTGCAGCCTGACCTATTGAGTATTTCCACCATTTACTGTTCTTATTTAAGACATCCAACATCTACTAGTTTGTTTTTCATTGCTTTTCAATATTTAAAACATATCTTACCTCAGCTCTTTGCTCTCTTTATTGTTGTTGCAAATAAAATTACCAAATTGGCAAGAGTAGACATGATGATGAATGTGCACCAGAAATCTTTCATTGAACTCAAAGGCACAAGGAAATTGTTCCATTAGTTGCCAGACACAGTCAAAAAACTGGTCAATTACTGGTGAAACCTCCCTAGGATCACCGTCCAAGTGACTGCATCTGGAAACAGAAGGGCAAGGTGGAGTTGTCAGATTCTTGTTGGAAGACAAAATATAAAAGAAAATACTCCATTCTGATAGTTTATACCTATATTCTCCAACAAGATTTACTGCATAGCCACACGTTGCTATGATAGTACACTTTTACCCACATGCAGCAATGTTAGTAAGAAATAAATGCCTTGCATACAACAAAACGTGCAGGTAAAACTATTTATTTATGGGAGAAACTTCTGCATGCAGCCAATGAAGTAATGGTTTAGGTATAGAAGCATACTCTTTGGAAATACAAGTACAGTAAACCCTTGTTTTTACAGACCACTTTATAATGGATTTCGGTTAAAGCGGACCTACCGAACTTCATCACCAGGCTGATATGCCGATGTCTCCCCCACCATTTCCTCGGCTGTGCTTGCGACACCGACCCCCGCCTGCTTCTTCTGACGCCACCCTGACCCGCACAGCTTTCTTCTGCCTCCACCACCTGTTTTGCTGTATTGAGACCTTTGAGCTTTGTAGCTTAGGGCATGTAAGGCTTTGGTTCAATGTTTCAGCTGAAAGAAGGCACCTCTGTCAATGCAATTCTTGCTCAGCTTAAATTTTACTGTTGGGTCTCTACACATGAAATGCCATACATTACACTCACTTATAGAGGCAATTGGTAATAATGGACCATTCCCCCCCGCTATGGCCTGTTATAACAAGGGTTTACTGTATTGCGATTACACATCCAAAAAATCCTACCATTGATCTTTTATTACAAACCCTAAATCCAATGTACAACTTCAAGATTCCCAATCAGCACATATGGGTGAAGCCTAACCAATTCTACTTGACTGTGACTAGTGTACAGACTTGTAAAGGCTATATACAGTTATCCCATCTGGTAACTCTTTCCTGTTCATTTGTAGATGGCTTCCAAGGGGTTCCAAGCTTCCAGGGCTCAGTGGTATAACCCGAGAAGAGGCAGATTTTCTTGTGGTTCAGTGAAGCCTTAATCCCAAAATGACCTAAAGCTTTGAAGTTTATCAAAATATATCCTGCAAACTTAAAAATGCAAATAATTAAAACGGTTTTAAAAGTTACGCGCAAAAAAAGCAAATATGAAAGAAAGCTCCTACATTTGTCAGAGGGAATAGTTGAGCCAGGTACAATAACAACATTTAAAAGACATTTGGGCAGGAACATGGATAAGAAAGATTTAGATATGGGCTAAACGCAGGTAAATGGTTCTAGCCTAGGTGGGGCGCCTTGGTCGACATGGGCAGGTTGGGCCAAAGGACCTGTTTCCTTGTTGTATGATTCATTAAGCAAACTGATTACTCAAATGGCTATCCACCTTGTAATAACAAAATATCTAATGGAAAACAACAACAGAATAGTCGACCAGCACTGTATGCGATGACATTCAGGAATCCATGACTCTCACAAGGGTCAATGGTGAAAGCCGAAAGGAAGCTGTAGATCAAGATTGTTAAGGGCCTGTCCCACTTGGGAGACCCTCCACCGCGGGTTCTGGTGATCTTAAGTGACTAAAAAAAAAATCAAGGTCGCAGTGACCTACGACCTCCTACGACCTTCCTCGACTATGTGTATGACTATGTTGAAGACCTCCCTCGACTATGAAGAAGACCTCCTTCAACCATTTTGAAGACCGGCTTCGACCATATACGTTTTACTCGAGGATGGACTCTGGCAAATTGGTCCGCGAATGAGCACGACCCCCTTCGACCTCAGAGGACCACACCGAAAACCAACAACGACCAGTGACGAGTGTCTACAGCTCAAATGATCACCTGATAAAATGATGTCATGTCTGCATTTTTTTCTCACTAAAAAATGCCTCCCAGGTTTTTTTTGTAATCATTCTGAACCATGCATGCAAGGAACTAGTTTGGAGGATGTTAGTAAAAATACAACTACTGCTGTTTGCAGTAGACCTTTTGTTTCAGCAGCCTTTTAAGAAAGGCAGAGGGGGAAGAGCAAGGGTGAAGATTAAGCACAAGAGGTCTCAATGGGTGAATGGAGATGATGTGATGGACTGTCCCAGTACACCAGATGACTGGAAGAGAGTGGCGCTGGGCTTTGACAAAAGATGGAACTTTAAGCACACATGTGGGGCAGTGGATGGCAAGCATGCCATTCTTGTCCCTGTCCCTGTACCCCTCCTTTTCCTTATCGTACAGGATGGCATTCTGCTGGAACCATTCCTCAAGGACCCCCTCCTGCTGCCTGGTGAAGACGTAGGGGCATAACCTCCTCCAGCCCTCCCTCACCACCAATGGGGCATCTGCCTCTGATGCTGTGTCAGACACAGGAGAAAGGGCAGTTTTGCTGCCTTCAAATGAGGCAGTGACGGATGGGGTGGTGGTGGGGACATATACTACCACCCTGGTCTCCTCCTCCAGGGGTCTCTCATGCAGGGCTACCTCCTCCTGCACTATCGCCTCCTGTGGCATCACCTCCTGCCACTCCTCCTCCTGGGTGGGCAACACCTGCATGGCAGGTTTTTTTTAGGGTTGTGCCCTCCCCCTGCGCTGCTGCCTTTTTGGTGCCATCTCTAAAACACAAGTTCTCCAAAAAACTCTCCAGCTATGAATGAACATGCCATGGAGTGACAGAGGTCACGTGCTGCTGTTTAATTACCTTTTTTTTCTACTGACCTTTTTCACCCCGGAGCTATTACCTTCGACTACCTTCGACCACCTTCCAGTACCTACGACTAGCATCACGACCTACTACGACCGACTTCGACTAGACCTACGACTAAAAGTATCGATTTTTCCCACGGTGACCTATTTTTAGTCGTGGTCAATTTTTAACATCTTAAAAAAGACGCCGCGACCTAGCTGAAGCCTCGACTACGCGGAGACCACTCTCGCCCATGAAGGAGAGTGACGAAGACCTCCTACGACCTCATGGCGACCTTCCGCGACTATGGGTCACGGGCAAGGTCGCCAGAACTCGCGGTGGAGGTCGCCCAAGTGGGACAGGGGCTTTATTTAGAACACTCAACAATGTAGGAAACAGGTAAGACAGCTCAGTTCACAGTGGAGATGAGATGCCAAAACTACTACATCCACTAATTAGATGAATGGGATCAGTAAGATTGACAAGAACCTCAGGGGAAATGCTGCTGTGTTCTGGTAAGGATCACAGAGAGATCCACGCAAGTGCGGTGCTGTCCTCCTTTTGAAGGAGGAAGTGGTGTTGTCTCTGCTTGAGTGGATGCCCATCCTCAACAGTCCCTGAAAGTCTGAATGAAGGGGGAACAGAAGAGCATCACTTTGATTCAAATCTGCTCTGACAGGTGATAATAATGACGAAGCAAGAGGAACATTCTACGTCACACTACCGGCTGAGTTAGAGAGCGCTCCAGGCATGACCTAACCATGTCACAGGAGACGTGAACATCAAATTCAGTAAGGGCGTCATAAACAATACAGACTTGAGCAAACTAGTACTATGAGCAAATTGGGGCCACATATTTGTGGAAGGACATGCTGGGCTCTGGAGAGGGTCCAGAGGAGGTTTACAAGAATTATTCCAGGAATGAGTGGGCGTTTGACAGAGTTTAGGATGGTTGAGGGGAGACCTCATTGAAACTTACAGAATAATGAAAGGCATAGATTGAGTGGATGTGGAAAGGATGTTTCCACTGGTGGGAGAGTCTGGGACCAGAGGTCATAGCCTCATAATTAAAGGACGCTCTTTTAGAAAGGTGGTGAGGAGGAACTTCTTTAGTCAGAGGGTAGTTAATATGTGGAACTCATTGCCACGGAGAGCTGTGGAGGCCAAGCCAGTGGATATTTTTGAGGCAGAGATAGACAAATTCTTGATTAGAACGGGTGTCAAGGGGTATGGGGAGAAGGCAGGAAAATGGGATTACGAGGTAGAGATCAGCCATGATTGAATGGCAGAGTATATTTGATGGGCCGAATGGCCTAATTCTATTCCTATAACTTGTGAACTTGGGTGTGCTACCTGATTGCAAATGGGGTGGAGGTATGCTGATCTCTGCAATATGAAAAATTTAATCTTCACTTTGTGGTGCGTAGGTCCCGAAATGAAAGCGAGGAGCCAGGTATTTCGGGAGGCACCTTTATTTATGTCCTTCCAGGTTGGGACCGGCGGGAGGACAGATGGAGTGACAGGCGGAGGAGCCGTGAAGGGGGGCGCCCTCGAAGCCGAGGTTGGGCAACCAGCACCGGCTGGTCAATGTCCAGATGTGCCGGCTTCAACTGGTCAATCGACACGGCCTCCGGCCGGCCCCCCATGTCCAACACAAAGGTCGCTGCCCGTGTTCCAGCACCCGGAATGGGCCCTCGTACGGCCTCTGGAGTGGCGTCCGGTGGGCATCACGGCGCAGGAAAACATAGGGGCAGTCCCGGAGGGCTGATGGCACGTGCGGGTGAAATGTCCCATGGCGGGACGTTGGGACGGGTGCGAGCCTGCCAACTCGCTCGCGAAGGCACTTTAAGGTGGATGAGGGCGTTCCCTGCTGCCCCGGCGCCGATGGCACGAACTCCCCGGGCACCGTGAGTGGCGACCCGTAAATGAGCTCCGCTGATGATGAGGCCAAGTCCTCTTTAGGAGCAGTCCGGATGCTCAGCATGACCCACGGCAACTCGTCCATCCAGTCTTCAGCACTGCCTTGAGCTGCCGGTGGAATCTCTCCACCAGGCTGTTAGCTTGCGGGTGATGAGCCGTGGAGTGGTGCAGCCGCACCCCCAGCAAGCGAGCCATGGCCGACCACAGCTCGGAGGTGAACTGTGGCCCCTGGTCCGAGATGTGCGCCGGCACCCCAAAGCGAGCAATCCAGTGCGCGGACAACGCACAAGCGCACGTAGCCGTTGACGTGTCGGCCAGTGATATGGCCTCAGGCCACCGTGTGAAGCGGTCCACCATCATGAGGAGGTGGGTAATGCCCCGGGACGGCGGGAGAGACCCCACAATGTCCACGTGGAGATGGTCGAATCGCCGGTGAGGAAGACCGAACTCCCGGAGGGGCGCCCGGACATGGCGCTGGATCTTCGCCGTCTGGCACGGAATGCAGGTGCGAGCCCAGTGGCCAACCTGCTTGCGCAGACCATGCCACATGAAACGAGCGGCCACCAGTGCCGTCGTCGCCCGGATTGATGGGCGACAGTCCGTGGATCACCTCGAAAACCCTCCGGCGCCAGTCGGCAGGGACGATGGGGCGCGGCTGACCGGACGACACATCGCACAGGATCGTCGCCCCTCCAGGACCGGGAGGGACATCCTCGAGGCGAAGGGCGGAAATGGCAGTCCGGTAGGCGGGCATCTCACCGTCCGTGAGCTGCGCCTCCGCCAGGGCAGAATAGTCAATTCTGGGCGCCACCTCGAACACGGCGTCGATAGCGGGGCGGGTCAATGCGTCGGCCACCCGGTTCTCTTTCCCCTCGACGTAGCGGATGGAGGTGGTTTATTCAGAAATGTAGGCCAATTGTCGCTGCTGTCATGCGGACCAGGGGTCGGACACTTTTGCCAGGGCGAAAGTGAGCGGCTTGTGGTCTGTGTAGGCGATGAACGGGCGGCCCTCCAGGAAGTAACGGAAGTGGCACACTGCCAGGTACAGAGCCAGGAGCACTGTATTTGGTCTGAGCGCGGTTGAGGTGCCGGCTGAAGAAGGCCAGGGGCCGCCAACCTCCGTCCGTCAGTTGTTCCAGCACGGCACCAACCGCCGACTCCGAGGCATCCACCGTAAGGGCAGTCGGGGCATCTTCCCGCGGGTGCACCAGCAGTACGGCCCGAACAAGGGCCTCCTTCACGCCGTCAAATGCTGCCACTCGACGTGCTTATGCCCACCCGCCAGAAGTTGATACAGCGGCCGCATGATGTGGGCCGCAGATGGCACAAAACGATGATAAAATGCCACCATCCCGACAAACTCCTGCAGGCTGCGCACCATGCATGGGCGGGGAAACCGACGGATGGCGTCGACCCTGTCCGGCAGGGGAACCGCGCCTTGCGAAGTCACGCGGTGGCCGAGGAAGCCGGTCCAGGCATTTCCTGAGAACGTGCACGGCTGGCGGCATTGCCGTGCAGCAGCACCCCAGCACTGGTGGTAGTAGCACCAGCGCCTCCTGCTGGTGGCACTTGGAGCTTGCTGGCGCTGGACTGCAGGTGCAGTACCTGACATGGCCGCGGGGGGCAATCTTATAGGCCTCCGGGATGCAGCTGTCACTCCTTCCACAACTCCCCCGCCCCACCGGAGGAAATTGGGAGCTGCCGGGGTGACGTCATCAGGGCACGCCATCCACAGCGCGTCGGCGCGCCTACCGAGGGCCCTGATGTCGGCGAAGGAGGCGTCCGTGAGCTGCAGACGGATGTAGGCTGGCAGCAGATGGAGGTAGGTACATTCAAACATTAGGCACAGCGTGTGCCCATCCAGGAGCGCAAACATCTCTTTTAGGAGGCCTGGGCCCTCCATATGAAGGAGCCTGGCAGCACGCTCCATCCTGCTGAGCCCATAAATCTGGAGCAGGAGCTCAAGGCCGAGGTATTTCTCGGTGGCAGGGGGGGCTGCGAGGAAGTCTGTGACCTCTTCAACCGTGTCCTGGTCGAGGGCCCCCACCAGGTAATAGAAACGGGTGGCATCGACAGTGATGCCCCGCAGGTTGAATTGGGCCTCCGCCTGCTGAAACCAGATGTGCGGCGGGTGGTCCAGAAGGTGGGCAATTTAACAGAGACCGCGCCAAGAGACAGGGCCGGGCCGGCCTGTGAGGTGGTAGGACGGGCTGTTTTCTCCATCATGACGACAATGGAGCGTCGGGGTCACCAATGTGGTGCGTAGGTCCCGAAATGAAAGCGAGGAGCCAGGTATTTTGGGAGGCACCTTTATTTATATCCTTCCAGGTTGTAGTGAAGTCCACGAGAAAAAGATGGCACCCAAACCCTTGCCTTTAAACCCTCTGGTTAAGGGCCGCCTCTGGACTGAACCATTCCGTGCCGAGGGGTTTGACAGTTAGGATGGCCCAACCCTTGGGAGCCGCCACAAATTGAACTTTATTCCAATCTATGAAAGTCCCAAGATGACATGCTGCTACTCAAGAGTCCAAAGCAAGAACTAGTGTTACCATGGTTTTGTTTTGTATCGTGATCGTATTTAAATAAATTATTTTTGTTACACAACCACAAAAAAAAGCTGGTCACCAGGCCTGGTCAAGCTGGCCATCCGATAGTCACGGCACCAGGCGGAAGAGACTCTGCCGGAGCTAGCTGCCTGCCCCTTTTCCGGGGTTATGTCCGTGCCCGGGTGGTGTAAGAGTGGGACAACGCGCTGTCCACGGGCACCCTGGGGGATTTCTGGGGCCGCTGGGCACTGCGGGGGGTTGAATGCATCCTTGACAAGGATTGTAACATAGTTGTATAGTAGTTTATTTAGTATATTTGTTTGTCTTGTATTATGGTGGTTTGTCTTGTATTATGTTTTGTTTTATTGTATTCAAAATATTATAGACAATAGGTACAAGAGTAGGCCATTCGGCCCTTCGAGCCAGCACCGCCATTCAATGTGATCATGGCTGATCATCCCCAATCAGTACCCCATTCCTGCCTTGTCCCCATATCCCCTGACTCCACTATCTTCAAGAGCCCTATCTAGCTCTCTCTTGAAAGTATCCAAGGAACCGGCCTCCACCTGAGGCAGAGAATTTCACAGACTCCCAACTCTCTGTGAGAAAAAGTGTTTCCTCGTCTCCGTTCTAAATGGCTTACCCCTTATTCTTAAACTGTGGTCACTGGTTCTGGACTCCCCCAACATCGGGAACATGTTTCCTGCCTCCAGCGTGTCCAAACCCTTAATAATCTTATGTGTTTCAATAAGATAACCTCTCATCCTTCTAAACTCCAGAGTATACAAGCCCAGCCGCTCCATTCTCTCAGCATTTGACAATCCTGCCATCCCGGGAATTAACCATGTAAACCTATGCTGCACTCCCTCAATAGCAAGAATGTCCTTCCTCAAATTAGGGGACCAAAACTGCACACAATATTCCAGGTGTGGTCTCACTAGGGCCCTGTACAACTGCAGAAGCACCTCTTTGCTCCTATACTCAACTCCTCTTGTTATAAAGGCCAAATGCCATTCGCTTTCTTCAATGCCTGCTGTACCGGCATGCTTAATTTCATTGACTGATGAACAAGGACCCCCAGATCCCGTTGTACTTCCCCTTTCCCCAACTTGACACCATTGAGATAGTAATCTGCCTTCCTGTTTTTGCTACCAAAGTGGATAACCTCACATTTATCCACATTAAACTGCATCTGCCATGCATCTGCCCACTCCCCGAACCTGTCCAAGTCACCCTGCATTCTCATAGCATCCTCCTCACAGTTCACACTGCCACCCAGCCTTGTGTCATGCTAACGTTACTTTGAATCCCTTCATCTACATCATTGATGTATATTGCAAATAAATTATTTTTAATGATTGAATAAATGTTTTGATTAAAAAAAAGAAAGAAAAAAGAAAGAAAAACAAGCTCCAAGGTTACCAAGCTCACGGATCTGGGTCTCTGCGCATCCCTGTGCAATTGGATCCTCGACTTCCTCATCCACGGACCACAGTCTGTTCGAATTGGCAGAAATACTTCTTCCTCATTAACAGTCCGTACGGGAGCACGTCAAGGCTGCGTGCTCAGCCCCCTGCTCTACTCACTTTACACTCATGACTGTGTAGCCAGACATAGCGCAAACTCCATCTTCAAGTTCGCTGACGACATCACCGTTGTTGGACGAATTACAGATGGTGATGAGTCGGAGTATAAAAGTGGGATCGAGCGATTGACCAAATGGTGCCAGCACAACAACCTGGCTCTCATTATCAGTAAAACCAATGAACTGATTGTGGACTTTGGAAGAGGAAAGATGAGGACCAACAATCCTGTTTATATCAACGGGACGATGGTGGAGAGAGTCAAAAACTTCAAATTCCTAGGCGTGCATATTTCCGAAGATCTTTCCTGGACCCAGCACGCTGATGAAATTATAGATAAAGCACATCAACGCCTCTACTTCCTGAGAAGATTACGGAGATTCTGTATGTCAGGGAGGATTCTCTTGAACTTCTACAGGTGTACAGTAGAGAGCATTTTGACTGGTTGCTTCATGGCTTTGTTCGGCAACTTGAACGTCCAGGAGCAGAAAAGACTGCAAAAAGTTGTGAACACTGCCCAGTCCATCACCGGCTCTGACCTCCCTACCATCGAAGAGATTTATTGGAGTCACTGCCTCAAAAAGGCAGCCAGCATCATCAGAGACCCACACCATCCTGGCTACACAGTCATTTCTCCCCGGCCATCGGGAAGAAGGTACAGGAGCCTGAAAACTGTAACATCCACGTTCAGGAACAGCTTCTTCCCTACAGCCACCAGGACAACCTCAAATAAGCTCTGAACTACATAGTCTAGTAATAATAATAACAATAATAGTCTAAGTGGGACCCGTTGGGTCCCTGTCACACGGGAGGCCTAGTCCCCCAACGCAACCCGTTCCCCAACGCAATATTCCACCACTCACCCGTTCCCCCAAACCAACCCATTCCCCCAACGCAATATTCCACCACTCACGCCTATCCCCCTCCCATCAAATCCACCCCTCCCTGTCCCCCTCTCCCTTCTACCCCCCTCCCTACCCCCCTGCACTCCACTACCCCTCTACCCCACTCCCTCCCTTTCTTTCCCCATCCCTCCCTCATTCCGCACTCGCTCCCCTCCCTCATCCCTCTCCCCCCCTCCCTCCCTCATCCTTCTCTCCCCCTTCCTCCCTCATCCCTCTCACCCCCTCCCTCCCTCATCCCTCTCTCCCCCCCCCACCCTGTGCTGTGGGCCGGGCTGCGGCGCTCTCTCTCTCTCTCCATGTAACGCTGCAGTGCGTTAGGGTCGTAAGCAGCACCAGGTGAGTAAACAGGTGAAAATCGGCGCACTATCACGTACCATTTTTGCGCAAATAGAAAAACCGTGCAAACCGGAACAGCACAAGATCAGAGTTTCAGTTATGTAAGATTATTGCACTACTATTATTTGTTTTTTGAGTATGTGTGTGTGCATGTGTGTGTATATATATATATATATTTGTGAGTGTGTGTGTACTTGTGAATATGTGTATATATACACACTGAACTTTTTTTGTTCTCTCGTTTATCATATTGTTTACAGTGTACTATGTTTACACATTCTGTTGTGCTGCAGTAAGAATTTCATTGTTCTATCTGGGACATATGACAATAAAAACACTCTTGACTCTTGACCAAACAAAGGACAAAGACATGATCACATTCACAAGTTATGGTCTGCTAAAGAACAGAAAACCATTGCACTAAAGGTAAAGTGCTGCTTTCAGACTCTTGTAGAGTTTGATGAAGAAGTGGAAAGCCTTACAGACGACCAGATCTACAAGTGGGATAAAGTGAATACAATCTATAAACAAAGCAGTGATGGACTACAGTCAGAAGGGAAGAAATTGAGAGGACCACATCCAGTAAATGGTATGCCTTAGAAAACAGGTGAATCCTGTAGAGAATGCTGTTCGACAGAAAATTCCAGAGATTAAAGGATAAATACCAGGTGTAGTAAAGCAAGACACCTCAGGAATTTAAAAGCTTTATTAAACAAAACAAATGCAACTAATATAATAATCTGGTGACTCAACAAGAGGATGCAGCTGTCTATAATGAAACAAGGAAAATGGAGTGGCTTAGAAAGAACATTTTAAAAACTCTGAAGAAACAACCATCCAAGAGTCAGAAAGGATTTTGATCGCATCACAGATACCCTAATAAAGGATCATCCAAACAATTATCTATATTACTAAAAGTCTGATCTTGACCACTTCCTGTTGTTCTGTATATTGATTTTAGAAAAAACGCTGCCACTTACGGCTGTGATTTTTGGCCATCTTACTCAGAGTCCCCCTCCGCTGCGCAGGACAAGAGGATTTTTCCCATCGATGAAAAATAAAAGAGTTATTAGTGTTTAAAAAATGTTAAGATTCTCTCTCCTGAAGGCCACGCCCCTTCCTGAGGGACTATAAAACCCGGAAGTGTTGAGTGCCTCAGTCAGTCTCTGCAAGATGGGTGAGCGAGAGGGCCACGTCTCTCAGTCTGAGCTGTGAATAACACTGAACACATGTCTACTAAACCGTGAGTGTGGTTTTACTGACCTTGAGTGTCCTTAATGTGGTTTGAAAATGAAAATGTGGTTGGTTAGAAAAAGCAAAGCAAATGGTTGGTGGTGGTTGGTTTGAAATAAAGCACAGCAAATGGTTGGTGGTGGTTGGTTTGAAATGGCAAATGATTAAAAGTCTAAACTTGACAATCTCCTGTTTGCACTGTATATTGATTTTAGATAAAAAGCTACCACTTACGCCTGTGATTTTTGGCCATCTTACTCAGTCCCCCTCCGCTCATCAGGTACAGAGGATTCTTCCCATCAATGAGAAATAAAATGTTTTTAGTGTTTAAAAAATGTTGAGAATCTCTCTCCGGTCAATCATGCGATGAAGACCACGCCGCTTCTGGTGGGAGGGGGGGAGGGATTATAAAACCCGGACGTGTGGGTGTGGCTCAGTCCCTGCAAAATGGAAGAGGGAGAGGTCACGACTCTGTCTGAGCTGTGAATCATCCGAACACACTGAATGTCTACTGAATTGTGAGTGTGGTGTTTATGTGGTGTGTTGTGTGGTTTTATGGTGGTTTCATCCTGCTTGAAATGGTATGAAACTGCATTTGAATGTGGTGCCCTTGCACTCTGCATGAAATGGTATGAAATGGTATGGCGTCAAGTTGGAAAAGGGGAAGTACAACGGGATCTGGGGGTCCTTGTACATCAGTCTATGAAAGTAAGCATGCAGGTACAGCAGGCAGTGAAGAAAGCTAATGCCATGTTGGCCTTTATAACAAGAGTAATCGAATAGAGGAGCAAAGAGGTCCTTCTGCAGTTGTACAGAGCCCTAGTGAGACCACACCTGGAGTATTGTGTACAGTTTCGGTCCCCTAATTTGAGGAAGGACATTCTTGCTATTGAGGGAGTGCAACGTACGTTTACAAGGTTAATTCCCGGGATGGCGGGACTGTCATATGCTGAGAGAATGGAACGGCTGGGCTTGTACGCTCTTGAATTTAGGATGAGAGGGGATCTCATTGAAACATATAAGATTGTTAAGGGTTTGGACATGCTAGATGCAGGAAACATGTTCCCGATGTTGGGGGAGTCCAGAACCAGGGGCCACAGTTTAAGAATAAGGAGTAAGCTATTTAGAACGGCGACTAGGAAACACTTTTTCTCACAGAGAGTGGTGAGTCTGTGGAATTCTCTGCCTCAGAGGGCAGTGGAGGCAGGTTCTCTGGATGCTTTCAAGAGACAGCTAGATAGGGCTCTTAAAAATAGCGGAGTCAGGGGATAAGGGGTGAAGGCAGGAATGGGGTACTGATTGGGCATGATCAGCCATGATCACATTGAATGGCGGTGCTGGCTCGAAGGACCGAATGGCCTACTCCTGCACCTATTGTCTATTGTCTATTGTAACTGCATTTGAATTTGGTGGCCTTGCACCTTGCCTGAAGTGGTAGGAAACTGCACTTGAATTTGGTGGCCTTGCACCTTGCCTGAAGTGGTAGGAAACTGCACTTGAATTTGGTGGCCTTGCACCATGCTTGAAGTGGTATGAAACTGCACTTGAGTTTGGTGGACTTGGACCCTGCTTGAAGTGGTATGAAACTGCACTTGAGTTTTGGGGACTTGCACCCTACTTGAATTGGTATGAAACTGCACGAGTTTGGGGGACTTACACCCTGCATGAAGTGGTATGAAACTGCACTTGAATTTGGTGACTTGCACCCTGCATGAAGTGGTAAGAAACTGCACTTGAATTAGGTGGACTTGCACCCTACTTGAAGTGGTATAAAACTGCACTTGAATTCGGTGGATTTGCACCCTGCTTGAAGTGGTCGGAAACTGCACTTGAATTCGGTGGCCTTGCACCCTGCTTGAAGTGGTAGGAAACTGCACTTGAATTCGGTGGCCTTGCACACCCTGCTTGAAGTGGTAGGAAACTTCACCTGAATTTGGTGGTCTTGCACCCTGCTTGAAGTGGTAGGAAACTGCACTTGAATTTGGTGGCCTTGCACCCTGCTTGAAGTGGTAAGAAACTGCACTTGAAATTTTGGCCTTGCACCCTGTTTGAAATGGAATTTCAAGGAATAGCCGTGAGTTAACTGCCAGCCCACAAGCCATGAGTGAGCTGCCAGCACATCAGGCTTGAGTGACAGAGCTGCCATCCCAAGAATCCATTTGGCCCACAATGTCCATACTAGCCCTCTGGAAACCAGTCCCTTCAGCCCACAACACCCATACTAGTGCTCCAGAAAGCCCCCCCCCCCAACTGGCCACCAATATTGGAATTGGTGGAGAGGTGGAATATTGCGTTGGGGGACCAGCCCTCCCCTGTGAACTTGGGACCCAACAGGTCCCACTTAGTCTAGTATTATTATAATAGGCACACCTCGGATAATGCTAAATTAAATAGGCACACCTCGGATAAACCTAAATGCTTAAATGGCCATGATGTAACCCAAGTTTGCAGCATCCATCCTTGTCTCTCTAGGCACAGTAATCTGGGAAAAGACTGTGCCAGATGAATGGATCACTGGGGTTATAGACAGGAACGCTCAATGAATCTAATGAGTTGCATGCTACAGTTTTACTTGTGCCAAGATCAAAGTCCATTATCTATCAGAGGCAATTGATAGCATTCTCAGAAATAAGCCAGGCAGGTTTTAGAGAGAAAGGATACACTGACCAGATAAATAAAAGAGTAATGCTTATTTTGGTTATGGCAATCCTACATAAACATATATACCTTGAGAATGGTTTTGACAATACTCACAGAACCTGCTTCTAAACTAACAACATGTGAAAGGACATCAGATGGACAGCCTTTGTATCCCTTGACGATCTTGATTTTGCGGATGAACTTACACCCCAATAGCGAACACAAATGCAATTCCACCAGATACATCCAGCGAGTAAAACTCACCGTTGCCAATTCAGATACAGGATCTCATTCTCACTAACGTGAAATCAATTTTATTAATTGGGAAGCATCGTCAGTCAGGAGATTTGATTACGTAGGGTATCGAGAATAGAAATAACAAAACCAGGATCACCTGACTCAGAGCCTGCTTACTCCAACATATGCCTTGCACCATTTCAACATCTCAGTCAATACGGAGTTGTATTTCGTTTACCCTTTTTTTCTTGTACAGTTTCCCCTTCTGCAATGTATTGCTATGCTAATCTGTGGCCTGTTTTTGATATGTACACAAATTTATACTCAAACAGTATGATGAATTTTGGTGTAGGAAAGAACTGCAGATGCTGGTTTAAATCGAAACTAGACACAAAATGCTGGAGTAACTCAGCGGGACAGGCAGCATCTCTGAAGAGAAGGAATGGGTGACGTTTTGGGTCAGGTCTGAGGAAGGGTCTCGGCCCTAAACGTCACCAATTCCTTCTCTCCAGAGATGCTGCCTGTCCCGCTGAGTTACTCCAGCATTTTGTGTCTATCTTTGATGAATCTTGGTATTGGTTTATTCAATTTCCACTCCCCCCCCACCCCACCAGCCCCCCCCCCCCCACCAGCCCCCCCCCCCCCCTCCCCACCACCAAATTTTAGATTTTTATTGTAATTGAATAAGAGGGCAAAATAAATGGGATTTCATATTAACCAAACTTGTTGAAATGGTGCAAGGCTTATGTAGGGGCCGATCGGGCTGTGTGTCTGACTGGTTTCTGCTGTAAATCAAGCAATGATATTTTGTATAATTATAGCAAAAAGCACTTAGGACAACCTAACATAATTACATGTTCATTTAAATATCAATGGATTTTTTAAACTATTGCATTTCTTCTAAACCCTGGATATACAGTAATAAATCATGAAAATTAAGAATTGCAGGCGCTGAAAATCTGATATAATTTGCAAATAATTGATTTACTAACTATAAAACCATTCTTTGAGATACTGAAGTAATGCTTTAGAATATGAAGTATTAATCAAGCATTGAACCTTCAAGTTTTCCCTTTTCCTGGTAAAAGAAAAATTGTAAATTGTTTATGATGCAATAGTCCAAGGTCAGTCAAAGCTAGATTCAAAGATAAACATGGTATGCACTGTTTGTTCAGGTAACAAGGTCAACCTGGAGAGCGAACATAGAGCAGTTAACTAATAATACAAATCTAGAAAACTAATGGAAACGGCAGCAAAATTTTCCATTTCTAAATGGGAAAGACATAAAGGTTCTAAATTAAAAAAAAAAAAAATCAACAAACCAGTGTGCGCACTAGCCTGATGTTAAAGTAGGAACATGATATTTGGATGTCAGGAACCACCCCAACCATCAGTCATTGTCATTGCACTTCAGTCATTGTCAGCATTCATTTCAGTAGTTTACTATTAATGTTACTCGGGACATGCTTAATGCAGTCGGTTGATAAGAAGCAATGGTAGATCATATTTTTTAACATGTGATGCAAAATATTTAGCGGGATTTTAAAACAACTAACATCCATATGGAACAAAATATTTAACTCCAGTCTGTAAGCAATAAAGTGTTTTCACTATTGCATTCCAGCTCCATTTAAATATGTCTTTTTATATTGATCAAAATTTCAAAAGTTGATGGGAACTGTATCCCGACTGCAAATAAATCTCTGGGCAGATTATGACAATTGATTGCTTTACATTTTATGAAATCTTCATCTTTCATCGATTTTGATTTTTTTTTAATTTACCAAAGAATACATATTTAATATTTCTTTTCTGCTGTGTAAATTGTCTAAGCTTTTTCTAAAAACTTTTCTGAACAGTCATCCCAAGGAAGGAAATGAAAATATGACATGGAAATTTTCATTTAATGTGTTCTTAAAATGTTCAAAAAATATCCCTACTTTATTCAGTAATAGGTCATTTGCTCCGACTAAAACTGAATATCCTACTTTGTCTGTTTCTACACTCATTAGGTATTTAATTGTTTTGTTCAGTATGGTCAGAAGCTTAGATTAAACGTTCAATTGAACAATTACGTCCGACTACAGTGTAATTGCTTCACTTCAATATCTGCTTCAGTGCATCCTATTATTGGCACACAATGATGCCATAGATTGCCAGTGGTACGGACGTGTTCATTCATTTCAGTAGCAAGGTGCCAACTGGCTTTGTTCTGAACTCTATTAAAGTGATCCACTAATTTCAGTCTACTCAGTTCCTATGCCGCACTGGCAGCCACAACAAAGACTTGGCTGTTCAGTTAATGTTCTATTCAATCATACCCCACAGGACATTGATGGTGGGAGGCAAGCTGACAGTGCCGGGAGGACAATCAGGTCTTTCGTCTTTGAAAATGGTCATTGAATGATACCTCAGAGGCACAAATGTTGCATGTCACTTGCTAAGCTTGCAGCAATGTTACTCTGCTAATTGGAGAAGACACTCAATGGAAAGACACCGAAGGGTTAGATGAACAAAATACTTCAAGGTCCGAAGTAAGTAATTCCGTGGAAGTGCAAGAAAAACTTGATTGAGGCATGGACAATGCTTTACAAACCTCAAAAAGGATCATTCAGTCGAAGCTTGTGATTCTTCATGTGAGGTCAGCATAAAAGCTCATGAAATGGTTGGCATGTATTCTCAGATGTTTAACAATTGCCTTGGCAATGGACGACTGAGTGTCGCAATAACTGCATGTGCTCTTGCTGGGAAAAACAAACTCAAGATACTCCATGGGGAATGGATCTGGGATCCCTGTTATTTACAATATTTATGAATGGCATTGAACTGAATGCTCTTAAAAATCTCATTTTTCCTGGAGACAAAAAACATGGAAGGCAGATAATGAGTGAACAGGATATTGCCCAGTTTCAAACTTGAACAAATAGTAGGAGGATTCCTATATGAATAAATTTAGGAATAGGTAACAGTAAATATGTTTCCATGTTGAATTATTCTGTCAGAAGTTATGAGCAGAGAAAAAAGGTACAAGAGAAAATCCATCCCATCACAGTTCTTCAATAATGAGTGTGCGGTGCAATTAACAGGAACCATGAAGATATCATCGGACCACTTTTGTCCATACAGGAAAATACTCACCCAATTTTGCATGAGCAACTATTTCCCAGTCCAATTAATATTTCATTTCATTCCAAAACATACATTTTTAAATCCAGCTATTGGATTTTTTTTTAATGTATTAAATATTTCCTTATACAAGAAATAGAATATAAATATATGCGATGTACAATGACAAGCGTTTAATTCTCACCTGTGGTTAAATTTGTGTCCAAAGGAAACCCAGTCTTTTTCAATCAAAACCTACAAAAACAAATGTTAATATCTGGCATCACTATTGCAGAATTTGTATTTGTATAATCTTTGTTAATCATTCCGAACCTCATACTAAACTTTCCATTATCGCACAATCGCACTAAGCACACCAATACCTCTACTTCCTTCGAAGGATTAGGAAGTTCGGCATGTCCCCACAACCCTTACCAACGTCTACAATGCTCCGTAGAAAGCATGTTATCGGGATGCATCACAGCACAGTATGGGAACAGCTCCATCCGAGACCGCATGAAATTGCAAAGAGTTGTGGATGTAGCCCAGACCATCACACAAACCAACATCCCTTCCATCGACTCCATCTACACTTCACGTTGCCTTGGCAAGGCCACCAGCATAATCAAGGACCAGTCCCACCCCGGTTATTCCCATCTTCTCTCCTTTCCCATTAGGCAAGACGTGCTCAGCTATTATCAGGCAACTGAATCGTCCTCACACCAAATAGAGTGCGGTCCTGAGCTGCCATCTACGCCATTTGAGTCTCTCAAACGATCTTTAATCTGACTTTACTGGACTTTACCTGGCACTAAATGTTATACCCTTTATCCTGTATCTGTATACTGTGGACGGCTTGGTCGTAATCATGTATAGTATTTTCGCTGACTATATAGCAGGCAACAAAAAGCTTTTCACTGTACCTCAGTACACGTGGCAATAATAAACTAAACTAAATTATCAAATTGTGCTATGAGATCTCTCTCGCCAATGTCAGGCTTTAGTCCATCAAACTAGAACATTTCACTTTGGGACCAATTTGATGGATTACAGTGCATCATGAGAAAGAAAGCATCTCCACCAACAAAAGACTTCGCTTTATACTGCGCTCTGGATAACCAACCTAGCAATCTCTGTTGTGGAGCCTGACTCTACAACCATCTCATAACTGGATGATAGAACAGTTAAAGATCCAAAGGAGTAGAATGGATGGGTCAGCAGACACTTTTGTTCCCAAGAAGTGCATCCTTTTGGTTTCATTGACTTACATCTTCTTGCAAGTCCCATTAATATTGTTGTGATAATCCTTGGCTTAAATCATTTTCCTGAAAAAATTGCTATAGGTGGTCTAATAATTTTCATTTATTATGCAATTACCCACTGGGGATATTATAAAGTATCTTGACATTTGGGAGATTTGTTTCTGTGAGTTTGTGCAAGTGTCAAGTCAGCACAAATAGCACATTTTTACTTTTCGTTTTAGAGATACAACGCAGAAATAGGCCCTTTGACCCCCATCGACTGGCACACTAGCATGATCCTACACACACTAGGGACAATTTACAATTACACCAAGCCTATTAACCTAATTGCCTGCACATTTTTGGAGCGTGGGAGGAAACGGAGATCTCGGGGAAAACCCACGCAGGTCACTGGGAGAATGTATAAACTCCGTACAGACAAGCACTTGTGGTCTGGATCAAACCCGGGTCTCTGGCGCTGTAAGACAGCAAATCTACCACTGTGCCACCGTGCTGCCCCACATATGCAGAATAATTTTAAGTATTCATGTTCACTCGACACAAATTGTGTAGCACCAGCAGCAGGGTGTTAAATATAGTCTAATGTAGGAGTCCTTGTAGTCTTGGTACTCCAGACATCAGTTTCGGGCCAGCGAGATGGCATCTGCTGTACACCTGTTGTGATGGTAAACAACCTGCAGTGGATCAAGGCTGACTGGGAGACTGGAGTCATTGTGTGCCATCACCAGTCTCTTGAAGCGCTACATGATGGTGGATGTCAGAGCCACTGGACGGTGGTCATTAAGGCACACTATATTACACTTCTTTAGCACCATGATGATAGTGGTCTTTTCGAAGCAGGTGGAGACCTCTGAACAGAGTATTGGCAGATTAAAGATGTCTGTGAATACCTCTGCCAGCTGATCTGCACAGGTCTCGAGGACACAAACAGGGACTCCATTCAGGCCAGTTGCTTTCCACAGATTCACTTTTAAGAATGCCAATCTTATGTCTACCAGAGTAACCACTGGTACAGGCGTACACAAGAATGACGGGGCAGGTGATGTTCCTCCATTGATTTTTGTACAAAATGGACATAGGAAGCATTTGGCTGATCAAGGATAGGGACGGGTTGATGCATTTACTCCCAACAATGGACTTCTGCATGATTAAGTCATACATAATTGTGTGTTTGTAAAAGTTGATCATATTGTTCCAAACTTCAGGATTCAGGCAACAGCCACATAAAGTTGTTGCTCCCACTGAATTATCCCACTTTTTAAGAAAGGCGGGAGGGAGAAAACAGGGAATTATAGACTAGTTAGCCTGACGTCGGTGGTGGGGAAGTTGCTGGAGTCAATTATAAAAGATGAAATAGCGGCACATTTGGATAGCAGTAACAGGATCGGTCCGAGTCAGCATGGATTTACGAAGGGGAAATCATGCTTGGCTAATCTTCTGGAATTTTTTGAGGATGTAACTAGGAAAATGGACAAGGGAGAGCCAGTGGATGTAGCGTACCTGCACTTTCAGAAAGCCTTTGATAAGGTCCCACATAGGGGATTAATGGGCAAAATTAGGGCACATGGTATTGGGGGTAGAAAATTGATTGGCAGACAGGAAACAAAGAGTAGGGATTAACGGGTCCCTTTCAGAATGGCAGGCAGTGACTAGTGGGGTACCGCAAGGCTCAGTGCTGGGACCGCAGCTATTTACAATATACATAAATGATTTGGATGAAGGGATTCAAAGTAACATTAGCAAATTTGCAGATGACACAAAGCTGGGTGGCCATGTGAACTGTGAGGAGGATGCTATGAGAATGCGAATTGGACAGGTTGGCTGAGTGGAAGATGCATGGCAGATGCAGTTTAATGTGGATAAATTTGAGGTTATCCACTTTGGTGTCAAAAACAGGAAGGCAGATTATTATCTAAATGGTGTCAAGTTGGGAAAAGGGGAAGTACAACGGGATCTGGAGGTCCTTGGTCATCAGTCAATGAAAGTAAGCATGCAGGTACAGCAGGCAGTGAAGTAAGCGAATGGCATGTTGGCCTTCATAACAAGAGGAGTTGAGTATAGGAGCAAAGAGGTCCTTCTGCAGTTGTACAGGGCCCTATTGAGACCACACCTGGAGTATTGTGTGCAGTTTTGGTCACCAAATCTGAGGAAGGACATTCTTGCTATTGAGGGAGTGCAGCGTAGGTTCACAAGGCTAATACCCGGGATGGCGGGATTGTCATATGCCAAGAGAATGGACCAGCTGGGCTTGTATACTATGGAATTTAGAAGGATGAGAGGGTATCTTATTGAAACATATAGGATTATTTAGGGTTTGGACATGCTAGAGGCAGGAAACATGTTCCAGATGTTGGGGGAAGTCCAGAACCAGGAGCCACCATTTAAGAATAAGGGTCAAGCCATTTAGAAAGGAGGTGAGGAAAAACTTTTTCTCACAGAGAGTTGTGAGTCTGTGGAATTCTCTGCCTCAGAGGGCAGTGGAGGCTGGTTCTCTGAATACTTTCAAGAGAGAGCTAGATAGGGCTCTTAAAGATGGCAGAGTCAGGGGATATGGGGAGAAGGCAGGAACGGGGTACTGATTGGGGATGATCAGCCATGATCACATTGAATGGCTGTGCTGGCTCGAAGGGCTGAATGGCCAACTCATGCACCTATTGTCTATTGTCATCCCATAAATGTTGAATGAAGATTATTTATGCTTCCCAAACAACAAGAGGATGAATCTATTGCATTTGTGACAGAGTTATTTTGTTTATCTCAAACTAATAGTAAGGATACCAGTGGTGATCTCAGTATGCAAGTGCTTGGAACAGAAACAAGAAATAAAAACATGCCAAGCTTCCTATTGCTGACAGTTCCTGAGAAACATTTAATGCAAAACTAATGTGTGGGGAATGAACTTTGAATCAATATTACATAACCAGCAGCAAAATCTACTGCCAATTTTCACACGTTAAGGATGGTCATTAACCAAAATACCAGAAGGCTGTTAGTGACAGTAGAATCACACTATCACAAAACTTAATGCATTTGATCTTTGGTATTATAAACAGAGAAAATATTAACAAAAACATCAACATGCCAAATTGCCTCTATATACTCACCCTGTCTGTGCTATCTTTCTCATTTTTTAATACTATATTCTTACCATGAATCCTTTTAAGGTTCGGTAATGTGGATCAAGAAGCAGGCTAGCTATGGAGCAAACCTGGGCAGTTCTGTCCCAACCATCTGAGCAGTGAACCAGTACACTGGCGGCCTCCTCAGCAACAGCCTGAAACAACAAGTATAAGAAGTAAAGTAGATGAGGTTGAAGTATAAGAAGTAAGGTAGATGAGCTTGAGGCTCAGTTAGAGGTTGGTAGATATGACATTGTGGGGATTACATAGACGTGTCTGCAGGAGAATCGGGCCTGGGAACTTAATATTCAGGGTTATACATCCTATAGAAAGGACAGACAGGTGGGCAGAGATGGGGGGGTTGCTCTGCTGGTGAGGGATGGAATTCAGTCCCTTGCGAAGGAAGACATGGGGACTGACGAGGTAGAGTCACTGTGGATTGAGTTGAGGAATTGTAAAGGCAAGAAGAGACTAATTGGTGTTATCTACAGACCCCTAAATAGTAGCCCGGATGCAGGGTGTAAGTTGCAGCAGGAGTTAAAACTGGCATGTAACAAATGTAATGCCACTATTACATGGGTGATTTCAATATGCAGGTAGACTGGGAAAATCAGGTTGGTTCAGGACCCCAAGAAAGAGAGTTTGTAGAGTGCCTCCGAGATGGATTCTTAGAGCAGCTTGTAATGGAGCCGACCAGAGGAAAGGCAATTCTGGATTTAATGTTGTCTAATGAACCAGATTTGATAAGAGAACTCGAGGTAAAGGAACCGCTTGGAGGTAGTGATCATAATATGATTAGATTTAATCTGCAATTTGAGAAGGAGAAGGTTAAATCGGAAGTGTCAGTGATGCAGTTGAACAAAGGGGACTATGAAGGCATGAGAGGGGAGCTGGCCAAGGTAGACTGGAAAGGGATCCTAGCAAGAATGATGGTGGAACAGCAATGGCAGGAATTTCTGAGCATAATCCGGAAGACGCAGGATCATTTCATTCCAAAAAGAAAGAAAGATTCTAAGGTGAGTAGGGGGCAACCGTGGCTGACAAGAGAAGTTAGGGATAGAATAAAACTAAAAGAAAAGATGTATAACACAGCAAAGAGTAGCCGGAAGCCAGAGGATTGGGAAACATTCATAGGACAACAGAAGGAAACAGAACAGGCAATACGGGCTGAAAAGATGAAGTACGAGGGGAAGCTGGCCAGGAATATAAAGAAGAACAGTAAAAGCTTCTTTAGATATGTTAAGGGAAAAAGAGTAGCAAAGTCAAATGTGGATCCCTTGAAGGCAGACACGGGTGAAATTATTATGGGCAACAAGGAAATGGCAGAAAAGTTGAACAGGTACTTTGGATCTGTCTTCACTAAGGAAGACACAAACAATCTCCCAGATGTACTGGAGGACAGAGGATCTAAGGGGGTAGAGGAACTGAAAGAAATTTTCATTAGGCGAGAAATAGTATTGGGTAGGCTAATGGGACTGAAGGATGATAAATCACCTGGGCCTGATGGTCTGCATCCCAGGGTCCTCAGGGAGGTGGCTCTAGAAATAGTGGACGCATTGGTGATCATTTTCCAATGTTCAATAGATTCAGGATCGGTTCCTGTGGATTGGAGGATAGCTAATGTTATCCCACTTTTCAAGAATGGAGCGAGAGAGAAAACGGGGAATTACAGACCAGTTAGCCTGACCGGTGGTGGGAAAGATGCTGGAGTCAATTATTAAAGAGGTAATAATGGGGCATTTGGATAGCAGTAAAAGGATGGATTTATGAAAGGGAAATCATGCTTGACTAATCTTCTGGAATTTTTTGAGGATGTGACAAGTAAAATGGATGAAGGGGAGCCAGTGGATGTAGTGTATCTAGACTTTCAGAAAGCCTTTGATAAGGTCCCGCACGGGAGACTGGTGACTAAAATTAGAGCACATGGTATTGGGGGTAGGGTGTTGACATGGATAGAAAATTGGTTGGCAGACAGGAAGCAAAGAGTAGGAGTGAACGGGTCCTTTTCAGAATGGCAGGCAGTGGCGAGTGGAGTGCCACAAGGCTCGGTGTTGGGGCCGCAACTGTTTACCATATATATTAATGATTTGGAAGAGGGAATTAGGAGCAACACTAGCAAGTTTGCGGATGACACAAAGCTGGGAGGCAGTGTGAACTGTGAAGAGGATGTTAGGAGGTTGCAGGGTGACCTGGACAGGTTGAGTGAGTGGGCAGATGCGTGGCAGATGCAGTATAATATAGATAAATGTGAGGTAATCCACTTTGGCGGCAAAAACAAGGGGGCAGATTATTATCTCAATGGGGATAGGTTAGGTAAGGGGGAGGTGCAGCGAGACCTGGGTGTCCTTGTACACCAGTCACTGAAAGTTGGCGTGCAGGTACAGCAGGCAGTGAAGAAAGCTAATGGAATGTTGGCCTTAATAACAAGAGGATTTCAGTATAGGAGTAAGAGGTTCTTCTGCAGTTATACAGGGCTCTGGTGAGACCACATCTGGGGTATTGTGTACAGGTTTGGTCTCCTAATTTGAGGAACGACATCCTTGTGATTGAGGCAGTGCAGCGTAAATTCACGAGATTGATCCCTGGGACTGTCATATGAGGAAAGATTGAAAAGACTAGGCTTGTATTCACTGGAGTTTAGAAGGATGAGGGGAAGTCTTATAGAAACATATAAAACTATAAAAGGACTGGACAAGCTAGATGCAGGAAAAATGTTCCCAATGTTGGGCGAGCAGAACCAGGGGCCACAGTCGTAGAATAAAGGGGAGGCCATTTAAGACTGAGGTGAGAAAAAACGTTTTCACCCAGAGTTGTGAATTTCTGCAATTCCCTGCCACAGAGGGCAGTGGAGATCAAATCACTGGATGGATTTAAGAGAGAGAGAGCTCTGGGGGCTAATGGAATCAAGGGATATGGGGAGAAGGCAGGCACGGGTTATTGATTGGGGACGATCAGCCATGATCACAATGAATGGCGGTGCTGGCTCGAAGGGCCAAATGGCCTCCTCCTGCACCTATTTTCTATGTTTCTATGTAACAGTATTGACGTCATGTTTACATTCAAATAATCTGCTTGGCTAACTCTGTACAGTTGCCAATTACCCCTATATCCACCAAAGCAAATGATGAGAATAAGGCTGCTTCATGTTTCCATGTGATTTTTCTGCCAACTATATATAGGGTTTGGCAAGACGCAGATCATCGGGCTGTGGTGAAAGATCCCACGAAAACATTTTTCTATAGTTAATGAATACATTATTTAATACCATGCCCAATTAAATATCCATCTCACACATTGTTACTTATAATACTGTATGCTTTGCGGACTTACTGGCAGTAAAATACAACGCCTGACCATAGCTGGGTGCTGCAGCTTATTATAATGTTGCTTAATATTCTGCTGCATTCAAGTCAATTGATTTCTCTCAATAAATCCTCAATTTCAACCTTATTTCAACCTTAATTTATCAGTGCCAGTGGAGCTGGATTGCCATTATATTAAAAAATACACATTTATCATTATCCTTATTGTCATCTTAAACAAATAGAAGTGTGCCCCATTTCAAATTCTGCTCCTCTGTCACCTGGGAAAAACTTACCTGTCACAATCCCCCTTGCAGGAACTTGCAGAAATCACTGGGTGGAATGCTCGGCAGCCATGCCGAGTGAAAGAGCCGTCTGTTTTCTAGTCGATCCCATTCCCATTCCCATGCTTAACTCCACAAGGAAACCAGTATCGGAGCACAGGCTGCTATTCAGCAGTAGACAGCTAACTTCTAGTGTTCCGACTCTGCACATGCACATGTGGAAATGCAGAAACTGCTGTGAGTTACACAGGGTAACAGCGGTGAAATCAGACTGATTCACCAACTTTCCTGTAAATCTGGTCAATGTCCCAGCAGTCATATGGATATTATCTTCATATGTTCATAACTTCTAGGAGCAGAATAAGGCCATTCGGCCCATTTAGTCTACTATGCCATTCAATCATGGCTGATTTATCTTGCCCTCTCAAACCCATTCTCCTGCCTTCTCCCCATAACCCCTGACACCCGTACTATTCAAGAATCTGTCAATCTCCACCTTAAAAATATCCAATGACTTGGCCTTCACAGTCTTCAAAGTAAAAGAGTCCTAAAATCACAAAGTGATGCTATGGTCAAGAAATATTTAGCCTCTTCAGCTGGTAACATCTTACTGTATTATTATTGTCATTGAGATTTCAAAGGATCGTTACATTGGAGAAAACACAAGCTTTCTTCGGGCTCCTTAAAGGACTGATCTACATTTATGTATTGACATTTTCCTGTGCTTTTAGCGACATTGTAGGATATAAAAAAGTTCAGGAATAAATGTGTACATGAAACTTCAGCATTACTGTTCTTCATGAGATATGTGATGGACCCACCTCAAGACTGATGATAATGCCAATGTAAGAAGAATGAAAAGTGCAAAGCAAAAACAGTAAACAGTAGCATTTAATTTACTTAATTTAATTAAGTAACAATTAATTTACTTACTTTTGCAATAAATATACCCGCGTCCATGATGGCTTTAATGTGTTTCAACCAGCCCGAATTCTCCAAACCCCAGAAAAAGTCACTCATTGAAGGAGATCTAAGCTCACAGACTGAAAAAGATTTCAGAAAAGTCTCATAACTATTGAAATGTATGATCTGCACATCAGCAAATCAATATGTTGCAGTTTAAAATGAAAAAAGTATAATGCAGCTATCAGATGTTGACAACAGTGTTAGCAACTAAATGGAACTCGATAAAGAAAGCATCTTGCATGCTTTCCTCTCCATTTACAAAGACTTCCTAGGGTGAATATCATTAGCCTAACATCTCTCATTGAATCTGGTCAAGTGTAATGAGACAGGATTAATTAATGATCTCATACTAACAGATTCTCTGGGGAAGAGTGAACATAACATGATAGAATTTTGCACTCAGGTTGAGAGTGAGAAAACTACACATGTAGCTTAAAAGCAACTACTTTGCTATGAAGATAGAGCTGGCTAATGAGTACTGAGGGAAATAGATCAAAAGTAAACAGGAGTTAAGCAGTGACAATTAATTAACAGATAATTAAAGAAAGATTTCATAATTCTCAGGATATATTCCACTCATACAGAAAGTCTACAAGAAAGATATCTATCCGTAACTAAGCAAAGGAGTTAGGGTGTTATTATATGAACAGAAAAGCCAATAATATTGAGAAGATTAGACTGTAATACTTAGCTTAAAAACTGAGTAGAATTTAGAAATAATTTTATTTAAAAAAACAAAGAATGACCAAAGAGAGAGAAATTAAATACATACAGTGCATTCAGAAAGTATTCAGACCCCTTCACTTTTTCCACATTTTGTTACGTTACAGCCTTATTCTAAAATGGATTACATTCTTTTTTTTAATCATCAATACCCCATAATAAAAAAGTGACAACAGGTGTTTAGAAATTTTTGCAAAGTAATTAAAAATGAATAACTGAAATACCACATTTACATAAGTATTCAGACCCTTTACTCAGTACTTTGTTGGGGCACCTTTGGCAGTGATTACAGCCTCAGGTCTTCTTGGGGATGACGCCACAAGCTTGGCACACCTGTATTTGGGTAATTTCTCCCATTTCCCTTTGCAGATCCTCTCATGCTCTGCCAGATTGGATGGGGAGCGTTGATGCACAGCTATTTTCAGGTCCCTCCAGAGATATTCGATCGGGTTCAAGTCTGGGCTAAGGTTGGGCCACTCAAGGACATTCACAGACTTGTCACGAAGCCACTCCTACATTGTCTTGGCTGTGTGCTTAGGGTCGTTGTCCTGTTGGAAGGTGAACCTCTGCCCCAGTCTGAGGTCCTGAACGCTCTGGAGCAGGTTTTCATCAAGGATCTCTCTGTACTTTGCTCCGCTCATCTTTCTCTCGATCCTAACAAGTCTCCCAGTTCCTGCCGTTGAAAAACTTCCCCAGAGCATGATGCTGCCACCACCATGCTTCACTGTAGGTATGGTATTGGCCAGGTGATGAGCAGTGCCTGGTTTCCTCCAGACATGACACTTGGCATTCAGGCCAAAGAGTTCAATCTTGGTTTCATCAGACCAGAGAATCTTGTTTAGGTGCCTTTTGGCAAACCAAGCAGGCTGCCATGTGCCTTTTACTGAGGAATGGCTTCCGTCTGGCCACTCTACCATAAAGGCCTGATTGGTGGAGTGCTGCAGGTATAGTTGTCCTTCTGGAAGTTTCTCCCATCTCCACAGAGGAACTCTGGAGCTCTGTCAGAGTGACCATCGGGTTCTTGGTCACCTCCCTGACCAAGGCCCTTCTCCCCCAATTGCTCAGTTTGGCCGGGCGGCCAGCTCTATGAAGAGTACTGGTGGTTCCAAAGTTCTTCCATTTAAGAATGACGGAGGCCACTGTGCTCTTCGGGACCTGCAATGCTGCAGAAATTGTTTTATACCCTTCCCCAGATCTGTGTCTCGACACAATCCTGTCTCGGAGGTCTACGGACAATTCTTTCATCTTCATGGCTTGGTTTTTGTTCTGACATGCACTGTGGGACCTTGTATTAGCAATGTTACAAATTTTGAGATTTTAAAAATCAAGTCTGCAATTTATCCTATCAGATAAAGCATAAAAGAAGTTTAATTTGACACCTAATTCACTTTCATATCTTCAGTATTAAAAAGGTTATGGCCATTTTCATACTCTGAAATTAGCATCGTGTTCCCTATTGCTTTTCCATTGACTTAACTCAAAAGCTGTGATCGAGGACAGTCAAAAGTCCATAACTTTCTTAAAAATTAAGAAAACTGAATGAAATGTTCAGTTATTATAGATTGAAGCATCCTGAAACAAATATGAAACAATCTTACTTGGATGACCTGAAATTAAAGCATATAATTAGTTAGTTACCTAATTGTAGCTAATTACAAAATTCAATTACTAGATCTAAACATCTATCAATTTCTTAAGAAAAGATTAACATTTTTAAATAGCCTAAGTGCCCAAATAACATTCACACAAGAATTCACAATATAACATGATTTTTAAATCTCATTGTCATGAATTTATAGGCCAAATGGAAGGAATTTTGTGTTTAATTCCCGTAAATTAATGGCCATTTAAATCATCTTGCGAGTGGGATTTTGTGGAACGCGATCGTTTGGAACGTTGCATTTGCGGTGAATTTAAACCCCATATCGGCAGGAAAAATACTGCCGGTTCGTATATTTACATAATCACATTTTCGCAACGTAAAATTTTGATTAAAGGCATCCTAAGAAGCAAGTTTATATGTAAAATAAACGGCTTTTTTTTACCTGTCCCGTGCATGAAATCCGTCCCCGTTGTCGGCGTTGACGGCTTTAGAAGATGCTTTTTAATTTACTCCAGTTATTAAATTATCCAGTACAGTTTAAAATTAATTTAATAAAACCGATGTCGAAGCGATTTTTCTTCAGCTTCTAAACAGCTTGGTCAAAATCGATTTGAATAGGCTGGAGAAATACCGCATTTTAAACCCACCCCCCCCTCAAAGGCGCCAAAGTCGCGCACACGGGCAGTGACAGAACTGCAGCACCGCTGAAGGTAAGTTTTGTAACACACCTACTTGTATAAACAGGTGTGTGCCTTTCCAAAATATGTACAATCAATTTAATTTACCACTGTTGGACTCAAGTTGTAGAATCATCTCAAGGATAATCAATGGAAACAGGATGCGCCGAAGCTCAATTTTGAGTGACATAGCAAAGGGTCTGAATACCTATATAAATGTGATATTTCAGTTATTTCTTTTTAATTACTTTGCAAAAATTTCTAAACACCTGTTTTCCCTTTTTTATTCTGAGGTATTGTGTGTAGATTGATGATAAAATAAAAATTAAAAAATCAATTTTAGAATAAGGCTGTAACGTAATAAAATGTGGAAAAAGTGAAGGGGTCAGAATACTTTCTGAATGCACTGTATATAAATGTATTAAATACATATATAAATACATATATATATATATATATATATATATATATATATATATATATATATATATATATATATATACACACACACACACACATCTATCTTCTTATATACTTTTAAAACTCTCTGGCTGTCGTCCGTCTGTACGTCTGTACGTCCAACGTTCTGCTTGTCTGTACGTCCAACGTTCTGCTTGACCTGTACGCCGCCTTTGATACCGCCCCTGGCCCACACAGCGCGCGGAAAGGCCCATATTTTTTACCATTTTCAAAGAGATGACATTTATCTTTACGAATAGCCACTGCTGATTAAATTCGGTCCTGTTTATGTACACGTTTTTTAATAAAATCCACCCCCCCCCCCACCCCCATGTGATTTTCTCCGATTGTCTCCGATTTTCTCCGAAAACGACGCCATCTTTTTTTCGCCGATTTTCTCCGAAAACGACGCCATCTTTTTTTCGCCGATTTTTTTTCCGAAAACGACGCCATCTTTTTTTCGCCGATTTTCACCCCGGGGTCTGAATCACGTTCGGGAACAACACCCCGGGGTGTCAAGCACTTTCAGGGACCACACCCAATGGGTCTGCACCCCCACCCCCATGTGATTTTCTCCGATTGTCTCCGGTTTTCTCCGAAAACGACGCCATCTTTTTTTCGCCGATTTTGTCAGAAAACGACGCCATCTTTTTTTCTCCGATTTTCTCCGATTTTTTCCGAAAACGACGCCATCTTTTTTTTCAACGATTTTCAACCAAGGGTCTCAAGCACGTTCTGGAACAACACCCCGGGGTGTCAAGCACGTTCGGGAACAACACCCCGGGGTGTCAAGCACTTTCGGGGACCAGACCCAACGGGTCTGCACTTGGTCTAGTATATATTTAAATACATATATAAATCTAGTTGCCAGGACTAGAGGGTCTGCGCTATAGGGAGAGGTTGAGTAAGCTGGGTCTCTATTCCTTGGAGCACAGGAGCATGAGGGATGAACTTATAGAGGTGTGTAAAATCATGAAAGGAATAGATCGGGTAGATGCACAAGAGTCTCTTGCCCAGAGTAGGGGAATCTAACAGAGGACATAGGCTCAAGGTGAAGGGGAAAAGATTTAATAGAATTCTGAGGGGTACCCTTTTCACACAAAGGGTGGTGGGTGTATGGAACATGCTGCCAGGGGAGGTAGTTGAGGCAGGGACTATCCAACGTTTAAAAAACAGTTAGACAGATACATGGATAGGACAAGTTAGGAGGGATATAGACCAAACGCCTGCAGGTGGGACTAGTGTTGCTGGGACATGTTGGCTGTTGTGGGCAAGTTGAGCCGATGGGCCTGTTTCCATACTGTATCACTCTATGTCTATGTCTAAATATAAAAACAATAGAACCACAATTGTATAAAAAGGAAGAAAACATCTAAAGTGGACAAGGGTCGCTTAAGGGATGAGATACTGACATTAATAATGACCTGATATCATCAGAGTTTAGAAGATGGTGACAATTGTATTGAAATATATTAGTTTCCAATGGAACTTGACAGGATCTACACTGAGTTACTCCAGTATTTTGCATCTATCTTCGATGCAAACTAGCATCTGCAGTTCCTTCCTACTCAGATAGGTTATTTAACAAGTACTGTTAAGCTCAAGTACCTGAATGCTAGGGGAGGATGATAATAATATCAAATTTCAGAGACAAATACAGAATAATTAATTTATGGATTACACCTAAGTAAGTATAGTTAAGAATTAAATATGCCCAGAAGTTAGCTTCAGGCGAGAATATCATACAACTGAAAATTCCGGACTACTGAAAAGGTATTAGATGTTAATCCTTAAACAGCACCATTTAATGGCAAAAACGATTTTTTTAAATTAACTTAAATAAAATTAGACTTCTATATTCTAATAATATCTCATTATCTGCTTATTTTGAAACTCAAAAAATAGTTGATAAATGTCAGCATACAGCAGAGAGATAAGATAAAATACTAGGCTAAATCCTGTCCAATCGCAAAAACATCATTCCTGCTGGATGAGTATCGTGTTTGCTTTGTAACAAAAAAACACTATCTATTTGACATTTCGAATAAGTTTGCTAAACTTATAAATGCAAGCTTGTTAGAATCCAAAGTTCCTGAGAGATTTGGGATTTGGTCATTTCATTTCAAAAGAGATTGTAGAGTTTGGATTAGTCAAAGAGAAAGGCAAGATTTTTTTTCAGCCTGTCAGCAGGTTTATCTTATTGTGCATATAATGGAATACCGTGTACTGATAGTACCATTAAGCGAGAGGGTTGCATTCTTGCAATGGACGAAGTTCCTTCACCAGAAGAGCATGATAACATGTGCATTGTGCAATTGAACAATGGCAAAATGTACAGCAGGCCCCACACCTACCAAACGTCAACGTTCTTCCCATTGCCTACTGGGAGAGACTTCCTTAAGAGTCAGCCAAATTACTATTCATCCTGTTTAAATCAAGACAGTTGGCTAACGACCTCTCACAGAGGCCGGTGTATCTCTGGGATTCTCTACCCCAGATGTTGAGGAGGTGAGATCATTGGGAGCATTTAAAATGGAAGATGATAATTTTTTTAAAGATCATGAAACTGAGGTTGACAATTAAGTGACAGAGAAGTGGTGCTGAAGCCTAGGTAGCTCAGCTATGATCATACCTAATCACGGCTAGGCCTGTGGGGCAAAATGACCTACTCCTGCTCCTATTGTCACCAGCCAGGATGGTATTGAATGGCAGGGCAGGCTTGTGGGGCCAAGTGGCCTACTCCTGCTCCTATTTTCTCGTGTTTTTATGACTACTTTGCCTGAGGAAGCATCACAGAAAAATCTAGCCTTGTTTGTAAAGAATAAAAGTACATTTGTCAGTAGGGATCTGTTCTGAGCAACTGTTCAGTTGATTTCCTAACATAGGGTGCCATGTCTCAGTTTCCTTCCCACCAAACTTCTACTAAGTTTAGCAACATAGTCACAAACCATGAAACAAATTGGGACAGTCTCAACAAGGATGGTTAACTTTCAAACGAATTACAGCATTTACCCATTAAAATTAAGATTCAACATTAAAGAACAGAATGTCATGATTGTCTCAGCAAGATTTCATAATGCAAAAGGCATTCATCCCCACAGTATCAATTTACCATCCAGCAGCTTTTGTAGGCTATTTCTCATCACATGTATGTTTTCTATTCCTATGAACTGAAACTTGATATTGGAGTAGTTGTCTTCATTTTCGTATCCTTTTCCTGCTGCTCGGTTTGCCATAGCGTTTAACTGGGGAAACAAAATTAAGTGAGGAGATTTAGACAATCTCAAGACTTATCACTCTGGCATTGTATTTTGTACTTACAACTTGTTAATTCTTTGATTAAAAGAAAGAAATGTCCTACATTTCTGATATGGTCAATCTTTTGATTTTAAATAAGTCACCTTAAAATATATTTATTTACAATTGAGTAATTAGATTGTTTGAATGTAAATAGGAACAAAATTAAACTTGAGTCTGAAGAAGGGTCTCGACCTGAAACATCACCCATTCCTACTCTCCAGAGATGCTGCCTGTCCCGCTGAGTTACTCCAGCATTTTGTGTCTACCTGCCCATTATACATTCCTCACCCAGTTCCACCTATTGCCTAGGAAGGAACTGCAGATGCTGGTTTATACCGAAGATAGACAAAGTGCTGGAATAAACTTTACCTATACCTTTTCTCCTGAGATGTTCCCTGACCCGCTGAGTTACTCTAGCACTCTGTGCCTGTCTCCACCTATTTCCTGCCACAGCCACATTCGCAAATGGACATGAGGGATCCCCATCACCACCAGTAAGGATAACTATCTGATATCTATTTATTTGTTCTTTGTAACAACTTGCCACAATTTATATATTAAAACACGAATCACATTTAAGCGTATTTAGTTGGCTGTGAAGTGCTGGGATGCCACATAAACATAAGGTAGACACAAAGTGCTGGAGTACCTCAGCGGATCAAGCAGCATCTTGGCAGAAAGAGAATAGTTGATGTTTCGGGTCAGAATCCTTCTTCAGACTAAAAGTAGAGGTGGGAGGGGGAATAAATAAACTGGAGGCTAGAAAAGGCCAGAACAAATCAGGGCCAGCAACAGATGACCTCAGGAAGGGTGAAGACCATAATGGCCCATTGTTGGACAGGGAAGGTGTGATAACAAGAAGGGTCTCTTGCATCCCAATAACCAGCATCTGCAATTCCTTCCTCCACATAAACATAAGTTGGTGCACTCTTACTACTAGGTAAAGGTCTAGTTATCATCATAATCATAATCATACTTTATTAGCCAAGTATTGAATTGAATTGAATTGAATTAGACTTTATTAATCCCCTTATTCAGGGGAAATTCAGATGTCCTTGCAGCACACTAATAAAATACAACATAGTATTAAAAAGAAGTTCAACACCAAAACATCCCCCCACAGTGGGAACCACTGTGGGGGAAGGCACAAAGTCCAGTCCCCATCCTCTTGTCCACCCAGAGTCGGGCCCACTGAGGCCTCCACAGTCGCCGCCACGGCGCCCGATGTTCTCGCCGGGTGATGGTACTCCGGCATCGGGAGAACCCCCAGCGGCTTGGGGTACCAGGAATGACCACCTTCCCACCGAAGACCATGGCTTCCAAGCCAACAGACCGTGCCGGACGGAGCAAGAGATCCCAGGCTCCGGGATGTACCGTTCAGCGTCGCAGCTGG
Source organism: Malacoraja senta (assembly GCA_038087875.1). Classification (NCBI taxonomy): domain Eukaryota; kingdom Metazoa; phylum Chordata; class Chondrichthyes; order Rajiformes; family Rajidae; genus Malacoraja; species Malacoraja senta. Next base: position 306,583,015 of record CM075977.1, on the reverse strand, counting down.
CCGCTCCACAGAACCGCTGCTCCACGATGTTCTCATCGGCGGTCCCAGCATACTGGAGTTCCAGCGCGGAGACCCAGGAAAACAAGTTGCAAAACAAGTATGTTTTGCAACATACGAGGAATTTCATTTATGTTGGCAATAATAATTTATTACTACCCGAGTCATGTCGTAGGTCATGGATTCATCTTGAGTATTCAATGTGAAGCAGACAAAAGCTGAAACAACTGCCTCACGGTTGGAAATAAATCGCTCGTGTGCTGCTGGGAAAAATGCCAGATTTGCATATTAAAGAATGAGTTTAAGATAGAAATTTCACTTGAACATGAGGTGTTTTATGGGCAAATAACTTACATTTTAGTTGTCAGTCAATACGCATGGGATGCTGTTTCCCACTCATAGAGCCATAGAGCACTGAAACAGTCCCTTCGGCCCAACTTACCCATGCCGACCTAGGTGCCACATCTACACCAGTTCCACCTGCCCACATTTGACACATATCCCTAAAAACCTTTCCTATCCACATACAGAGCCCTCCATAATATTTGGGACAAAGACCCATCATTTAAGGTTTGGCTGATTTCTCTAACAGTTTTATTCTTGTTTCTCAATTTCATAATGGCTTCTTTGACTTTCATTGGCACAACTTTGGTCCTCATGTTGATAAACAGCAATAAAAGTTTCCAAAGGTGATGGAAAAGCTGGAGGAAAGACTAGGTGCTGAGAGCTCTTTTATACCTGCATTAAGGAGGCAATTAAACACACCTGAGCAATTACAAATGCCTGTGAATCCATGTGTCCCAAACAATATGGTGCCCTGAAATGGGGGGACTATGTATAAACACAGCTGTAATTTCTACATGGTGAAAGCAAAATGTGTAAAAATGGTCTTTATTAAAATCCGACAATGTGCACTTTTAACTACATGTGATTTTTTCTATTACAAATCTCAAATTGTGGAGTACAGAGGCAAATAAATAAATTATGGGTCTTTGTCCCAAACATTATGGAGGGAACTGTACCAGTCTAAATGTCTTTTAAATGTTGTTACAGTTTCTGCCTCAACTGCTACCTCTGGCAGCTTGTTCCATATACCCACCACCCTCTGTGTGAAAATCTTTCCCCTCAGATTCCCATTAAATCTCCTTAAACCACCTTAAACCCATGTCCTTTGGTTCTTGATTCCCCTACTCTGTGCGTCTACCGTATCTATTCCCATCAGGATACACCACTAAAAGATACAGGATACACAGGCATTTGTAATTTGAGGAAGGACATCCTTGTGATTGAGGCAGTGCAGCGTAGGTTCATGAGATTGATCCCTGGGATGGCGGGACTGTCATATGAGGAAAGATTGAATAGACTAGGCTTGTATTCACTGGAGTTTAGAAGGATGAGGGGAGATCTTATAGCAACATATAAAATTATAAAAGGACTGGACAAGCTTGATGCAGGAAAAAAATTCCCAATGTTGGGCGAGTCAAGAACCAGGGGCCACACTTAGAATAAAGGGGAGGCCATTTAAGACTGAGGTGAGAAATTTTTTTTTCACCCAGAGAGGAATTGGATTGGAATTGCCTGCCACAGAGGGCAGTGGAGGCCAAATCACTGAATGGATTTAAGAGAGAGTTAGATACAGCTCTAGGGGCTAGTGGAATCAAGGGAAATGGGGAGAAGGCAGGCACGGGTTATTGATTGGGGACGATCAGCCATGATCACAATATATGGCGGTGCTGGCTCAAAGGGCCGAATGGCCTCCTCCTGCACCTATTTTTTATGTTTCTATGTCTATCACTTCTCATCCTCCTACACTCTCTGGAATACTGTCCTAACCTGCTCAACCTCTTGGGCCCACAAGTTCTGGCAACATCCTCATGTGCAC
>CM075977.1:306461042-306580936 GCA_038087875.1 Malacoraja senta | reverse complement strand
GGGCGCCCGGACATGGCGCTGGATCTTCGCCGTCTGGCACGGAATGCAGGTGCGAGCCCAGTGGCCAACCTGCTTGCGCAGACCATGCCACATGAAACGAGCGGCCACCAGTGCCGTCGTCGCCCGGATTGATGGGCGACAGTCCGTGGATCACCTCGAAAACCCTCCGGCGCCAGTCGGCAGGGACGATGGGGCGCGGCTGACCGGACGACACATCGCACAGGATCGTCGCCCCTCCAGGACCGGGAGGGACATCCTCGAGGCGAAGGGCGGAAATGGCAGTCCGGTAGGCGGGCATCTCACCGTCCGTGAGCTGCGCCTCCGCCAGGGCAGAATAGTCAATTCTGGGCGCCACCTCGAACACGGCGTCGATAGCGGGGCGGGTCAATGCGTCGGCCACCCGGTTCTCTTTCCCCTCGACGTAGCGGATGGAGGTGGTTTATTCAGAAATGTAGGCCAATTGTCGCTGCTGTCATGCGGACCAGGGGTCGGACACTTTTGCCAGGGCGAAAGTGAGCGGCTTGTGGTCTGTGTAGGCGATGAACGGGCGGCCCTCCAGGAAGTAACGGAAGTGGCACACTGCCAGGTACAGAGCCAGGAGCGCTGTATTTGGTCTGAGCGCGGTTGAGGTGCCGGCTGAAGAAGGCCAGGGGCCGCCAACCTCCGTCCGTCAGTTGTTCCAGCACGGCACCAACCGCCGACTCCGAGGCATCCACCGTAAGGGCAGTCGGGGCATCTTCCCGCGGGTGCACCAGCAGTACGGCCCGAACAAGGGCCTCCTTCACGCCGTCAAATGCTGCCACTCGACGTGCTTATGCCCACCCGCCAGAAGTTGATACAGCGGCCGCATGATGTGGGCCGCAGATGGCACAAAACGATGATAAAATGCCACCATCCCGACAAACTCCTGCAGGCTGCGCACCATGCATGGGCGGGGAAACCGACGGATGGCGTCGACCCTGTCCGGCAGGGGAACCGCGCCTTGCGAAGTCACGCGGTGGCCGAGGAAGCCGGTCCAGGCATTTCCTGAGAACGTGCACGGCTGGCGGCATTGCCGTGCAGCAGCACCCCAGCACTGGTGGTAGTAGCACCAGCGCCTCCTGCTGGTGGCACTTGGAGCTTGCTGGCGCTGGACTGCAGGTGCAGTACCTGACATGGCCGCGGGGGGCAATCTTATAGGCCTCCGGGATGCAGCTGTCACTCCTTCCACAACTCCCCCGCCCCACCGGAGGAAATTGGGAGCTGCCGGGGTGACGTCATCAGGGCACGCCATCCACAGCGCGTCGGCGCGCCTACCGAGGGCCCTGATGTCGGCGAAGGAGGCGTCCGTGAGCTGCAGACGGATGTAGGCTGGCAGCAGATGGAGGTAGGTACATTCAAACATTAGGCACAGCGTGTGCCCATCCAGGAGCGCAAACATCTCTTTTAGGAGGCCTGGGCCCTCCATATGAAGGAGCCTGGCAGCACGCTCCATCCTGCTGAGCCCATAAATCTGGAGCAGGAGCTCAAGGCCGAGGTATTTCTCGGTGGCAGGGGGGGCTGCGAGGAAGTCTGTGACCTCTTCAACCGTGTCCTGGTCGAGGGCCCCCACCAGGTAATAGAAACGGGTGGCATCGACAGTGATGCCCCGCAGGTTGAATTGGGCCTCCGCCTGCTGAAACCAGATGTGCGGCGGGTGGTCCAGAAGGTGGGCAATTTAACAGAGACCGCGCCAAGAGACAGGGCCGGGCCGGCCTGTGAGGTGGTAGGACGGGCTGTTTTCTCCATCATGACGACAATGGAGCGTCGGGGTCACCAATGTGGTGCGTAGGTCCCGAAATGAAAGCGAGGAGCCAGGTATTTTGGGAGGCACCTTTATTTATATCCTTCCAGGTTGTAGTGAAGTCCACGAGAAAAAGATGGCACCCAAACCCTTGCCTTTAAACCCTCTGGTTAAGGGCCGCCTCTGGACTGAACCATTCCGTGCCGAGGGGTTTGACAGTTAGGATGGCCCAACCCTTGGGAGCCGCCACAAATTGAACTTTATTCCAATCTATGAAAGTCCCAAGATGACATGCTGCTACTCAAGAGTCCAAAGCAAGAACTAGTGTTACCATGGTTTTGTTTTGTATCGTGATCGTATTTAAATAAATTATTTTTGTTACACAACCACAAAAAAAAGCTGGTCACCAGGCCTGGTCAAGCTGGCCATCCGATAGTCACGGCACCAGGCGGAAGAGACTCTGCCGGAGCTAGCTGCCTGCCCCTTTTCCGGGGTTATGTCCGTGCCCGGGTGGTGTAAGAGTGGGACAACGCGCTGTCCACGGGCACCCTGGGGGATTTCTGGGGCCGCTGGGCACTGCGGGGGGTTGAATGCATCCTTGACAAGGATTGTAACATAGTTGTATAGTAGTTTATTTAGTATATTTGTTTGTCTTGTATTATGGTGGTTTGTCTTGTATTATGTTTTGTTTTATTGTATTCAAAATATTATAGACAATAGGTACAAGAGTAGGCCATTCGGCCCTTCGAGCCAGCACCGCCATTCAATGTGATCATGGCTGATCATCCCCAATCAGTACCCCATTCCTGCCTTGTCCCCATATCCCCTGACTCCACTATCTTCAAGAGCCCTATCTAGCTCTCTCTTGAAAGTATCCAAGGAACCGGCCTCCACCTGAGGCAGAGAATTTCACAGACTCCCAACTCTCTGTGAGAAAAAGTGTTTCCTCGTCTCCGTTCTAAATGGCTTACCCCTTATTCTTAAACTGTGGTCACTGGTTCTGGACTCCCCCAACATCGGGAACATGTTTCCTGCCTCCAGCGTGTCCAAACCCTTAATAATCTTATGTGTTTCAATAAGATAACCTCTCATCCTTCTAAACTCCAGAGTATACAAGCCCAGCCGCTCCATTCTCTCAGCATTTGACAATCCTGCCATCCCGGGAATTAACCATGTAAACCTATGCTGCACTCCCTCAATAGCAAGAATGTCCTTCCTCAAATTAGGGGACCAAAACTGCACACAATATTCCAGGTGTGGTCTCACTAGGGCCCTGTACAACTGCAGAAGCACCTCTTTGCTCCTATACTCAACTCCTCTTGTTATAAAGGCCAAATGCCATTCGCTTTCTTCAATGCCTGCTGTACCGGCATGCTTAATTTCATTGACTGATGAACAAGGACCCCCAGATCCCGTTGTACTTCCCCTTTCCCCAACTTGACACCATTGAGATAGTAATCTGCCTTCCTGTTTTTGCTACCAAAGTGGATAACCTCACATTTATCCACATTAAACTGCATCTGCCATGCATCTGCCCACTCCCCGAACCTGTCCAAGTCACCCTGCATTCTCATAGCATCCTCCTCACAGTTCACACTGCCACCCAGCCTTGTGTCATGCTAACGTTACTTTGAATCCCTTCATCTACATCATTGATGTATATTGCAAATAAATTATTTTTAATGATTGAATAAATGTTTTGATTAAAAAAAAGAAAGAAAAAAGAAAGAAAAACAAGCTCCAAGGTTACCAAGCTCACGGATCTGGGTCTCTGCGCATCCCTGTGCAATTGGATCCTCGACTTCCTCATCCACGGACCACAGTCTGTTCGAATTGGCAGAAATACTTCTTCCTCATTAACAGTCCGTACGGGAGCACGTCAAGGCTGCGTGCTCAGCCCCCTGCTCTACTCACTTTACACTCATGACTGTGTAGCCAGACATAGCGCAAACTCCATCTTCAAGTTCGCTGACGACATCACCGTTGTTGGACGAATTACAGATGGTGATGAGTCGGAGTATAAAAGTGGGATCGAGCGATTGACCAAATGGTGCCAGCACAACAACCTGGCTCTCATTATCAGTAAAACCAATGAACTGATTGTGGACTTTGGAAGAGGAAAGATGAGGACCAACAATCCTGTTTATATCAACGGGACGATGGTGGAGAGAGTCAAAAACTTCAAATTCCTAGGCGTGCATATTTCCGAAGATCTTTCCTGGACCCAGCACGCTGATGAAATTATAGATAAAGCACATCAACGCCTCTACTTCCTGAGAAGATTACGGAGATTCTGTATGTCAGGGAGGATTCTCTTGAACTTCTACAGGTGTACAGTAGAGAGCATTTTGACTGGTTGCTTCATGGCTTTGTTCGGCAACTTGAACGTCCAGGAGCAGAAAAGACTGCAAAAAGTTGTGAACACTGCCCAGTCCATCACCGGCTCTGACCTCCCTACCATCGAAGAGATTTATTGGAGTCACTGCCTCAAAAAGGCAGCCAGCATCATCAGAGACCCACACCATCCTGGCTACACAGTCATTTCTCCCCGGCCATCGGGAAGAAGGTACAGGAGCCTGAAAACTGTAACATCCACGTTCAGGAACAGCTTCTTCCCTACAGCCACCAGGACAACCTCAAATAAGCTCTGAACTACATAGTCTAGTAATAATAATAACAATAATAGTCTAAGTGGGACCCGTTGGGTCCCTGTCACACGGGAGGCCTAGTCCCCCAACGCAACCCGTTCCCCAACGCAATATTCCACCACTCACCCGTTCCCCCAAACCAACCCATTCCCCCAACGCAATATTCCACCACTCACGCCTATCCCCCTCCCATCAAATCCACCCCTCCCTGTCCCCCTCTCCCTTCTACCCCCCTCCCTACCCCCCTGCACTCCACTACCCCTCTACCCCACTCCCTCCCTTTCTTTCCCCATCCCTCCCTCATTCCGCACTCGCTCCCCTCCCTCATCCCTCTCCCCCCCTCCCTCCCTCATCCTTCTCTCCCCCTTCCTCCCTCATCCCTCTCACCCCCTCCCTCCCTCATCCCTCTCTCCCCCCCCCACCCTGTGCTGTGGGCCGGGCTGCGGCGCTCTCTCTCTCTCTCCATGTAACGCTGCAGTGCGTTAGGGTCGTAAGCAGCACCAGGTGAGTAAACAGGTGAAAATCGGCGCACTATCACGTACCATTTTTGCGCAAATAGAAAAACCGTGCAAACCGGAACAGCACAAGATCAGAGTTTCAGTTATGTAAGATTATTGCACTACTATTATTTGTTTTTTGAGTATGTGTGTGTGCATGTGTGTGTATATATATATATATATTTGTGAGTGTGTGTGTACTTGTGAATATGTGTATATATACACACTGAACTTTTTTTGTTCTCTCGTTTATCATATTGTTTACAGTGTACTATGTTTACACATTCTGTTGTGCTGCAGTAAGAATTTCATTGTTCTATCTGGGACATATGACAATAAAAACACTCTTGACTCTTGACCAAACAAAGGACAAAGACATGATCACATTCACAAGTTATGGTCTGCTAAAGAACAGAAAACCATTGCACTAAAGGTAAAGTGCTGCTTTCAGACTCTTGTAGAGTTTGATGAAGAAGTGGAAAGCCTTACAGACGACCAGATCTACAAGTGGGATAAAGTGAATACAATCTATAAACAAAGCAGTGATGGACTACAGTCAGAAGGGAAGAAATTGAGAGGACCACATCCAGTAAATGGTATGCCTTAGAAAACAGGTGAATCCTGTAGAGAATGCTGTTCGACAGAAAATTCCAGAGATTAAAGGATAAATACCAGGTGTAGTAAAGCAAGACACCTCAGGAATTTAAAAGCTTTATTAAACAAAACAAATGCAACTAATATAATAATCTGGTGACTCAACAAGAGGATGCAGCTGTCTATAATGAAACAAGGAAAATGGAGTGGCTTAGAAAGAACATTTTAAAAACTCTGAAGAAACAACCATCCAAGAGTCAGAAAGGATTTTGATCGCATCACAGATACCCTAATAAAGGATCATCCAAACAATTATCTATATTACTAAAAGTCTGATCTTGACCACTTCCTGTTGTTCTGTATATTGATTTTAGAAAAAACGCTGCCACTTACGGCTGTGATTTTTGGCCATCTTACTCAGAGTCCCCCTCCGCTGCGCAGGACAAGAGGATTTTTCCCATCGATGAAAAATAAAAGAGTTATTAGTGTTTAAAAAATGTTAAGATTCTCTCTCCTGAAGGCCACGCCCCTTCCTGAGGGACTATAAAACCCGGAAGTGTTGAGTGCCTCAGTCAGTCTCTGCAAGATGGGTGAGCGAGAGGGCCACGTCTCTCAGTCTGAGCTGTGAATAACACTGAACACATGTCTACTAAACCGTGAGCGTGGTTTTACTGACCTTGAGTGTCCTTAATGTGGTTTGAAAATGAAAATGTGGTTGGTTAGAAAAAGCAAAGCAAATGGTTGGTGGTGGTTGGTTTGAAATAAAGCACAGCAAATGGTTGGTGGTGGTTGGTTTGAAATGGCAAATGATTAAAAGTCTAAACTTGACAATCTCCTGTTTGCACTGTATATTGATTTTAGATAAAAAGCTACCACTTACGCCTGTGATTTTTGGCCATCTTACTCAGTCCCCCTCCGCTCATCAGGTACAGAGGATTCTTCCCATCAATGAGAAATAAAATGTTTTTAGTGTTTTAAAAATGTTGAGAATCTCTCTCCGGTCAATCATGCGATGAAGACCACGCCGCTTCTGGTGGGAGGGGGGGAGGGATTATAAAACCCGGACGTGTGGGTGTGGCTCAGTCCCTGCAAAATGGAAGAGGGAGAGGTCACGACTCTGTCTGAGCTGTGAATCATCCGAACACACTGAATGTCTACTGAATTGTGAGTGTGGTGTTTATGTGGTGTTTTGTGTGGTTTTATGGTGGTTTCATCCTGCTTGAAATGGTATGAAACTGCATTTGAATGTGGTGCCCTTGCACTCTGCATGAAATGGTATGAAATGGTATGGCGTCAAGTTGGAAAAGGGGAAGTACAACGGGATCTGGGGGTCCTTGTACATCAGTCTATGAAAGTAAGCATGCAGGTACAGCAGGCAGTGAAGAAAGCTAATGCCATGTTGGCCTTTATAACAAGAGTAATCGAATAGAGGAGCAAAGAGGTCCTTCTGCAGTTGTACAGAGCCCTAGTGAGACCACACCTGGAGTATTGTGTACAGTTTCGGTCCCCTAATTTGAGGAAGGACATTCTTGCTATTGAGGGAGTGCAACGTACGTTTACAAGGTTAATTCCCGGGATGGCGGGACTGTCATATGCTGAGAGAATGGAACAGCTGGGCTTGTACGCTCTTGAATTTAGGATGAGAGGGGATCTCATTGAAACATATAAGATTGTTAAGGGTTTGGACATGCTAGATGCAGGAAACATGTTCCCGATGTTGGGGGAGTCCAGAACCAGGGGCCACAGTTTAAGAATAAGGAGTAAGCTATTTAGAACGGCGACTAGGAAACACTTTTTCTCACAGAGAGTGGTGAGTCTGTGGAATTCTCTGCCTCAGAGGGCAGTGGAGGCAGGTTCTCTGGATGCTTTCAAGAGACAGCTAGATAGGGCTCTTAAAAATAGCGGAGTCAGGGGATAAGGGGTGAAGGCAGGAATGGGGTACTGATTGGGCATGATCAGCCATGATCACATTGAATGGCGGTGCTGGCTCGAAGGACCGAATGGCCTACTCCTGCACCTATTGTCTATTGTCTATTGTAACTGCATTTGAATTTGGTGGCCTTGCACCTTGCCTGAAGTGGTAGGAAACTGCACTTGAATTTGGTGGCCTTGCACCTTGCCTGAAGTGGTAGGAAACTGCACTTGAATTTGGTGGCCTTGCACCATGCTTGAAGTGGTATGAAACTGCACTTGAGTTTGGTGGACTTGGACCCTGCTTGAAGTGGTATGAAACTGCACTTGAGTTTTGGGGACTTGCACCCTACTTGAATTGGTATGAAACTGCACGAGTTTGGGGGACTTACACCCTGCATGAAGTGGTATGAAACTGCACTTGAATTTGGTGACTTGCACCCTGCATGAAGTGGTAAGAAACTGCACTTGAATTAGGTGGACTTGCACCCTACTTGAAGTGGTATAAAACTGCACTTGAATTCGGTGGATTTGCACCCTGCTTGAAGTGGTCGGAAACTGCACTTGAATTCGGTGGCCTTGCACCCTGCTTGAAGTGGTAGGAAACTGCACTTGAATTCGGTGGCCTTGCACACCCTGCTTGAAGTGGTAGGAAACTTCACCTGAATTTGGTGGTCTTGCACCCTGCTTGAAGTGGTAGGAAACTGCACTTGAATTTGGTGGCCTTGCACCCTGCTTGAAGTGGTAAGAAACTGCACTTGAAATTTTGGCCTTGCACCCTGTTTGAAATGGAATTTCAAGGAATAGCCGTGAGTTAACTGCCAGCCCACAAGCCATGAGTGAGCTGCCAGCACATCAGGCTTGAGTGACAGAGCTGCCATCCCAAGAATCCATTTGGCCCACAATGTCCATACTAGCCCTCTGGAAACCAGTCCCTTCAGCCCACAACACCCATACTAGTGCTCCAGAAAGCCCCCCCCCCCCAACTGGCCACCAATATTGGAATTGGTGGAGAGGTGGAATATTGCGTTGGGGGACCAGCCCTCCCCTGTGAACTTGGGACCCAACAGGTCCCACTTAGTCTAGTATTATTATAATAGGCACACCTCGGATAATGCTAAATTAAATAGGCACACCTCGGATAAACCTAAATGCTTAAATGGCCATGATGTAACCCAAGTTTGCAGCATCCATCCTTGTCTCTCTAGGCACAGTAATCTGGGAAAAGACTGTGCCAGATGAATGGATCACTGGGGTTATAGACAGGAACGCTCAATGAATCTAATGAGTTGCATGCTACAGTTTTACTTGTGCCAAGATCAAAGTCCATTATCTATCAGAGGCAATTGATAGCATTCTCAGAAATAAGCCAGGCAGGTTTTAGAGAGAAAGGATACACTGACCAGATAAATAAAAGAGTAATGCTTATTTTGGTTATGGCAATCCTACATAAACATATATACCTTGAGAATGGTTTTGACAATACTCACAGAACCTGCTTCTAAACTAACAACATGTGAAAGGACATCAGATGGACAGCCTTTGTATCCCTTGACGATCTTGATTTTGCGGATGAACTTACACCCCAATAGCGAACACAAATGCAATTCCACCAGATACATCCAGCGAGTAAAACTCACCGTTGCCAATTCAGATACAGGATCTCATTCTCACTAACGTGAAATCAATTTTATTAATTGGGAAGCATCGTCAGTCAGGAGATTTGATTACGTAGGGTATCGAGAATAGAAATAACAAAACCAGGATCACCTGACTCAGAGCCTGCTTACTCCAACATATGCCTTGCACCATTTCAACATCTCAGTCAATACGGAGTTGTATTTCGTTTACCCTTTTTTTCTTGTACAGTTTCCCCTTCTGCAATGTATTGCTATGCTAATCTGTGGCCTGTTTTTGATATGTACACAAATTTATACTCAAACAGTATGATGAATTTTGGTGTAGGAAAGAACTGCAGATGCTGGTTTAAATCGAAACTAGACACAAAATGCTGGAGTAACTCAGCGGGACAGGCAGCATCTCTGAAGAGAAGGAATGGGTGACGTTTTGGGTCAGGTCTGAGGAAGGGTCTCGGCCCTAAACGTCACCAATTCCTTCTCTCCAGAGATGCTGCCTGTCCCGCTGAGTTACTCCAGCATTTTGTGTCTATCTTTGATGAATCTTGGTATTGGTTTATTCAATTTCCACTCCCCCCCCCACCCCACCAGCCCCCCCCCCCCCACCAGCCCCCCCCCCCCCCCCTCCCCACCACCAAATTTTAGATTTTTATTGTAATTGAATAAGAGGGCAAAATAAATGGGATTTCATATTAACCAAACTTGTTGAAATGGTGCAAGGCTTATGTAGGGGCCGATCGGGCTGTGTGTCTGACTGGTTTCTGCTGTAAATCAAGCAATGATATTTTGTATAATTATAGCAAAAAGCACTTAGGACAACCTAACATAATTACATGTTCATTTAAATATCAATGGATTTTTTAAACTATTGCATTTCTTCTAAACCCTGGATATACAGTAATAAATCATGAAAATTAAGAATTGCAGGCGCTGAAAATCTGATATAATTTGCAAATAATTGATTTACTAACTATAAAACCATTCTTTGAGATACTGAAGTAATGCTTTAGAATATGAAGTATTAATCAAGCATTGAACCTTCAAGTTTTCCCTTTTCCTGGTAAAAGAAAAATTGTAAATTGTTTATGATGCAATAGTCCAAGGTCAGTCAAAGCTAGATTCAAAGATAAACATGGTATGCACTGTTTGTTCAGGTAACAAGGTCAACCTGGAGAGCGAACATAGAGCAGTTAACTAATAATACAAATCTAGAAAACTAATGGAAACGGCAGCAAAATTTTCCATTTCTAAATGGGAAAGACATAAAGGTTCTAAATTAAAAAAAAAAAAAATCAACAAACCAGTGTGCGCACTAGCCTGATGTTAAAGTAGGAACATGATATTTGGATGTCAGGAACCACCCCAACCATCAGTCATTGTCATTGCACTTCAGTCATTGTCAGCATTCATTTCAGTAGTTTACTATTAATGTTACTCGGGACATGCTTAATGCAGTCGGTTGATAAGAAGCAATGGTAGATCATATTTTTTAACATGTGATGCAAAATATTTAGCGGGATTTTAAAACAACTAACATCCATATGGAACAAAATATTTAACTCCAGTCTGTAAGCAATAAAGTGTTTTCACTATTGCATTCCAGCTCCATTTAAATATGTCTTTTTATATTGATCAAAATTTCAAAAGTTGATGGGAACTGTATCCCGACTGCAAATAAATCTCTGGGCAGATTATGACAATTGATTGCTTTACATTTTATGAAATCTTCATCTTTCATCGATTTTGATTTTTTTTTAATTTACCAAAGAATACATATTTAATATTTCTTTTCTGCTGTGTAAATTGTCTAAGCTTTTTCTAAAAACTTTTCTGAACAGTCATCCCAAGGAAGGAAATGAAAATATGACATGGAAATTTTCATTTAATGTGTTCTTAAAATGTTCAAAAAATATCCCTACTTTATTCAGTAATAGGTCATTTGCTCCGACTAAAACTGAATATCCTACTTTGTCTGTTTCTACACTCATTAGGTATTTAATTGTTTTGTTCAGTATGGTCAGAAGCTTAGATTAAACGTTCAATTGAACAATTACGTCCGACTACAGTGTAATTGCTTCACTTCAATATCTGCTTCAGTGCATCCTATTATTGGCACACAATGATGCCATAGATTGCCAGTGGTACGGACGTGTTCATTCATTTCAGTAGCAAGGTGCCAACTGGCTTTGTTCTGAACTCTATTAAAGTGATCCACTAATTTCAGTCTACTCAGTTCCTATGCCGCACTGGCAGCCACAACAAAGACTTGGCTGTTCAGTTAATGTTCTATTCAATCATACCCCACAGGACATTGATGGTGGGAGGCAAGCTGACAGTGCCGGGAGGACAATCAGGTCTTTCGTCTTTGAAAATGGTCATTGAATGATACCTCAGAGGCACAAATGTTGCATGTCACTTGCTAAGCTTGCAGCAATGTTACTCTGCTAATTGGAGAAGACACTCAATGGAAAGACACCGAAGGGTTAGATGAACAAAATACTTCAAGGTCCGAAGTAAGTAATTCCGTGGAAGTGCAAGAAAAACTTGATTGAGGCATGGACAATGCTTTACAAACCTCAAAAAGGATCATTCAGTCGAAGCTTGTGATTCTTCATGTGAGGTCAGCATAAAAGCTCATGAAATGGTTGGCATGTATTCTCAGATGTTTAACAATTGCCTTGGCAATGGACGACTGAGTGTCGCAATAACTGCATGTGCTCTTGCTGGGAAAAACAAACTCAAGATACTCCATGGGGAATGGATCTGGGATCCCTGTTATTTACAATATTTATGAATGGCATTGAACTGAATGCTCTTAAAAATCTCATTTTTCCTGGAGACAAAAAACATGGAAGGCAGATAATGAGTGAACAGGATATTGCCCAGTTTCAAACTTGAACAAATAGTAGGAGGATTCCTATATGAATAAATTTAGGAATAGGTAACAGTAAATATGTTTCCATGTTGAATTATTCTGTCAGAAGTTATGAGCAGAGAAAAAAGGTACAAGAGAAAATCCATCCCATCACAGTTCTTCAATAATGAGTGTGCGGTGCAATTAACAGGAACCATGAAGATATCATCGGACCACTTTTGTCCATACAGGAAAATACTCACCCAATTTTGCATGAGCAACTATTTCCCAGTCCAATTAATATTTCATTTCATTCCAAAACATACATTTTTAAATCCAGCTATTGGATTTTTTTTTAATGTATTAAATATTTCCTTATACAAGAAATAGAATATAAATATATGCGATGTACAATGACAAGCGTTTAATTCTCACCTGTGGTTAAATTTGTGTCCAAAGGAAACCCAGTCTTTTTCAATCAAAACCTACAAAAACAAATGTTAATATCTGGCATCACTATTGCAGAATTTGTATTTGTATAATCTTTGTTAATCATTCCGAACCTCATACTAAACTTTCCATTATCGCACAATCGCACTAAGCACACCAATACCTCTACTTCCTTCGAAGGATTAGGAAGTTCGGCATGTCCCCACAACCCTTACCAACGTCTACAATGCTCCGTAGAAAGCATGTTATCGGGATGCATCACAGCACAGTATGGGAACAGCTCCATCCGAGACCGCATGAAATTGCAAAGAGTTGTGGATGTAGCCCAGACCATCACACAAACCAACATCCCTTCCATCGACTCCATCTACACTTCACGTTGCCTTGGCAAGGCCACCAGCATAATCAAGGACCAGTCCCACCCCGGTTATTCCCATCTTCTCTCCTTTCCCATTAGGCAAGACGTGCTCAGCTATTATCAGGCAACTGAATCGTCCTCACACCAAATAGAGTGCGGTCCTGAGCTGCCATCTACGCCATTTGAGTCTCTCAAACGATCTTTAATCTGACTTTACTGGACTTTACCTGGCACTAAATGTTATACCCTTTATCCTGTATCTGTATACTGTGGACGGCTTGGTCGTAATCATGTATAGTATTTTCGCTGACTATATAGCAGGCAACAAAAAGCTTTTCACTGTACCTCAGTACACGTGGCAATAATAAACTAAACTAAATTATCAAATTGTGCTATGAGATCTCTCTCGCCAATGTCAGGCTTTAGTCCATCAAACTAGAACATTTCACTTTGGGACCAATTTGATGGATTACAGTGCATCATGAGAAAGAAAGCATCTCCACCAACAAAAGACTTTGCTTTATACTGCGCTCTGGATAACCAACCTAGCAATCTCTGTTGTGGAGCCTGACTCTACAACCATCTCATAACTGGATGATAGAACAGTTAAAGATCCAAAGGAGTAGAATGGATGGGTCAGCAGACACTTTTGTTCCCAAGAAGTGCATCCTTTTGGTTTCATTGACTTACATCTTCTTGCAAGTCCCATTAATATTGTTGTGATAATCCTTGGCTTAAATCATTTTCCTGAAAAAATTGCTATAGGTGGTCTAATAATTTTCATTTATTATGCAATTACCCACTGGGGATATTATAAAGTATCTTGACATTTGGGAGATTTGTTTCTGTGAGTTTGTGCAAGTGTCAAGTCAGCACAAATAGCACATTTTTACTTTTCGTTTTAGAGATACAACGCAGAAATAGGCCCTTTGACCCCCATCGACTGGCACACTAGCATGATCCTACACACACTAGGGACAATTTACAATTACACCAAGCCTATTAACCTAATTGCCTGCACATTTTTGGAGCGTGGGAGGAAACGGAGATCTCGGGGAAAACCCACGCAGGTCACTGGGAGAATGTATAAACTCCGTACAGACAAGCACTTGTGGTCTGGATCAAACCCGGGTCTCTGGCGCTGTAAGACAGCAAATCTACCACTGTGCCACCGTGCTGCCCCACATATGCAGAATAATTTTAAGTATTCATGTTCACTCGACACAAATTGTGTAGCACCAGCAGCAGGGTGTTAAATATAGTCTAATGTAGGAGTCCTTGTAGTCTTGGTACTCCAGACATCAGTTTCGGGCCAGCGAGATGGCATCTGCTGTACACCTGTTGTGATGGTAAACAACCTGCAGTGGATCAAGGCTGACTGGGAGACTGGAGTCATTGTGTGCCATCACCAGTCTCTTGAAGCGCTACATGATGGTGGATGTCAGAGCCACTGGACGGTGGTCATTAAGGCACACTATATTACACTTCTTTAGCACCATGATGATAGTGGTCTTTTCGAAGCAGGTGGAGACCTCTGAACAGAGTATTGGCAGATTAAAGATGTCTGTGAATACCTCTGCCAGCTGATCTGCACAGGTCTCGAGGACACAAACAGGGACTCCATTCAGGCCAGTTGCTTTCCACAGATTCACTTTTAAGAATGCCAATCTTATGTCTACCAGAGTAACCACTGGTACAGGCGTACACAAGAATGACGGGGCAGGTGATGTTCCTCCATTGATTTTTGTACAAAATGGACATAGGAAGCATTTGGCTGATCAAGGATAGGGACGGGTTGATGCATTTACTCCCAACAATGGACTTCTGCATGATTAAGTCATACATAATTGTGTGTTTGTAAAAGTTGATCATATTGTTCCAAACTTCAGGATTCAGGCAACAGCCACATAAAGTTGTTGCTCCCACTGAATTATCCCACTTTTTAAGAAAGGCGGGAGGGAGAAAACAGGGAATTATAGACTAGTTAGCCTGACGTCGGTGGTGGGGAAGTTGCTGGAGTCAATTATAAAAGATGAAATAGCGGCACATTTGGATAGCAGTAACAGGATCGGTCCGAGTCAGCATGGATTTACGAAGGGGAAATCATGCTTGGCTAATCTTCTGGAATTTTTTGAGGATGTAACTAGAAAAATGGACAAGGGAGAGCCAGTGGATGTAGCGTACCTGCACTTTCAGAAAGCCTTTGATAAGGTCCCACATAGGGGATTAATGGGCAAAATTAGGGCACATGGTATTGGGGGTAGAAAATTGATTGGCAGACAGGAAACAAAGAGTAGGGATTAACGGGTCCCTTTCAGAATGGCAGGCAGTGACTAGTGGGGTACCGCAAGGCTCAGTGCTGGGACCGCAGCTATTTACAATATACATAAATGATTTGGATGAAGGGATTCAAAGTAACATTAGCAAATTTGCAGATGACACAAAGCTGGGTGGCCATGTGAACTGTGAGGAGGATGCTATGAGAATGCGAATTGGACAGGTTGGCTGAGTGGAAGATGCATGGCAGATGCAGTTTAATGTGGATAAATTTGAGGTTATCCACTTTGGTGTCAAAAACAGGAAGGCAGATTATTATCTAAATGGTGTCAAGTTGGGAAAAGGGGAAGTACAACGGGATCTGGAGGTCCTTGGTCATCAGTCAATGAAAGTAAGCATGCAGGTACAGCAGGCAGTGAAGTAAGCGAATGGCATGTTGGCCTTCATAACAAGAGGAGTTGAGTATAGGAGCAAAGAGGTCCTTCTGCAGTTGTACAGGGCCCTATTGAGACCACACCTGGAGTATTGTGTGCAGTTTTGGTCACCAAATCTGAGGAAGGACATTCTTGCTATTGAGGGAGTGCAGCGTAGGTTCACAAGGCTAATACCCGGGATGGCGGGATTGTCATATGCCAAGAGAATGGACCAGCTGGGCTTGTATACTATGGAATTTAGAAGGATGAGAGGGTATCTTATTGAAACATATAGGATTATTTAGGGTTTGGACATGCTAGAGGCAGGAAACATGTTCCAGATGTTGGGGGAAGTCCAGAACCAGGAGCCACCATTTAAGAATAAGGGTCAAGCCATTTAGAAAGGAGGTGAGGAAAAACTTTTTCTCACAGAGAGTTGTGAGTCTGTGGAATTCTCTGCCTCAGAGGGCAGTGGAGGCTGGTTCTCTGAATACTTTCAAGAGAGAGCTAGATAGGGCTCTTAAAGATGGCAGAGTCAGGGGATATGGGGAGAAGGCAGGAACGGGGTACTGATTGGGGATGATCAGCCATGATCACATTGAATGGCTGTGCTGGCTCGAAGGGCTGAATGGCCAACTCATGCACCTATTGTCTATTGTCATCCCATAAATGTTGAATGAAGATTATTTATGCTTCCCAAACAACAAGAGGATGAATCTATTGCATTTGTGACAGAGTTATTTTGTTTATCTCAAACTAATAGTAAGGATACCAGTGGTGATCTCAGTATGCAAGTGCTTGGAACAGAAACAAGAAATAAAAACATGCCAAGCTTCCTATTGCTGACAGTTCCTGAGAAACATTTAATGCAAAACTAATGTGTGGGGAATGAACTTTGAATCAATATTACATAACCAGCAGCAAAATCTACTGCCAATTTTCACACGTTAAGGATGGTCATTAACCAAAATACCAGAAGGCTGTTAGTGACAGTAGAATCACACTATCACAAAACTTAATGCATTTGATCTTTGGTATTATAAACAGAGAAAATATTAACAAAAACATCAACATGCCAAATTGCCTCTATATACTCACCCTGTCTGTGCTATCTTTCTCATTTTTTAATACTATATTCTTACCATGAATCCTTTTAAGGTTCGGTAATGTGGATCAAGAAGCAGGCTAGCTATGGAGCAAACCTGGGCAGTTCTGTCCCAACCATCTGAGCAGTGAACCAGTACACTGGCGGCCTCCTCAGCAACAGCCTGAAACAACAAGTATA
Organism: Malacoraja senta; assembly: GCA_038087875.1. NCBI lineage: Eukaryota > Metazoa > Chordata > Chondrichthyes > Rajiformes > Rajidae > Malacoraja > Malacoraja senta. The sequence goes on along the minus strand of CM075977.1, from coordinate 306,564,250 downwards.
AGAAGTAAAGTAGATGAGGTTGAAGTATAAGAAGTAAGGTAGATGAGCTTGAGGCTCAGTTAGAGGTTGGTAGATATGACATTGTGGGGATTACATAGACGTGTCTGCAGGAGAATCGGGCCTGGGAACTTAATATTCAGGGTTATACATCCTATAGAAAGGACAGACAGGTGGGCAGAGATGGGGGGGTTGCTCTGCTGGTGAGGGATGGAATTCAGTCCCTTGCGAAGGAAGACATGGGGACTGACGAGGTAGAGTCACTGTGGATTGAGTTGAGGAATTGTAAAGGCAAGAAGAGACTAATTGGTGTTATCTACAGACCCCTAAATAGTAGCCCGGATGCAGGGTGTAAGTTGCAGCAGGAGTTAAAACTGGCATGTAACAAATGTAATGCCACTATTACATGGGTGATTTCAATATGCAGGTAGACTGGGAAAATCAGGTTGGTTCAGGACCCCAAGAAAGAGAGTTTGTAGAGTGCCTCCGAGATGGATTCTTAGAGCAGCTTGTAATGGAGCCGACCAGAGGAAAGGCAATTCTGGATTTAATGTTGTCTAATGAACCAGATTTGATAAGAGAACTCGAGGTAAAGGAACCGCTTGGAGGTAGTGATCATAATATGATTAGATTTAATCTGCAATTTGAGAAGGAGAAGGTTAAATCAGAAGTGTCAGTGATGCAGTTGAACAAAGGGGACTATGAAGGCATGAGAGGGGAGCTGGCCAAGGTAGACTGGAAAGGGATCCTAGCAAGAATGATGGTGGAACAGCAATGGCAGGAATTTCTGAGCATAATCCGGAAGACGCAGGATCATTTCATTCCAAAAAGAAAGAAAGATTCTAAGGTGAGTAGGGGGCAACCGTGGCTGACAAGAGAAGTTAGGGATAGAATAAAACTAAAAGAAAAGATGTATAACACAGCAAAGAGTAGCCGGAAGCCAGAGGATTGGGAAACATTCATAGGACAACAGAAGGAAACAGAACAGGCAATACGGGCTGAAAAGATGAAGTACGAGGGGAAGCTGGCCAGGAATATAAAGAAGAACAGTAAAAGCTTCTTTAGATATGTTAAGGGAAAAAGAGTAGCAAAGTCAAATGTGGATCCCTTGAAGGCAGACACGGGTGAAATTATTATGGGCAACAAGGAAATGGCAGAAAAGTTGAACAGGTACTTTGGATCTGTCTTCACTAAGGAAGACACAAACAATCTCCCAGATGTACTGGAGGACAGAGGATCTAAGGGGGTAGAGGAACTGAAAGAAATTTTCATTAGGCGAGAAATAGTATTGGGTAGGCTAATGGGACTGAAGGATGATAAATCACCTGGGCCTGATGGTCTGCATCCCAGGGTCCTCAGGGAGGTGGCTCTAGAAATAGTGGACGCATTGGTGATCATTTTCCAATGTTCAATAGATTCAGGATCGGTTCCTGTGGATTGGAGGATAGCTAATGTTATCCCACTTTTCAAGAATGGAGCGAGAGAGAAAACGGGGAATTACAGACCAGTTAGCCTGACCGGTGGTGGGAAAGATGCTGGAGTCAATTATTAAAGAGGTAATAATGGGGCATTTGGATAGCAGTAAAAGGATGGATTTATGAAAGGGAAATCATGCTTGACTAATCTTCTGGAATTTTTTGAGGATGTGACAAGTAAAATGGATGAAGGGGAGCCAGTGGATGTAGTGTATCTAGACTTTCAGAAAGCCTTTGATAAGGTCCCGCACGGGAGACTGGTGACTAAAATTAGAGCACATGGTATTGGGGGTAGGGTGTTGACATGGATAGAAAATTGGTTGGCAGACAGGAAGCAAAGAGTAGGAGTGAACGGGTCCTTTTCAGAATGGCAGGCAGTGGCGAGTGGAGTGCCACAAGGCTCGGTGTTGGGGCCGCAACTGTTTACCATATATATTAATGATTTGGAAGAGGGAATTAGGAGCAACACTAGCAAGTTTGCGGATGACACAAAGCTGGGAGGCAGTGTGAACTGTGAAGAGGATGTTAGGAGGTTGCAGGGTGACCTGGACAGGTTGAGTGAGTGGGCAGATGCGTGGCAGATGCAGTATAATATAGATAAATGTGAGGTAATCCACTTTGGCGGCAAAAACAAGGGGGCAGATTATTATCTCAATGGGGATAGGTTAGGTAAGGGGGAGGTGCAGCGAGACCTGGGTGTCCTTGTACACCAGTCACTGAAAGTTGGCGTGCAGGTACAGCAGGCAGTGAAGAAAGCTAATGGAATGTTGGCCTTAATAACAAGAGGATTTCAGTATAGGAGTAAGAGGTTCTTCTGCAGTTATACAGGGCTCTGGTGAGACCACATCTGGGGTATTGTGTACAGGTTTGGTCTCCTAATTTGAGGAACGACATCCTTGTGATTGAGGCAGTGCAGCGTAAATTCACGAGATTGATCCCTGGGACTGTCATATGAGGAAAGATTGAAAAGACTAGGCTTGTATTCACTGGAGTTTAGAAGGATGAGGGGAAGTCTTATAGAAACATATAAAACTATAAAAGGACTGGACAAGCTAGATGCAGGAAAAATGTTCCCAATGTTGGGCGAGCAGAACCAGGGGCCACAGTCGTAGAATAAAGGGGAGGCCATTTAAGACTGAGGTGAGAAAAAACGTTTTCACCCAGAGTTGTGAATTTCTGCAATTCCCTGCCACAGAGGGCAGTGGAGATCAAATCACTGGATGGATTTAAGAGAGAGAGAGCTCTGGGGGCTAATGGAATCAAGGGATATGGGGAGAAGGCAGGCACGGGTTATTGATTGGGGACGATCAGCCATGATCACAATGAATGGCGGTGCTGGCTCGAAGGGCCAAATGGCCTCCTCCTGCACCTATTTTCTATGTTTCTATGTAACAGTATTGACGTCATGTTTACATTCAAATAATCTGCTTGGCTAACTCTGTACAGTTGCCAATTACCCCTATATCCACCAAAGCAAATGATGAGAATAAGGCTGCTTCATGTTTCCATGTGATTTTTCTGCCAACTATATATAGGGTTTGGCAAGACGCAGATCATCGGGCTGTGGTGAAAGATCCCACGAAAACATTTTTCTATAGTTAATGAATACATTATTTAATACCATGCCCAATTAAATATCCATCTCACACATTGTTACTTATAATACTGTATGCTTTGCGGACTTACTGGCAGTAAAATACAACGCCTGACCATAGCTGGGTGCTGCAGCTTATTATAATGTTGCTTAATATTCTGCTGCATTCAAGTCAATTGATTTCTCTCAATAAATCCTCAATTTCAACCTTATTTCAACCTTAATTTATCAGTGCCAGTGGAGCTGGATTGCCATTATATTAAAAAATACACATTTATCATTATCCTTATTGTCATCTTAAACAAATAGAAGTGTGCCCCATTTCAAATTCTGCTCCTCTGTCACCTGGGAAAAACTTACCTGTCACAATCCCCCTTGCAGGAACTTGCAGAAATCACTGGGTGGAATGCTCGGCAGCCATGCCGAGTGAAAGAGCCGTCTGTTTTCTAGTCGATCCCATTCCCATTCCCATGCTTAACTCCACAAGGAAACCAGTATCGGAGCACAGGCTGCTATTCAGCAGTAGACAGCTAACTTCTAGTGTTCCGACTCTGCACATGCACATGTGGAAATGCAGAAACTGCTGTGAGTTACACAGGGTAACAGCGGTGAAATCAGACTGATTCACCAACTTTCCTGTAAATCTGGTCAATGTCCCAGCAGTCATATGGATATTATCTTCATATGTTCATAACTTCTAGGAGCAGAATAAGGCCATTCGGCCCATTTAGTCTACTATGCCATTCAATCATGGCTGATTTATCTTGCCCTCTCAAACCCATTCTCCTGCCTTCTCCCCATAACCCCTGACACCCGTACTATTCAAGAATCTGTCAATCTCCACCTTAAAAATATCCAATGACTTGGCCTTCACAGTCTTCAAAGTAAAAGAGTCCTAAAATCACAAAGTGATGCTATGGTCAAGAAATATTTAGCCTCTTCAGCTGGTAACATCTTACTGTATTATTATTGTCATTGAGATTTCAAAGGATCGTTACATTGGAGAAAACACAAGCTTTCTTCGGGCTCCTTAAAGGACTGATCTACATTTATGTATTGACATTTTCCTGTGCTTTTAGCGACATTGTAGGATATAAAAAAGTTCAGGAATAAATGTGTACATGAAACTTCAGCATTACTGTTCTTCATGAGATATGTGATGGACCCACCTCAAGACTGATGATAATGCCAATGTAAGAAGAATGAAAAGTGCAAAGCAAAAACAGTAAACAGTAGCATTTAATTTACTTAATTTAATTAAGTAACAATTAATTTACTTACTTTTGCAATAAATATACCCGCGTCCATGATGGCTTTAATGTGTTTCAACCAGCCCGAATTCTCCAAACCCCAGAAAAAGTCACTCATTGAAGGAGATCTAAGCTCACAGACTGAAAAAGATTTCAGAAAAGTCTCATAACTATTGAAATGTATGATCTGCACATCAGCAAATCAATATGTTGCAGTTTAAAATGAAAAAAGTATAATGCAGCTATCAGATGTTGACAACAGTGTTAGCAACTAAATGGAACTCGATAAAGAAAGCATCTTGCATGCTTTCCTCTCCATTTACAAAGACTTCCTAGGGTGAATATCATTAGCCTAACATCTCTCATTGAATCTGGTCAAGTGTAATGAGACAGGATTAATTAATGATCTCATACTAACAGATTCTCTGGGGAAGAGTGAACATAACATGATAGAATTTTGCACTCAGGTTGAGAGTGAGAAACCTACACATGTAGCTTAAAAGCAACTACTTTGCTATGAAGATAGAGCTGGCTAATGAGTACTGAGGGAAATAGATCAAAAGTAAACAGGAGTTAAGCAGTGACAATTAATTAACAGATAATTAAAGAAAGATTTCATAATTCTCAGGATATATTCCACTCATACAGAAAGTCTACAAGAAAGATATCTATCCGTAACTAAGCAAAGGAGTTAGGGTGTTATTATATGAACAGAAAAGCCAATAATATTGAGAAGATTAGACTGTAATACTTAGCTTAAAAACTGAGTAGAATTTAGAAATAATTTTATTTAAAAAAACAAAGAATGACCAAAGAGAGAGAAATTAAATACATACAGTGCATTCAGAAAGTATTCAGACCCCTTCACTTTTTCCACATTTTGTTACGTTACAGCCTTATTCTAAAATGGATTACATTCTTTTTTTTAATCATCAATACCCCATAATAAAAAAGTGACAACAGGTGTTTAGAAATTTTTGCAAAGTAATTAAAAATGAATAACTGAAATACCACATTTACATAAGTATTCAGACCCTTTACTCAGTACTTTGTTGGGGCACCTTTGGCAGTGATTACAGCCTCAGGTCTTCTTGGGGATGACGCCACAAGCTTGGCACACCTGTATTTGGGTAATTTCTCCCATTTCCCTTTGCAGATCCTCTCATGCTCTGCCAGATTGGATGGGGAGCGTTGATGCACAGCTATTTTCAGGTCCCTCCAGAGATATTCGATCGGGTTCAAGTCTGGGCTAAGGTTGGGCCACTCAAGGACATTCACAGACTTGTCACGAAGCCACTCCTACATTGTCTTGGCTGTGTGCTTAGGGTCGTTGTCCTGTTGGAAGGTGAACCTCTGCCCCAGTCTGAGGTCCTGAACGCTCTGGAGCAGGTTTTCATCAAGGATCTCTCTGTACTTTGCTCCGCTCATCTTTCTCTCGATCCTAACAAGTCTCCCAGTTCCTGCCGTTGAAAAACTTCCCCAGAGCATGATGCTGCCACCACCATGCTTCACTGTAGGTATGGTATTGGCCAGGTGATGAGCAGTGCCTGGTTTCCTCCAGACATGACACTTGGCATTCAGGCCAAAGAGTTCAATCTTGGTTTCATCAGACCAGAGAATCTTGTTTAGGTGCCTTTTGGCAAACCAAGCAGGCTGCCATGTGCCTTTTACTGAGGAATGGCTTCCGTCTGGCCACTCTACCATAAAGGCCTGATTGGTGGAGTGCTGCAGGTATAGTTGTCCTTCTGGAAGTTTCTCCCATCTCCACAGAGGAACTCTGGAGCTCTGTCAGAGTGACCATCGGGTTCTTGGTCACCTCCCTGACCAAGGCCCTTCTCCCCCAATTGCTCAGTTTGGCCGGGCGGCCAGCTCTATGAAGAGTACTGGTGGTTCCAAAGTTCTTCCATTTAAGAATGACGGAGGCCACTGTGCTCTTCGGGACCTGCAATGCTGCAGAAATTGTTTTATACCCTTCCCCAGATCTGTGTCTCGACACAATCCTGTCTCGGAGGTCTACGGACAATTCTTTCATCTTCATGGCTTGGTTTTTGTTCTGACATGCACTGTGGGACCTTGTATTAGCAATGTTACAAATTTTGAGATTTTAAAAATCAAGTCTGCAATTTATCCTATCAGATAAAGCATAAAAGAAGTTTAATTTGACACCTAATTCACTTTCATATCTTCAGTATTAAAAAGGTTATGGCCATTTTCATACTCTGAAATTAGCATCGTGTTCCCTATTGCTTTTCCATTGACTTAACTCAAAAGCTGTGATCGAGGACAGTCAAAAGTCCATAACTTTCTTAAAAATTAAGAAAACTGAATGAAATGTTCAGTTATTATAGATTGAAGCATCCTGAAACAAATATGAAACAATCTTACTTGGATGACCTGAAATTAAAGCATATAATTAGTTAGTTACCTAATTGTAGCTAATTACAAAATTCAATTACTAGATCTAAACATCTATCAATTTCTTAAGAAAAGATTAACATTTTTAAATAGCCTAAGTGCCCAAATAACATTCACACAAGAATTCACAATATAACATGATTTTTAAATCTCATTGTCATGAATTTATAGGCCAAATGGAAGGAATTTTGTGTTTAATTCCCGTAAATTAATGGCCATTTAAATCATCTTGCGAGTGGGATTTTGTGGAACGCGATCGTTTGGAACGTTGCATTTGCGGTGAATTTAAACCCCATATCGGCAGGAAAAATACTGCCGGTTCGTATATTTACATAATCACATTTTCGCAACGTAAAATTTTGATTAAAGGCATCCTAAGAAGCAAGTTTATATGTAAAATAAACGGCTTTTTTTTACCTGTCCCGTGCATGAAATCCGTCCCCGTTGTCGGCGTTGATGGCTTTAGAAGATGCTTTTTAATTTACTCCAGTTATTAAATTATCCAGTACAGTTTAAAATTAATTTAATAAAACCGATGTCGAAGCGATTTTTCTTCAGCTTCTAAACAGCTTGGTCAAAATCGATTTGAATAGGCTGGAGAAATACCGCATTTTAAACCCACCCCCCCCTCAAAGGCGCCAAAGTCGCGCACACGGGCAGTGACAGAACTGCAGCACCGCTGAAGGTAAGTTTTGTAACACACCTACTTGTATAAACAGGTGTGTGCCTTTCCAAAATATGTACAATCAATTTAATTTACCACTGTTGGACTCAAGTTGTAGAATCATCTCAAGGATAATCAATGGAAACAGGATGCGCCGAAGCTCAATTTTGAGTGACATAGCAAAGGGTCTGAATACCTATATAAATGTGATATTTCAGTTATTTCTTTTTAATTACTTTGCAAAAATTTCTAAACACCTGTTTTCCCTTTTTTATTCTGAGGTATTGTGTGTAGATTGATGATAAAATAAAAATTAAAAAATCAATTTTAGAATAAGGCTGTAACGTAATAAAATGTGGAAAAAGTGAAGGGGTCAGAATACTTTCTGAATGCACTGTATATAAATGTATTAAATACATATATAAATACATATATATATATATATATATATATATATATATATATATATATACACACACACACACACATCTATCTTCTTATATACTTTTAAAACTCTCTGGCTGTCGTCCGTCTGTACGTCTGTACGTCCAACGTTCTGCTTGTCTGTACGTCCAACGTTCTGCTTGACCTGTACGCCGCCTTTGATACCGCCCCTGGCCCACACAGCGCGCGGAAAGGCCCATATTTTTTACCATTTTCAAAGAGATGACATTTATCTTTACGAATAGCCACTGCTGATTAAATTCGGTCCTGTTTATGTACACGTTTTTTAATAAAATCCACCCCCCCCCCACCCCCATGTGATTTTCTCCGATTGTCTCCGATTTTCTCCGAAAACGACGCCATCTTTTTTTCGCCGATTTTCTCCGAAAACGACGCCATCTTTTTTTCGCCGATTTTTTTTCCGAAAACGACGCCATCTTTTTTTCGCCGATTTTCACCCCGGGGTCTGAATCACGTTCGGGAACAACACCCCGGGGTGTCAAGCACTTTCAGGGACCACACCCAATGGGTCTGCACCCCCACCCCCATGTGATTTTCTCCGATTGTCTCCGGTTTTCTCCGAAAACGACGCCATCTTTTTTTCGCCGATTTTGTCAGAAAACGACGCCATCTTTTTTTCTCCGATTTTCTCCGATTTTTTCCGAAAACGACGCCATCTTTTTTTTCAACGATTTTCAACCAAGGGTCTCAAGCACGTTCTGGAACAACACCCCGGGGTGTCAAGCACGTTCGGGAACAACACCCCGGGGTGTCAAGCACTTTCGGGGACCAGACCCAACGGGTCTGCACTTGGTCTAGTATATATTTAAATACATATATAAATCTAGTTGCCAGGACTAGAGGGTCTGCGCTATAGGGAGAGGTTGAGTAAGCTGGGTCTCTATTCCTTGGAGCACAGGAGCATGAGGGATGAACTTATAGAGGTGTGTAAAATCATGAAAGGAATAGATCGGGTAGATGCACAAGAGTCTCTTGCCCAGAGTAGGGGAATCTAACAGAGGACATAGGCTCAAGGTGAAGGGGAAAAGATTTAATAGAATTCTGAGGGGTACCCTTTTCACACAAAGGGTGGTGGGTGTATGGAACATGCTGCCAGGGGAGGTAGTTGAGGCAGGGACTATCCAACGTTTAAAAAACAGTTAGACAGATACATGGATAGGACAAGTTAGGAGGGATATAGACCAAACGCCTGCAGGTGGGACTAGTGTTGCTGGGACATGTTGGCTGTTGTGGGCAAGTTGAGCCGATGGGCCTGTTTCCATACTGTATCACTCTATGTCTATGTCTAAATATAAAAACAATAGAACCACAATTGTATAAAAAGGAAGAAAACATCTAAAGTGGACAAGGGTCGCTTAAGGGATGAGATACTGACATTAATAATGACCTGATATCATCAGAGTTTAGAAGATGGTGACAATTGTATTGAAATATATTAGTTTCCAATGGAACTTGACAGGATCTACACTGAGTTACTCCAGTATTTTGCATCTATCTTCGATGCAAACTAGCATCTGCAGTTCCTTCCTACTCAGATAGGTTATTTAACAAGTACTGTTAAGCTCAAGTACCTGAATGCTAGGGGAGGATGATAATAATATCAAATTTCAGAGACAAATACAGAATAATTAATTTATGGATTACACCTAAGTAAGTATAGTTAAGAATTAAATATGCCCAGAAGTTAGCTTCAGGCGAGAATATCATACAACTGAAAATTCCGGACTACTGAAAAGGTATTAGATGTTAATCCTTAAACAGCACCATTTAATGGCAAAAACGATTTTTTTAAATTAACTTAAATAAAATTAGACTTCTATATTCTAATAATATCTCATTATCTGCTTATTTTGAAACTCAAAAAATAGTTGATAAATGTCAGCATACAGCAGAGAGATAAGATAAAATACTAGGCTAAATCCTGTCCAATCGCAAAAACATCATTCCTGCTGGATGAGTATCGTGTTTGCTTTGTAACAAAAAAACACTATCTATTTGACATTTCGAATAAGTTTGCTAAACTTATAAATGCAAGCTTGTTAGAATCCAAAGTTCCTGAGAGATTTGGGATTTGGTCATTTCATTTCAAAAGAGATTGTAGAGTTTGGATTAGTCAAAGAGAAAGGCAAGATTTTTTTTCAGCCTGTCAGCAGGTTTATCTTATTGTGCATATAATGGAATACCGTGTACTGATAGTACCATTAAGCGAGAGGGTTGCATTCTTGCAATGGACGAAGTTCCTTCACCAGAAGAGCATGATAACATGTGCATTGTGCAATTGAACAATGGCAAAATGTACAGCAGGCCCCACACCTACCAAACGTCAACGTTCTTCCCATTGCCTACTGGGAGAGACTTCCTTAAGAGTCAGCCAAATTACTATTCATCCTGTTTAAATCAAGACAGTTGGCTAACGACCTCTCACAGAGGCCGGTGTATCTCTGGGATTCTCTACCCCAGATGTTGAGGAGGTGAGATCATTGGGAGCATTTAAAATGGAAGATGATAATTTTTTTAAAGATCATGAAACTGAGGTTGACAATTAAGTGACAGAGAAGTGGTGCTGAAGCCTAGGTAGCTCAGCTATGATCATACCTAATCACGGCTAGGCCTGTGGGGCAAAATGACCTACTCCTGCTCCTATTGTCACCAGCCAGGATGGTATTGAATGGCAGGGCAGGCTTGTGGGGCCAAGTGGCCTACTCCTGCTCCTATTTTCTCGTGTTTTTATGACTACTTTGCCTGAGGAAGCATCACAGAAAAATCTAGCCTTGTTTGTAAAGAATAAAAGTACATTTGTCAGTAGGGATCTGTTCTGAGCAACTGTTCAGTTGATTTCCTAACATAGGGTGCCATGTCTCAGTTTCCTTCCCACCAAACTTCTACTAAGTTTAGCAACATAGTCACAAACCATGAAACAAATTGGGACAGTCTCAACAAGGATGGTTAACTTTCAAACGAATTACAGCATTTACCCATTAAAATTAAGATTCAACATTAAAGAACAGAATGTCATGATTGTCTCAGCAAGATTTCATAATGCAAAAGGCATTCATCCCCACAGTATCAATTTACCATCCAGCAGCTTTTGTAGGCTATTTCTCATCACATGTATGTTTTCTATTCCTATGAACTGAAACTTGATATTGGAGTAGTTGTCTTCATTTTCGTATCCTTTTCCTGCTGCTCGGTTTGCCATAGCGTTTAACTGGGGAAACAAAATTAAGTGAGGAGATTTAGACAATCTCAAGACTTATCACTCTGGCATTGTATTTTGTACTTACAACTTGTTAATTCTTTGATTAAAAGAAAGAAATGTCCTACATTTCTGATATGGTCAATCTTTTGATTTTAAATAAGTCACCTTAAAATATATTTATTTACAATTGAGTAATTAGATTGTTTGAATGTAAATAGGAACAAAATTAAACTTGAGTCTGAAGAAGGGTCTCGACCTGAAACATCACCCATTCCTACTCTCCAGAGATGCTGCCTGTCCCGCTGAGTTACTCCAGCATTTTGTGTCTACCTGCCCATTATACATTCCTCACCCAGTTCCACCTATTGCCTAGGAAGGAACTGCAGATGCTGGTTTATACCGAAGATAGACAAAGTGCTGGAATAAACTTTACCTATACCTTTTCTCCTGAGATGTTCCCTGACCCGCTGAGTTACTCTAGCACTCTGTGCCTGTCTCCACCTATTTCCTGCCACAGCCACATTCGCAAATGGACATGAGGGATCCCCATCACCACCAGTAAGGATAACTATCTGATATCTATTTATTTGTTCTTTGTAACAACTTGCCACAATTTATATATTAAAACACGAATCACATTTAAGCGTATTTAGTTGGCTGTGAAGTGCTGGGATGCCACATAAACATAAGGTAGACACAAAGTGCTGGAGTACCTCAGCGGATCAAGCAGCATCTTGGCAGAAAGAGAATAGTTGATGTTTCGGGTCAGAATCCTTCTTCAGACTAAAAGTAGAGGTGGGAGGGGGAATAAATAAACTGGAGGCTAGAAAAGGCCAGAACAAATCAGGGCCAGCAACAGATGACCTCAGGAAGGGTGAAGACCATAATGGCCCATTGTTGGACAGGGAAGGTGTGATAACAAGAAGGGTCTCTTGCATCCCAATAACCAGCATCTGCAATTCCTTCCTCCACATAAACATAAGTTGGTGCACTCTTACTACTAGGTAAAGGTCTAGTTATCATCATAATCATAATCATACTTTATTAGCCAAGTATTGAATTGAATTGAATTGAATTAGACTTTATTAATCCCCTTATTCAGGGGAAATTCAGATGTCCTTGCAGCACACTAATAAAATACAACATAGTATTAAAAAGAAGTTCAACACCAAAACATCCCCCCACAGTGGGAACCACTGTGGGGGAAGGCACAAAGTCCAGTCCCCATCCTCTTGTCCACCCAGAGTCGGGCCCACTGAGGCCTCCACAGTCGCCGCCACGGCGCCCGATGTTCTCGCCGGGTGATGGTACTCCGGCATCGGGAGAACCCCCAGCGGCTTGGGGTACCAGGAATGACCACCTTCCCACCGAAGACCATGGCTTCCAAGCCAACAGACCGTGCCGGACGGAGCAAGAGATCCCAGGCTCCGGGATGTACCGTTCAGCGTCGCAGCTGGCCGCTCCACAGAACCGCTGCTCCACGATGTTCTCATCGGCGGTCCCAGCATACTGGAGTTCCAGCGCGGAGACCCAGGAAAACAAGTTGCAAAACAAGTATGTTTTGCAACATACGAGGAATTTCATTTATGTTGGCAATAATAATTTATTACTACCCGAGTCATGTCGTAGGTCATGGATTCATCTTGAGTATTCAATGTGAAGCAGACAAAAGCTGAAACAACTGCCTCACGGTTGGAAATAAATCGCTCGTGTGCTGCTGGGAAAAATGCCAGATTTGCATATTAAAGAATGAGTTTAAGATAGAAATTTCACTTGAACATGAGGTGTTTTATGGGCAAATAACTTACATTTTAGTTGTCAGTCAATACGCATGGGATGCTGTTTCCCACTCATAGAGCCATAGAGCACTGAAACAGTCCCTTCGGCCCAACTTACCCATGCCGACCTAGGTGCCACATCTACACCAGTTCCACCTGCCCACATTTGACACATATCCCTAAAAACCTTTCCTATCCACATACAGAGCCCTCCATAATATTTGGGACAAAGACCCATCATTTAAGGTTTGGCTGATTTCTCTAACAGTTTTATTCTTGTTTCTCAATTTCATAATGGCTTCTTTGACTTTCATTGGCACAACTTTGGTCCTCATGTTGATAAACAGCAATAAAAGTTTCCAAAGGTGATGGAAAAGCTGGAGGAAAGACTAGGTGCTGAGAGCTCTTTTATACCTGCATTAAGGAGGCAATTAAACACACCTGAGCAATTACAAATGCCTGTGAATCCATGTGTCCCAAACAATATGGTGCCCTGAAATGGGGGGACTATGTATAAACACAGCTGTAATTTCTACATGGTGAAAGCAAAATGTGTAAAAATGGTCTTTATTAAAATCCGACAATGTGCACTTTTAACTACATGTGATTTTTTCTATTACAAATCTCAAATTGTGGAGTACAGAGGCAAATAAATAAATTATGGGTCTTTGTCCCAAACATTATGGAGGGAACTGTACCAGTCTAAATGTCTTTTAAATGTTGTTACAGTTTCTGCCTCAACTGCTACCTCTGGCAGCTTGTTCCATATACCCACCACCCTCTGTGTGAAAATCTTTCCCCTCAGATTCCCATTAAATCTCCTTAAACCACCTTAAACCCATGTCCTTTGGTTCTTGATTCCCCTACTCTGTGCGTCTACCGTATCTATTCCCATCAGGATACACCACTAAAAGATACAGGATACACAGGCATTTGTAATTTGAGGAAGGACATCCTTGTGATTGAGGCAGTGCAGCGTAGGTTCATGAGATTGATCCCTGGGATGGCGGGACTGTCATATGAGGAAAGATTGAATAGACTAGGCTTGTATTCACTGGAGTTTAGAAGGATGAGGGGAGATCTTATAGCAACATATAAAATTATAAAAGGACTGGACAAGCTTGATGCAGGAAAAAAATTCCCAATGTTGGGCGAGTCAAGAACCAGGGGCCACACTTAGAATAAAGGGGAGGCCATTTAAGACTGAGGTGAGAAATTTTTTTTTCACCCAGAGAGGAATTGGATTGGAATTGCCTGCCACAGAGGGCAGTGGAGGCCAAATCACTGAATGGATTTAAGAGAGAGTTAGATACAGCTCTAGGGGCTAGTGGAATCAAGGGAAATGGGGAGAAGGCAGGCACGGGTTATTGATTGGGGACGATCAGCCATGATCACAATATATGGCGGTGCTGGCTCAAAGGGCCGAATGGCCTCCTCCTGCACCTATTTTTTATGTTTCTATGTCTATCACTTCTCATCCTCCTACACTCTCTGGAATACTGTCCTAACCTGCTCAACCTCTTGGGCCCACAAGTTCTGGCAACATCCTCATGTGCACTCTCTTGCAAATTACATGAAAAATTAATACTATAAACCCTAATGGCACATGATTGACGCCTTTATTTTTTGTTGTTCTCAAGTGGCTAAAAAGCAAAGTGAAAATATATATATCCTGCATGTAGTTGCATCAAAACTAATTAAATATAGCCAAAATAGTGCTAGTTTTCAAACATGAATTCAGCCTTGCATGTTCATATTTAGCCACCATTACCTTGTGAAAGATTTCAATTAACTTGGCAAGGGTTGAAATTTGACATTTGTTTCAGCAGCTAAATTAGACGCAGAAGGTAGTTTTGTCAGAGAGAACGGAAGGCAAAGGAAATGGAGGCTGGAGGAAAACGTATAATAGTGTTTAATTGCAACATCTTTAATACAGGGAGTTATGAAAATAATGGTGATGAAGTGATGGCACAGATAGGCAAGTGGGAGTATGAGATTGATGCCATTAATCGCTGTAATATGAAGTTGGTCAGGAATGGCAGATCAATATTCCATGTTATGGAGGATAACTAAAGAGGTTGTGTGCTTAACAGTATTAGTTAAAAGAGCAATTGTAACTGGAGGAGGAATGATAGGTTGGAAATACCAACAAATGAAGTCGTGTGTTGAACTCGGGAATGTAAAAAAGGGACTGTGGCATTACTGGAATTGCTGCCATCCACATAGCCACTTGGAGATACAAGAGAAAGTATGTAGGCATATTTCTGAGAATCAAAAAATGACAATCATTGAGAGGAAGATATTTCAGCTATTCTAACATTAAGTGGTAAGGTGACAGACTACGGGGATAATAGAGGCGCCATTCTTAAACACCAATCAACTGAACCTTTTCAATCAGGGACAAATGACAGGGAATGGTACTAGATTTAGTTTTTGTAAATAACCCCATAGCTAGTGGGAAAAAAAGGGTCATGGGATTGCATTTGGAGGCAGCAACAAGGGCGTTAAAAGTGCAGCTGGTAGAGCTGCTGCCTCACAGCACCAGAGACCAGGGTTCGATCCTGACATTTTGGATGCTATTTGTGTGATGTTTTCAGTTCTCCTTATGACCCCATGGGTTTTTTCCTGGTGCTCTAGTTTCCACATCCCAAATATGTGTGGGTTTGTTGGTTAATGGTCTCTATAAATTGCCCCTGGTGTATGGGGAGTCAATGTGAATTTGGGATAGCATAGAACTAGTGTGAAAGGATGATCGCTGGTTGGCTGAAGAACCCGTTTCCATGCTGTATCTTTCAATCAATCAGTAATAACATGAAAAAGGACCAAGACAGATCAGAAATAAATGTATAGATTGTCCACTGCTCATTTTAGATATGATTTAAAAAATATAAAAAGGAAATGAAGGGAGCACTTAGCAATTTAAGCAGCATTTGTGAAAGAAAATGTTTTAACTTTTCAACATGAAGACCATTTATTTCTTACTACATTGCTCAGTATTTCCAACATTTTTTAGTCTTATTTCAGATTTCAAGCATCTGCAACCTTTTGAACAAAAGTGGACTTACAACTGTTACTTGAAGTGAATCACAGTCAGTGCACAGGAAGGATGCAAAGAAGGAATATCAAGGGTTTAGGTCAAATGTGTTCACTTAATAGAAAAGGGGAAACTTCAAATTTAGACACCCCTGGATGCCAAGGAACATACAGTATGTGGAAGATAGATCATGACAAATTAAAGGGGTATTTAGAAGCTCATCTGTACAGTAACCAGAAATAAGTATAGAAGGTACAGCAGTGAAATTATAAAAATAAATTGGGTAGCCCTACAGGGTACAAGAATATAATATTTGCAGGTAAAACCAAGAAAAGCCCAAAGTATTGTGTATAGGTCTGGTCCCATGATATGGAATATGGAAGCCAGAGAAAGCGTGCAGAAGAGAATTATGAGGATGCTGCCAAGATTCGAGTATTTGAGTTACGAAGAGAAAAAGCTGCTTGGATTTCTTGGGTGCAAAGCAGGTTGAAAGGAAGTGTACAAAATCACGAGAGACTTACTGGGTCGGGGGGGGGGGGGGGGGGGGGGGGGGGGGGGGGCTTACTCCAGCAACTTGTGTCAGATTTTCTAATATACCTGAAGCAAGGATCCTTTCAACCATAGCCATTTGATCCTTTTCTTCTCATAGAAGAATCAAGATCAAGCTGACTGCAGGGTCTGAATCTCTTTGCTTTCACAGAACTCCACAAAAGCCGAGGATTACAATAAGGTCTTCCATGGTTTGCAAGATACTCCATTCACTAGATAAAATGTATCAGGGAACTATTAGAACTATTAAATTCTTACGAGAGTTTGCTGCACTGTAAAGGCTGTTTACCTTTGGCCGGGTATCAACAACATACAAGAAATCACTTCCTGGATTTGACTTCCTGATGGCCTGTAGCATCTGTTCATCCTCAAGGCACCGAGCACTGAAACCTGATAGAGGCTGGCTGCTTCTACAAATAGCAGCCTAGACAGAGAAAAGAACAGATGAACTAATGCATTTCGCAATATTCAAGATCTTTTATCTTTTCCCAATTACCAACACAAATTTCTGTTTCTGTACAATTCTTTTGGACTAGTTCTTTACCAGAGCAATGGAAGTTTAGTTCCACTGCCCTGTTCTATCTCAATATGTATGTAATTAAATAATGATGTAATTAAAAAAAAAAAAAACATTAAAATATCAAGTAACAACCACTACGCCTTTGTTGGTCCCATCTCATTGGTAGGCTCAAGGGTCTGCTTCCATACTGCATCTCTCTGTGTCTTTGATTTACTCTTGTCTCAAAATGAAGACATTTCTCATGTATAACAATAACTTTAAATTGCTATCTCCAATTCCCTGGCTACCCAATTTAGGAAATATTTTGTCCTTGTTATCTCCACAGAATTCATTATCATTTTAAAGTCTTCTATACCCATAGCTTCCCATCCTCCAAGTGAAATAATGCCAAACAGTTCCTTGTAACTGAAGTTTATTACCCATCAGATTAACGAATTATAACAGTATACTGTGGGTGCCTTTAATCTATCTATAGCGGGACACCCACGGTTCTCACTACAATCTCATCTGTACATGCAAGACTTTGTTCTCAATTTGCCCCTGCATTCTACGGACCAATTTATAATAATTATAACTTAAGTCTTGGCTTAACTTTTTTAATCCCTAAATCTTTCTGTTCACCAGTCACTTTAGACCAATCTTATATTTCCTCCACCAAAAAAGTATTACTTCAAACTTACACGCATGCAAGTTAATATTCACAGCACAATTCAAACATTCTCTCTGATGCAATATATGGTGAAAGCAATTTACTATTTGAACATTCTTTTTAAATTAAACATTAAGAAACTGCACATACATTGTTATCTTGGCAGAAGTAACTTAGAACAGGAAAGCGTCCCCTGCTCCTGAATTTAGAGCTGCCAACTATAACTGGTATAGAGGCTGACTTTGGCACATACAGTTCTGCGGGATATGTATCACAAACCTGGGACGAGAAAATAATTTAACAATGACCAGAAGTAAAACTGTTGCTACAGATATTACGGCTTTTTACAGTAAATAGGTTTGAATAAATATCAAGAACACCAAATATCTCCAATATTCTTATATTAAAAATTAAGTGAAATCTTTTCAATTAGACACATCAACTTGGAACTCACAATACAACAACATTTGCAAAATACACTAAATATTTTAGTTCACTTCAGAACATGGAAATACATTTCTATAGTTTGAATCTTTGGAACATTATGCAATGTACATAATACTCTAGCATCAAGTATTGAATGAAAACTAGCAGTTTTTTTAATTCATTGCCATAAAACATTGAAACAAACATACACAGCACCATTGACAACACCTATCACACCATTTTGCCGACAGAATCATTTCTTTCAAAATGTTTCTAATGAGCAAATTATCAGTAATGTTTCTAATAAGCAAATTATCAGTAATGTTTCTAATAGGCAAATTATCACTTAGAAACATCTACCTTCTATAGGGGCTTGTTGGCAATTGTTGGGGTTAGTTTAGAATTGACAGAATTAGTTTATTTAAAAAGACATGAACTGCTTGTGAACGGGTCTGCTGAAAACAATAACAAGTAAAGTTTGTGAACTCAAATTTACAACTGATAAAAACCTAGACAGTATTGCGCACACTAATCCTTTCAATTCGACGAAGGTGCTATATACATCCTGGTCACCCTATATAAAAAAGGATGCCTGTTTGTCAGCAGTGTATTCTGTATGAAAATTGTTTGTTGAATGTCCAGTGTCTTTTGTCTGTTAGGTATGTTCAGTCTTTAGTTCCTAAGTTCATGTGATAGGAGCTGAATTAGGCCATTCAGTCCTGCAAGTCTACTCTGCCAATCAATTATGGCTGATCTATCTATCCCTCTCTAACCCCATTCTCCTGCCTTCTCCACATGACACCTGATACCCATACTAATCAAGAATCTGTCTATCTCTGGCTTAAAAATATCCATTGACTTGGTCTCCACAGCCTTCTGTGGCAATGAATTCCCAATCTCCTTCCTAAAGGAATGTCCTTTTATTCTGAGGCTATGACCTCTGGTCCTAGACTCTCCTACGAGTGAAAACACCCTCTCCACATCCACTCTAACCAAGTCTTTCACCATTTGGTAAGTTTCAATGAGCCCCCCCCTCATCCTTCTAAACTCCAGCGAGTACAAGCTCAGCGCCGTCAAACGCTCATCATATGTTAACCCACTCATTCCTGGGATCATTCTCTTAAACCTCCTCTGGACCTTCTCCAGAGCCAGCTCATCCTACCTCAGATATGGTGCCCAAAATTGCTCACGATATTCGAAATGCCATCAAACGAGCGCCTTGTAGAGACTCAGTATTGCATTCCTATTTTTGTATTCTAGTCCTCTTGAAATAAATGCTAGCATTGCATTTGCCTTCCTTACTACCAATTTGACTTGCAAATTAACTTTTTGGGAATCAGCACTCCCACGTCCCTTTGCACCTCCGATTTCTGAATTCTCCCCATTTAGAAAATAGTCTATGCCTTTATTCCCCCTACCAAAATGCATGACACTACACTATGCCACGCTGTATTCCATCTGCCACTTCTCTGCCCACTCTCCCAACCTGTCCAAGTCGTTCTGCAAAGTCCCTGCTTTCTCTGCACTACCTGCTTCTCCACCTATCTTCGTATCATCTGCAGACTTGGCCACAAACCTTCGATCCCCTCATCCAAATGATTGATGTACAAGGTGAAGAGTAGCGGCCCCAGCACTGACCCCTGCGGAACTCCGCTAGTCACTGGCAGCCAACCAGAAAAAGCCCCCTTTATTGCCACACTTTGCCTTCTGCTATCTAGCCAACCTGCTGTCCATGCTAGTATCTACCCTTTGATACCGTGGGCTCTCATCTTCTTCAGCAGCCTTACACGCGGCACCTTATCACAAAAGCTTTCTGAAAATCTAAGTAAACAACATCCCTTGACTCTCCTTTGTCTGTCCTGCTATTTACTTCCTCACAGAATTCCAACAGATTCATCATGCAAGATCTACCCTTCACAAAACCATGCTGAATTTGGCCTATTTTATCATGAACTAAGTACTCAGAAACCTCATACTTTATAATGGACTCTAACATCTAACCAACCACAGTAGTCAGGCTCACCTACCTATAGTTTCCTTAGTTGCAACTTCATCATTCCTTTGTTTTGTTACTTATGGTACGTCTGCAGATATTTTAATGCTTTGCTCTGTCCCTCAATAAAAGGTTTTAAACACTACTACTGAACTCGGAAAATCATTGAGAATTCAGCAATCCAACACCTTCCTTGTATCAATTTTATCTGTCTTGGTCCACTGAGAATAGAGCCAGAGGCCAAAAAATGCAGTTTTCATATCTCACCCAGTCCCAGCATATTAATTTTCCGTAGGTTCTGTACTTACCGAGTTCCTAGCAGAGGAAAAAATCAGATATCAGTTCCATAGGACATGCTGCCAATGAACAAATCTAGGACCAGTGGTGCAAGGCTGTAAGTAGTCCCATTGTTAAATGATAATATCTCCAGAAAAGTACGCTCAGGTGTGGGAAATTTTATGGATGATTATTGTCGGACAGCAGGAACATTCATCTCCTCTCTCCAAATATTTTTCCAACATACAACTAATCCACAAGTTTCAATCTTAATGCCATGCTAAGGAATTCCTCACTTCTGACAAGCTTCCTGTGCATGCAATGTTTGGGAGTGGAAAAGTGGCAGCTTCCCAGCGATACTGAAATCAGGGTTGATCCTTTGAACAGATGGAATTCCTCGGCAAGGATTTCAAATGATTTCTTCATCTCTATCCATGCAGAGGTTTTTTTCATTTATATCTTCATTCATATAAATTAAATTGTTGAATTTGTACTGAACTTGCTCACAGGCTCAATGCTGTAACATGTATTAACATATTTAGTAATCCAACAAATAGAATCTCTTTATACATTCACACACATAGCAAATCAGTTAGTAAACTTACCCCGTATTCTCTGTTTACATGAGAAACCTGCCAAAAGCTGTTAGGTAGTCCCATGCGGTTATATTCAGCTTTGAGATATGTCAGTTTCCATCCTCTTGCTCTCTCATCTTTTCCTTGTTTTGGATTAAATGAGAAGCAATATAGTTCTTCATAGTTAACTGAAAATTGCACAAAAACACAAAACAGAATCACAATTCACTTTTATATTCATTCAGGCTCCCTTAACTCAATTTTCTCAATGGAATCACCAAAGTTAATAATTCTTCAACAGTCACTAAAAGTAAAAACAAAAAGAATTCCCACAAGATCATCGTATTTTCCATTACTTCATTCTGACAGGTTTGCATTGATAAAGTGCAAAATTCTTTCAAATTGCATTTTATATTTTCATATTTCATATTTCCTTACAATGTGGAATGTGATCTTAATGCACATCAAGACTATGCTGGCTTTCTGAGTGATCCCAATGATCTAATTTCCCCATCTATTTCCGTGTAACATATTCCCCACAATGACCATTAACACCATCGATCCAAACAATTCTCCTATTACTCCAAACACAAGGCAACTTGCAGCAGCCAATCTAATCGCTAGCACTTCTATGAGATGTGAGAGGAAGCCGGAGAATCCAACACAGTCAAATGAAGAACGTGCAAACTCCTCACGGACAGCAGAAGAGACCAGGATCGATCCCAGGGTGCTGGTTTTGTGAGACAGCTGCACTAGCTTCAAATCTACAATCCCATCATTATGATCAGCTCAACTTCTTTTCTGTGTATTATAACTGCAAATCAAAACCAAAATGTACAGCCTAATAAAGAGGTTTCATGAATGTGCATTGTTGAAAATTGCATTTTGGTACATATCAGGCACATGCCGTGAGTAATTACTCAGGGTAGGCAGTCAGTCGGCTTTTAAAAAATCTTAAACAGCGCATGCGCAGATTGTTCTCCTCTCCGTAAGCTGTCAGTCGACTTTTATAAAGTAATTTGTCTTCAAAAGCCATATCTCTTAATAAAGTACCGTATTTCCCAGCAATGAAGACGCACCTGCGTCATAGACGCACCTGCGTCATAGACGCACCACCATTTTGAGTTGCTACATTTTGAAAAAAGGCTGGGGGGGGACATAGAATTTCTCACGCTCAAAAAAAGAAAAAAGAAAGTAACAATTCAATTTGCCCAAGGCATCCAAATCTCCTTCATTCTGAATTACTGAATGGGTGGGGGGTGGAGGGTGATGGCAGGTGGAGAGATGGTGGAAAAATGGGAGCACACCGGGACAAGTTGAATCAGTTGTGATCTTATTGAATGACAATACTAGTTCAAGGGACCAATTGGGGGGAGAGTTCCTTTCACAGCGTGTGGAGAGTCTAGCCAGGGATAAAGTTGCGGGGAGGGCAGGAGCGTTGAGAAGGAGGTGGTCGGGGATCATGCCAGTAACTCATTCACACCGCTGCCGCGGCGCTTCGGGCGCAGAGCCACCGCATTGTGGCCGGGGAGGGAAGTAGCTCGGGTGGCTGCGAGCAGCCGCTGGGACCGGACAGCGGAACCAGCCGCCACCTCAGCGCCTTCTGCCAGCCCGCTCACCTCTGGCAGATAACAGGATAGCGGGCGGTGGAGCTTACTCCTGTGTCAGCGCGAACAAGGGACCAATTGAGGTTACTTGCGCTGACACAGGAGTAAGCTCCACCGCCCGCTGTCCTGTTATCCATCGCACGCTGACCCGCTCTCGAGCTGGTCCCCTCACTGTCCGGTCTACATTGAAAGACACGGACTGGGCAGTGAATACCATGCAGGCCATGTCCTGCTCCCGGCGGCAGCCGGAATTTAAGGATTTTCGGGAAGCGGCTGACATGAGCAAGGCCATCGAGCGGCAAGAGAGAGGTGTTCAGACAGAGAGCACTGCCAGAGGTGTGCGGGCCGGCAGAAGGCGCTGAGGTGGCAGCCGGTTCCGCAGTCCGGTCCCGGCGTCCGTTCGCAGCCACCCGAGCTATTTCCCTCCCCGGCCACAATGCGGTGGCTCCGCGCCCGGAGCACCACGGCAGCAGTGAGTGAGTGAGTTGCTGGCATGATCCCCGACCCCCTCCTTCTCAACGCTCCTGCCCTCCCCGCAACTCTACCCCAGGCCAGACTCTCCACACGCTGTGAAAGGGACTCTCCCCCCTCCCCCCCTCAGCTATGCTGTCCTTTTACAGCCGCTTCCCATCAGCTGCCAGCAATGGGGGATAGACTTGGCTATCATTCAGTACAGCAACATCGTTCTTGATGTTGCTGTACTGAGGGATAGCCAAGTCTATCGTTCTTGGCTAACAACCTAACCTTCGGCCTGCAGATAAATTTTCATCCTTATTTTTGGGTAAAAAATAGTGTCTTCATTACCGGGAAATATGGTATTTAAAAACATATAGCTCAAAGAAATCGACTTACCACATTATTTGCACACAAACTACATTCTTCTCTCTTTGTTTCTTAAGATACTCTTAAAATAAGGACGATCCATGTTTGAAAAACCCGCCAAGAAACTTGCGCTGCGCATGCGCAGTAGGCTGCTGTGCAGCACATGCGCGCAGTCCACGGTGCAAAGGCAGAATTTCAGCTGCCTTCAGCTCCCCTTGTCATTGAAGCCTTGAAGCAGCGCCGACGGCACGTGAGCTGCACATACTTTCGCGTATTACATGTAAGAGATATCGATCTCTTAGGTCGGCATAATTCTCCCGTGCTTTTACTATTTATATTTAATAATTACCATTTTATAATTTTAGTCAGGGTAGGCAGTACCTACCTTGCCTACCCTGACGGCACGTGCCTGGTACATATACAGCATGTGACAATGACAGATGCGCAGAACCAGTGAGCCTAGCTCAATGGCTTTGTAATGCCAATTTGTAACCTGGGACATCTCACATTAAACATTTTCAACTTGAAATCTTTTTGTTTTAAAATAAAACACATTTTGGGGGAAGTGATGCAATGCACTGTATGTTGTGTAATGTCAAAATACCCACAACAGTAAAAATGTGAGCAGAAAAATGCAATCAATAGAAATTTTCAATATTTGCTACAATATAGATCAAGGAATGTGATAAACAGTTGCGGAAGACAGCCTGTGTTTTTCAGTGCACATCCAGATAACATACTAGGTCTACAGATATACAATCAAAATGCCGATGAACAAACATGCAGCATGCCTCACATTAACCATAAATCGTGTTCTATTTTCACTGCTCTGAGCAATGGTGCATTGTCTCTATTATAATTAAAGACAATTCAGTGATACTGACAATGCAAGAGATATCAATATAATGTAAAGGTCTGCAAACAGTGAAATCAGTGGATGGGGACAACTAATATTTCAGACATAAGGCAAGAATTCCAATTTATCTATTGAGATAAAAATAAAGGTTAGATTCTTGGAGTATAACAACAAAAGCTTTCAATTGCATGGGTAGCTTCTTAGTGTAAGTACCTTTAGATTATTCTTCCAAATGCAAGCGTCCACGTGCACCCAATGCACATGACAATAATTAAAACCAAGCGAAGATTGCTTCTGGCACAGTGGGAGAATCTCGGCAATGATTAAAGCAATGATGATTTCCATTATTCCAACTCCTGAGTTGAAACTCAGTGTTTTAGGTGTTACTTTGACCAAGAACCTCAAGTCACCTTTATGATAATCTGGCATCCAAAGTGTAGGTCAGTTAAAAGATGCTATGTACATAAAAACTAAGAATAAATTCCTAGTGCCAAAAGTTCAAAATCTGGAAATACTTGAAAGATCACAGAGAAGAAAGTGCCTTAAAATTTCTGATGAGCCACTGAACAGCCAGAGCACCCACCTCCTTACCCACCCAAGTGATAATTTCATCCTAAACCACAGGAAAAGTCTTGTGTCCTTATTTAGTCATTTACAGCATTCCTTCTTTATCTATTAGTTTTCTGAAAAAAGTCTGTCTGGGACACATCATTCTAGATAAAGGTCCCGACCTATTTTGAAACCAAATGGATTGGCATTTTCCATTTTCCAAATACCAGTCAATTGGGGATCAGAATGTCAAAAGATCCACCATTGCTGCAAGGGAAAAATTTAATTCCCTTTTGAATAGACATATGGATATACACACGTTGCAAAGGGGAAAAAAATCATATTTCTCATACTGTTCCTTATAATTTGGTTATAATTTAAAGAGAACAATTACAGAAACATTGTTTATATTAGCAGAGAAACATTCAGTAATAGGATAATTGATTGTAAAAGTTCAATGGGTACAGTATATCTTACTTGCTGTCATAATTCTGCAATGGTTTTACACTGCATTAGATTTCCACTTCCACTTCATGCATCTCTGCACACAAATATGCAGAAAATTCCAGGCCAAATTATTTTTTTAAATTTTCTATCCCAGATGTTTTAACAGATGAACAAGCTCATTTATTTTCTAAATTCGGATCTTGATTAAATATAAGAATGTTTTGTTTTCCGTATCACAGGTTCTACTCAAAGTATATTAATCAAGTAGGAAAATTACCTGGACGTGATAAACGAATTAGCGAAATGTAAATATCATGGCAGTCTCTTTCTTGCGAAATGATAAACTGGATGACCTGGAAATTCTTGCAACGAATAAGTAGCGGGCACCCTGTTGCAGTTGTTGCTTGCTTTTCCACTGCACAGATCTGACTATGAAGTACCTGGTGCAGAAATTTAAGAAATAACACATATCTATGCCATATTTATTCCTCCTTTTGAAAAAAATAAAATAACCAGAGCTGAGTCGAAGTTTGCTGTGACCAAAAATATAATAAACATTTTCATGTATTTTTACGACTGTTCCTTTTAACTTGGTGTTATCTGAAAACTTGAATATTTCTTAGTTCCATCATTAAAATCTTGCACATGTGGTGAAGCTCTGAAGACTCAAAAAAAGATCCACAACAGAAAAACAAAACCTGCAACTCTAATTTGAGTCTTCTATCTCTAAACAAATTATCAACCCATATTACGAGGTTAACTCCAAATTAAATGATTTTATTTTTGTCAATCTTTGCTAATCTTTTAAGGAGATTCTCATCAGTCCACAAACATGGAGAGAATGTGCTTGGAAGCTCCCCCATCCACCACACTAAAAACCTACTTACAAAAAGGGAGCAGGTAGCCTGACATTATGAACCTCCAAGTTCATACCTAATTACGGAAGATGGATAGATATTAGATATTTAATAATCAAGGGATTTAACCTCATGCAGGGAAATCATATGAGATGGATAAGCCATGATTTTATTGCAGGAGGTTCAAAGGGTCAATGGTCCACTCTTCATTCAATTTCCTACGTTCCTATACTGAGAATCTTTGATTTGTTATTTTTGTTCAAGTGTTCAGTTACTCCCTTTATAAAGCTAGAGCAGTTATCTAGCACAGCTATTGCTAGACCCATAATAGCTGGCTGGTGGAGAGACTCTCACCCTCTCCACCAAACCACTGATTCTAGGTCCTTTCTTAAACAGTGAAATAACATTTGCCATTTTCCAATTCAAAAGGTTTACATCTCTGCAGCAAAAGAATGGAAAATGATGACTAAAGAAAGTGCAATTCCCTCACCTATATTAAAAAGTATATTACGGTATTGAATAGGTTCTGATGGTGATGAGCTCATATCAGGGATGGGCCTGGTTCATTCAGATGACAGCAGTAAAAATCTGGTCTGGCAAGTTCTGCTGTAACATTACGGCTACAACATGAATGTAATATGAATGACAGCGCAAAAGAAATGGAACATTCACTTTTCAGAATTTCATTTTGAGTAAACCCAGACTTGCTGGTTCTCGTGCGATTCTTTGTGGACATTCCACGAATGGAATGCTTCACAAAGGAAGCTTGATTTTTTCAGCTCGTTAAACAATTTGATCATAACAACAATTCTACAATATTACACCCAAGTTTGAGCAGAAGCTGATGTAATTGGATATGCAGGGAATGGATATGGCTCACATGCAGTCAGGCGAGATTAGTTTAACTTGGCATCATGTTCGGCACAGACATTGTGGGCTGTAGGAAGTGTTCCTGTGCTATACTGTTCTATGCTCTATGTTCTAAATACTCATCAGGATCTTAATGTCTACAATGTCTGCCTCTTCTTCCAAGGCATCACAATATGCTTAGTCAAACTGGAAGAATGTCTTAAAAGACAGGGGGGAAAAAGTTGGACATAGGAGATAATTCCAGAGCATAGGACCTTGAATGCTATAGACAAGTCACCAAAGTTGAGAAGTAAAGTATAGCAATGCAGTTATCTCAAGGAATTAAAAGGGATGAAAGAGATTACAGAGATATGAGATAAACAATGGAAAGATTTGAAAACAAATGTAAGAGATTTTTTAATCAATTCATTGATTAACCAGGAATCAATAAACAGTAAGATTTGGCACGAGGGGTGAATAGAACTTGCTGCTAGTGGAATTTGGATGATGTTGTTTACAAGAGTAAAATATGGTGAGAATGGCCAGGTCTATACTGGAATAGTCATATCTCATTGTAACAAAGCTATGAGATAGGGTCTCGTCACCAAATGATCTTAGGCAAATGCATAGTCAGACAATATTGTGATGGTATAAAAAGTAGCCCTAATGACGACACAGAGTTCTGGATGAAAGCTCGGTTTTGGAGCAAATACAATATCAAGGCTGTAAAAAGGGTTGGTTCATTTTCAGCGAAGTTGCTAAGATGAAGGATGTAGTCTGTGATAAAGAGAACTGTTTACTCAGGATTTGATTAATGACCTATTTTAGATTCAATTAAGATAAATGTCTACTTATTCAGTACAATTTAGAGGTTGCAAAAGGACTCAAAATGTTTATGGGTCTCAAAAATCTGATTGAGTTTTTGGAATATGTGACCAAAAAAGTTGAGGAGGACAGAGCTGTAGACGTAATATACTGTATACAGATTTGAGCAAGGCATTTGACAAGGTTCCACATGGTAGGCTGCTCTGGAAGGTTAGATCGCATGGGATCCAAGGAGAGATAGCTTGTCGTGTCTTCACCATCCCCCCTGACCTCCCCCTTTCTGATACGGAACGATCTGCCCTCAACAGAGGCCTCACCTTCGTTCCCCTCGCCCCACCTCAACGAGTTGCGGGATAGCCATGACGTAGAGCTTTTCTTCCGTCGCCTCCGCCTCCGTGCCTTTTTCTATGGGAAGGAGTCCTCATCACCCAGTGATGACCCCTTCTCCTGTCTCCACCAGTTCCCCTCCGTTTGGACTCCCTAGTACAGCCTTCTACCCTCTCTAGACCTCTTTAATTCTAATTGCCAGCGTGACATCAACTGTTTCAACATTTCCACTACCCTTACTTACTCCAACTTCACCCCCTCTGAACGTACAGCCCTCCGCTGACTCTGCAGCAACCCTGACATTATAATAAACTCGCCAACAAGGGAGGTGCCATGGTAGTCTGGCGCGTTGACCTCTATCGGGGTGAGGCCAGGCGACAACTCTCAGACACCTTTTCCTACTTATCCTTGGACCAAAATCCCACAGACGAGCACCAGGTCTTAATCTCAAACACCATTACTGATTTCATCACTTCTGGCTGTCTGCCTTCCACAGCCTCCAACGTTATCGTTTCCCAGCCTCGCACAGCACGGTTTTACCTCCTCCCCAAAATCCACAAACACAACTGCCCTGGCAAACCCATTGTTTCTACCTGCTCCTGTCCCATGGAAATGATTTCCACGTACCTCGACTTCATCCTATCGCCCCTGGTCCAATCTCTCCCGACCTATGTCCAAGTTACCTCACATGCCCCTCATCTCTTTAATGACTTCCGCTTTCCGAGCCCCCACTCCCTCATCTTTACCATGGACGTTCAGTCACTCGACGACTCCATCCCCCACCAGGAAGGCCTTAAAGCCCTCCGTTTCATCCTCGACTGCAGAACGATCGAATTTCCCTCTACAATTAGCCACATTTTCCCATTTCCACCCCTTTCCATTTCCGCAGATTCCATTCCCTCCGCAACTCCCGGGTTAACTCATCCCTTCACACCCAAACCACCCCCTCCCCAGGTACCTTCCCCTGCAACCGCAGAAGATGCAACACCTGTCGCTATACTCTGTCCAGGGACCCCGACAGTTCTTTCAGGTTAGGCAGAGGTTCACTTGCAGCTCTTCCAACCTCATCTACTGTATCCATTGTTCAAGATCTGGATTCTTATACATCAGCGAGACCAAACGTAGACTGGGCGATTGTTTCGCGGAACACATTCGCTCAGCCCACCTGAAGAAACCTGATCTCCCGGTTGTTGGACACTTTAATTCTCCTTCCCACTCCTACACAGGCTTTTCTGCCCTCGGCCTCCTCCATTGTCAGAATGAGGCTAAATGCAAATTGGAGGAACAGCATCTCATATTTCGCTTTGATAAGGTCCCGCACGGGAGACTGGTGACTAAAATGGTATTGGGGGTAGGGTGTTGACATGGATAGAAAATTGGTTGGCAGACAGGAAGCAAAGAGTAGGAGTGAACGGGTCCTTTTCAGAATGGCAGGCAGTAGCAAGTGGAGTTCCGCAAGGCTCGGTGTTGGGGCCGCAACTGTTTACCATATATATTAATGATTTGGAAGAGGGAATTAGGAGCAACACTAGCAAGTTTGCGGATGACACAAACCTGGGTGGCAGTGTGAACTGTGAAGAGGATGTTAGGAGGTTGCAGGGTGACCTGGATAGGTTGAGTGAGTGGGCGGATGCGTGGCAGATGCAGTATAATATAGATAAATGTGCGGCAAAAACAAGGGGGCAGATTATTATCTGCAACTGCAACTGCAACTTTATTTATATAGCACATTTCGTACACGAGGCAGACTCAAAGTGCTTCACATAAAAACATGTCATACAATAAAATGAAATAATGAAATGAAATAAAATAGAAGAATTAAAAGAAAAGAAAAGCAAAGTTAAAAATGCATTATAGAAAAGTGCAAAAGTTAAAAGTGCAATGTAGTTAAGATTTAGCTGAAAGCTAAAGTAAACATAAAAGTTTTCAGTCTTGTTTTAAAAGTGGTGAAAGTAGGGGCAAGTCTTAAATCTTCAGGAAGTTTATTCCAGCTATTTGTTGCATAGTAACTAAATCCTGCTTTCCCATGTTTTGTATTTACTCTGGGAATCACTAACAGATTGGTCTCAGAAGATCTTAGCGGTCCAGAAGGCTTATATAGTGGAAGCATGTCAGTGATATACGTTGGCCCTAAACCATGTAGTGATTTATAGGTGAGCAGCAGGATTTTGAAATCAATTCTCTGACATACAGGGAGCCAATGTAAGGATTTAAGAATTGGTGTAATGTGTTCAAATTTTTTGGTCTTTGTTAGAACTCTAGCAACAGCGTTCTGAACAAGATGTAGCTGCCTGACAGTTTTTTTCGGAAGACCTGCAAGGAGACCGTTACAATAATCTAGCCTACTAGTAATAAAGGCATGTACAAGTTTTTCTAAGTCTTGAGCTGACATGAGTCCTCTTAGTCTTGCTACGTTTTTGAGGTGATAGGAGGCCGATTTCAATGGGGTTAGGTTAGGTAAGGGGGAGGTGCAGCGAGACCTGGGTGTCCTTGTACACCAGTCACTGAAAGTTGCCGTGCAGGTACAGCAGGCAGTGAAGAAAGCTAATGGAATGTTGGCCTTCATAACAAGAGGATTTCAGTACAGGAGTAAAGAGGTTCTTCTGCAGCTGTATAGGGCTCTGGTCAGACCACATCTGGAGTATTGTGTACAGATTTGGTCTCCTAATTTGAGGAACGACATCCTTGTGATTGAGGCACTGCAGCGTAGGTTCACGAGATTGATCCCTGGGATGGCGGGACTGTCATATGAGGAAAGATTAAAAAGACTAGGCTTGTATTCACTAGAGTTTAGAAGGATGAGGGGGATCTTATAGAAACATATAAAATTATAAAAGGACTGGACAAGCTAGATGCAGGAAAAATGTTCCCAATGTTGGGCGAGCCCAGAACCAGGGGCCACAGTCTTAGAATAAAGGGGAGGCCATTTAAGATTGAGGTGAGAAAAAACTTTTTCACCCAGAGAGTTGTGAATTTGTGGAATTCCCTGCCACAGAGGGCAGTGGAGGCTAAATAACTGGATGGATTTAAGAGAGAGTTGGTAGAGCTCTATGGGGCTAGTGGAGTCAAAGGATATGGGGAGAAGGCAGGCACGGGTTATTGATTGGGGACGATCAGCCATGATCACAATGAATGGTGGTGCTGGCTCGAAGGGCCGAATGGCCTCCTCCTGCACCTATTTTCTATGTTTCTATGTTTCTATGTTTCTATGCTTGGGCAGCTTACAGCCCAGTGGTATGAATATTGATTTCTCTCACTTCAGGTAGCCCCGGCATTCCCTCTCTATCCCTCCCCCACCCAAGTTGCACTAGCTTCTCATTTTCACCCTACCATCAGCTTACAATGGCCCGTTTCCTTTATCATTGTTACTTTTTTGCATCTCTTTTATTCATTGTTCTTTATCTTTCCACATCACCATCTATATACTTCTGAAGAAGGGTATCGGCCCGAAACGTTGCCTATTTCCTTCGCTCCATAGATGCTGCTGCACCTGCTGAGTTTCTCCAGCATTTTTGTGTACCTTCACCATCTATATATATTTTTATTTATTATTGTTTATTTTGAAACAGGGACAGTGCATATTAATAAACATTTACATGTAAATATGCAAGATTATAGCCAGTAGCTAATTTCCATCTTTAGTCCCTTTGGCAGGTTGATGTTAAATAAACAACTTAAACACATCACAACACAATCAATCAATAAGAAAACCCCCCAATAAAATAAGAAAAATAACAATAAAGAGTACAATAAACAAACAGACAAACAATGCTGCTTATGACTGACCAGATAGCGGTGGATAATTTTAGGGCAGATTCTGAGTGCCGTATTGATTTTCCAGTAACCATGTTTTTAGATGTTTGGTAAATGAGGTAAAGGTTGGCAAATCCCGCATGACGCTTGGTATCGTGTTCCAGGTCTGCGACGCTCAATATGAAAACACTGACTGCCCAAAAACACTTTTCCTAAATGGGACTAGACAATCACCTCTGGAGCCTGCTCTAGTCGACCTATTTGTGTTTTTCTTTATAATGTCCTTTAACGGAGGTGGAGCTAGTTCATGG
Organism: Malacoraja senta; assembly: GCA_038087875.1. Taxonomy (NCBI): domain Eukaryota; kingdom Metazoa; phylum Chordata; class Chondrichthyes; order Rajiformes; family Rajidae; genus Malacoraja; species Malacoraja senta. The sequence continues at coordinate 306,532,188 of CM075977.1, read as the reverse complement.
AAGGTTTTGTAAACCAAAATAGAATCTGCATATTTTATTACGTTTTCCCAGCTCAGCAGATCATCAGATGGTACATTCTGGGCTTCTTGTCATGAATTTTTAGGGCTTGTTTATAAGCAATTTCAACAGTGTGGACTTACATGCCAGTGCCCAACCTGTTATACAGTAGGTCATATGTGGCATAATCATTGCATTAAAATATAGTTTAGCTGAATCAATAGTTAAATTATTTCTAATATATCTAAAATTGGACAAGTTAAATTTAATTATATTTACTGTTCTTTTCACTTGTTGTTTGAAGCAGAGCTGTGAATCGATCGTGATTCCTAAATATTAAAACTCATGTACAATTTCAAATTCTGTTCCATGTACAAACACATCAGGATCTACATCAGTACTTGCCTTTTTGGAGAAAAACATACAGACAGTCTTTGACACATTAAGGTGTAGATCAGAACATTGCAACCAGTTTGACACATTAATCATAGCAGCTGATAGATCTTGTGCAGCTTGATGTTTGTTTTTGGCATGTACATACACGACTGCATCATCAGCATACATCTGGCAAGTTACATTTGATGGACAGCTACTTGGTAGATCATTAATGTATAGACTGAATAATAGCGGTCCCAAGATTGAACCTCGAAGTACACCAAGAGTGTTTTCAGAAGTTGCAGATTTAATGTTAAGTACTCTAACACACTGTTTTCTCTGTACCATATATGACTCAATCCCCTTGTTTCCCTTGTCCCTAACCAGTCTGAAGAAAGGTCTCGACCCGAAACATCACCCATTCCTTCTCTCCAGAGATGCTGCCTGTCACGCTGAGTTACTCCAGCTTTTTGTGTCTATCTTCAGTTTAAACCAGCATCTGCAGTTCCTTCTTACACATATTAGATATAGAAGTTGGGAGGTCATGTTTCAGTTGTATAAGACAACGGTGATGCCACATTTAGAGTATTGAGTTCAGTTTTGGTTACTATCTTATAGATGTTGTCAAGCTGGAGAGGGTGCAGAGAAGATTTACGAAGATGTTGCCAGGATTCAAGGTCTGAGCTACAGAGAGAGATTGAGCAGGCTAGGACATAATTCCTTGGAATGCAGGAGGATGAGGGGTGATCTTATAGAGGTGTACAAAATCATGAGAGGAATAGATTGGGTGAATGCACAGTCTTGTGCCCATATTACAATCGAGAACCAGCGGACATAGGTTTAAGGAAAGGGGGAGAAAGATTAAATATAAACCCAGGGGTAACTTTTATGTTAACGCAAAGGTTGGTGGGTGTATGAAACAAGCTGCCGGAGGAGGTAGTTGAGGCAGATACTATCATGACATTTAAGAGACACTTGAACAGGTACATGGATAGGACGGGTTTAGAGGGTTATGGGCCAAGCATGGGCAGGTGGAACTAGTGTGAATGCGACAAGTTGGTTGGCGTGGACAAGTTGGGGTGAGGGGCTTGGTTCCAAACTGTATGACTATGACCTTCCTGTGATTTTGACTGTTTTTACCAAGAGACAGAATGTGAATGAGCGAGCGAAGGATAGATGCTTGAAAGACACTGAAGACAATGGCTAAAAGAAGGGAAGAAATGCCAGTACCGTAGATTTCCTGGTGAGAGTGGTAGGTAGATGAAAACACTCGGGCTAAAGAATGGATGAAATGTTATACTCTGAAATGTACGAATATATCTCGAACGAAGTTTTTTATCTTAATAATTTTTTCCATTCTTCTTTAACTATCTTTTTCTTTTCTGTTTTTTTTTGTTGTTTTTTTTTTTTTTCTTTCTCTCTCTTTTCTTCTCTCTCTTTTCTTTCTTTACTTCATCTATCTTTTTAGTTCTATCTAGTTTAAAAAAAACAAAAAAAAAGGCAAAAGGTATTGGAGACAATGTAATAATAATTGACAATATTATCAATTTAAAAATGCAAGACTGGTAATGATGTTAATATGTTATGTACTTATCTCCAATAAAAAATATTTTCAACAAAAAAAAAGAAAATGGATTCAAGTGAACATAGTTTTATCCAGCTGGCGATAAGTAGCCAAATGAGCATAATACAGAACACTTTAAATAGTCATTAAATATCTGAATGCCAAATAAAACCTACCCAGGTTTCCTTCTGAGACTCAGACATATGTTCGACAAAAATTAAGTGCGTTGCTGTCAGATATAGTGAACCAACTGCTGCCTTCTTCAATAAGACTCCATCCAACAAACGGACATTTTCAACCTAAAAACATAAATAGTTCAGTGCAAAAAATCTCAACTAAATTCTATAGATGTAAAGTCATAACTGAATAATACAATGGCATAGCAATTAAGCCGTGACTTTTAACAGTCCCAGAAGAGCTGTAAATGAAAGCAAATATTTATGGTACATTCAAATCCCACTTTGTTCTTCAGTCAAATAATATCAGCTAACCGTCAGTCATCCTTATCTGCAGAACAGAGAATTGTACTTGCAATTAAGTTATTCATAATAGTAATTAAAGCAGTTAGGTTCTTTGTCTACTTAAGGAGACAAAGGTTTTACATGCACAGATGACATTATCACTTACTTGTCATTAAACTAATCCATCTGTGTGTATAGTAAGTTTTATAAAGAGTAATTCAAAATCTTAGAAACCTGCAAAATAATGTAGCTGTGTGAAGACAATCTCAAAACTAAGCAATTTAACACCCCAAAATGAGTAGAACATTCACTTAATTTAAAGACACCATGTGTAAATGTAATTATAAGGTAGAACCATTCTGCCTGTTCACAGTGCACAAGAAACTTCAGATGCTTTCACCTGGAACATAAAACAAATTGGTAGAGGAATTCAGCATCCCTGTAGGCAAAAGGAAAGCAGCATCTTTGGAGACAAAAGGACTATCTCTTTGCCTTTACAGATACTACCTGACCTCCTGAATTTCTCCGGTGACTTGTTATTTTATCTTCACTTCACATGTTTATGGTACCATTTGAATCTACTGACGTATTTGTAACCTAACAATCACTGTCAGGCAACTTTTGTTTGACACTTTTTTCTGAAATTCACAGTTTAGCTGATAATATCTCACAGCAACAATTTAAAAAAGCATCAAGATAGAACAAATTACAATTGACCAGAAAATGATAATCCTTTATTTAGTATCTCATGTTTGTACTCACTCAGTTTTTTAAAGTTCTGCCAGGTCAGAAATTCTTTTGATTCAAACCATCACCGAGGACACAATGAAACCTTCAAAAGCATTCTTAACAATCCACCAATAAATCTCACTTCCGAAAGAAGTGGCAATCATATTTTTTCAAGGAGAGGAAAAAAGATAATAATGGGCAAACTTAGGGCCCAACAGACTATTATTGTTATTATTGCACTATAATTGTGTTTATTTTTTTGTGTGCGTGTGTGTGTGTGTGTGTGTGTGTGTGTGTGTGTGTGTGTGTGTGTGTGTGTGTGTGTGTGTGTGTGTGTGTGTGTGTGTGTGTGTGTGTGTGTGTGTGTGTGTGTGTGTGTGTGTGTGTGTGTGTGTGTGTGTGTATACACTGAACAAAAGTTTTTACTTGTTTTCTATATTCTTTACATGTACCATGTCTACATATTCTGTTGTGCTGCTGCAAGTAGAATTTCATTGTTCTATCTAGAACATATGACAATAAAACACGCTTGACTCTTGAACTCACAATTGAACTTCTGGCAACAGCTCTTCCACAAATTTTGCGTGGACTTTGAGGGAAACCAGAAAGTAAAAGCGAGCAGGATCCAAGAAATATGGCTTTCCTGAGTTACTGCGATATTTGAGGTGACTGTTCTCCCAGGATAAGAAATGTAGAATTAGCAACATTTCTTTTTTTTTTAAATTGGAGCAACGTGAGTTTTGAAATACCTCAGTTAAACAGATCCAATGATAAAAAATGGTCATATTCAAATTCATCTATCATGAGATCAGAGACGTGGAATGTGTCATTCGTGACTCAATAGGAGATTGCCCCTCTACCAGCAGATCAAGAGAGTGGATTAAATCCAAGAAGCAATAAATGCTAGGTAATTTTTTTTTTAAATAGAGCAGAACCACACAATTCTATGTAACTTCTGTTTAAAACTGAACTTCTGAATTGTTGCATCTTAAAGAACAAACACCCAAATCTATAAGCACGCCATCAGCACACAATATTTGAATGAAATTTGGCCTTTTACATTACATAAGGCAAACATGTTTTCCATGTTAAGTATAATAACTAAAGGCATTGTAAGTTTTTAAAAAAAGGAGCTTCGTGACTTTCCGTAAGGGACAATAATTATGCTTAGAGGCTAAGTAACTACCCAAGGTTTAACACTGCACTTGGTTGTACTGACCATTATGAAATATAATAGCAGCTGGGAAAATAATATCACATTTTCTAAGCATGAATAGAAGCAGTTTATGTCTAGTTCTTTTTTTTTTTAATTGTGAGCAAAACACAGGATAAAGCTCTTCTTATACTGTTCCAAGAATTGTCAGCCAACAACCCTGTCTTGCAGGGTAACTGTTTTGTTTCCCACACCAACCACTGTTGTGCTGCCTCAGGATTATACTTCCAACTCCGTGCTATGAATTCATGTCCATTAGTAACTAGGTCAAACTGTATTCTTATTTCACCTTGGTCCTTCACAGTAACAAGCATAGACTTGACTCAAACTCCTGTGGTCAGGATGTGATTGCCAATTTTGCACCACGTTTCCCCTTTTAAATAATTATTAATCAATGAAAGGGATTTGTGATGCTATAAACAAGTGGAATTGGGCAGAAAGTTGGAGAACACATTTTGGTAAGAAAGGAGAAGCCATTTAAACAGTAAATGGAGAAGATTAAAAATTAATGAGAAACAATAGGAAAAGAGTCATAATTTAGCAGATTCCTGTAGTGTACCCATAGGCTAAATACAAAATGCAAAATACAAGCTTCCTGATTTCTGACTGCCTTCTCATTCAGTCCTAGGTTTTTGATTCTTATTATTTATGGTAGTGTGTCAAGCCATAGCCAGGGCACCTCCCATGGATTTTACATTGTAAATAATTCGAATGTCAACAGTTTCCCACTACCTGGAATTTGATGTTATAGAATATAGAACAGTAAAGTGATAATAAAAATCAACTAGAGATGCTGGTGTATACCAAAGATAGACACAAAATGCTCGAGTAACATCAGGGGATCAGGCAGCATCTTTGGAGAAAATGGAAAGGTGGCTTTTTGAGTCAGGACCCATCTTCAGTCTGAAGTCTGTGCTACAGTATTCCTTTTTAAAATAAAGACAAACTGTCCAATATAAATATGAAATAAGTGGCTGGTGCAAGTGAAACATGATTTTAATATTCCTGACTGTCAAAAATATAGAAATATAACAGGGGCGTCACAGTGGCATAGGTAGAGATGGTGCCTTACAGCACGAGACTCGGGTTTGATTCATACTACAGGTGCTGTTTGTACAGAGTTTGCACATTCTCTCTGTGATCACGTGGGTTTTCTCTGGGTGCTCCGGTTTCCTCCCGCACTCCAAAGACATGCAGGTTTGTAGGTTAATTGGCTTCTGTAAGTTATCCCTAGTGTGTAGGATAAAAGTAGTTTACGGGTGATCGCTGCTCGGCGCAGACTCGGTGGGCTGAAGGGCCGTTTCCACTCTGTATCTCTAAACTAAACTAATAATGAAAACTACAGTGCCCTCCATAATGTTTGGGACAAAGACTCGTCATTTGTTTATTTGCCTCTGTACTCCACAATTTGAGATTTGTAATAGAAAAAAATCACATGAGGTTAAAGTGCACATTGTCAGATTTTATTAAAGGGTATTTTTATACATTTTGGTTTCACCATGTAGAAATTATAGCTATGTTTATACATAGTCCCCCCATTTCAGGGCACCATAATGTTTGGGAAACATGGCTTCACAGGTGTTTGTATTTGTTCTGGGGTGTTTAAATACCTCCTTAATGCAAGTATTAGAGAGCTCTCAGCACCTAGTCTTTCCTCCAGTCTTTCCGTCACCTTTGGAAACTTTTATTGCTGTTTATCAACACGAGGACCAAAGTTGTGCCAATGAAAGTCAAAGAAGCCATTATGAGAATGAGAAACAAGAATAAAACTGTTAGAGACATCAGCCAAACCTTAGGCTTACCAAAATCAACTGTTTGGAACATCATTAAGAAGAAAGAGAGCACAGGTGAGCTTACTAATCGCAAAGGGACTGGCAGGCCAAGGAAGACCTCCACAGCTGATGACAGAAGAATTCTCTCTAATAAAGAAAAATCCCCAAACAACTGTCCCGACAGATCAGAAACATTCTTCAGGTGTGGATTTGTCAATGACCACTGTCCGCAGAAGACTTCATCAACAGAAATACAGAGGCTACACTGCAAGATGCAAACCACTGGTTAGCTGTATAAATAGGATGGCCAGGTTAGTTTGCCAAGAAGTACTTAAAAGAGCATCCACAATTCTGGAAAAAAGGTCTTGTGGACAGATGAGATGAAGATTAAATTATATCAGAGTGATGGCAAGAACAAAGTATGGAGGGGAGAAGGAACTGCCCAAGATCCAAAGCATACCACCTCATCTGTGAAACACAGTGGTGGGGGTGTTATGGCCTGGGCATGTATGGCTGCTGAAGGTACTGGCTCACTTATCTTTATTGATGATACAACTGCTGATGGTAGTAGCGTAATTAATTCTGAAGTGTATAGACACATCCTATCTGCTCAAGTTCAAACAAATGCCTAAAAACATTGGCTGGCGGTTCATTCTACAGCAAGACAATGATCCCAAACATACTGCTAAAGCAACAAAGGAGTTTTTCAAACCTAAAAAATGGTCAATTCTTGAGTGGCCAAGTCAATCACCCGATCTGAACCCAATTGAGCATGCCTTTTATATGCTGAAGAGAAAACTGAAGGGGACTAGCCCCCAAAACAAGCATAAGCTAAAGATGGCTGCAATACAGGTCTGGCAGAGCATCACTAGAGAAGACACCCAGCAACTGGTGATGTCCATGAATCACAGACTTCAAGCAGTCATTGCATGCAAAGGATATGCAACAAAATATTAAACATGACTACTTTCATTTACATGACATTGCTGTGTCCCAAACATTATGGTGCCCTGAAATGGTGGAACTATGTATAAACACTGCTGTAATTTCTACATGGTGAAATCAAAATGTATAAAAATGGCCTTTATTAAAATCTGACAATGTGCACTTTAACCACATGTGATTTTTCTTTCTATTACAAATATCAAATTATGGAGTACAAAGGCAAATAAATAAATAGGAGGTACCCAAAAATCTGGAGAAACTCAGCGGGTGCAGCAGCATCTATGGAGCGAAGGAAATAGGCAACGTTTCGGGCTGAAACCCTTCTTCAGTCTGAAGAAGGGTTTCGGCCCGAAACGTTGCCTATTTCCTTCGCTCCATAGATGCTGCTGCACCCGCTGAGTTTCTCCAGCTTTTTTGTGTACCTTCGATTTTCCAGCATCTGCAGTTCCTTCTTTAACACTTTGGCAAATAAATAAATGATGGGTCTTTGTCCCAAACATTATGGAAGGCATTGTATATGCAGTGGAGATATTCACTTGTTTTATTCCCAGCAATCTAACAAATGTCAGAGATGAAAAGCATAATTTAATGATACAACACTGTCTTTAATTAGAAAAGTATATACACTGATTTATGTTCAGCCTTTGATGACGAGAGGTGATCACAAATGATCTACAGTCAATGAAATGCAGTCATTCTTGCATCTCAGCAAATAATTTGTTTTTCTGGTGATTCTGATCGAGGGATAAATATTGGCCAAGACAGCTGAATAAACACACTGCTCTTCAAATAGTGCCCAAAGATCTTTTGTCCTGCTGATAGTTAAAATGTGCCTGCCCTTCTCGTCAGTGAGATATTGCACTCGCATTCCATTCAAGAACTTAAGTCCAAAATATTTCCAACTCCAAAAGTCAAATGCTACAACTAAACCAGAGTTACCATCTGACATCAATTGCAAAAAAAATATTCGTGAAACAATGCAAGGATATCTGATCAAAAATAGTTTGAGAGTTCTTGGGTGCCCTGCAGCATGAATTTATCACTAAGTAACTTTCCAAGGACTATTTCCAGTGATATGCACAAAGGATTATTACTTACCCTAAAAATAAAAAATAAAAACAAAAAACACAAAAACACAATATACCAGACTCAAGACAACAGGTACAAATATGCATAAGATAACACTGGATTTTTTAGTCGTGCTTCACCAGCTCTTGATCAAGACTTTTAACAATCTCCACTTACTATTTCAAGCAAAACAATATCATGCAAAACAATAGGTTGTTTCCTTCGCTCCATAGATGCTGCTGCACCCGCTGAGTTTCTCCAGCATTTTTGTGTACCTTCGATTTTCCAGCATCTGCAGTTCCTTCTTAAACACAATATCATAAATCACTTTTTTTTTAAAGCTGTAGTGTACATTTTTAGCAGAAACTAATAAGGAAATCACCAACCATATAGCAATTATAGCGCATAACTGTTAGTGCATTTAGGTTATAGAAACAAGGAACTGCAGATGCTGTTTACAAGAAAAGACATAAGTGCTGGAGTAACTCAGGTCAGGACCCTTTGAAGGAACGTTACCTATCCATGTACTCCCGGGATGCTGCCTGACCCACTGAGTTATGCCCCTGTCCCATTTAGGTGATTTGTTAGGTGACTACAGGCAACTAAGCGTGTCGCCTGTATGGTCTCCTCAGTCGCCCAACGAGTCGTACCTTTTTTCTGATCGCAGCTGGATTTTGAAATGTTCAAAACGTTTTGGCGACAGTCGGCGCCCGTGGGCTTGATGCCAACTATCATAGCCTGACGTAGGTGCTGTTGCCAGGATGACGTAGGTTGTTGCCATGATTACGTGGGTTGTCGCTGGTGCTGACTTCAGTGAATTCCATTGGCGACTACCTACATCAACCTACGTCAACCGGCGACAGGTACCGGTGACTGAATTGTCTTACCTTGTGGTAGCTTGTCGCGGGTGGATGTAGGTTGGCGTAGGTGTGGTCGTAGGTGGACGTCCAAATGGTCGCCGGTTGTCGGTAGCTTGCCATAGCTTGACGTCGACTAGGAGGTAGGTTGTTGTAGACATTATCGTAGACATTGTCGTAGGGGGGTCCAGTCACTGGTTTTTCGGCGACCTGCTACGATTATGACAGTCGCCGAAAAAATTGCCTAATTGGGACTGGCCCATTACTTTAGCACATAATGCATTTGGATTATTCCAAGCACATGATGCACCAATGCATGAAGCAGGTGATGAGACCTTAATCTATCTATCCCTATAAAAGTCTCATCTTGTCTGTATATCTGTACGTGTTGTATGTTATGTAACTTCTTCAAAACGCTACGCGCTAGCGCTTACATTTTTATATAGTCTGATTCACATTTGTGCCCTCCATGCCTGTGACAATATCCCTGTAATTTGAGCATATGCGCTGTGCTCATTCTCGCACATGCTCAGTAAATCAGTCAGTGACCTTTGACTTGGAAATAAATCATTCCTGTTTTTGATTCCAACATGAGTGTGTGTGCAGCCATCTTTCTCTGTACATTATGTACTAGTTTACTTATTTTATAAGCAGACAGATATCAAAACATGGTGGCAGCGGTGAAAGTGAACATTTGTGACTCAAATGGACACTATGATGATTAGAAAAAATGCTTTGAAAAGCTGTCAGGAATCAATGTTTCAACTCTCAGTGACCGGACTAGCTGCATGCATGAATGAATGCAGGTCAGTGAACACACGAAGATAAGACGCTGCGTGTAAATCAGCGCTGTGGGAGTTGAAGTTTAAAACGACGTGCTGTGAGAGTCTGCTTAAAGATAAAATAAGCTAGTAAGAGCGAGGGAATACGCTGATATTTCAAAATGGCGCAGACCAGTCCATATTTCCACGTGGCTCCAAGCTCAAAGAGAACAGGGTGGAAGAGTGGAAAATGTTTATACAAATGTATGAAAATTATGCAGTGATAACAGAACAGAAGAAGGAGAAACAGTATCAAAAAGCAGTATTCCTGCATACTGTTGGACCGGAGGGCCTGCGAATCTACAATACCCTGACGTTTGAGACGGTAGCAGATGAGACAGATGAGAAAGTCATCATCGACAAGATGTCTACTATCAACATAGGAGAGACGAATGAAACCTATGAAAGATTTGTTTTCAATAAACAAGACCAGAAATCAGGGGAAAGCATTGAATCGTATGTTGCAGAGCTGAAGGAGCTTGCTAAAACATGCTACTTCTGTGAGTACCTGAGAGAAAGCCTCATTCGAGATCGCATCGTCATAGGTATTGCAGACCGGTCAACTAGGAAGACACTCCTTCAAAAGGGGAATCTGACACTGCAGGGTTCTGTGGACATATGTAGATCCTCGGAGGTAACAGCGGCAAGAATGCAGGCCATCAGCGAAGAGCTGACAATACACAAAGTGGAACGATTCAAACCACGGGAAAAGATGGTTGATTTTCCTTCGCAGAGGAAGAATCAGGGACTAGTAAAGTGCATGTTCTGTGCCCAAGCGCAGGAAGGAGGAATGCCCAGCGTATGGGAAGGACTGCAACAGATGCGGACGACAAAACCACTTCGCCTGCTGCTGCAAGCAGAGGAAGGAGAGCATGCAGAAATGGGGTCTGCACAAAGTCGTAGAGACATCTGACACAACATCTATTTCCGACACAGGGTCTGTGAGTTGCATTGAGATCAATGCAGCCGGAAACAATTCCTCTTCAGGCCTATTCGCTGAAATGCAGGTCGGCACAGCAGCCATCAAGTTTCAGATTGACTCGGGTGCCAGTGTTAATGTGATTCCCAAGCATCTTGTACCCAACAAAGAGGACATTAGATGAGAGAAAATCACCTTAAAGATGTACAACAGATCCAACCTGCTGGCGGAAGGTAGGGTGAAAGTCGTACTCCAGAACGAGACGAACAACAAGAAGTACAGTGTTCACTTCATAGTGGTCGAGGAAGGCTGGGCTCACACCGCTCCTGAGCGGCAAAGCTGCACAACAGATGAAACTCATCACGGTTCACTACGAGAACTCTAAGAGCCTGAATGCTGTTAGCGAGGCTGACTCATTACTCAAGAAATACAAAGATGTCTTTCAAGATTCAAGATTCAAGAGATTCAAGAGAGTTTATTGTCATGTGTCGCTGATAGGACAATGAAATTCTTGCTTTGCTTCAGCACAACAGAACATAGTAGGCATGACTACAGAACAGATCAGTGTGTCCATATACCATTATATAAATATATACACACATGGATAAATAAACTGATAAAGTGCAAATAACAGATAATGGGCTATTAATGTTCAGAGTTTTGTCCGAGTCAAGTTTAATAGCCTGATGGCTGTGGGGAAGTAGCTATTCCTGAACCTGGTCGTTGCCATCTTCAGGCTCCTGTACCTTCTACCTGAAGGTAGCAGGGAGATGAGTGTGTGGCCAGGATGGTGTGGGTCCTTGATGATGCTGCCAGCCTTTTTGAGGCAGCGACTGCGATAGATCCCCTCGATGGAAGGGAGGTCAGAGCCGATGATGGACTGGGCAGTGTTTACTACTTTTTGTAGTCTTTTCCTCTCCAGGGCGCTCAAGTTGCCGAACCAAGCCACGATGCAACCAGTCAGCATGCTCTCTACTGTGCACCTGTAGAAGTTAGAGAGAGTCCTCCTTGACAAACTGACTCTCCGTAATCTTCTCAGGAAGTAGAGGCGCTGATGTGCTTTCTTAATAATTGCATCAGTGTTCTCGGACCAGGAAAGATCTTCAGAGATGTGCACGCCCAGGAATTTGAAGCTCTTGACCCTTTCAACCATCGACCCGTTGATATAAACGGGACTGTTGGTCCCCATCCTACTCCTTATAAAGTCCACAATCAGTTCCTTGGTTTTGCTGGTGTTGAGGGCCAGGTTATTGTGCTGGCACCATATGGACAGTCGCTCGATCTCTCATCTATACTCTGACTCATCCCCATCAGTGATACGTCCCACAATAGTGGTGTCGTCAGAGAACTTGATGATGGAGTTCGCACTATGACCGGCTACGCAGTCATGAATATAGAGTGAGTACAGCAGGGGGCTGAGCACGCAGCCTTGAGGTGCTCCCGTGCTGATTGTTATCGAGTCTGACACATTTCCACCAATACGAACAGACTGTGGTCTGTGTATGAGGAAGTCGAGGATCCAATTGCAGAGGGATGCGCAGAGACCCAGTTCTGCGAGTTTGGTAACCAGCTTGGAGGGGATGATTGTATTAAATGCCGAGCTGTAATCAATGAATAACAGCCTGACATATGAGTTTTTGTTGTCCAAGTGGTCCAGAGCGGAGTGGAGGGCCAGCGAGATTGCATCCACCATTGATCTGTTGTGGCGTTAAGCGAACTGCAGTGGGTCCAAGTTTTTGTCGAGGTAGGAGTTGATTTGCGCCATGATCAACCTCTCAAAGCACTTCATCACTACAGGCGTTTGTGCCACTGGTCGATAGTCATTGAGGCATGTCACCTTGCTCTTCTTGGGCACTGGTATAATTGATGCCCTTTTGAAGCAGGTGGGAACCTCAGACCTCAGAAGTGAGAGGTTGAAAATATCTGTAAAAACTCCGCACAGGTTTTTAGAACACGACCGGGTATACCATCAGGTCCAGGCGCTTTTCAAGGGTTCACCCCTCTGAAGGATTTGCTGACGTCGGCCTCTGTGACTGAGACTGAAATGCCATCACAGCAAATGGGGGCTCGGGAAGGCACATCGGTGTTCTCCCTATCAAAGCTTGCATAAAACGCATTGAGCTCGTCTGGGAGTGATGTTTGGCCGACATTCAAGCTGCCTCCTGGTTTCGCCTTGTAGGAGGGGGATTGCATTCAGGCCCCGCCACAGCTGCCGAACATCTGTCTCATCCTCGTTTGGAGCAGAAGTCCCTTTTGGCCTTTTTGATGGCCTTACCAAGGTCGTATCTGGACTTCTTGCAGACCACTATCATCAGACAATAATGCCCGGTGTCTGGTCTTCAGAAGAGTGCAGACCTCAAAGTTCATCCAATTGCGAAACACTCAGAAGGTTTTTGTAGGGATGCAGTCCTCCACACATTTCTTAATGAAGTCTGTAACGACTGTGGCGTATTCGTTCAAGTCCATTGCCGAGTCCTTGAACATTGCCCAGTCTACAGACTCCAAACAGTCCTGTAGTTGTTCCTCTGCCTCCCCCCCCCCCCCCCCCCCCCCCGACCAGCTCTGTACTGTCCTCACCTCCGGGGGTGCGCTCTTTAATTGCTGCCTGTAGGCAGGAAGAAGCAGCACTGCGGTATGGTCGGATTTACCGAAGTGACGGCGAGGAATAGAGCGATAGGCATTCTTGATGGTGGTGTAGCAGTGGTCGAGGGTGTTTGGTCCTCTGGTGCAGCAGGAGACATGTTGGTGGAAGTTAGGGAGCGATTTCTTTAGGTTTGCCTTATTGAAGTCCCCAGCAATGGTGGTAAATGCCTCGGGGTAAGACGTCTGGTGTGGATGACGAAAGACCTGGGAGACTGCCTGGCAAGGTCAAGTTGGTAATTAGGACGGAGGATGTGACCCTATCACAGTGTTCTGCAAAGCCGGTACCCGTAGCTATGAAAGAGAAGGTCATGAATGGTCTCATGAAGCTGGTCGAGAAGGACATCTTGACTAAAGTCGAAGAACCAACTGAATGGTGTAGCAGGCTGGTTGTTACGGAGAAAAAGGACAGCACAGAGTTGAGGTTCTGCATAGATCCTAAACCCCTCAACAAAGTCCTGAAAAGGGAGATCCACAGACTACCAGTCATAGAGGATGTACTCCCTGAGCTGTCCAAGGCGAAGATTTTCTCCAAATTTGATCTGGTCAGGATATCTCCACTGCGAACTAGATGAGGAGAGCAGTTTCATAACAACCATGAACACCCAGTTTGGGAGATATCGCTGGAAGAGGTTGCCATTTGGATTGAAAGTAAGTGCAGAGATCTTCCAGAAGAAGCTGCAAGAAACCCTAGAAGGATTATAGGGAGTGGAATGTGTTGCAGACGACATTATCCTATTCGGAGTAGGGGACACCAGAGAAGATGCAGAAAGAAATCACGATGCAAGATTGCAAGATCTTCTTCAGCGATGCAGAGTCAGAGGCATCAAGCTGAACCGGAAAAAGTCGGTGGTGAAAACCACTTGTATCACATTTCTAGGACATATAATTACAGATTGTTGCCTGAAACCGGATCAGAAGAAGATCCAAGCTCTCCTAGAGATGCCCAACCCTACCAATCCAACAGAAATCCAAAGATTACAAGGCAGTGTAAACTACTTGGCAAGATTCCTGCCAAGGTTGTCGGACACATTCGAGCCTTTGAGGAGATTGACCCACAAAGAAGCAGAGTGGGAATGGTCATCAGAACATGACATGGCAGTGTCAAAGATCAAGGAGCTGTTGACAACGACACCTATCCTGGCATACTACACATCAGACGAACAGCTGACCATACAATGTGATGCAAGCAAGGTAGGTCTAGGTGCAACACTTATGCAGAAGGGACAACCACTGTCCGATGTGAGTCGAGCATTGACGCCAACTGAGCAGAGATATGCTTAAATTGAAAAGGAGGCACTAGCAATAATGTTTGCCCTCGAACGCTTCCATCAGTACACTTACGGACAGAGAGTGATCGTTGAGAATGACTACAAGCCATTGGAAGTCATGATCAAAAAGCCTCTGCATACAGCACCAAGATGTCTCCAGGGCATGATGATGAGGATGCTACACTACGACATCGAGCTCGTGGGTAAAGGGAAAAGACATGCATCTAGCAGATATGCTCTCCCGAGCATACCTCCCTGACCACAGGAGCAACCAGATTTACTGATGTCAACGTAGTTGAGTCCTTGAGCATGGGAGAGGACAAGGTCAAACGCATCCAAGCCCACACCAGGAAGACGAAACACTACAAACAGTTAAGAGAGTAATCCAGAATGGATGGCCAGATCATGGCAGAAGTTCCAGAGGCAGCACAAACGTACTTCACCGTCAGAGATGAACAAGAGTGTGCAAGACGGCCTAGTATTCAGAGGAGAGAGAGTTGTAATCCCTGTCACTCTACATAGAGATATGAAGGAGATACTCCACACCTCTCACCTGGGAGTGGAAGGAACCCTCAGACGTGCTAGAGAATACATTTTCTGGCCCGGAATGAACTCTGATGTGAAACAGTTCATTTGAAACTGTGAAGCCTGCAGGACGTACGAACAACAGAATCAGAAAAACACTCTAATGCCCCATGACATCCCAGATCGACCATGGGAGAAAGTGGGAACCGATATGTTTGAACTTGAGGGAAAGCACTATTTAATCACAGTGGACTATCTAATTTCTGGGAGATAGAGCAGGACGGTCATTGTGAAACTCAAGAGCCACTTCGCAAGATACGGAATTCTCAGCACTGTGGTAAGCGACAACGGGACACAGTTCTCATCAGAGGAGTTCGCCAAATTTGCCAGGAAATGGGCATTTGACCACGACACAATTTCTCCAAGACATAGCCAAGCTAACGGAAAGGTGGAATCGGCAGTCAAGGCAGCGAAGCGAGCGCTGAAGAAAACTAATCACTCTAAGACAGATGTTTACTTGGCAATACTGGAATTACTCAATATCCCTGCGCAAGGAGTGAACAGTAGTCCTGCACAAAGACTCCATGGAAGGATTTCAGCATTTTTGTGTACCTTCAATTTTCCAGCATCTGCAGTTCCTTCTTAAACTCCATGGAAGGAGAACATGGACGACACTTCCAACGACATCTAGCCTCCTCAAACCACATGGTGCTGAGACACTCACAGAAGAGAGGAAAAAGATGAAGGATTTGCAAGGAAAACAGTCAAAGATCTACAACCGGATCAATGCCAAGGATCTGCCAATCCTGGAAGAAGGTGATGTCATAAGACTCAAACCCTACAAACTAGGAGATACCTGATGACAGAGAGCAAAAGTTCAGAGACGACTGGTTGAGAGATCATACGAAGTCGAAACAGAATCAGGACTTCTAATCCGACGTAACCGAGTGGATCTGAAGAAGACCGGAGAACTACCTCCACACATAACTCCGAGAAGACTGGGACACCTTTGCAACCTCAGCCTACATGGAAAAGACCAACACAACATGAATCACCGGAAAAAGAGGCAACTCGTGAAACTCTTAACACAGAGAAATCAAAACAAAACAAAGTGACACAAGAGAAGAAACTAGAAGTGATGCACAGAATGTACCTACTGAAAAGAAAGAAATTTCTGAAAGAAACACCATCACAAAGACTAGGGCAGTTAGAGCTGTCAGACCGCTGGAAAGGTACGACGAGTATGTCACAAGGTAATGTGTTTTGCTGTGATGGACCTACCTGCTAATGAGAAGAAAGCATGTGAACACTAGTTTATGTTATTGAAATGTCACAAGTGTGACTATGATTGAAATTGTGAAATAAGACAGAACAGTTGTTTTACTCTGTTAAGTTAAACCATATTACCACGGTGTAATATTATGAAAAGTGTTTAAGTTTAATTTGTTTTGGGATCGTCGGAAATGTAATCCCAAAATGTCAAAAAGGAAAGGATGTGACAATATCCCTGTAATTTATGCATATGCTGTGCTCATTCTCGCACATGCTCAGTAAATCAGTCAGTGATCTTTGACTTGGAAATAAATCATTCCTGTTTTTGATTCTAACACGAGTGTGTGTGCAGCCATCTTTCTCTGTACATAATGTACTAGTTTACTTATTTTATAAGCAGACATATATGAAAACAATGCCGTAATCAGTTTCACTTAAGATTTGATGCTATATTACACAGGTTATTGATATTTCAAGTTTAAAAAAAGCCAACTTTAACAAGATTTTTACTGTTAAAATCCTTCGTGCCAGCTTCCAACAAACTTCGATACAAAGTTTCAATACACGAACACTCTGTGCTTACACCAACTTTTCACCTGAATGGATTATCACAGCCCTCCACCCAACAATGTTGCCATCACAGCTCCTGGCAGGACAGGAGGGGGAGGGTCAATTGGAGTTGCAATTGGGGAAGTGCAATTGGAAGTTTTTTTAGTGCTGAGGGAAGCAGGGGAGTGCTTAAATCTTATGTTCGGCAACAGGGTGAGTTGGGGGACCACACCTCCCGTGGGGGCTATGGGTTAGTGGTGCAATATTGCGTTGGGGAACGGGTTGCGTTGGGGGACCAGGCCTCCCGTGTGACAGGGACCCAATGTTTCCCATATAATTGTAGGCTCACCTAAGATAGCATATTATATGTATGTAATTAACTCTCAGTGTGGCCTGCACACAAGAAACCAGAGATGTGCACTGCATTTGCACAATTTAAAGAAAACTTGATACAAAACCAGATTTTACACGCAATCATTTACATTGTTGCCTTTCAGTCGAAGAGCTGAAATTACGGTTGGAACATGAAGTTGTACAAATGTCAAGCTCAAGTGTCACAACTGGAAAATAAGAAAATAGTGGCTTTAGCAGTTGTCCCACTGAATTTACTGTGGCTGGGAACGCGAGAGCCTGAAATCAAGGATGATCTGTTATTAATAGAAAGAGTAAAAAGGGTTGAGATGGGAGATTCTAAACGCTAAAGAATCGCGGCATTGGGGCAAACCACTAGCATAGAGAAAGGACTGGTTAACTAACAAAATAGGATCAGGATTAATGAATCTTTTCAAGGCTGACAGACTAACCGGCACGGTGCCACAGGGATCAGTTCTGCAACTACATTACTGACTAATAAAGGAATCAAGGATATTGCAGCCTTATTTGCAGATGAAAAAGAGATGGAAAATCTATTTGAGAAGGCAAAGAAGCTGCCGAGGGATCTAGATTGGTTATACGAGCCGGCAAAGATTTGACACATGGAGTTTAATTTGGGGAGGAATAAAAGGGAATAATGTGTATATTGAGATAGACCACAGAATGCTGCTGTACAGAGGGATCTGCGTGTCCTCATACAAAATACTGGAATTTATAAAGAAGATAAATGAAAATGTTTTACATTATTGTGAGGAAGCCCATATACAAATGGAGAAAAGCTTACAAAGCTACAGGGCTTTGGTGAAACCACACCTGGAATACTGTGTAAGGGTTTACTCTCCTTAATTAAGTAATAGCCTTGAATTGGAGTGAATTCAGAGAAGGTTCAATTGAATGATTCCTGAGATGAAAGGGTTCTCAATGGTGAAAAATAGAGGTGTTGGGCTCATCATACCTATTCAATTTTGGAAGAATAAGTGAGGGGGATTGATAGGCTAGATTCTGAAATGCTGCTTCTGTTTTGTGGGGAAATCTAGAAACAGGAAGATATAATTTCATAATGCAATCCTTAGAAGGCTGAAACCCTCCCAGGTAGGTACAGAAGACTAACTGAAGCACTGTCATTTCAGGTATCACTTTTTTTTTAAACGTGCGGTGCAAAGTTTTAGCAGAAAATAAGATGGAAATCATCAACAGCAGTATAGCAATTGTAGCGCAGATATATTATTGCATTTAGATTGCAGAAACAAGCAATTGCAGATAGAGTGATACAGTGTGGAAACAGGCCTTTCGGCCAAACTTGCTCACACCGGCCAACACTACAACTTGCTCGTCCCAGCGACACTAATCCCACCTGCCTGTGTTTGGTCTATATCCCTCCAACCCTGTCCTATTCCGGTACCTGTCTAAATATTTCTTAAATGCTGGGATAATCCCTGTCTTAATTACCTTCTCTGGCAGCTTGTTCCGTACACCCACCACCCTTTGTGTGAAAAAGGTACCCCTCTAATTATTTTCCCCTTCACCTTAAACCTATGTCCTCTGGTCCTCCATTCACCAACTCTGGGCAAGAGACTCTGTGCAACTGCCCGATCTATTCCTCGCATGATTTTATACACCTCTATAAGATCACCCCTCATCCTACTGCGCTCCAAGGAATAGAGTCCCAGCCTACTCAAGGCTCTCACTTACCCTTTTTTCTCTGTTTCCTGCCAGGCAACCTAGGCAGCTTTTTAGGTTGCCAAATGACAGTTTAGGTGGTTATTTAAGATGGGTTGCATGACGCGTGCGATAATGTGCTCGGACGAAGTGCGTAGTTACCAGTCGGAATTATACTCAATGAAGCATTCACATATTAATTCTGCTTCAAATAAAGTCACAAACTAAACATATTCACCAATCAAGACATGATATATACCACAATGACATGCAACAAAATTATAATACAGTATATACATTATCTTAACTCTTTTTACAGGTTGCAATGAATGCAATTTCTATTATTTCTTTCCGCTTCCAAACAAAAATGTGGTTGGATTATTCAGCGTATGATCAACCTCGGTGAGACCAAGCGCAGGCTTGGCGATCGCTTCGCACAACACCTCCACTCAGTTCGCAATAACCAACCTGATCTCCCGGTGGCTCAGCACTTCAACTCCCCCTCCCATTCCGAATCCAACCTTTCTGTCCTGGGCTTCCTTCATGGCCAGAGTGAGGCCCATTGCAAATTGGAGGAACAGCACCTCATATTTCACTTGGGTAGTTTACACCCCAGCGGTATGAACATTGGCTTCTCCAATTTCAGATAGTCCTTGCTTTCTCCCTCCTTCCCAGCTCTCCCTCAGCTCACTGTCTCCGCCTCTTCCTTTCTTCTTCCCGTCCCCCCCACCCTCACATCAGTCTGAAGAAGGGTCTCGACCCGAAACGTCGCCTATTTCCTTCGCTCCATAGATGCTGCCTCACCCGCTGAGTTTCTCCAGAATTTTTGTCTACCCATTCACACAAGTTCTGTTATCCCACTTTCCTCACCCACTCCCTACACGTTAGGGGCAATTTTACAGAGACAAGTTAACCTACAAAGCCAATGCGTCTTTGGGATGAGGGAGGAAACCCACACGCTTGCAGGGAGAATGCGCAAATTCAACACAGACAGTGCCCGAGGACAGGATCAAACACAGACCTCTGGCGTGTGAGGCAGCAAGTCCACCAGCTGTGCCACTATATTTTATTTTCCAACACACAAAAAATTATACGTTGATAACTTTGGTTACTAAAAAAATGAAAATATCAATTTTCAGTCTTAAATCTCCAAGTGACGCTATGTCCCCCTTTACAACCACTGTATGTTTTAATTAAGTTCAAGACTATGGGGCAGTACATTGGCCACAAAGTTGCTGCCTAAAAGTGCCAGAGACCCGGAATTGATCCTGAATATGGGTGCTGTCTGTATGGAGTTTGCTCCTTTTACCTTTGATCGCATGGGTTTTCTCCGGGTGCTCTTGTTTCCTTCCACATTCCAAAGGTATGCAGGAACCTTTTTCAGACCCAACCCAAAACGTAATATTTTCATTTTGTCCAGAGATTCTGTCTGACCTGTTGAGTTACTCCAGCATTTTGTGTCTATCTTCAGTTTAAATAGCATCCGCAGTTCCTTCCTACAAACACGATACTATACAATAGAACTTCCATTCCCAGCTCTCCCACAGCCTACTGTCTCCGCCTCTTCCTTTCTTTTTCCCGCCCCCCCCCCGACATCAGTCTGAAGAAGGATATCGACCCGAAACGTCACCTATTCTTTCGCTCCATAGATGCAGCCTCACCCGCTGATTTTCTCCAGCTTTTTTGTCTACCAAGGGGATCCCACCACTGGCCACATCTTCCCATCTCCTCCCCTGTCGGCTTTCCACAGAGACCGCTCCCTCCATAACTCCCTGGTCAATTCGTCCCTTCCCACTCAAACCACCCCCTCTCCTGACACTTTCCCTTGCAACCGCAGGAAATGCTACACTTGTCGCTTTACCTCGCCCCTTGACTCCATTCAAGGACCCAAGCAGTCTTTCCAGGTGCGGCAGAGGTTCACCTGCACCTCCTCCAACCTCATCTATTGCCTCCGCTGCTCTAGGTGTCAGCTGCTGTACATCGGTGAGACCAAGCATAGGCTTGGCGATCGTTTCGCCCAACACCTCCGCTCGGTTCACAGTAACCAACCTGATCTCCCGTGGCTCAGCACTTCAACTCCCCCTCCCATTCCAAATCCGACCTTTCTGTACTGGGCCTCCTCCATGGCCAGAGTGAGGCCCACCGTAAATTGGAGGAGCAGCACCTCATATTTCGCTTGGGCAGTTTACACCCCAGCGGTATGAACATTGACTTCTCCAATTTCTCCACCATCGTCAAGACCCCTGAAATCTTCTCTCTTGCCTCTCTCAATAACTTGCATTGAACTTATCAGGCCCTTAATGATCTACATAGAGCCCCAACACCACCTCCTTTTCGATCTCAAACTGCCCTAGCATATTAGTCTTCCAGATAGACAATAGACAATAGGTGCAGGAGTAGGCCATTTGGCCCTTCGAGCCAGCACCGCCATTCACTGTGATCATGGCTGATCATCCACAATCAGTACCCCGTTCCTGCCTTCTCCCCATATCCCTTCACTCCCCTACCTTTAAGAGATCTATCTAACTATCTCTTGAAAGCCTCCAGAACATTGGCCTCCACTGCCTTCTGAGGCAGAGAATTCCACAGATTCACAATACTCTGTGTGAAAAAGTTTTTCCTCATCTCCATTCTAAATGGCTTACCCCTTATTCTTAAACTGTGGCTCCTGGTTCTGGACTCTCCCAACATCAGGAACATGTTTCCTGCCACTAGCATGTTTCCTGCCACAAACCCTTAATAATCATATGTTTCAATAAGATGCCCTCTCATCCTTCTATATTCCAGAGTATATTAGATTAGATTAGATTAGATTCAACTTTATTGTCATTGCACATAGTACAAGTACAGGTACAACGAAATGCAGTTTTGCATCTAACCAGAGTGCAAAGTAAAGTGCTGATTAAGACAATATATACAAATGAGGATATATTGGTGTATGTACATAGGCATATACATATATACAGATAGTTGTTAAGGTGCAAAAGATTGACATGTGCTATATTCTGGTGAATAAGACATGAACTATAAATTATATAAACTATAAATAATACTGATGAGAAGGGGGGGGGGGGGGCTAGCGCCGGGCCTGTGAGTTCAGCAGGGTAATGGTGTTGGGGAAGAAGCTGTTCCTTAGCCTGCTGGTGCGAGACCTGAGGCTCCTGTATCGCCTCCCTGATGGGAGGGCAAACAGTCCATGGTTGGGGTGTGAGGGGTCCTTAATGATTTTGCCAGCCCGTGTGCGGTGAAGGACAGCCATGGCAGGGAGCGGGCGGGGCACCGATGATGTGATGGGCGGTTTTCACAACCCGTTGCAGTGCCTTCCTGTCAGCTGTGGTGCAGCCGCTGTACCACACCGTGAAGCAGGTGGGCAGGATGCTTTCTATGGTACAGCGGTAAAAGTTGGCCAGGATCTGGGGGGACAGGTGAGCTTTCTTAAGCCCCCACAGAAAGTAGAGGCGCTGCTGCACCTTTTTAATCAGTTTGGCGGTGTTGAGGGACCTGGACAGATCTTCACAGATGTGTACCCTGAGGAATTTGAAGTTGGAGACGCGCTCCACCTTGGTCTCGTTTATGTGGATGGGGGTGTGTCTGCCGCCTCTGGTCTTCCGGTAGTCCACAATGATTTCCTTCATCTTTTGTGTGTTGAGGACAAGGTTGTTGTTGGTACACCAAGCTGCCAGGTGCTGGAGCTCCTCCCTGTAGGCTGATTCGTTGTTGTCACTGATCAGTCCTACCACCGTGGTGTCGTCAACGAATTTTATGATGGAGTTGGAGCCATGCATAGGGACGCAGTCGTGGGTGAAGAGGGAGTAGAGGAGAGGGCTGAGCATACAGCCCTGTGGTTCAGTGTCAGAGTGGAGGAGGTGAGGTTGTTAATCCTAACAGACTGGGGTCTGTTAGTGAGGAAATCCAGTGTCCAGTTGCAGAGGGAGGTGTTGATGCCAAGGCCGCTGAGTTTGGTGATCAGACTGGCGGGGATGACAGTATTAAATGCAGAGCTGAAGTCAATGAATTACAACCTGATGTAGGAGTTGTTATTGTCCAGGTGGGTCAGGGCAGAGTGAAGAACCGCTGATATGGCATAATCTGTTGACCTATTGGGCCGATAGGCAAACTGATGGGGGTCCAGTGTGGGAGGCAGGCTGGATTTGAGGTGAGCCAGGATGTCTCTCGAAGCACTTCGCGATGTTGGGGGTGTGTGCCACTGGGCGGAAGTCGTTGAGACTCCCTGAAGCTGACTGTTTGGGCACTGGCACGATGGTTGTGGTCTTGAGGCATGTAGGGATGACACCCTGGGCCAGTGACAGATTGAAATTGTCAGTGAAGACCAGGGATAGTTGTCCAGCACATGCCCTGAGCATACGCCCTGGGATGCCGTCGGGGACGGCAGCTTTGTGTTCATTCACTTTGCTCAGTGCGCCTTGTACAGCAGCGGTGGAGAGACTGAGGGGCTGTTCATTCGGGGGTGGGGCAGCTTTGATGGCTGGTGTTTTATTGTCCCGGTCAAAACGAGCATAGAAATAGTTTAGCTCGTCAGGAAGGGAGGCGTCGTTGGCTGGGGGGGGGGGTGTTAACTTTGTTGTAGTCCGTGATGGACTTGATGCCTTGCCACATGCGTCTGGGGTCAGAGTTATTTTGAAAATGCTCCTCGATCAGCAGCTTGTGTTTGTGTTTTGCGCTCCTGATTCCCTTTTTCAGGTTGGCCCTGGATGAGCTGTATCCCGCAGCGTCACCAGATCTGAAAGCGGCATCGCGAGTCTTCAGCAAGAGTCTGACCTCTCTGTTCATCCACGGCTTCTGATTAGGGAAGGTCTTTATTTGTTTGTGGGTTGTGACGTTGTCGGTGCAGGATTTTATGTAACAGATGAGTTGAATGTTTCAATGTCCACTTGAGAGTCAAAGGTGGCCTGAGTGGCAAACAAACTCCAGTCTGTTCGTTGAAACTGCTCCTGTAGTACAGAGACAGCCCCTTCAGGCCAAACCTTCACTGTCCTCACAGTTGGTTTCACACGTCTGATGAGAGGTGTGTATTTGGGGAGCAGGAACAGAGAGAGGTGGTCAGACTGTCCCAGGTGGGGGAGGGGGAGGGCTTTGTAGGCTTCAGCAATGTTTGTGTACACTAAATCCAGAATATTGTCTCCTCTGGTTGGACATAGAAACATAGAAACATAGAAATTAGGTGCAGGAGTAGGCCATTCGGCCCTTCGAGCCTGCACCGCCATTCAATATGATCATGGCTGATCATCCAACTCAGTATCCCGTACTTGCCTTCTCTCCATACCCTCTGATCCCTTTAGCCACAAGGGCCACATCTAGCTCCCTCTTAAATATAGCCAATGAACTGGCCTCGACTACCCTCTGTGGCAGAGAGTTCCAGAGATTCACCACTCTCTGTGTGAAAAAAGTTCTTCTCATCTCGGTTTTAAAGGATTTCCCCCTTATCCTTAAGCTGTGACCCCTTGTCCTGGACTTCCCCAACATCGGGAGCAATCTTCCTGCATCTAGCCTGTCCAACCCATTAAGAATTTTGTAAGTTTCTATAAGATCCCCTCTCAATCTCCTAAATTCTAGAGAGTATAAACCAAGTCTATCCAGTCTTTCTTCATAAGACAGTCCTGACATCCCAGGAATCAGTCTGGTGAACCTTCTCTGCACTCCCTCTATGGCAATAATGTCCTTCCTCAGATTTGGAGACCAAAACTGTACGCAATACTCCAGGTGTGGTCTCACCAAGACCCTGTACAACTGCAGTAGAACCTCCCTGCTCCTATACTCAAATCCTTTTGCTATGAAAGCTAACATACCATTTGCTTTCTTCACTGCCTGCTGCACCTGCATGCCTACTTTCAATGACTGGTGTACCATGACACCCAGGTCTCGCTGCATCTCCCCTTTTCCTAGTCGGCCACCATTTAGAAAATAGTCTGCTTTCCTGTTTTTGCCACCAAAATGGATAACCTCACATTTATCCACATTATACTGCATCTGCCAAACATTTGCCCACTCACCCAGCCTATCCAAGTCACCTTGCAGTCTCCTAGCATCCTCCTCACAGCTAACACTGCCCCCCAGCTTAGTGTCATCCGCAAACTTGGAGATATTGCCTTCAATTCCCTCATCCAGGTCATTAATATATATTGTAAATAGCTGGGGTCCCAGCACTGAGCCTTGCGGTACCCCACTAGTCACTGCCTGCCATTGTGAAAAGGACCCGTTTACTCCTACTCTTTGCTTCCTATTTGCCAGCCAGTTCTCTATCCACATCAATACTGAACCCCCAATGCCATGTGCTTTAAGTTTGTATACTAATCTCTTATGTGGGACCTTGTCAAAAGCCTTCTGGAAGTCCAGATACACCACATCCACTGGTTCTCCCCTATCCACGCTACTAGTTACATCCTCGAAAAATTCTATAAGATTCGTCAGACATGATTTACCTTTCGTAAATCCATGCTGACTTTGTCCAATGATTTCACCACTTTCCAAATGTGCTGCTATCCCATCTTTAATAACTGACTCTAGCAGTTTCCCCACTACCGATGTTAGACTAACTGGTCTGTAATTCCCCGTTTTCTCTCTCCCTCCCTTCTTAAAAAGTGGGGTTACGTTTGCTACCCGCCAATCCTCAGGAACTACTCCAGAATCTAAAGAATTTTGAAAGATTATTACTAATGCATCCACTATTTCTGGAGCTACTTCCTTGAGTACTCTGGGATGCAGCCTATCTGGCCCTGGGGATTTATCGGCCTTTAATCCATTCAATTTACCCAAAACCACTTCCCGACTAACCTGGATTTCACTCAATTCCTCCAACTCCTTTGACCCGCGGTCCCCTGCTATTTCCGGCAGATTATTTATGTCTTCCTTAGTGAAGACGGAACCAAAGTAGTTATTCAATTGGTCCGCCATATCCTTGTTCCCCATGATCAACTCACCTGTTTCTGACTGCAAGGGACCTACATTTGTTTTAACTAATCTCTTTCTTTTTACATATTTATAAAAACTTTTGCAGTCAGTTTTTATGTTCCCTGCCAGTTTTCTTTCATAATCAATTTTTCCTTTCCTAATTAAGCCCTTTGTCCTCCTCTGCTGGTCTCTGAATTTCTCCCAGTCCTCTGGTATGCTGCTTTTTCTGGCTAATTTGTACGCATCATCTTTCGCTTTGGTACCATCCCTGATTTCCCTTGTTATCCACGGATGCACTACCTTCCCTGATTTATTCTTTTGCCAAACTGGGATGAACAATTTTTGTAGTTCATCCATGCAGTCTTTAAATGTCTTCCATTGCATGTCCACCGTCAACCCTTTTAGAATTAATTGCCAGTCAATCATGGCCAATTCATGTCTCATACCCTCAAAGTTACCTTTCTTTAAGTTCAGAACCATTGTTTCTGAATTAACAATGTCACTCTCCATCCTAATGAAGAACTCAACCATATTATGGTCACTCTTGCCCAAGGGGGCACGTACAACAAGACTGCTAACTAACCCTTCCTCATTACTCAATACCCAGTCTAAAATAGCCTGCTCTCTCGTTGGTTCCTCTACATGTTGATTTAGATAACTATCCTGCATACATTCCAAGAAATCCTCTTCCTCAGCACCCCTGCCAATTTGATTCACCCAATCTATATGTAGATTGAAGTCACCCATTATAACTGTTTTGCCTTTGTCGCACGCATTTCTAATTTCCTGTTTGATACCATCTCCATGGTTTGATACCATGGACAGGAGACATGTTGACGGAACTTGGGGAGTACAAGCCCAGCCACTCCATTCGATCAATATATGACAGTCCTGCCATCCCGGGAATTAACCTCGTGAACCTATGCTGCACTCCCTCAATAACAAGAATGTCCTTCCTCAAATTTGGAGACCAAAACTGCACACAATACTTCAGGTGTGGTCTCACTAGGGCCCTATACAACTGCAGAAGGACCTCTTTGCTCCTAAACTCAACTCCTCTTGTTATGAAGGCCAACATGCCATTCGCTTTCTTCACTGCCTGCTGTACCTGCAAGTTACTTCCTGAACAAGGAAACCCAGATCTCGTTGTACTTCCCCTTTTCCAACTTGACATAATTCAGATAATAATCTGCCTTCCTGTTTTGGCCACCAAAGTGGATAACCTCACATTTATCCACATTAAACTGCATCTGCCATGCATCTGCCCACTCACGCAACCTGTCCACGTCACCCTGCATCCTCATAGCATCCTCCTCACAGTTCACCCTGCCACCCAGCTTTGTGTCATCTGCAAATTTGCTAATGTTACTTTTAATCCCTTCATCTAAATCATTAAAGTATATTGTAAATAGCAGCGGTTCCAGCACCGAGCCTTGCGGTGCCCCACTAATCACTGCCTGCCATTCTGAAAGGGAACTGTTTATCCCTACTCTTTGTTTCCTGTCTGCCAATCAATTTTCTATCCATGTCAGTATCCTACCCCCAATACCATGTGCTCTAATTTTGCCCACTAATCTCTCATGTGGGACCTCATTAAATGCTTTCTGAAAGCCTAGGTACACTACATCCACTGGCTCTCCCTTGTCCATTTTCCAAGTTACATCCTCAAAGAATTCCAGAAGATTAGTCAAGCATGATTTCCCCTTCGTAGATCCATGCTGACTCGGACCGATCCTGCTACTGCTAACCAAATGTGCCGCTATTTCATCTTTTATAATTGACTTTAGCATCTTCCCCACCACCGATGTCAGGCTAACTGGTCTATAATTCCCTGTTTTCTCTCTCCCGCCTTTCTTAAATAGTGGGATAACATTAGCTACCTTCCAATTCACAGTAACTGATCCTGAATCTATAGAACATTGGAAAATAATCATCAATGCGTCGACGATTTCTGGAGCCACTTCCTTAAGTACCCAGGGATGCAGACCATCAGGCCCTGGGATTTATCAGCCTTCAGTCCCATCAGTCTGCCCAACACCATTTCAAGTCAAGTCAAGACAAGTCAAGAGAGTTTATTGTCATGTGTCCCAGATAGGACAATTAAATTATTGCTTGCTGCAGCACAACAGAATATTGTAAGCATAAATACAAATCAGATCAGTGTGTCCATATACCATAGAATATATATATACACACATAAATAAACAGATAAAAGTGCAATAAGCTATTATAGTTCAGAGTTTGTTTGAAGTTGTGTTTAATAGTCTGATGGCTGTGGGGAAGCAGCTGTTCCTGAACCTGGATGTTGCAGATTTCAGGCTCCTGTACCTTCTACCTGATGGCAGCGGAAAGATGAGTGTGTGGCCAGGATGGTGTGGGTCCTTGATGATGCTGGCAGCCTTTTTGAGGCAGCGACTGCGATAGATCCCCTCGATGGTAGGGAGGTCAAAGCCGATGATGGACTGGGCAGTATTTACAACTTTTTGCAGCCTTTTCCTCTCCTGGACGCTCAGGTTGCCGTACCAAGCCACGATGCAACTGGTCAGTATGCTCTCTACTGTGCACCTGTAGAAGTTCGAGAGACTCCTCCTTGATGTACCGACTAATGTGGATTTCCTTTGGTTCCTCTGTCACCCTAGATCCTCTGGCCATTAGTAAATCAGGGATATTGTTTGTGTCTTCCTTAGTGACTCACCCTTATACTGACTCACAGGAATACAGGTTTATTTGATTAAATTTAAACTAATGTTCTAATGTTGAACTAAATTCATGCAATAAAGATTTACATGTGCAAAGAAACCTATCACATCATCATTGGCTGCCTGAAAGGTTTTACATTTAATAAATCACATTATGTAGTTAATGTCATCATCTGGTGGTTATGTTACCAATGAATCAAAATGAGATAAATGACGTTAATCTGTTTTTGACAGAAACAATTGTGAGAGGAGGGTTCACCATTACTCATGCCTCAACCCTCCGAAGGCTCAACGTGCAAGCAAATAATGACCAAGGATGAATTATGCCATTTTCAACTGAGATAGAAAATGATACAATCACATAGTTATCCTGTTTCAATGTAAAGAAAATTAATAGATTTAATGCAAAATGGACAGTTGATCTGCAGCTCAATACTGACAAGACTCAGGAGTTGGTGCTGGACTTTAGGAGGAGAGGAACACCTCTGTCCCCTGTCTCCATCAATGGTGTGGATGTGCAGTTTACCAGGGAGTACAAATACCCTGGAGTGTACCTGGACAGAAAACTGGACTGGTCCAGGAATGCTGAGGCCCTGTACAAGAAGGGACAGAGTCGGCTGAACAGTTTGAGGAGGTTCCACCCTTCAACATCTGCAGTAAGATGCTGCAGATGTTCTACCAATCGGTGGTAGCCAGTGCCATCTTCTTCGCTGCCGTGTGCTGGGGCAGCAGGGCGAAGGCTGAGGATGCCAATAGGATCAACAATCTACTCCTGCAGGATGG
The DNA here is from genome assembly GCA_038087875.1 of Malacoraja senta. NCBI lineage: Eukaryota > Metazoa > Chordata > Chondrichthyes > Rajiformes > Rajidae > Malacoraja > Malacoraja senta. The sequence continues at coordinate 306,502,788 of CM075977.1, read as the reverse complement.
CTCCATCCTGGGGGCAGAGTTGGATTCATAGGAGGTGGTCTTGGAGTGGAGGATGCTCCTCAAACTGCCGAGCATCCTGGACAATACAGCTCACCCCCTCCGTGACACACTGGTCATATGAGACTGAATCCCCCCCCCCCCCCTCAATCTTTCCACATCCCCCAAGCCTTTCCACTCATCATTTTAATTTCATGTTTCATGTATTTTGTGTTTTTTATGACTGTTGGCAGTTCAATTTCCCTCCTGGGATAATTAAAGTTCTATCGTATCATATCGTATAGTAATATCTCCTCATCTCTAAACCCTGCAAAACTGAACTTTTGTTCTGCTGAAATGAACAGGAAGAAGTGATCACTAGACTCCTTAGAATAGCTTCATAGTTTCTTACAAAGATCTTAGATCTTTGCTTTCTTATATTACATTGTTTAGAAACAGATTTACTGTGAGATGATATGTGATTATTCCATTTTTTTGCTTAATTTCCCACATTCATCAATACTATTATGGTGATACTTTGAAAGCTTTAATTGTCTATTCAGTAAATGCATCACCAAATCCAAATACTCAGCAAAGCAAAACGATTAGCTAACTTCACTAGATGTTAAGCTTCAATATTTAATGTCAATGCCTCTTGGGCCAAGTTTGGAGGGAAAAGCAGCCATTCTGAAATAACTACTTTCAAGTGATATGTGCCGGCATCATGTTCATCAATCATACCCACCACCATCATCGTTTGATGATATGCCCAAACATTAATAATGGAAATAATCTCGTTCTTCTAGAATTGTGTGCTGAAAATGAATTATTTTTAGAAAAGCGTGAGGCACAAAACATTTGTATTTGCTTGTGTAGGAAGGAACTGCAGATGCTGGTTTAAACCGAAGATAGAAACAAAGTGCTGGAGTAACTCAGCAGGACAGGCAGCATCTCTGGAGAGAAGGAATGGGTGATGTTTCAGGTCGAGGAATGGGTGACATTTCCGAAGTAGGGTCTCGACCCGAAATGTCACCATTCCTTCTCTCCAGAGATGCTGCCTGTCCCGCTGAGTTACTCGTGCACTTTGTGTCAATTTGCATTTGCTTGCTGTTTATCACGCCTCCCATTGCTCCAGTTGCAGGTGGCTCTCTCCTCTGAAGACAGAAGAGATTCTGGCACCTCTGATGAATCTAAAATATCTTTAACAAATACAATGATTTCCTTAAAAGAACATTGTTACATTTTGCATGTTTTAAAGAGCAAGTATTCATGCCCTCAAGTCTTGGCTATCCTTGATTTAAGAAGCTACGAATCAAAACCAGTTCAACAAAAAAAAATGTAAAGGGAAATAACGTTTTTTGTTTTTTTAATATTGTTAAACAGGCAATCAGGGATTGTTGCCATTATTTAAGGCAACAGGTGATTAAACCTGGTACCTGCTACAATCAGAAAAAAATGACTTTAAAAAAATCGTAAATGCAAATGAGGTTCAAGCAAACATTTACACAGTCATAGACAGCTGAAAGTCATTGAGTCCTTCCGATCAAAATTGCTACAATCATCTGTTACTCGTGGCTCAACAAACTATTTTTGCACTATATATTTACTTTCCTTTTGCTTTTGTGTCACTGCCATGTACTTCCACCATATACACATACTACACCTCTAGTTCATAATTAAACAGCTACCATTGTGGCTGAGTAGGTCAACATAATAATCCTTATCTGGTGACATAACTTTAGAAATTCATGCCATGTTGAAAGTGCCAAATATTCTATCTTGTACGAGCAGCATGTTGGTGTCAGCTTCCAACTCAAATCCTATAATATACTGTATTCCATGTCATAACTATTCTACCAGCAAGGTCAACAGAGGTCTGTATAAAACACTAGATGAGTCACAGCTGTAGTTCTGCACAGTATTGGTCACCGTTTTTTCAGGAGGAACTTAGTCGTCATTAAAAGCAGGCGAGGTGCCGAAAGACTGGAGGGTGGAAAATGTTGTGCCTCTATTCAAGATGGGGTGCAGGGAAAAGCCAGGTAACAACAGGCCAGTGAGTCTAACATTTGTGGTCAGTAAGTTACTAGAGAGTTTTTTAAGGGATAACATATACATGCATTTAGATGGGCAAGGGCTGATATGGGATAGTCAGCATAGTTTTGTACGTGGGAGTTTGTGTCTCACAAATCTGATTGATTTTTTTGAAGGTGTGACCAAAATGGTTGATGACGGCCGAGCTGTAGATGTTATATATATGGACTTCAGCAAGGCATTCAACAAGGTTCCGTATGGTAGGCTGCTCTGGAATATTGATTGCATGGGATCCAAGGAGAGATTTCTAAATGGATAGAAAATTGGATTCCTGGAAGGAACGAGAGAGTGATGGTGGAAGGATGTTTTTCTGACTGGAGGAATATGACTAGTGGTGTGCCTCAGGGTTCGGTGCTGAGCCCATTCTCATCTACATCAATGATTTGGATGAGAACTTGTATGGCACGATTAACAAGTTTGCTGATGACACTAAAGTGGGTGGTTTTGCAGATAGTGAAGATGGTTGTCAATGATTATAGCAGGATCTTGGTCGGATTGCCTAGTGGGATGAGGAATGGACCTTAATATAGAGAAATGAGGTGATGCATTTTGGAAGTGACCTGGGCAGGGCCTACACAGTGAATGGTAGGGCTCTGGGGAATGTTGTAGAGCAGAGGGATCAAGGAGTGCAAGTACGTAGTTCTTTGAAAGTGGCATCACAGGTAGATAGGGTGGTCAAAAAGGCTTTCATCTGTCAGAATATTGGGTATAGAAGTTGGGAGGACATGTTACAGTTATATAAGACGTTGGTGAAGCCACATCTTGAGTATGGTGTTCAGTTTTGGTCACCATGTTATAGGAAAGATGTTGTCAAGCTTGAAAGGGTTCAGATAAGATTTACCAGGGTGTTGCCTGTACAACATCATGTGAGGAATAGATCGAGTAGATGCAGAGTCATTTGCCCAGAGTAGGGGAATCAAGAACCAGAGGACATAGGTTTAAGGTGAGGGGGGAAATATTTAATGGGAACCTGAGCTTTTTTTACACATAGGGTGGTGGGTGTATGGAACAAGCTGCCAGATGAGGTAGTTGAGGCAGGTACTATTGCAAATTTTAAGAAACATTTACACAGGTACATGGACAGGATAGGTTAAGAGGGATATGGACCAAAAGCAGGCAGGTGTAGATGGGGCATGTTGGTCGGCGTGGGCAAGTTGGGCCAAAGGGCCTGTATACGTACTGTATGACTCCATGAATCTATTGTGATAAGTAGAGCAGAGCTGTACAGGCACAGTACAGCCCCTGCATTACAGAGTGTTGTGTTCCAAGAAAACCAGCCGTATCGCGATTTTTCATTACGGAAGCCTTTGACAAAAAATTGTCAACGTCCATGTTCTCCAGAGATACTTCCTGACCTGCTGAGTTACTTCAGCTTCTTGTGTCCTTTTGTCAACGTTTATTGTTTATTTTGTATTTTGTGTCTATTTAGTCATTCTTTCTCACACAAATTCCATAAGAGTACATTTTTATTCCAAAGCTCAAATTTGTTTGGCAGTGATTTGAGATTTCTGTACGGATGAATTTCCGTAACCGGAACTATATATTGCCAGGAATGAAGACGTTCAGCTATAAGGAAAGATCAGATGGACTACTATCTTTAGGATGCCAAAGAGAGTTTAATTATGGTGTATACAAAATGTTCTCCGTGCAACTACATGGGTTTTTCCCAGGTGCTCTATTTTCTTCTCACATCCCAGAGATATGTGGATTGCTCAGTTTATGTTGTGTGTAAGTTGCTCCTGGTGTGTAGGAGGTGGTAGGAACTGGAAGCATTTGAGGGAGTGTGAGACAAAAGAGTGAGATTAGTGAAGGCTTAGTGTAAATGGGTGTTGGATCATCGGTGTAAACACTGCGGTCTGATGGGTCTGTTTTCGGACTACAAGATTCCACAACTTTATAACTGAGGAGCCAGCAGAGTAGAAGGAAGAGGCCCATCTCTCTAGCAAAGGGTTTAATAAGTAGGGACATAGATGTGCCACAAGTATTAGATTTTAATGCATGTTGTAAAATACTTTACCTAGACAGTGGGTCCATGGAACCCGCAACCTAACAGTGAGAAAAGCAAATTACTTAATTGTTATTTACAGTATCCTTGAATCGTACACCACAGAAATGGGCCCCTGCACCCCATGTCATCCAGGTCAACTATGATGCCTTTCCACTCTAATCCCCTTTGCCCGCAATAAGCCCATATCCAATTATGCATTTCCTATCTACAGTGCATTCAGAACGTATTCAGACCCCTTCACTTTTTCCACATTTTGTTAACATTATAGACTTATTTTAAAATGAATTAAATTATTTTTTTTATCATCAATCTACACACAAAACCCCAGAATGAAGAAGCGAAAACAGGTGTTTAGAACTTTTTACAAAGTAATTTAAAAGGATTAACTGAAATATCACATTTACATAAGTATTCAGACCCTTTGCTATGACACTCAAAATTGAGCTTAGGTTCATCCTGTTTCCGTTGATTATCCTTGAGATGTTTCTACAACTTGATTGGAGTCCACCAATTTTACTTCGGAGTCACGTGAGTGACTACGTGAAGACCCCGTCCAGCCGCACACGCGTCATTATCGATCAGACGCATAGCGTTCATGACCGTGTGTGGAGGAGCAGGAGCTCCTCCAGCGGTGAGTAAAAAGCAAAGTTAAAGTAAAAATCGGACAAGGTAAGTGGTTTCGTTTTTACTTACAGGGCGCTTTTCTTCCCGCTCAGACATGTTGGCAGAGGTCCACACACACTCAGAATGGAGAAAAGAGCGTAGGGGAAGGAGAGGCCAGGGACGCACCGCAGGTAAAACCCCCGATGCTAAGGGTAGCGGGCGTCAGGAAGAAGAACCCCCACAGGAGGAATCAGGTCGGTGTTGGCCAATGGAGGATACAGCACAGGGTGTGCCTTGGTTGGGACAGGCACAAGGGTGGCCTACAGGAGAGCCATCAGAAATGACTGTGCAAAGGTATTACAGTGGTTGGCCTACAGGAGAGCCAGTGCCAGAAATGCCTGAAAAAAGGCAGTATATGTGCTGGCCTACTGAAGAGCCAGTACCAGAAATGTCTCAAAAAAGACAGTACAAACGTACTTATGTGCCAGCACCGAAAGTTCCTAAAGGGAAAATTGTGAAGCGTTGGCCTAGAGTTGAGCCAGCGGCAGCAGCACCTGAAACAGGGCTGCCTATCCGTGGGCCTATAAGAGAGCCCGCGCAGGGGGAATCTGGCATAGACTTACCTGAAACAGGGGAGCCAGAATTTACCAAACCTGAATAGGAACATCTAGATTCAGAAGATGAATTCTATGAGGATGAGAGCCCATTATCAGAGCTGAAAGTTCCTGGACTAGCACAAAAGTTTGCTGTTCCTAGAATAAAGGGGGAACCTTTGAGGGAGGAAATAGCAATGACTATAAACTATCTACTCTCCCATCAGCTCCAGGAAGTAACTATGGATGAGACTATGAAACAGTACGAGGCCCCAGCAAATTGTGAATTGCTGACAGTTCCAGCAGTAAATAACTTGATTTGGGGTTATTTGAGCATTGGTTTACGCTCACAAGAATTGAAATTGCAACGTGTATTGAAATTGCTGGGGTCAGGCATCACGGCATTTGCCAGAGGTTTGGATGATGATTATGTATCAGATTCACAACAAGATGCTCTTTTTGAAATAAATTATATTCGTAAAAATGCAATAAGACCAAATATTCATCCTAAGTATGCAGCGTTCTGCAAACCAACCAACATACAAATGCCTAAGCTGCTGTTTGGAGAAAATCTAGCAAAGAAGCTAAAAGGACTTGAATGAAGAGTCAAGAACCTTGAGTGGCATGATGATGAAACCACCGATGATGAGCAGAGCGGTGCGAAGGCAGTATCCCTACAGGCGGAATACTGGTGCTGGAGAAGGAACAAGCCGATCATTCTCGTATACACGTTGGCGTGCTGCACCGGGGATACGTGGAGGTTACAATGTGCCTACCAGAAGCGGACAATTGCCGGTGGCAAACCCCGAGGTAGGGGGTCCTGGTCTGGTAAGGAATACAATAAATGTTTCACATTCACAAGTAGGGGGAAGGTTACGATTCTTCCTAAAAGAATGACAGTTAATAACAAATGATTCATTTATTCTAAATAGCATTGTAGGATTCAAAATTGAGTTTCTATCCACATTTGGATCCCCCAAGGCAAGAAAATTCAAACTGGTCACGAATTTTCTCAAAAGAAGAGAATAAGTTGATCAAAGGAGAATTAGAAACTTTAACCAAAAAGGGGGTAATAGAGAAGTCAATAGAACAACACCATCAGTTTGTATCAAATATTTTTCCAACAACAAAAAAGGATGGTGGATGTAAAATCATTTTGGATCTGACAAATCTAAAGGCTCTGTCTTACCTGTTTGCGGTCATCAGCGGTGAAGCGCGGTGTCGCCGGTAGCGAGGACCGCGCGGCAACGGCGAGTGCGTCGAGCCTATCCACCGGAGCGCCGCACGGATGCTGCGCGGGGGCCGAGTTAATTCAAACACGGCGGGTCCCACGTGCTTGCGGTAAGTAAAAAAAGGGCGGGCCGACTGCGATGACGTCGGCCCGCCACACGTGACTCACCAGCGGCGGCTGTGGCGGCGGCCATCCTGATCGCGGCGCTGTAGCGGTGGCTGTGCCTGCGGCCGTGCAGCACACGTGCCTCACTGGCGGCGGCACGTGCGGCACTGGCGGAGGCTGTGGCAGTGGAGGTTTGACGCACGGCGCCCGACCCACACTGGCGGCGGCCCGTGCGAGCGGCCGTGCCGCACTTGTGCATCACTGGTGGAGGTTGTGCGGTGAGTATAGTGTTTTGGACATTGTCAATTTTATTTTAGCACCGCGCGGTGTTGGGAACACCGCCGCACGGCTCGGGAATTGTACTTTCTCACGAGTGCGCGGTCTATGGCGGCAGATTCCTCCCGTTTCGCCGCCATAGACCGCAGACTCGTGAGACAGGCCTTTTAACCTTTATGTACAATACAAACATTTCAAAATGGAAACATTTACTAATGCAATTCAGCTAATCACAGAAAATTGCTACATGGCATGCGTAGATCTGCAAGATGCATATTATTCCGTGGCAATGCATGGTAATGATCAAAGATATTTGAAATTTAGATGGATGAGTCAGTTATGGCAATTTAAAGCATTGCCCAATGGTCTGACTTCAGCACCAAGATATTCACTAAATTGCTTAAACCAATTTTAGCTCTGTTAAGAGCTGAGGGCCATGTATTAATGGCTTATTTAGAGGATATCCTCATTGTAGGGGACACTTTGGCTGCTGCAAAATTGTCAGTATCCAGAGTCAAATACATTTTTGAGAAATTAGGTTTCATTATTCACCTACAAAAATCTAAATTGTTACCAAGCAAAAAGATTGATTATCTAGGGTTCACAATTAACTCCGAACACATGGTAATCACTTTGCCAAAAGATAAAAGCTGCAGTTAATTGAAGGTTGCATAAAACTCATTAACGAGGACACACCTTCAATTAGAGAAGTGGCAAGCTTGCTAGGCAAATTAATTGCAGGGTTTCCAGCGGTCACGTTTGGACCATTGCATTATCAATGTTTACAGAGAGCTAAGGTACAAGCGTTAAAAATGAATAGAGGGCATTTTGACAGGCCCATGAAATTAACAATTCAATCCATTACAGAAATAGAATGGTGGATTAACAATGTTTCTAATGCTTCCAGAAAAGTTCTGGTAGAAACACCTTCCGTCACTCTACAGACTGATGTAAGTGCGCTGGGTTGCGGCGCTACTAACATGATTTCCAGCTGTGGAGGTAGGTGGAATGTGAATGAAGTACCTTTGCTGGAAAATCTGGGAATCAATTACCTAGAGCTATTAGGCGCATTTTACGGCCTTAGAGCTTATTGCACTGATATGGGAAATGTGAATGTTCAGGTACAGGTTGACAATACTACAGCTGTAGCATACATAAATCACATGGGTGGTATAAAATCAGAATCATGTGATAAATTAGCGAATGAAATTTGGATCTGGTGTATTGCCAGGAAAATTTGGCTGTCAGCAATATATTTACCAGGTAAATTTAATACAATTACAGACAAAAGATCACGTAAATTTAATGATAATACAGAATGGATGTTAAATCGGAAAATATTCACACAAATTATCACACAATTTGGAATGCCAGAAATTGATCTGTTTGCATCAAGATTGTACCACCAGTTTGCCTAAGTATGTGTCATGGGAACCTGATCCGGGAGCAGTAGCGGTGGATGCTTTCTCGCTACATTGGGGTGGTATGTTTCTGTATGCGTTTCCGCCATTTTGTTTAATCCACAGATGCATACAGAAAATTAAACAAGATTCAGCCTCAGGGATTTTGGTAGTACCAGATTGGCCTACACAGCTATGGTACCCACTGGTGTTAAAAATAATCACAAAAAAACCCCCCAAAAAACCCTTATGGTTATTCCAAAGCAGATTAAACTGCTTGTACACCCTGTGACTGATGAACCACATCCTTTACATGATCATATTGGTTTGTTGATTTGCAGATTCTAAGAAGGCCATATCTTGGAAAAGGATTATCAGACCGTACGGTGGATGTTATAACAACAGCCTGGAGGAATAGTACCCAGAAGCAGTACATCTCCTATATAAAGAAATGGGAGGAGTTTTGTTCAGGGAAACATATTGCATATAACCCAGCAGAAATTTCAGATGTAATAGAGTTCCTTTCTACTCTATACTATGAAGTAAAATTAAATTATAGTGCAATTAATACTGCACGAAGTGCACTCTCTGCATATTTAAGCAGTGAATCAGAACAAACTCCAATAGGAGCACAACCTTGGGTCTGTAGGTTTATGAAAGGAATTTTCAACTCTAATCCTCCCAGACCTAGGTATACAGAAATTTGGAATGTAAAAGATGTACTGATGTTGCTAAGGAATTGGAATCCAGTTGAAACTCTGTCATTATCCAAAATCACCATGAAATTGGTTATGCTCATGGCATTAGTTTCAGCTCAGAGAGTTCAAACATTACAGAAACTCAGAATTGATAGAATGAAAGTAGGGCCAAATGCCGTGACATTCTATGTCTATGATTTACTGAAGCAAAGTAGACCTAGGTTCACAGGATGCAAGTTGGAATTTTTATCATATCCTACAGATCCACGACTGTGTGTAGTAACATATGTGAAATGTTACATAGAAACAACAAAAGTTTTAAGAGGCACCGAATTGGCATTTTTTATTAGTCATAAAAAGCCTCATAAGAAAGTGTCAACACAAACAATTTCACGATGGTTGAAACAGGTGTTGAGATATTCAGGTATTGATACTGATAAATTTAAATCTGATTCCACCAGGGCGGCATCAACATCAGCGGCCAGGGATTCAGACAATAGACCTTATTCTCGCGGCCGCAGGATGGGCAAGTGAACAGATGTTTCACAAGTATTACCATAAGGAGATTAAAGATCTCAGAGGGTTTGGTGATGCCGTGCGGGATACAGTATTAAATCCCCCATTATAATAAATGGGCCTAATTTTGTTACTTTTATTCAAATAAATAAAACCATTAACTGATTACATTCAAATGTTGTGGTTATGCATTGTTGATTGTGCTTACTCAAATAGAGTCAATCGATGCAGTGAACACCTGGATTTGAATCCACGGTGTGAAATCACAGAGCTTTGAAATCTTCACGTAGTCACTCACGTGACTCCGAAGTAAAATAGTAAGATTAAACGAGAACTTACCAGTTTGAAGTTTGATCTTTATTTTATGAGGAGTGACGTTGAGGGATTACGTGCCGTCCGCTCCCACCCTCATAAAAGGATCAAGCTGGTAGTTCTAAGTCTTTATGCATCTTACTATCATACTTCAGTAATTATCGTCTGTGATTGTCACTCCGCTGCTTTGAAAGATTGACGCATGTGCGGCTGGACGGGTTCTTCTTCACGTAATCCCTCAACGTTACTCCTCATAAAATAAAGATCAAACTTCAAACTGGTAAGTTCTCGTTTAATCTTACTATTAAATTGATTGGATATGATTTGGAAAGGCACACACCTGTCTATATAAGGTCCCACAGTTGACAGTGCATGTCAGAGCAAAAACCAAGCCATGAAGACGAACGAATTGTCCGTAGACCTCCGAGACAGGATTGTGTCGAGACACAGATCTGGGGATGGGTATAAAACAATTTCTGCAGCATTGCAGGTCACAAAGAGCACAGTGGCCTCCGTCATTCTTCAATGGAAGAATTTTGGAACCTTCATTGAGCTGGCCGCCTGGCCAAACTGAGCAATCGGGGGAGAAGGGCCTCGGTCAGGGAGGTGACCAAGAACCTGATGGTCACTCTGACAGAGCTCCAGAGTTTCTCTGTGGAGATGGGAGAACCTTCTGGAAGGACAACTATATCTGCGGCACCAATCAGGCCTTTATGGTAGAGTACCCAGACGGAAGCCATTCCTCGGTAAAAGGCACATGACAGCCCACTTAGAGTTTGCCAAAAGGCATGAGAAACAAGATTCTCTGGTCTGATGAAACCAAGATTGAACTCTTTGGCCTGAATGCCAAGTGTCACGTCTGGAGGAAACCAGGCACCGCTCATCACCTGGCCAATAACATACTTACGGTGAAGCATGGTGGTGGCTGCATCGTGCTGTGGGGATGTTTGTCAGCGGCAGGAACTGGGAGACTAGTCAGGATCGAGGGAAAGATGAACAGAGCAAAGTACAGAGAGATCCTTGATGAAAACCTACTCCAGAGCATTCTGGAGACAACGACCCTAAGCACACAGCCAAGAAAATGCAGGAGTGGCTTTGTGACAAGTCCGTGAATGTCCTTGAGTGGCCCAACCAGAGCCCGGACTTGAACCCGATCGAACATCTCTGGAGGGACCTGAAAATAGCTGTGCCTCGACGCTCCCCATCCATCATGACAGAGCTTTAGAGGATCTGCAGAGAAGAATGGGAGAAATTACCCTAATACAGGTGAGCCAAGCTTGTAGCGTCATAGCCAAGAAGACCTGAGGCTGTAATCGCTGCCAAAGGTGCCTCAACAAAGTACTGAGTAAAGGATTTGAATACTTATGTAAATGTGATATTTCAGTTATTTCTTTTTAATTACTTTGCAAAAAGTTCTAAACACCTGTTTTTGCTTTTTTATTATGGGGTATTGTGTGTAGATTGATGATTAAAAAAAAAAAGAATTTAATCCATTTTAGAATAAGGCAGTAACGTAACAAAAAGTGGAAAAAGTGAAGAGGTCTGATTACTTCCTGAATGCACTGTATCTGTCCAAATGTCTTTCCAAAATTATTTGTATCTGAAGATAGACATTAAATGCTGGAGTAACTCAGCGGGACAGGCAACATCTCTTGAGAGAATGAATGGGTGACATTTCGTGTCAAGACCCTTCTTCAGACTGATATCTGTCTCTATCATATCCTCTGACAGCTTGTTCCAGATAACTTACGATGAAAAACTTACCCCCATAGATTTTCTTTAAATTTCTCCCCTCTCACCTTCAACTTGTGCCCTCTATTGCTAAACTCCCCTACCCTGGTAAAAAAAATACCCCATCCATCCTATCTATGCCCCTCTAATTTGGTAAAACTCCTTATGGTCAATGCTCAGCCACCTGTGTTTCAGTGAGAATAAACTCAGCGTATCCTTATTGCGAGAGCTCTCTACTCCAGGCAATATCCTGATGAATCTTTTCTGCAATCTTTAATGCTATCACATTCTGCTTATAGTGTGGCAACCAGAACCATACATAGAACTCCAAATGCGATCTAACCAATGTCTTGTACAATTGCAACGTGACATCTCAACTCTTATACTCAGGTCTCAACCTATGAAGGCAAGCATACCGAATGCATTCTTCCCTACCCTATCCACCTGCATGCCACTTTCAACAAGCTATAGACACATACCCCGAGGTCCCTCCATATATCAATGATCCTAAAGTCCCTGCCATTTACTCTACATGTCCTTCTATAATTTGATTTCTCATTTGGATTAATTCTACAGACCACTGCTCCCACCCAACTTTCCAGCTGATCTATGTCCGGCTGCATCTGTAAACAACCTTCTTCACTGTCTGTGACTCCACCAATGTTTGTTCTATGGTATTAACCAGATTACCTACTATCTCATCAAATCATTCATATATATTACAAACAACAACCCCTATGGTACACCACTTGCTATGGGCTTGCAGTCAGAAAAACATCCTTCGGTGACTACCCTCTGCCTCCTATCACCCAACCAATTTCGGATCTAGTTTGCCTCTGATCTCTTTTTCCTTAACCTTCTTGATCACTCTACCTTTGTCAAAAGCCTTACTAAAGTCTACCACACTGTCTTCATCAATTTTCTCAGTCACCTCCACAAAAAACTCTGTCAGATTTGTAAGACATGATCTCCCCTACTCAAAACCATGCTGACTTCTAATCAGTCCTTGCCTTCCAAATAAATATAGATCCTAGATAGATCCTATATTTCTAACACTACCTCATTTGTGATACAGATGCGCTCCAGAATATCAGTGCAGACCACTCCCACCTCCATTACCCTTAACTCTCCAGCCTCCAAATCCTTCTTCCTGGTGAATATCAATGAGAAGGGTTCAGTCATGACATTGCACATATCCCCTGGCTCCACACATAGATTACCCCTTTGATCCCCCAAGGGCTCAACTCTTTCTGCAACTAGCCTCTTGTGTCTAATATACTTGTAAAAAGATTTTAGGATTCACCTTAATCCTACTTGCCAAGGTCACTTCTTGGCCCTTTTGCCTTTCTAACTTTGTCATATATCCCCAATAAATCTCAAATGATTCATTCAATATCAGTTTCCTCTACCTGAGATATGCAATTTAAAATTACCTCTGTGCATTTGTATTGGCACTTCCTACTCATCAATGAGCCAAAAGTAGGATTTATGTGGCCAGTATGGATTCAATAGAGGGCCTCCGCCGGCAGTCTGTTCAATTTTTCCTCTTTTTTTTATTTTAGTGTTTGTTAAAAGTTTGTTTTAATGTTCTCCGGTTGTCTTATGTGGGGGGAGGGGGAGGGGATTGGGGGAAACGTTTTCAGGTTCTTACGTTGCCGGAGATGCGATTGATTTTCGCATTGCATTCTCCGGGCGCTCTGCGGCCTTCCATCGATGGAGCTGGGGGCCTCCTTGAACTGTCGTGAGCCCCACCGCGGGGCGTGGTCTTAACATCAGAGCTGATCCCTTGCCTGGGATCGCTCCAACCGTGGCCTGTAGACTTACCATCAAGAGCTCGCAGTCTCGGGAGAGGCCGAGTCGGGAGCTCCAATGTCACGGAAGGTTCGACCAGCCCCGACGCGAGGTTCGATCGTCCAGCGCAGGGGAGCTGACATCCCCCCGATGCAGGAGTTGACCGCCTCGACGCGGAGGGCCCAAACGCCGCCGGCTACGGAAGTCATGATCGTCCCGTCAATGGAAGGCTCGAGGCCCACGACCGCGGGAGAACAAAGGGAACAAAGGAAAGAGACTTGAACTTTATTTTGCCTTCCATCACAGTGAGGAATGTGTAAGAGTCACTGTGGTGGATGTACATGTTAAAATGTGTTTTGGGTGATCTTTTGCATTTTATTTGTATGACTGACTTGGCAAATGAAATTCCTCGTATGATGCAAAACATACTTGGCAAATAAAGTACTATTCAGATTCAGATTCAGAAAACTTTATTGTCTGTCGTAACAGAAAATCATCTTTGGCGTGGCTCAACATACAAACAGGACAATGTACTGATAAGCAGTCATACAACACAGATTTCTGCGAGCACACACCGTGTGTATAGATCTTAAAAGCAAGTATAAGGATTAAAAACTGTAAAAATAGACAAGATGAAAGTTGTGGATACGTGTAAAGTGACAGTGCGTCAGGGTTAATTTGTCCATTGTTCATTTTTTATTTAAGCTGTTTATGGCAATGGGTATGAATGAGTTTTTGTGGATGTTTTTCTTAGATAGGGGGACTTTATATCGGCGGCCTGATGGCAGAAGTTGGAAGGACTTGTGCAGGGGGTGGGTGGGATCCTGTGTAATGAGGTTGGCTTTCCTTTTAACTGCCTGGGTGTGAAGTACTGATAATTGATTTTGAGTTTTGCCAGTTATTTTGCTTGCTTGATTGATGATCCAGGAAAGCTTTGATTTGTCTTTGACAGAGGTGAGGGTGAACCAGGATGTGATGTTAAAGGTGAGTACAGATTCTATAAGTGATTTATAGACAGCTGTTAAAATGTCCTGTCTGACATCAAATCTCCTGAGTTTCCTCAGCAGGAACAGACGTTGCTGTGCCTTCTTGTACACAGAGTCTGTGTGCTGGGAGAAGGACAGGTGGGTGTCAATCTCTGTGCCCAGGTATCTAAAGGCCTCTACCTGCTCAACTGTCTGCCCATTCAGCCTCAGAGGTTCAAAGAGAGGTTGGGGGTCGTAACAGAAAATTCTGATTCTGATTCTCTTAATGTCCCATAATTATTTTTATAGGGTTCCTTACTCCTTCAACAGTTTTTACAAACTGCATCACATCACTGGCAAGACATAGATATTATTCAGTTGTAAGAAGAGATAGATACAACATAAAAGCCACACAGCTAATAACCAATTTGAACATGGGCACCCATATACCAATCAAACCCATCTCACCTGTATCCACCTATCACTTTCCAGGCTTTGCCCCGCCCTCACCCCTATTCCAGCTTTCTCCCCCCAACTACAATCAGTCTGAAGAAGAGTTCGTACCCAAAATATTACCTATCCATATCCTTCATAAACGCTGCCTGACCTGCTGAGATACTCCAGTACCCTTTTGTAAACCAGGATCTGCAGTTCATAAGGTAGACAAAAGTGCTGGAGAAACTCAGCGGATGAAACAGCATCTATGGATCGAAGGAAATAGGTAATGTTTCGGGCCGAAACCCTTCTTCAGACTGATGTAGGGTGGGGGGGGGGGGGGGGGGAGTGCGGGAAGAAGAAAGGAAGAGGAGGAGCCAGAGGGCTGAGGGAGAGCTGAGAAGGGGAGGAGACAGCAAGGGCTACCAGAAATTGGAGAAGTCAATGTTCAAGCCGCTGGGGTGCAGACTGCCCAAGCGGAATATGAGGTGCTGCTCCTCCAATTTCCGGTGGTGCTCACTCTGGCAATGGAGGAGGCCCAGGACAGAAAGGTCGGATTCGGAATGGGAGGGGGAGTTGAAGTGCTGAGCCACAGGGAGATCAGGTTGGTTAATGCGGACCGAGCAGAGGTGTTCGGCGAAACGATTGCCAAGCCTACTCTTGGTCTCACCGATGTAGATCAGCTGACATCTAAAGCAGCGGATGCAATAGATGAGGTTGGAGGAGATGCAGGTGAACCTCTGTCGTACCTGGAACGACTGCTTGGGTCCTTGAATGGAGTCGAGGGGGGAGGTAAAGCGACAAGTGTAGCATCTCCTGTGGTTGCAAGGGAAAGTGCCCGGGGAGGAGGGGGTGGTGCGGGTGGGAAGGGAAGAATTGACCAGGGAGTTACGGAGGGAGCAGTTCATAAGGTCATAAGGGATTGTAGTAGAATTAGCCCATTCAGCCCATTCAATCATGGCTGATCTATCTCTCCCGCCTAAACCCAATTGTCTTTCCTCAAAAAGCTGCCAACATTATCAAAGACTCCACCATCCTGGTCACACACTCAATGCACCGTTGCCATCGGGAAGAGCCTGAAATCAGGAACAGCTTCTTCCCCACAGCCATCAGGCTATTAAACACAACATTAAATAAGCTCTGAACAATAACAGTCTATTATTATTATTGCACTATATCTGTTTATTTATTGTGTATATATGGTCTATGGTCTATAGACCCACTGAACTTTTATCTCCTGTTCTGTATTATGTTTACATATTCTGTTGTGCTGCAGCAAGTAAGAATTTCATTGTCCTATCTGGGACACATGACAATAAAACTCTCTTGACTCTTCTCCCCATAACCTATGACACCTGTGTTAATCAAGAATCTATCTATCTCTTCCTTAAAAATATCCACTGACTAGGCCTCCACAGCCTTCTGTGGCAAAGAATTCCACAGATTCACCACCCTCTGACTAAAGACATTTATCCTCATCTCCTTCCTAAAAGAACGTCCTTTAATTCTGAGGATATGACCTCGTCCTAGACTCTCCCACAGGTGGAAACATTCTCTCCACATCCACTCTTCCAAGCCTTTCACTATTCTGTATGTTTCAATGGGGTTCCCCCTCATTCTTCTAAACTCCAGCGAGTACAGGCCCAGTGCCGACAAACACTCATCATAGGTTAACCTACTCTTTCCTGGGATCTTTCTTGTAAACCTCCTCTGGATCCTCTCCAGAGCCAGCACATCCTTCCTCAGATATGGTGCCCATAATTGCTCACAATATTCCAAATGTGGTCTTACCAGCGCCTTAGAGCCTCAACATTACATCCCTGTTTTTGTATACAATCCCTCTTGAGTTTGCTTTCTTTACTACTAATTCTACTTGCAGATTTTTGGGAATCCTGCACCAGCACTCTGATTTCTTGATTCTCACCCCATTTAAAAAATAGTCTACGCCTTTATTCCAACTACCAAAATGCATGACTCCACACTTTGCTACGCTATATTCCATCTGCCACTTCTCTGCCCACTCTCCTGTCCAGGTCCTTCTGCAGAGTCCCTACTTTCTCTACACTACTTGCCCCTCCACCAGTTTCCGTATCATCTGCAAACATGCCACAAAGCTTTCAATCCCCGCACCCAAATCATTAATATACAATGTGAAGAGTAGCAGCCCCAGCACTGAACTCCACTGGTCACTGGCAGCCAACCAGAAAAAGCCCCCTTTATTGCCACTCTTTGTCTTCTACCATCCAGCCAACCTGCTGTCCATACAAGTATCTACCCTTTGATACCATGGGCTCTCATCTTCCTTTGCAGGCTAACTGTGGCACCTTATCAAAGGCTTTCTGAAAATCTAAGTAAACAACATCTACTGACTCTCCTTTGTCTGTCCTGCTATTTACTTCTTCAAAGAATTCCAGCAAATTTGGCAAGCAAGACCTCCCCTTCACAAAGCTATGCTGACTTTGGCCTATTTGATCATGAACTTCTAAGTACTTTGTAACCTCATCCTTTGTAATGGACTAAAATCTTACCAACCACGGAAGTCAGACTATAGTTCCTATAGTTCCCACTGTTCTGCCTTGGCTCCCTTCTTGTGCAGGAGGGTAATATTGGCAATTTTCCAATCATCTGGGACCTCTCTTGACTCTAGTGATCCTTGAAATATCACTGTCAATGCCTCCACAATCTCTAAAGCCACCTCCTTCAGAACCCTAGAGTGCAGTCCATCTGGTCCTGGTGACCAATCCACCTTCAGCCCTTTCAGCTTCCCAAGCACCTTCTCCCTAGGAATAGCCACTCCACTAACTTTCACCCCCTGACCCTCTTGAATTTCAGGCACATTTCTGGTGTCTTCCAATGTGAAGACAAATGCAAAAAAGTTGTTCAACTCCTCTGCCATTTCTTTATTCTCCATTATCACTTCTCCTGCATCATTCTCCAATGGTCCAACGTCCACTCTTGCCTCTTTCTTGCTCTTTATATAACTGAAGAAACTCTTGTTATCCTCTTTTATATTATTGGCTAGCTTACCTTCGCATTTCATCTTTTCTCCCCGTATTTCCTTTTAGTTACCTTATGGCTTCTGGCCTCCCACTAATCTTTGCAATGTTATACGCCTTCTCTTTTAGTTTTATACTGTGCTTGATTTCCCTTGTCAGCCACGGTCGCCTTTTTCTCCCACTAGAATCTTTCTTCCTCTTTGCAATGAAAAGATCCTGCATCTTCCGGGTTATTCCCAGAAATTTCTTCCATTGCTGTTCCACCGTCATCCCTTTCCAGTCAACTTTGGCCAGCTCCTCCCTCATGCCTCTGTAGTCCCCTTTGCTCAGCTGCAATACCGACACATCTGATATCACCTTCTCCCTCTCAAATTGCAGATTAAAGCTTGTCATATTGAGGTCGCTACCTCCTTATGATTCCTTTATCTTGAGTTTCTTTATCACATCTGGTTCATTACATAACACTAAATCCAAAATTGCCTTTACCCTGGAAGGCTCCACTACAAGCTGCTCTAAGAATCCATCTCAGAGGCACTCTATAAATTCCCTTTCTTGGGGTCCAGTACCAACCTGATTTCCCAGTCTATCTGCAAATTGAAATCTCCCATAACCCCCATAGCATTGCCTTTTTTACATGACAATTTTATCTCCTGATGTAATGTAACTTGTACCCTATTTCCTGGCTACTGATTGGGGGCCTGTAAATAACTCCCATTTTTACCCTTGTAATTTATCAGCTCTATCCACAATGACTCAACATCTTCTGATCCTTAGTCACCCCCCACTAAGGACTGAATTTCATTCCTAACCAACAGAGCTACCCCACCCCCTCTTCCCACTATCTGTCATTCTGTCAAGACGTATAACCCTGAATATTCAGTTCCCAGCTCCGATCCTCTTGCGGCCAGAGTTCATTGTGTCTCTGTGGATTTACCAACTTTCCCATGAAATTCAATGCCATTACAATCACTAAATTCCCGCACATCAACATATTTGAGATCATCATTGATATGAAATGCAATTGGGTCAATCACAAAAGAAATGCCCTGGCCACTAGACATGGTCAGAGGAAGGGTTATCTGAACTGAATGACACACTTCCTGACCTCCTGTAAGGGTTTTCTGCGTCGAGCTTTCGCCCGACCTAAGGTCCCTGTGGTTTGCTCTGGTCCCTCGACCAGGCCGCGCACACTGGTTCCCCGTGAGTGGCTCGACCCACTCATCCCCTACGGTTCTAGACACTGGACTTAGTTGCAGGAGCAGAAAATTCAACCAGACCAGATTTGAAGACCAGGGTTTAAACAGGAAAATAAACTTTTATTGAGCGGTTGGGACTACGGTACATGAATACTTTGACACAGTTCTATAAGGCATATGCATAATTACAGTTCCTGTTTCGGGATCATAGACGCAATAACTACGATACAATACTCGAGTGCGGGATGGGGAACGTACGGCACATCTTACACTTACACCCACGTTAATATAACCCCCTCCCCCTCCCCTCTACACTAAACTATGTCCAGGATGTGCAGGATCGGGGTACATGCTCACCATGGGGCGATTACTGAGGTTACTGGCTGGTCGTGCTGCTTCCTCCGATTAGGTGGCTGTGGAAGGGTCGTCAGCGGTCGTCTCGGTCTTTCGGGTGGTCCCGGGGGTTCACCTCGCCCAGGGGTCCTACTGCTTTCCTTTTCTTTCCACGTGGCGGGGACTCCAGCCGGAGTGTGTGTCACACTAGACACCGTGTACTTTTTAAGCGCTGTCCTGTGTCCTCTCCCTCTCTCCGCAAGTCTCCAGATTCGTTCAGTGACTCCTTCTGTGTCTCCCTCCTTTTCCTTCTTAAACCCCAAAATCGTGGCCTGTTATTCTAATCCTGACCCGTCCTATCTCCTGCCAGATCTCGGGATCTCTTTGCTTAAAAGATGGGTTTCGAGCTCTCTCTTTGTTCTGCGTTATGTCCGGGAGTACTGGTGATGGCTAGACGGTCTGTTAATTTGTTTCTCGATAAGAGGTGATGGGTTTAACTGGTTTTCCCATCACCGGCCAGGTAGGTTTCTGTGGGCTATTCTGCTCCCTTAACGAGATTAACTATGTAGGTCGGCTTGGGGCATTGTGATGCCTGCTGATGTCAGCGCCCCAGTGTCTGGACTTCGACCTGGTTTCGGGGGTTTCTGCACGGCCAATATCCATCTATTGTTCAGGCCGTGACTTTGCAGAAACCCAGAGACTGGGCTGTGGGGTTTCGCTTTTGTGGCTGGTCACGAGGTCCCGCGGCCATCTTGGGACCCACTGATTGTGACATCCCTTGTTAAAACTGACCGCAGCCTTTCTCTCTCTCAGTCCCCGTCTCGTATAAAAAATGTCCAAATGCAGCTCTTTGGTTTTGTTGATTGTAGCATGAGGGAAAACTTCTCAAATCTTACACTCCTCAAAGTCTACCCATCTCTCACAAGGTGCGGGTCAACAGAATACTCATGACATATCTGACTGGCAGCATCGCAGAAAAAAAAGTAATCTGTTATTCACTTGGCTCTCCACTAAATCTATTCTCTCCTTCACTGGCACATATTTGATTCTGTCACATCATGCACTGCAATTACCTTTTAGTCGTTCTTCTCAAATCGCCCACTCCTAATAGAACAAGGGCTGTAGGTTTACAAGTTCCAACCAAGTCACACATGAACATAATTTAGATATACATCACCAATCATAATAAGCAAGTTAAAATTCTGGAACAGTCCATCCAACAGCATTGTAGGCCTAACTCCTGCAAACGTGCCAAAGTAGCTCACGACAACTTCTCTGGGGCATCAAAAGATGGGAGAGAAAATATTGGCGTGGCCTAAAGTTTAAGATTTTTTTTCTTTAAAAAA
The DNA here is from genome assembly GCA_038087875.1 of Malacoraja senta. NCBI lineage: Eukaryota > Metazoa > Chordata > Chondrichthyes > Rajiformes > Rajidae > Malacoraja > Malacoraja senta. Next base: position 306,482,186 of record CM075977.1, on the reverse strand, counting down.
TAAATATATATCTTCCTGATAAAAGTCATTCACAAAGATACTTGTTCTTTCATTTTTTAAATACCAGGTACAACGTTTTAACAATACTTGCAACTGCATTTTATTCAAAACTACAACTTTCTGGTAACCAGTTAACATGGGTGATGTCCAAGTGCTTCATGGTGTCACACTATTAATCAAATAAAATAAACTAGTAGAGTAAGGTCAAATTAATGAGCTTGTACTCTAGGTTACGTGTGATTGAGCATCATGTCCTCAAACACACTCCCTCTATCTGAGGAAAAGGATCATATTAGAATAGAGTTTTATGAAATTCTTCTGCACCACCTCTCCTCTCCTCTCCCCTCCACGGAAATATAAATGAGTTCCAGGAGATTACAGTGATTATGAAGCAAATTGTGTGATATTTCTACTCTTTGTATACATACAAGTTCCTGACAAATATTCTCTCAGTTCCCTTTTGAATGTTTGTGGACTCTGCACTTTCACTGTACAGTCCAGAAACATCTCACAGGGATCAAAAAAACATATATGGATCAGAAAGAAACTGTGATATCTAATTTACTTCCATGCATTTCCATTTCCAAGTCTATTGAATTTAAACAGACTAATCACAAGGAATCCAACTAGCCCTTTCATATATTAATACCACAATCAAATCTCCCAAATATATGTTAATCGAGTAAGAAAATCCAAATCCAAGCTAAATGTGAATAGCATTGCCATTATTTGGCATCATTTTACAATAGATTATAAATGATTAAAGTAGCTGTGCCATGCAACAAAAAAAAGGCTGAAAAGACATCATAGAGTTATACCAGCAAGCAGCAAGTGCTAATTAATTATTTAGAATTATTAGAATGAAGAGGTACTTGCATCATTGGCAGCATTACAAAACATACATCTGATAGAAAGTACAAACTGAGAATGATTGAACACACACAATAACACACTCAAAATGACGGGTCAGGGTTGTTTCTTTACCAGCTGACTGTGGTACCAGTGGGAACAGAAATGGCTGTTGATATGTTTACATGACATCAAAGCAACAATTCAGAACCCCTATATACAATTTACCATACTGTACACATATTTGACGTACTGATGCTGAGGAATAACATTTAATTTATTTTTTTAATTTATCAGTATCATTCAAAACTTTCCCTTGTTTCTAACACTTTACTTCCAAATTAGGCTATTACAGATTTTAATTAGGACATTAAAGCCGCTTATTTCAAGGATTATATATAATGAATCAATTTAATGCATTGCCTTCCTCAAAAAAAGCTTTAAAAAACGTCCTTGCCTTGTGACAGGCTTTATCAAATAAATCTAAAGACATCCCAGTAAAAATCACAGTTTCAGATCGAAGGAACAAATTATTATCCAATGGTCTGTGAGAACTGAGGAACAGGAATAGGCCTGTGATTTTATTGGGAATCTAAACTGTACAATCGTTTTCGCTTGAGGTTCTATTAATCCTTTAAAGCGTCTCAAAACATCACATGCTGCTCTTGGAACGGGAATATTTTATTATCCTTCGAAGAATTTTTTTTAATCCAATATAATTCCACGCATGCACCTGAATGGATAAAAATGCGCTTCTTTTTTAAAAAAACATCCGAATCCAAAATGTAACAATTTGCAAGGTCAAAATAATACATGTTAATGTCATCTGTAATAACACGACATCAAAGATGCGAGTGGCATCTTGATCATTTGCCTTTACCTTTGGGGTTCTGATGTACTCCATTCCTTCCCAGCAAAAAAAAATATGTGTACAATGCAATTGCAGCTCCTATTTATCCGGAGCGAAGCAAAAACGGGACGGACTTCACTGCAAAGATTATGCTTATTTTCCTGGACCGACACAAGACAAATGTCTTAGTTTTTCCATCAATGAATGGATGCTCCTGGTGCTGCTGCAGCCGAGGTTGTACTCGCCCAACAGGCTCTGCGCATTGGGTTCCTCCGGGTCCTACCGCACACCGGTCACATTCTTGACATCTTAATTCGGTTTATTCTCTTGTAAAATGGAACCACGAAACAAATTGACTCTAATTTATTTTTTGGAGTTCGCATAATTTTACTCCAAATGCTATGTTACTGTGGTTGTTAACCTTTAGGAGAAAATCACAAAGAAAAATATAACAAACGGAACAGGTACTAGCGATGAGTAGGAAGGAACTGCAGATAGTGACGGACACCGAAGACAGACACAAAATGCTGGAGTAACTCAGTGGGACAGGCAGCATCTGAAAGTCTGAAGAAGTGTCTCGACCGGAAACGTCACCCATTCCTTCTCTCCAGAGATGCTACCTGTCCCGCTGAGTTACTCCAACGTTTTTGTCTACCTACAAGTATAAGTTATTTGGCCCTTCTCATGTCTGATCATCAACCCTAAGGTACCATTTTCTTGCGATCTCTCTATTCCCTTTGATGTTTTTTGTGCCGGGAAGTTGTATTTCCCTCCTTAAAAATGTTTAGCAATGCTCTGTGATAGCCAATTCCATATGTTCATTGCCAATGAATAAATACATTTCTTCTCAACTCTGTACAAAATTTCTTCCCTTTAGACTGAGACTGTGGACCCTTCATTTTAGAAACTTCAGGCAAGGGAAATATTCTCCCCAAATCCAATCCATCTATTGCTGTCAACATTTTGTAAACTGCAATTAGGTCTCCCCTCACTCTTCCAAGCTTCAGTAAACACAAACCTAATGGAAGTAATCTCTCCTTATTTGGCAGTCCCAACTTCTAAAAAGTCAGTCTGGTGACCTTTCCTCCTGTGTTCTATCTTTGACAAATATATCCTTTCACAGTAAGAAGGTTTGAGTATCGGGGCAAGGATGTCTTGCTAGTTAAGAAGAGCAAAACTGTATGAATGCTCCAAGTCTGATCTGACCAGGACACTGTATCATAGCATCAGGACTTCTGGCCACTGTACTCCAATCTTCTTGCCATGAAGGCCAATGGACCATTTGCCTTCTTAACTGCTTGCTTCACCTCCATGATTCTTTTCAGACAGATGAACAACAGCATCTCTTTGAATATGAAGACCCCTTAATAATATGCTACTTTACTATTTGTCCTGCCAAAGTGGATAACTTCATATTTATTCATATGGCACTGCATGTGCCATGTTTATGCCACTTGATCAGTCTGTCTAAGTCTTGAAACCTCTTTGTATCCTCCTCCCCATTTATAATCCCACCCAGTTTATTGTCATTGGAGGGCTTCAATATAATATAATTTGGTTCACATCCAAATAATTGGTACATTATGAATAGATTGAGGTCCAAGCACTAATTATTGTAGTATCCTACCTGTTACCATCTGCCACACAGTAGAAATTGCATTAATACCTGCAATCTGTTTCCCGTTTAACAATAAATTAACATGACATTCAATACTAGACATCTTAATTTGTCACACTATCCTTTTTATTTGGGACTTCGTCAAAAGTTTTCTAAAAATCCAAGTACATAATATCTACTAGCTCTCCCAAATTTATTCTACTTCTATTTATTCTCAAGAAACTCCAATGGGTTTTATCAAAAGCGAGTTCCCTTTCAGAAATCCATGTTGGCTAATCCCATTGATATTTTCCAAGTTTCTTGTGAACCATTCTTTATAATAGCCTCCACCAATTTCTGAAGTACAAATATGAGATTAATCCCTGTTTCATCTTCCATTTTTAAATTGTTTACCATCTATCAGCCATGGGGTTTGAAATTGAGCAGTCTTCGTGAAATGCAGAAAGGGGAAGAGAGGGGAAGATGTGAGTGATGGTGGGATCATTGGTAAATTAACTGTACTCTTTCCTTGGAGTCAGAAAATTGTGGGATCCTCACCAGGAAAACTTGAAAACAATATCCGAGACTTATATTTAGAGTGGAACGAGGGAGTGCTACATCGTTGGCTACATTTTCTTTAAGGTGAGATTTCAAGCCCTCTCTGCCTACCAGATAGATGTGAAATATCATCTGTGCTATTTTGAAAAATAATTGCTATCAATCAATTATCAATAAGACAAGGTATCTGATTGCTATTACATTGTTTATTTGAGGAGACTGTTATGAGTAAATTGCAATTCTTATAGCACTGGCTACAGAAGTACTTAATTGGCCATCTCTAATTGCCTTTAAGAAGGTGAACCATCTTTTGAACTGCTGCAGTCCTTCTAGTGAAATAACTCCTACAGTGATGTTGTCAAAGGAATTCCACGATTTAAATCCAGTGACAATGAAGGAATGACAATATATTTCCAAAGTAGAAAGCCTTGGACAGCAACCTGCAGATGGTGGTGTCCCCATGAGCAGTGATGGAAATGGGTTTTAGGAACTAGGAGTACTCTAAGGACTGTGAGGCTGATGTTGGGAAGGAAGGGGGGGGGTGGATTTTTTATGTGTGGTCATACCCATGCAAGAGTACAAGAATGCATAACTTGTTTATTGTGTATTTATAATATAGTTTATTGTGTATTATATGTCATAGCTGCTTTCTTGCATCTCTCTCTCTCTTTCAGACAGACGAAAGCAATGATCAGTAGAGTGGAATAGGTGACATTTCGGGTCGAGACCCTTCTTCAGACTGACAGTCAAGGGAAAGGGAAACGGGAGATATAGGCATATCTTCCATTCATTTGTCCTTAGTACCGTCTATATCTCTTGTTCCTCTTTCCCCTGACTCAATCTGAAGAAGGGTCTTGACCCGAAATGTCATATATTCCACTCCATGATCATTGCTTTCGTCCGTCTGCCCGCTCGTTCGCTCGCCCTTGGATTAAGTAGCGCAGGATAAAGCTGTGAATTCACGCCATTCCCCTCCCATTCCCAATCTGACCTTTCTGTCCTGGGCCTCCTCCATTGTCAGAGTGAGGCCCAGTGCAAATTGGAGGAACAGCACCTCATATTTCGCTTGGGCAGCTTACACCCCAGCGGTAAGAACATTGACTTCTCTAACTTCAAATAGCCCTTGCTTTCCCTCTCTCCCCATCCCCTCCCCCTTCCCAGTTCTCCCACTAGTCATACTGTCTCCGACTGCATTCTATCTCTGTCCCACTCATCCCTGACATCAGTATGAAAAAGGGTCTCAACCCAAAACATCACCCATTCCTTCTCTCCAGTGATGCTGCCGGTTCCGTTGAGTTATTCCAGCATTTTACATAGATACATAGAAAATAGGTGCAGGAGTAGGCCATTCGGTCCTTCGAGCCATTCAATATGATCATGGCTGATCATCCACAATCAGTACCCCATTCCTGCCTTCTCCCCATATCCCTTGATTCCACTAGCCTTAAGAGCTCTATCTAACTCTCTTTTGAATGCATCCAATGAGTCAGCCACCACTGCCTTCTGAGGCAGATAATTCCACAAATTCACAACACTCTGGGTGAAAAGGTTTTTCCTCATCTCAGTTCTAAATGGCCTACCCCGTATTCTTAAACTGTGGCCCTTTGTTCTGGACTCCTCCAACATCGGGAACATGTTTCCTGCATCTAGCCTGTCCAATCCCTTAATAATTTTATGTTTCTATAAGATCCCCTCTCATCCTTCTAAATTCTAGTGGATACAAGCCCAGTCGTTCCATTCTTTCATCATATGACATTTCTGCCATCCCGGGAATTAACCTACGTTGCACTCCATCAATAGCAAGAATGTCCTTCCTCAAATTAGGAGACCAAAACTGCACACAATACTCCAGGTGTGGTCTCACCAGGGCCCTGTACAACTGCAGAAGGACCTCTTTGCTCCTATACTCAAATCCTATCATTATGAAGGCCAACATGCCATTAGTTTTCTTCACTGCCTGCTGTTTCTTGCATGCTTACTTTCAGTAACTGATGTCCAAGTACACCCAGGTCACGTTGCACTTCCCCTTTTCCTAATCTGACACCATACAGAAGAAGGGTCACGACCCGAAACGTCACCCATTCCTTTGCTCCAGAGATGCTGCCTGACCCGCTGAGTTACTCCAGCATTTTGTGTCTACCTGCCATTCAGATGATAATCTGCCTCTTGTTCTTGCCACTAAAGTGGACAACCTCACATTTATTCACATGATACTGCATCTGCCATGCATCTTCCCACTCACCCAACCTATCCAAGTCACCCTGCATCCTCATCGCATCCTCTTCACAGTTCACACTGCCATCCAGCTTTGTGTCATCTGCAAATTTGCTAATGTTACTTTTAATTCCTTTATCTAAATCATTAATATATATTGTGAATAGCTGCGGTCCCAGCACCGAGCCTTGAGGCACCCCACTAGTCACTACATGCCATTCTGAAAGGGAACCGTTAATTCCTACTCTTTGTTTCCTGTCTGCCAACCAATTTTCTATCCATGTCACTACCCTACCGCCAATACCATGTGCACTGATTTTGCCCACTAATCTCCTGTGTGGGACCTTATGAAAGGCTTTCTGAAACTCCAGGTACAATACATCCACTGGCTCTCCTGTATCCATGTTACTGTCTACCTGAACGTAGTTGTTAGGGATAACATTCATTTCTTTTCATTCATTTTTGAATGACAAATAATTTCAATTCAATTCAAAATGTACAGGTCTATTACCAAGAAGATCTTGGAACATTTCACATTGTTTGTCAATGCTCTGCATAGTCTACTCTTCTGCCTCACTTTCCCAAAGTTTACTTAAATTTAGAGCCTTGTTTTCTGACTCATCCTTCTCCCTCTTAACTAGTATATCGAACACCATTCAATGGTGACTGCTAGCCAAGCGTTACTACACCATTAACTAATTGACTCTCAGACTAATTATTCATTATTTTTGTTAGCTGAAGGACATATTGTTCCAGAAAAATTGAACACAATATTCTAACTATGGCACAACCAACGATTTATAAAAGTTTTCTATTAGCTTCTTAAGCATTATTTCCCATTTGAAAATGTAGCATATCATTTGCTTTTGAAGATATGTATATCTGAACACTGATTTTTTTAAATGTGTACATTTTATGCATCTCCTTTCTCCAAAATACCTCCCAAAACACATAATCGAGTTTTGCAGAGCGGGCAGAGCAGGCAGAGCGGGGAGAGCGGGGAGAGCAGAGAGAGCAGAGAGAGCAGAGAGGCAGAGAGGCACGGAGGCAAGGAGTCAAATAAAATAACGTGGAATAATAAAATAACGTGACTTTACCTGAGCCCGTGCTCACGGTCCGGTAGCCCTGACAGTGAGTTTAAGAAATTGTCCCTTGATTTTTATTCAAAGGAACGTGGCGTTAAAACACAATTACATTTACTGAGGAATGTGGATCGATGTATTGATGACACATTGTATAACTACTGTTAACTACTGGCTGTTAACAAGTGCTAACAGTGGCAGTTAACAAATCATTTTCGTCTGAGTTGAATAAAGTGACAAGAAACAGCTCGAATCTTTCTGCAGTACTCATTAAACCCGAGCTGGAAATTGAAAACTAGGGGAATGCCGTACCCCTGCATACCCCCCCATTTCCATCACTGCCCATGAGATACACCATCAGATTGGTCCAGGCAAGTAACTGTATAAACTTTATAGATGGCATGGTCCTTGTTCTAGTGCATCAGTGGTGGAGGGAATGAATGTTTAGGATGCTTGACTGGAGGCCAATCAAGCAACCAGTAAAATACACTTCTCTATTTCAAGCAAACTTTCCTCCTTTAATTACCAAACTAAATGCCCTTACTCAATTTTGGAAAACGCTTCCAATGTCTCTCATAGGCAGAATAAATGCCATAAAGATGATCTTCATCCCACAAATCCTGTACTTATTTCAATCAATACCGATTTATCTTCCTAAATTTGTTTTAAAAACTTGACTCTCTGATCACAAACTTTATTTAGGATTATAAAACACATAGAATCCATAAATGACATCTATGTAAACCCAAAGAAATTGGTGGACTGGCTCTCCCCAATTTTTAATACTATTATTGGGCAACGAATATTAAAAACTTAATCTATTGTTTGGACAACACATGCCAACAGGTAAAATGGTTAATAATGGAGAGAGAGGATTGCTCGCCTTTTAATATAGGCGTGATTCTTCTCTCCAATAAATTTGAAGAAAACACTTTATGAGAAAAATCCGATTATCCACAGTACCTTACGAATCTGGAGACAAGTGAAGTCAACCCTTAAACTGAGAAATTTATCTCTTCTCTCACCAATTGCCAACAACCCTTCGTTCAAGCCATCTATTTTAGACAAAACGTTCACACATTGGGAAAGATTAGGAAATAAAAAACTCGGAGAACTTTATTAGATGGGAACTTCTCTCATTTCAAGAATTACAGTCGAAATATCATCTGAAAGGTAGTCAATATTTTAGATACCTTCAAATTCGAGACTATCTGAAATTATATACCCAAGACTATCAATCTTTGTTGCCAGATACACTAGACGAATGTATGAATAGAAACTCGGAGTCAAACAAGTTAATATCATATCTGTATAACACCCTTTTAAATATAGAAACCCCATCGTCAGAAGTAATTAGAAGAGCTTGGGAAGATGAGCTTGGCCTAAAATTTTTTAAAGACAGATGGGAGGAAAACCGTCTATATATACACAACTGTTCGATCAACGTTAGGCATTCGTTAATTCAATATAAAATACTGCACAGACTCTATTATTCAAAGTCTAAACTGAATAAGATATTTCCAAACGTATCTCCCATTTGCGATAAATGTCTTCTTCAGGAAGCAACTATAACCCATTCCTTTGCATCTTGTATAAAGTTACATAATTTCTGGAGAGGAATTTTTGAAATTTTTTCAAAAACACTGAAAATAAAATTGGGTCCCGACACGGAACTGATCACTCTAGGTACTTCAGAAGCCTGCTCTGAGCTATCACTATTTCAAAGATGTTTCCTTAATTATGGCCTGATAACGGCAAAAAAACTAATACTTAAATTTTGGAAACATACATCCGTCCCTACTCTTAAGATGTGGATTATAAACATGTCCGAGACGCTACATCTTGAAAATATTAGACTTGTCTTGGCAGAAAAAACAGATCATTTTTAGAAGACATGGACACCATTCATTGATTTATTACAAGGATAGCATGGCACAACACAACTTTGGATTTAAATCTAATTACGGGTTGGGTGAAGTGGGTGGGGAGGGAAGTGAGGCAGGTATATCACCACTTTTTTCTCTCTTTTTCTTTTTGTCCTTTTATTTTTTTTCTATTCCTCTCTTCTTTCTTTCATTTATTCACTCTTTGGCTACACTACTTTGGTAGTCTAGGGGTTCTATCTTTGCACCTTACTTTTTCTCTTTCTTGCTTTTTCACCTTTTTTTTCTTCTAACTAAAGCTAAAAAGTTAAAATTGAATCTGTACAATAACTGTATAATTTTATATGCCGTTGGTTCTAGTTTTGTACATTTGCTTCTAATAAATAAAAATTAAAAACAATTTAAAATGTTATATATTATGAAGCATATTTTTTGAACATATTTTTAAAATATATATTGATCTACAATTTGTGGATGAAATGAAGTGAGCTTGCCAAGAATTTCAGGGAAAAAATGCTTTCATAGAAGATATATGGTTGTTGAGCTACTTACCAATTATTGTTTTTGGTCATGGTTCTTCCTCTCCAAACTAATTTCCAGCTCAGGTCCCAGGTCTACACATACATTGAATAGACTTTTACCAATAATAATCCACCATCCAAAGTTGGGCCCTGGGTGGATCGTTGTTGGAATGGAGTGGGGAAGAGTGAATATTGACTGTGGGTGCAGTCAGGGCCAGGGGTTGGGTTGCTGGTCGTGTAAGGAGTGGAGAGACGAGGAGTGGATAAAGCGATTAGAGAATTGGGAAGAGATTGGTGGGTTGGATTGGACATCAGTGAGGTGATTGGTAGGAGGGGTAATTTAGGGACCAGGTTTTTGACAAAAGACAGATGATGGTGGATGATATGGTTGAGCAGTCGGGGAGGTATGAGGGGGGTATTTGGTGAGGGCCAAGGTCGGATTAGGATCTTGGTTGTGATAGTGTTTGGGGAGTGGAGGGGAGATTGGTTGGATAGATTAAGGGTTCATAAGGTTCATAAGGTTCATTTATTGTCACATACACCAATTGGTGTAGTGGAATTTCACTGGCCAGGTCAGTCATACAATTCAAAGAAGCAACAGACTCAGAAAACACATTTTAACATAAACATCCATCACAGTGACTCCTACACATTCCTCACTGTGATGGAAGGCGAAATAAAGTTCAAGTCCTTCCCTTTTCGTTCTTCCTTGGTCGGGGGCCTCGAGCCCCCCGTTGACGGGACGGTCTTGAGTCGCGTAGCCGGTGGCGTTCGGGCCCTCCGCGTCAAGGCGTTCAGCTCCTGCATCGGGGGGATGTCAGCTCCCCCGCGCCGGGCGATCGAACCTCGCGTCGGGGCTGGAAGAACCTTCTGCGGCGTTGGAGATCCCGACTAGCCTCACCCAAGACTGCGAGCTCTTGAAGGTAAGTCCGCAGGCCGCGGTGGGAGCGATCCCAGGCAAGGGATCCGCTCCGATGGTAAGTCCGCGCCCCGCGGTGGGGCTCACAACAGTCGGAGGCGGCTTTCCAACTCCATCGATGGTAGGCCGCAGAGCCCGGAGAATGTGATCCGAAACTTGATCACATCCGCGGGAAGGTAAGAACCTGAAAATAAAAGTTCCCCCAGATCCCCCCCCCCACTCCCCCCACATAAAACAAACAGAAGAACATTAAAACAAACTTTAAACAAACGCTAAAAATAACAACAAGGATGAAAAAACGAACAGACTGCCGGCAGGGCTGCCATCTCCCTCCTCCTGCGCCCCCCCCCCCCTTAATACAGCAGAGGGTGGTTCTCAAAGGATTTAGAACAAGTGTGGAATTTATCAACGTGGAGCTCATGTTCAGTGCTGTACTATAAAGACCTGATTATTTTGGATAGACCTGACACTGATCAATTCAAGAACAATGTCATCTAATTTCCTTTGTAAATTTTTCAATTATCATTCCCAGTGGAAAGAATCAAGGAGCATTGCGCAGGGTGACAAAATGCTGCCCACCTGACAGTTATCACTCATGCCTGGTAATGACCAGCTGAATTTCTGAAATGGTATGAAATAATTCAGAGGATCACCGTTGTATTTCATTGCGCGGTAGGTTTAGTTTCAAACACATAGCACTGAAATTTACATTATTGTTGGAAATAATTTCTAACCCATCGTTTCCCTTAGATTGTAATTTATTTAATATGGTGCAAGCTCAGGAGTAATTTCCTTTGTCAAACAGTTTAATTCATAAACACTGACAGGAGATGGTTCTATTCACTATTTGGATTTAAAAAAAAACAAAATATATAACAAATATAAATTTATTTCATTAAATGTAAGGAGTGCAGAACAAAATGAAACAATTAAGGCTGCAGAATTTTAGCATCTACATTAAACATAAACATTTTATATGAAGCATGAAAATCTATTGAATAAAGTCCTCAAATGCAGTAAGGTGAGTATAAACTCTTCCAAGTTATATCATTTCAAACTTAGTCGAATGACTTGATTGGCAACAGTTTAATTTGTGAACATGTTGCAGCATGAAAGGAGACAAATATCTGGGGTAATTCGATACTCGAAACCTCACCTATCTATGTTTTCCTGAGATGTTACCTGACTGGCTGTGTAACTACAGCATTTTGTGTCCTTTTGTGTATGAACCAGCATCTGCAATTCTTTGTTTCTACATGTTGCAGCATGCTTTGTCTGTGGAATTCTCTGCCTCAGAGGGCGGTGGAGGCGGGTTCGCTGGATGCTTTCAAGAGAGAGCTAGATAGGGTTCTTAGAAATAGCAGAGTCATGGGGATATGGGGAGAAGGCAGGAACGGGGTACTGATTGGGAATGATCAGCCATGATCACATTGAATGGCGGTCCTGGCTCAAAGGGCCGAATGGCCTACTCCTGCACCTATTACATAGATACATAGATACATAGAAAATAGGTGCAGGAGTAGGCCATTCGGCCCTTCGAGCCTGCACCGCCATTCAATATGATCATGGCTGATCATCCAACTCAGTATCCCGTACCTGCCTTCTCTCCATACCCCCTGATCCCCTTAGCCACAAGGGCCACATCTAACTCCCTCTTAAATATAGCCAATGAACTGGCCTCAACTACCCTCTGTGGCAGAGAGTTCCAGAGATTCACCACTCTCTGTGTGAAAAAGTTTTTCCTCATCTCGGTCTTAAAGGATTTCCACCTTATCCTTAAGCTGTGACGCCTTGTCCTGGACTTCCCCAACATCGGGAACAATCTTCCTGCATCTAGCCTGTCCAACCCCATAATAATTTTGTACGTTTCTATAAGATCCCCTCTCAATCTCCTAAATTCTAGCGAGTATAAGCCAAGTCTATCCAGTCTTTCTTCATATGAAAGTCCTGACATCCCAGGAATCAGTCTGGTGAACCTTCTCTGCACTCCCTCTATGGCTATAATGTCCTTCCTCAGATTTGGAGACCAAAACTGTACGCAATACTCCAGGTGTGGTCTCATCAAGACCCTGTACAACTGCAGTAGAACCTCCCTGCTCCTATATTCAAATCCTCTTGCTATGAAAGCCAACAAACCATTCGCTTTCTTCACTGCCTGCTGCACCTGCATGCCTTCTTTCAATGACTGGTGTACCATGACACCCAGGTCTCGCTGCATCTCCCCATTTCCTAATCGGCCACCATTTAGATAATAGTCTGCCTTCCCGTTTTTGCCACCAAAGTGGATAACCTCTCATTTATCCACATTATACTGCATCTGCCAAACATTTGCCCACTCACCCAGCCTATCCAAGTCACCTTGCAGTCTCCTAGCATCCTCCTCACAGCTAACACTGCCCCCCAGCTTAGTGTCATCCGCAAACTTGGAGATGTTGCTTTCAATTCCCTCATCCAGTTCATTAATATAAATTGTAAATAGCTGGGGTCCCAGCACTGAGCCTTGCAGTACCCCACTAGTCACTGCCTGCCACTGTGAAAAGGACCCGTTTACTCCTACTCTTTGCTTCCTGTTTGCCAGCCAGTTCTCTATCCACATCAATACTGAACCCCCAATACCGTGTGATTTAAGTTTGTATCCTAATCTCTTATGTGGTACCTCGTCGAAAGCCTTCTGAAAGTCCAGATACAACACATCCACTGGTTCTCCCCTATCCACTCTACTCGTTATATCCTCGAAAAATTCTATAAGATTCGTCAGACACGATTTACCTTTCGTAAATCCATGCTGACTTTGTCCAATGATTTCACCACTTTCCAAATGTGCTGCTATCCCATCTTTAATAACTGACTCTAGCAGTTTCCCCACTACCGATGTTAGACTAACTGGTCTGTAATTCCCCGTTTTCTCTCTCCCTCCCTTCTTAAAAAGTGGGGTTACGTTTGCTACCCTCCAATCCTCAGGAACTACTCCAGAATCTAAAGAGTTTTGAAAAATTATCACTAATGCATCCACTATCCACTTCCTTAAGTACTCTGGGATGCAGCCTATCTGGCCCTGGTGATTTATCGGCCTTTAATCCATTCAATTTACCCAACACCACTTCCCGACTAACCTGGATTTCACTCAGTTCCTCCATCTCCTTTGACCCGCGGCCCCCTGCTATTTCCGGCAGATTATTTATGTCTTCCTTAGTGAAGACGGAACCAAAGTAGTTATTCAATTGGTCCGCCATATCCTTGTTCCCCATGATCAATTCACCTGTTTCTGACTGCAAGGGACCTAGATTTGTTTTAACTAATCTCTTTCTCTTCACATATCTATAAAACCTTTTGCAGTCAGTTTTTATGTTCCCTGCCAGTTTCCTTTCATAATCTATTTTCCCTTTCCTAATTATGCCCTTTGTCCTCCTCTGCTGGTCTCTGAATTTCTCCCAGTCCTCTGGTATGCTGCTTTTTCTGGCTAATTTGTACGCATCATCTTTTGCTTTGATACTATCCCTGATTTCCCTTGTTATCCACGGATGCACTACCTTCCCTGATTTATTCTTTTGCCAAACTGGGATGAACAATTTTTGTAGTTCATCCATGCAGTCTTTAAATGCCTTCCATTGCATATCCACCGTCAACCCTTTTAGAACTAATTGCCAGTCAATCTTGGCCAATTCACGTCTCATACCCTCAAAGTTACCTTTCTTTAAGTTCAGAACCGTTGTTTCTGAATTAACAATGTCACTCTCCATCCTAATGAAGAACTCAACCATATTATGGTCACTCTTGCCCAAGGGGGCACGCACAACAAGACTGCTAACTAACCCTTCCTCATTACTCAATACCCAGTCTAGAATAGCCTGCTCTCTCGTTGGTTCCTCTACATGTTGGTTTAGATAACTATCCCGCATACATTCCAAGAAATCCTCCTCCTCAGCACCCCTGCCAATTTGATTCACCCAATCTATATGTAGATTGAAGTCACCCATTATAACTGTTTTGCCTTTGTTGCACGCATTTCTAATTTCCTGTTTGATGCCATCCCCAACTTCACTACTACTGCTAGGTGGCCTGTACACAACACCCACCAGCGTTTTCTGCCCCTTAGTGTTTCGCAGCTCTACCCATACCGATTCCACATCCTCCAAGCTAATGTCCTTCCTTTCCACTGCGTTAATCTCCTCTCTAACCAGCAACGCTACCCCACCTCCTTTTCCTTTCTCTCTATCCCTCCTGAATATTGAATATCCCTGGATGTTCAGCTCCCAGAAAGCTATTGTCTATTGTCTATTGTCTATTGCCTTTTTTTGCACTATTACAGTTTGGGTCTCAGGCAATCTATTTTGAATTGTATTCATTTTCAATTACTCCTGATCTTGCACCATAATTAAATAAAGAAATTGGAATCTAAGGGAAACAATGGCTTAGAAATTAATTGTATTCATTTTCCTGGGTTATGGGCTTATAGACAGGTTGTGCCCTTTCTTGTGCACAAGAAAGGCGGCAAAAATTCATGACTAAGCTGAATTTCAATAGCAGGATAGTAAACATCCGTGGCTTTCCAGCTGTAATTAGGCAACTGAACTGTCCTCTCACCAGCTGGAGTGCAGTGCTGATCTCTCATCTACCTCATTGGAGACAATTGAACTATCTTTAATTACATTTTATCAGACTCTATCTTGCACTAAATGTTGTACCCCTTATCCTTTATCTGCACACTGTGGATGACTTGAGACGGCACATATATAGGCTTTTCTTTGACTGGATAGCACACAACAGAAAGCTTTTCACTGTACCTTGGTACATGTGACAAGAATAAACTAAACTAAACTTGTGTGGTGGAGAGAGTAAAACCATTCATGGTAAATAATTGATTGCTGTAAAGTACATAGAAAATGTACAATAGATTAAAATTAGAGCAGCCTCCTTTTAGTTTTTTTTTGCAAAATTCATTTCAATAGACAATAGACAATAGGTACAGGAGTAGGCCATTCGGCCCTTCAAGCCAGCACCGCCATTCAATGCGATCATGGCTGATCATCCATGATCATCCATGATCATCCACAATCAGTACCCCGTTCCTGTCTTTTCTCTATATCCCTTAACTCCGCTATCCCTAAGAGCTCTATCTAACTCTCTCTTGAAAGCATCCAGAGAACCAGTCTCCACCGCCCTCTGAGGCAGAGAATTTCTCACACTCACAACTCTCTGTGTGAAAAAGTTTTTCCTCATCTCCGTTCTAAATGGCTTACCACTTATTCTTAAACTATGGCCCCTGGTTCTGGACTCCCCCAAAATTGGGAACATGTTTCCTGCCTCTAGCATGTCCAAACCCTTAATAATCTTATATGTTACAATAAGAAACCCTCTCATCCTTCTAAATTCCAGAGTATACAAGTCCAGCCGCTCCAGTCTATCAACATATGACAGTCCCGCCATTCCGGGAATTAACCTCGTGAACCTATTCTGCACTCCCTCAATAGCAAGAATTCCCTTTCTAAAAATTGTAAATTGACCTCTGTACAAATTATACATGCATACTTTAGGTTTCTTTCTCTTCTCAGGAGACATATAGTTTAATTCATGGTGAGTTTGTGGCCTCTTGACCTCTCACTATTTTTGTCATCAGCAATCCATTAAATGGAGGATGATCAAGATGGGCCAGAATTGACAGAGGAGTCTTATCCTGGAACCATAAACTCAATCACAGAAGATTCAGACACTTTAATACAGGTCAGCCACAAACTGTCTGTGGGTTCCTTCCCTTTCGTTCTTTTTCTTTCTCTTTTCAGCTTTGAGGGCAGTGGATTTCTTCTCAGTTTGGCCACAACTTGATGGAAGATGTGGAGCCATTGATGCCACTTGATGGCTTGCTCCTGTCAGCTTGACTATATCTATTTGCTTGATTATGTTTCTTGATTTTCACAATCAGTGTAAACATGTTGCAACAGCTTTCCAAAGGAGAATTCTGCATGTTGGATTCCACGCTGAATCTGACATTCAAGGAGAGCATTTTCAGAAAGCTAGCTATTGAGGTAACAGAAGAACATAATTGTCTTCAATGTCTGTTCCCCAACAGTGATTTTTGGGATAAGTAAAACTCAAATCTGATATAACGCCCAAGTCTTCTTGATGTCAAGTGAAGAATTTAGATTATGCTAAGCTGATGCAAAAATATCAGATAGGGACTGAAGATCAAAATGACTGTGAGGAAGTTGCTATGTACAAAAGTGAGTTTGTGACCCTGTACAGCTCTATAATATTTATTGCATGTAGATATTGATGGCATTAAGATTCCAGTTTTATAGAATCACTGCAATGTGATAAAGTATCTCCACAAGCCACGAAGTAATATACAATAATTTAACTTGAAGGACTGACTTTGAAGATCTTCCTATAGGCTAGTCTTGCATTTCCAGCTTGCTTTTTTTGGTTGACCAGGTTAGTGTGTACTTTGAAAATCACACACGTTTCTCTGTTGTTCAAAACACATAGTGCTGGAGGAAATCAGCCCCCCCCCCCCCCCCCCCCGCCCGACCAAAAGAAGGGTCTCGTCTCTCCCGAAACGTCACCCATTCCGTCTCTCCAGAGATGCTGCATGTCCCGCTGAGTTTCTCCAGCTTTTTGTGTCTATACACAGGGTTATAATGGAAGAACCAGGGACATTGTTAGCCATTTCCTCCACAGATGTTGCTGACCCGCTGAATTTCTCCAACGCCTTTGTGTTTTGACCAGGGTTCCAGCATCTGCAGTTTCTTGTGTCTTCGTTTTAAGTTTTAAAGGACGCACCGTACAAAAGTGGGAAGTGGGGCCAGTCCGAATAGTTCCGAGCCGAAACGTCGCCTATCCAGGCTCTCTGTCCCGCTGAGTTACTTCAGCTTTTTATGTGTATCTGCGGTTTAAACCAGCATCTGCAGTTGCTTCCTTCACACGTCGCCTATCCATGCTCTCTAGAGATGCTGCCTGGCCCACTGAGTTACTCCAGCATTGTGTGTGTGTGTGTGTTTCTTTTTGCTTTTAGGGCCAATAACATTCAGTTTTGGTTTGGGGGTGGGGGGCTGGAGTGAGGGTAGGGGGTGAAGATCATAATAATCCAACAAATGAATTCGCCCTTGGAAAGGTGAAGTCTTTATTTTTCTTTAACGAAGCACTGCCATACACGGATAACGTGTGCGTTCAGGTCGGGTTGTGCAGTGGGTTTGCGATCGCCCTCCCCCGGGAGCGAGCGTGCGGCGCGGAGCGGGGCCGCGCCTGGGGGGGGGGGGGGGTCGCGCGCCTGAGGTCCCGGGGCGGCGGCGGCGTGAGAGAGTGTGCACGTGGCCTAGCTCCCTGACTTATATCTGGCAGCGAGCGAGCGAGCGAGCGCACTGCTGACCCTGGACACTCGTCGAGCGCTGCAACGCTACAGCCCGCTGCACGCCTGTGTCTCGCTTCTTTGCTGCAGGTGACACGTTTTACTTTAAAAATATATATATAATGTATGGAAATGCTGCGCATAAAGGCGATCGGGTGGCTTTATTCTTGTTTACAAATAGAGCATTTTTTCCAAATAGCTCTAGATTACTTGGTGCGGGAAGTGTGACTTTGGTTAGTGCCGAGCCCTCCAGAGACAAGAGTGTATGTTTATGTTTAGCTCTAATACGTCTGGCACTGCTGTCCAAAAGCGAGCGGTGTGACAGTGGGTCATTACAGTCAGTACTATACTGGGGTTAGGGTGACGACGAATGCATTTCAAGCCAGTTTAGTTCACTCTTATCACACAGCTAACTCGTCGCATAATAAAAGTTCGCGATTTTCACAAATGGCCATCGGGCTGCAACTGAAACCTTGGATGTAGCGAGCTCGTGTTCAGTGCATCCAAAGGAATTAATTAGATTTTTTTTTGTATTGCCCAAGGGCGACGCGACATGTTCGTCCCAGATTTCACATTCAAGTGTGTTCATGTGTTGTTTAAAAAAAAGTTTCCGGCTCTTTTCTCCTACCTTGTTGTTCCCCTCGAATACTAATTTGTGATTGGCAGATGTGGGTGGGTGGGTGGGTGGTAGAGGAATACTTTTTTCTGAGTCTGCACTTGCTCAGAAAACTAAGCAAGGGCCCATAGGAAGTACTCATTCCTATCATTTTCTTCCGGAGTATACTGTAAGTAACAGCATCGATCTTTTATCAGAATAAGGACTGGCGGGGGGAGAGAAAAAAGGAGACAATTGGGATTGTGCAATCACATCATGCACACTCTTGGCCAATTTCAAGTGATTCTGTTCTAATGTTGAGGTGAGCAGCTGATGGAATATGCCAGCCCACTGGCTATTTATCCCAACAGTGGGGCTTTAAAGCCCCAGCTTCATGTTGGCAAACAGACGTTTTAGTGCACCCATTTTATTTAATCAGTATGCCCGTCTCAAGTTTAGAATGGACAGGAGGAGGAATTTCTTTAGCCAGGGAGGGTGGTGAATCTGTGGAATTTATTGCTACAGATGGCTATGGAGCCCTGATCGGGTAGACAGGATGATTTGTACTGGGTCAAAGGTTATGGGGCGAAGACAGGAGAATGAGTTGAGGGGAGAAAATAGATCAGCCATGATCAAATGGTGGAGCTGGCTTGATGGGCCGAATGGCCTAATTCCGCTCCTATGCCTTATAGTCATTAGCTGTGGCGGCAATTTGGGGGAACCCTTCACAGTGCTTTGCCTCTTCAGTTCCATAGATATGTTAAAAAAAAACATGACAAGATCTCAAATTCCATTACATCATTCAATGATACGTTATTGTCACATGTACCTAGGTACAGTGAAATGCCATAACCAGAATGTTTAATAAGCACAGGAAAAGTGATAAGCTAACAAAACATAACTGCCTATAAATAGTGCAGTACAAGGATCATACAGTAACAGATTTGGGAGCCAGTGTTTTCTATGAAGTAAGTTACATATTATAAATAATGTAACTTGCATTATACAGTCATTGTTATTCACATTACTTTTCCAAGTATCAATTCTGCTGTGTATTCTCTGTATTTGTTCAGTTTAGTTTGTTCAGTTGTCCTTTCAAATAGTATCTTTGCTGAAACAGGGTGTTTGTTAAGCATGGAAATGTAGTTGTAATTTCTGCAGTGTTTACAAACGTGTTAACTGTTTCATGTGTGCTGCCTGTAAGACCGCCAGTGAGGTTGTGCTTTGAGCTTAAGCATAAAATAATTAATACAACTTTATTTCAATGTTATTGAATACAGTTTATTTTCTTAAAAGTATTCCCAACTTCAAAACATGGAATGTTGTTGATCTTTGGTAATGTCAGCGTGGTTCGAGTGAGAAAGTTAAAACACTGCAATTCTGGAAATCGGAAAAAAACGGAAATGCTGAAAACATTCAGCAGATCAAGCAGCAGCTATGAAAAGAATGAGTTAATGTTTCAGGTTGAAGATGCCTGACGAGTATTTGATCTGAAACATTAACTGTTTCGCTTTCCACCGATGGGTTCTGACTTGCTGACTGTATTCAGCATGTTCTAGTTTAGAGAGTATGATTTCTTCATACATAGTTCATCGAACATGGAACAGTACAATACAGGAACATGTCCCTTGGCCCACAATGTCTTTGTCGAACATGATGCCAAGTTAAACTCCTCTGATTGCATGTCAACCAAATCCCTGCATATCCATGCACCTATCAAAAAGCCTTTTAAATACTACTTTTAAGTATCTGTTTCCACCACTATCCCTGACACAGCATTTCAGGCACCAATCACTATTTGTTATGTTTTGTTTTAAATGCTTCACTCATCTCCTTTAAACCCCCCCTCTGACCTTGAAGTTATGCCCTTCAGTACCTGACATTTCTACCTTTTAGGGGCTGGGGGAAGAAGGGTTTATAACTATCCTATCTATGCCTCTCATAGTTTTATATACTTTTATCAGGTCTCCCCTCAACCTCTGACGCTCCAAAGAAAACAAAACCATTTTGTCCAAACTCTCCTTGCAGCAAATACCCTCTAATCCAGACAGTATTCTGGTAAACACCTTCAGCACACTCACTAAAGTCCTCAATCATCTCTGCAATGGGGTGACCAGAATTGCACAAAAGCTGCTCTTCATAGGAGAAGCATATCCACTGAAATACATCTGGTTCGCGTATCTCCTGGAACAGACTCATCACACTCATCATTACACATTAGCAATGTTTGTGACCAGTATGGATGGAGTGCAGTTGTTAAAATGCGTACTTGCATTAAATGGTGTAGCAATAGTGTTCTCTAGTATTTTTTGTAAAGTGTCTGGCACAGAAAATGGCCACTTATCTCAATCTGTCAATACTGGTGTTTAACAGTCCACTCAAGGTGTCTCATTTGTTTACTGATCATTCTTTTTACCAATTTAGTAGGCGTCAATGATTTTCCATCTTCCAGTCTTTTCCTTTCTCCACAAAATTTGGAATGAGAATTTGCTCAATTGGCTGTTATGAAAATGAGATTCCAACTGGGGCATCAATCTTTAAGTCCAATCCTCGGCATGCATTCAAGCATGAACACTTTCTGACCAAGCTTGCTCTATGGCACCATTTCCTCTTTGCCCAAATAAAAGTGTTAATGTCAGCACAATCAACTTCATTCTTAAAACACTTCAAAGAATGTGGAAATTCAGGCACCTCTCTAAGTCTACACGGTGGTGCTGCAGGTAGTGCAGCTGCC
>CM075977.1:306426738-306460842 GCA_038087875.1 Malacoraja senta | reverse complement strand
AGGGTGGGTTAGTACGGGATGAATGCGTGGATTAGTACAGGATGGATGGGGGATCAGTACAGGATGGATGGAGGAAAAGTGCAGGATGGATGGGAAAGGGGTAACCAGTGGAGGATGGATGGGGGGTGGCAGGAGAATCAATGCGAGGTGGATAGGGTGATCAGCGCAGGATGAATAGATGGGGGGGGGGGGTTGATGGGGAGGGGAGCACAGGGGATGTCAGTGAGGACTGAATAGAGGGCGGAATGGGGATCAGTGCGGGATGGAGTGGAGGGGTCCCAGGATAAGGGGTGGTGGAGGGGGCGTACAAGAGAGAGGGAGAGAGAGAGAGAGAGAGAGAGAGAGAGAGGGGGGGAGCGAGGTGGGGAGGAAGGAAGGTCAGCGCTCCTCGGACAACATCGTCCCGCTGCCTTGGCCATTGGGAACTCCTCTCCACCGCCTCCCTCCTCCGCCAGCCAACAGCAAGGTGCGGGGCCGGGCAGTGTAGCTTTGAGATCCTATAGCTATAGGATCTTTGTTGCAGCTGCTTCAGAAGGGTCGGAGCGAATGAAGGGCTTCGCACAGCGGCAGCAGCGGCCGCGACAGCGGCTCCATCTCCTCCTCCCTTATAGCGGCCGCTGCTTGTTTCAAAACAAACTCTCCCACACGCCGAGGCCTCCCCCTCCCTCCCTCCTCCCGGCCTCGGCGTGCGGGAGGGTTTGTTTTGAAACAAGCAACGGCCGCTATCAGGGAGGAGGAGGAGATGGAGCCGCTATCGCGGCCGCTGCTGCCGCTGTGCGAAGTCCGTCATTCGCTCCGACCCTTCGTCACCCCGCAACTAGTATATTTGCCCCGCAACACAGCCGTCACCGACACAACACGTCGCGTTCCTTTTCTCCAGAGATGCTGCCTGACCAGCGGAGTTACTCCAGTTTTTTGTGTCTATCTTCGGTACAAACCAGTATCTGGTTGCCAAGCTGGGCAAAATGACTCGGTGTTTAGGTTGCCCGGCGGCGCTTTGAGTGGTCAGGGGCACCCGGGCAACCGCTAATTTCGAGCCCTGAAACGGCCTTTTCCTTCATCACTGTAAATGCTTTTACCTTCTCCTTGATGGTTATCTCTCCACCCACTCAACTGCTTGGCACAAATATTTCCACGTTAGTCTAATATAAACATAAATGTAGCTGTCATTCCACGGTCCTATCTGAGCACAGCCTAGGAACCAATTCTTCTTGTTCTGCCTGACTACTATCACACTTGGGGCTACATTTACTCTACAAGCTGTGTCAAGAAGCACCCATCAACATTTATTGTATAAACAGACGTTTATTGTACTTTTTGTCCATGATATCAGTTGCTCACGAGTGGCAATAGCTATTTAATACAAAGTGGCCATACATTTAGCCTGGGGTTTCAGAGAAATCTCAGAACGACTTCTTGCCCAAGTTCTGCACAGTGCCATGCCATTGGGTATCGAAATGTGACATGTGTAAGGAAGAGTTTGTACTATCATTTATGTTTTGTGATATTGTTACACGTATAGATATTAGAATACGGGACATGCCCAGGCTTGCACTTTACAATGCATATATTGGTAGAACAAAAACCTTCTTAATCTGTGTGGCATAGCAAGGCTGACATATTAAGAAAATGCAGGTGTATTCTTTTTGGTTACAAGCCTTTAAGAAAAGAACATTGTAAAGGCATTTGTTAAGAGGAAATCTATAAAGCAGGAATTATACAAATGCAAGTTATATTATTGTAATTAGAAAGCACAAATATGTGTCAAACAGCACGGGCAGCCCAACTTGTCCATGCCAACCAAGATGCCCCATCTAGCCCTGTTGTCAGTTTCCCATTTAAAAATACAACACTGGCTAGTTCTATTTGCCAGATTTTTTCTTATTCATTTACCCTCCTTATGTCCTCTTCACAACTACCTGTCATTGTGTCATCAATATATTGAGCAACCATACACTTCATATCTTCTTCCAAGTCATTTGTGTATATTGTATATACAAAAAAAAACGAAGGACACAGTACTGATCCGAGCGTCACAGTACTTTTATATCATGCCAACAAGAAAATCTGGCAAATGTGGGAAAATAAGAAAGGATCAAATTCCCTAGCAAAACACCAAAGAAGTATATTATTTAAGTAGTGAGGGTTTGGATAGTTCTGAGGCATGGCAGGATCTGAATATTTCGCTACTTGCGTCACAGAAGCCTTCATGTGTTTCATACCACTAGAAATTAACTGCTTTGCTCCACAGTTGAGGAGCAACTCCATAGAATTGTGATTTTCTTCTTTTATTGCCAATAGGAGACTGCAAATAAACTAGGCTATAACAATATTGCAGGGTTGGTTTAGACTGGCTGAAACCAGTTTTTAAGAAACTGAAGGAACTCCCATATAGGGGGGCGTAGCAATGAGTTAGTAAATGCCACAGTGTTAAAACAATCTGAAAATTCACTATTTTAAATATTGATAGGGAATCAACAGAAAGAAAGGAGGTAGCATTTGGGGAGAACAGGAAATACAACTAGTAATTGCATGCTTTACCTTTGCTTTCGTATTTAGTTTCATTTTTTAGTTTAGAGATACAGTGCGGAAACAGGCCCTTCGGCCCACTGGGTCTGCACCGACCAGCGATCCCTGCATATTAACACTATCCTAAACCCACAAGGGACAATTTTTACATTTACCAAGCCAATTAACCTACATACCTGTACATCTTTGGAGTGTGGGAGAAAACTGGAGCTCCCGCAGGCCACTGGGAGAACATACAGACAGTACCCATGTACAGGATCAAACCTGGGTCTCTGGCACTGTAACGCAGTAACTCTACCGTTGCGCCACCGTGTCACCCTGAATAAAAGATTTTGAATGCCACCACTAGACTCAAAGTTTCATTAAAAATTCAATGATCTAACAATAGTACAGCTTTTTAAAATGTTTTCACAAGACCAACTTTGCTGGTTTATTGGAAACATTCAGCAAGTAATTGAACTGCTGTCATTTTCAAGATTTTTTTGTTTTTATTTCATATTTCCATTGTTTACAGGTAAAAAAAAATTTGTTATGCTCCACATCTTGCAGTCGTGTTTGGAAAGTTTTAAATGTATTTGTAAACCACTGGCATGCAGCTTCCACGCGTATATAATTACATCTGTG
The DNA here is from genome assembly GCA_038087875.1 of Malacoraja senta. NCBI lineage: Eukaryota > Metazoa > Chordata > Chondrichthyes > Rajiformes > Rajidae > Malacoraja > Malacoraja senta. The sequence continues at coordinate 306,457,689 of CM075977.1, read as the reverse complement.
TTGTAATTTGTCAATAATTGGAAAGATTAAAATTCTGTCCATTATCTGCAAAAAAACAACATCTAAGCTGCTTCCCTTTGATGTGTTCCTATTTAATAATATGACTGCCTTTAAAGCTCAGTCCGCAAACTGTCTAAAGTAGCTTCAGGCAAATAGATAGAGTTTTAATAGACACATTGAAGGATATGTGCATGAGTATTGCACACATTAATTTTTAGCCATCATCTTGGGAATTGTATTGCAGATCTTAATGTCCATGCATGTCCAACTTGCCATATCGGAGGTTCTGTAGGCTATATGAAAACTATGTTGTATAGCCAAATTTATCTGCTCTAATCTTCACTTCTGTGCTTGGGGGAAAAAAATATTAGCAATGCTTTGAATTTGGTTGCAGTATGGCAATGGGATAGAGTAGAGGTTATTTGTAATTGAGAATTTTGTTGTTTTTTAAGGGATGTGGGATTTGCAGTAAAGCCAGCATTTAATTGCCCATCCCACAATATACCCACAATGCTATTCGGGAGGGAGTTCCTGGATTTTGATCAGCAATGAAGGAGTGACCTTCAAGTAAAGACGGTGTGTGGATGAAGAGGTTGACAGTATTTATGACATGCCGATTTTAATGTTTCCATCAATTATTCTGATCTACCTCACTGGATTTACTGTAAATGTTTTTCACTTCGCAGCTACCACTGACTGTAGATCAAAAGCCAAGGCATGTGGGCACCAAGTGTCACTACCTGCTGAGGTTCTACCTGTCCCCGGTGTTGCAAAGAATGGGCCTGGCACAGATGCCACGCGATGTGCCAGTCAGCTGGACATTGCTGCACCATCTGTCATTTGTGGAAAGGTTCTTCCGGGCCAACACCTTTGACCACAAGTCCATCGGGCAGTGGTCAGCACGGAATGTCCTGCAGGCACTGCAGGGAAATGACTCCATGGATCCAGTGGTGTGGTTCCCAGAGCAGATTGCACAGCTTGTCTGGCGAAATGCCTCATCACCAGAACTCACCAACAAGCACCAAGACCTGGCTTGGCTGGTGGTGAGGGGAGCCCTCCCAGTCAGATCCTTCCTGCACCGTTGGAACCTCACTACCAGCGCACGCTGCCTTTGGGACGGCTGCAATGGAGAGGAGACGGTTGCCCACCTCTTTGCAGAGTGTGGATTTGTAAATAAAGTCTGGAGAGGTTTGCAAAGATCCCTGTCATGATTTATTCCGAACAGCCCCGTCACAGAGGACTCTGTGATTTACGGACTGTTCCCAGGGACACATTCAGAGACTGACATCGAGTGCTGCTGGAAAGTCATCAACCCGTTGAAAGACGCTCTTTGGTCTGTCCGAGCTTTGTTGACCACCCAGCGGAGCGGGATGTCCGTCGGGGTATGTTGCCGACTGACCTGCTGCAGACTGCACGAGTACGTGCTGAGGGACACATTGAAGCTTGGTGCAGCCAACGCCAATGCTCGGTGGGGGAGGACCACAGTCTAAGGTCCTTCCGCTGCTGAACATGGGTGGCAGGTTGTGGTGGAGACGGCCCTCAAAATAAGGGAATTAATTCCATGCCAGTGGGCCACATGAGTGGCAAGGGTGGGGGATAAATTTGTGAAATTTGAGCAATGTGTGTAAACAGTATTGAATGTTTGTACAGCCTCCAAAAATGTCAGATGGATTTTTTGCATGGTTCATGTATTGCATATATTTGTTACCTGAATAAAGTCTATTTTGAAATTGAAATTTAAAAAAAAAATGTGGACTATCTCACTGCCTAGTTTATGCAGTTGGGTACTGTTGCTGAGTGGCTGGGTGCCACTAGCTGCAACAAATCATTGTACCGGGTCCTGCCTTGTTGTGCCTTTTTCTCCACTGCCCATTTCTCGTAGATGCCCATTCCAGATGAAAACAGGTGACATTTTTGTTCATATACACTTGGTTTGCTGGTCGTGTCTCTTCCACACTGAAGAATCTTCACAAAATTGGTGATTTCTTTGGAGAGCACTGTACTTCAGTCCTACAAATGACAACCTGATGGTTTCTATGGTGCGAAGGAATAGGTGACGTTTCAGGTCGAGCCCCTTCTTCCGACTGATGTCGGGGGGGGACGGGAAAAAGAAAGGAAGAGGCGGAGACAGTAGGCTGTGGGAGAGCTGGGAAGAGGAGGGGAAGGAGGGAGAAAGCAAGGACTACCAGAATTTAGAGAAGTCAATGTTCATACCGCTGGGGTGTAAATTACCCAAGCCAAATATGAGGTGCTGCTCCTCCAATTTGCGGTGGGACTCACTCTGGCCAGGGAGGAGGCCCAGGACAGAAAGGTCGGATTCGGAGTGGGAGTTGAAGTGCTGAGCCACTGGGAGATCAGGTTGGTTATTGCAAACTGAGCGGAGGTGTTGGGCGAAGCGATCGCCAAACCGGTCTCACCGATGTAGAGCAGTTGACACCTGTAACAGCTGGTGCAATAGATGAGGTTGGAGGAGGTGCAGGTGAACCTCTGCCTCACCTGGAAAGACTGGTTGGGTCCTTGGATGGAATCGAGGGGAGAGGTAAAGCGACAAGTGTAGCATTTCCTGCAGTTGCAAGGGAAGTGCCAGGGTGGGAAGGGACAAATTGACCAGGGAGCTATGGAGGGAACAGTCTCTGCGGGAAGCAGAAAGGGTAGGAGATGGGTAGAAGTGGCCAGTGTTGGGATCCCGTTGGAGGTGGTGAAAATGTTGGAGGATTATGTGTTGTATGCGATGGCTGATAGGGTGGAAGGTGATGACAAGGGGGACTCTGCCCTTGTTACGAGTTGGGGAATGGCGAGTGAGAGCGGAGCTACGGGAATACCCGAAACGTCGCCTATTCCTTCGCTCCATAGATGCTGCCTCACCCGCTGAGTTTCTCCAGCATTTTTGTCTACCTTCGATTTTTCCAGCATCTGCAGTTCTTTCTTAAACCTGATGGTTTCTTGTCATTATAAACTGTTCAACTACCATGTTAAGTTCTCTATCCTTAACCTCCTGAACCAAGCTGAAAGAGTAGAATTTTAGTAAATGTTTTGCAGCTGACTGGACCTAACAAAGACTATGAATTGTTCCTTTATGCTCTTTGCTGGTAATCATTTCTGTTTTTGTCATTTTATCTTTGGATGATCTTTTTTTTTGCCCATTTTCAAGTAAACCATCAGACGCTTTGTAATTTACCTCCTCCTGTCATCTGTCCTTTGGACATGTTCTGTTCCTGCTGCTCGCTCCCCACACTTCTGTCACGTTTTACTTCACTTCTGCGGCAACCTTCTCCTCTGGTGGAGAGAGCACAGCTGCAGCAAACTTCTTCAACTTCTGATTTGGCAGTGAGTACAGCAATGATGTGACAGCAGTGAGCTTTTCATCCAACACTTGAAGGGAGCCACAACACCCTGGATTATAACACTGTGTAAAGAATGTCATAACGGTGTGATTTTGCATATTTTTAGCAGATCCAGTTGAAGTATGTAGAGTAGCAAAAGGTGGTAAGCAGTAATATCTTGGAATCCATTGTTTTTTCCAGTCTGATGAAAGACCAAATGTCTTCTGCCCATTTCCTTCCACAGATGATGCCTGACCCACTGAGCTCCTCCAGCAGTTTAATTTATTGACACACATGACAAACCATTAATAGAGCTGTGAGATGAACCCTGCTGGGCACCTCAGAGCATGTAATCCACTTATGTAGGCTCATTGCTCTCAAATTAATTGTTTATCCCACTAACTCTGACCTGTCACTCTGTGGCAATGTGGGCCCCCCTCGTATAAGATGTGATCTCCTTTTTTTCACTACCCTGCCTCCATGCTCCTTGTAACTTGATATCAACATGTTTCTCTCTCCCTAACTTCTGAAAAAATGTCCATAACCTTTAATATTAACCCTGTTACTTTTTCCACACATTCTGCTTGATATGCTGAAAGCACATTTTCTAATTGTGTTATCCCCAGCATTTTCCACAGCATTGGATAATTGTGTTATCCACTAGATTTTCCACAGCATTGGACTTGCATTTGTGTCAACACCTGCATGTTGCATTTACTGATGGAATTGAGTCTTCACCGGTTTCTATCAGTGCCAATATACAAATTTTGTTTGAACCTGTTCATTCATGTGGCTTGTGGGGGAACAAATGTATTTACCTACTAGACTAAGTGGGATCCGTTGGGTCCCAGCATCACACGGGAGGGCTGGTCCCCCAACACAATATTCCACCTCTCCACCAATTCCAATATTGGGGGCCATTTGAGGGGGGGGGGCTTTCTGGAGTGCTAGTATGGGTGTTGTGGGCTGAAGGGACTGGTTTCCAGAGGGCTAGTATGGACATTGTGGGCCGAATGGATTCTTGGGATGGCGGCTCAGTTACTCAAGCTTGTTGTGCTGGCAGCTCACTCACTCACGGCTGGTGGGCTGGCAGTTGACTCACGGCTATTCCTTGAAATTCCATTTCAAGCAGGGTGCAAGGGCACCAAATTCAAGTGCAGTTTCATACCATTTCAAGCAGGGTGCAAGGCCACTAAAGACAGCGAGTCGTGACCTCTCCCTCCTCCATCTTACAGAGACTGAGCCACGCCCACACTTCTGGGTTTTATAGTCCCTCCCCTCTCTCACCAGAAGGGGCGTGTCCTTCATGGCGTGATTGACAGGAGAGAGAATCTGAACATTTTTTAAACACTAATAACTCTTTTATTTTTCATCGATGGGAAAAATCCTCGGCACCTGATGAGCGGAAGGGAACTCTGAGTAAGATGGCCAAAAATCACAGCCATACGTGGTAGCGTTTTTTCTAAAATCAATATAAAACGCAAACAGGAAGTGGTCAAGATTAGACTTTTAATTATATCGAGGGCAAGGCAACTTTAATTAGGCAAGGCAACTTTAATTAGGCAAGGCAACTTTAATTAGGCAAGGCAACTTTAATTAGGCAAGGCAACTTTAATTAGGCAAGGCAACTTTAATTAGGCAAGGCAACTTTAATTATGCATGGCAACTTTAATTAGGCAAGGCAGCTTTACCATTTCCAAACCAAAGGCAAGGCAGCTTTAGCATTTCCAAACCAAAGGCAAGGCAGCTTTAGCATTTCCAAACCAAAGGCAAGGCAGCTTTAGAATTTCCAAACCAAAGGCAACGCCGCTTTAGCATTTCCAAACCAAAGGCAACGCAGCTTTCGCATTTCCAAACTATATTTTCAAACCACATTAAGGGCACTGCAGGTCAGCAAAACCACTCCAAGTTTAGTTGACATGTGTTCAGTGTTATTCACAGCTCAGACTGAGAGATGTGACCCTCTCCTCCCCCATCTTGCAGCGACTGACTGAGGCACTCAACACTTCCGGGTTTTATCGTCCCTCCGGAAGGGGCATGGCCTTCAGGAGAGAGAATCTCAACATTTTTTAAACACTAATAACTCTTTTATTTTTCATCGATGGGAAAAATCCTCTTGTCCTGCGCAGCGGAGGGGGACTGAGTAAGATGGCCAAAAATCACAGCCGTAAGTGGCAGCGTTTTTTCTAAAAATCAATATACAGAACAACAGGAAGTGGTCAAGATCAGACTTTTAGTAATATAGATATGTAGAGGGCAGGGCAATTATTTTTTTACTAGGTTTAAAAAAAATGCTTGCTTCATCGTCTTAGAGCACACCTCTCTGAAAGTGTTTTCTTTTGAATGTTGGGGTTGAGGGCGACCTGATAGAAGTAGATAAAATTATGAGAGATATATATTTAGGGAAGACAGTCAGAACCTTTTTCCCCAGAGTGGAAATAAGAAAGACTCGAGGCATAGTATTAAGTTTAAAGGAGATGTGCAATGGATACCAAATTTAAAAAAACATGTAGTTGACAGTGAAAATCCTGCTGTATCCGCACTATAGCTCTGGCAACATTCCGTTGAAAGACCAAGAAAGTAATCAGCTGAAACGACATATACAGAATTTGCATGTCTTCACGCATTGTGCTCCAGTGTGACAGTAGAACATGTATGCCTATCTGCGGATCAAGGTCAGACCCGCACAGATAACATTTATTTTGAATCATAAGGTTTGACAAAGACATGAGGATGATATGTTAAGAAATTTCTACCAAACCCTCACATGTTCAAGAAATACACAACGGGCATGCATCCCAGTAGAAAGGACCCGATTTTTGTCTTGGATTTCTAATTCCACAAGACTGGACTCAGCTGTATTTAGTGGGTTTATTGTACGCAGGGTAGTGGGTGCCTATCAGGGGTCGTGTTGGAGGCAGATATGATAATGGCATTTGAGGCTTTTAAATAGTACATGGATATGCAGGAAATGGAGGGATATGAGCATGTGCAGGATGAGATTAGTTTAGTTTGGAATCGTGTTTGGTGGAGACATTGTGGGTGATGGGTCTGCTTTGGTGCTGTACAATTCTGTGTTCTATCCAAGTAGAAACATAGACATAGAAACATAGAAATTAGGTGCAGGAGTAGGCCATTCGGCCCTTCGAGCCTGCACCGCCATTCAATATGATCATGGCTGATCATCCAACTCAGTATCCCGTACCTGCCTTCTCTCCATACCCTCTGATCCCTTTAGCCACAAGGGCCACATCTAGCTCCCTCTTAAATATAGCCAATGAACTGGCCTCGACTACCCTCTGTGGCAGAGAGTTCCAGAGATTCACCACTCTCTGTGTGAAAAAAGTTCTTCTCATCTCGGTTTTAAAGGATTTCCCCCTTATCCTTAAGCTGTGACCCCTTGTCCTGGACTTCCCCAACATCGGGAGCAATCTTCCTGCATCTAGCCTGTCCAACCCCTTAAGAATTTTGTAAGTTTCTATAAGATCCCCTCTCAATCTCCTAAATTCTAGAGAGTATAAACCAAGTCTATCCAGTCTTTCTTCATAAGACAGTCCTGACATCCCAGGAATCAGTCTGGTGAACCTTCTCTGCACTCCCTCTATGGCAATAATGTCCTTCCTCAGATTTGGAGACCAAAACTGTACGCAATACTCCAGGTGTGGTCTCACCAAGACCCTGTACAACTGCAGTAGAACCTCCCTGCTCCTATACTCAAATCCTTTTGCTATGAAAGCTAACATACCATTCGCTTTCTTCACTGCCTGCTGCACCTGCATGCCTACTTTCAATGACTGGTGTACCATGACACCCAGGTCTCGCTGCATCTCCCCTTTTCCTAGTCGGCCACCATTTAGAAAATAGTCTGCTTTCCTGTTTTTGCCACCAAAATGGATAACCTCACATTTATCCACATTATACTGCATCTGCCAAACATTTGCCCACTCACCCAGCCTATCCAAGTCACCTTGCAGTCTCCTAGCATCCTCCTCACAGCTAACACTGCCCCCCAGCTTAGTGTCATCCGCAAACTTGGAGATATTGCCTTCAATTCCCTCATCCAGGTCATTAATATATATTGTAAATAGCTGGGGTCCCAGCACTGAGCCTTGCGGTACCCCACTAGTCACTGCCTGCCATTGTGAAAAGGACCCGTTTACTCCTACTCTTTGCTTCCTGTTTGCCAGCCAGTTCTCTATCCACATCAATACTGAACCCCCAATGCCATGTGCTTTAAGTTTGTATACTAATCTCTTATGTGGGACCTTGTCGAAAGCCTTCTGGAAGTCCAGATACACCACATCCACTGGTTCTCCCCTATCCACGCTACTAGTTACATCCTCGAAAAATTCTATAAGATTCGTCAGACATGATTTACCTTTCGTAAATCCATGCTGACTTTGTCCAATGATTTCACCACTTTCCAAATGTGCTGCTATCCCATCTTTAATAACTGACTCTAGCAGTTTCCCAACTACCGATGTTAGACTAACTGGTCTGTAATTCCCCGTTTTCTCTCTCCCTCCCTTCTTAAAAAGTGGGGTTACGTTTGCTACCCGCCAATCCTCAGGAACTACTCCAGAATCTAAAGAATTTTGAAAGATTATTACTAATGCATCCACTATTTCTGGAGCTACTTCCTTAAGTACTCTGGGATGCAGCCTATCTGGCCCTGGTGATTTATCGGCCTTTAATCCATTCAATTTACCCAAAACCACTTCCCGACTAACCTGGATTTCACTCAATTCCTCCAACTCCTTTGACCCGCGGTCCCCTGCTATTTCCGGCAGATTATTTTTGTCTTCCTTAGTGAAGACGGAACCAAAGTAGTTATTCAATTGGTCCGCCATATCCTTGTTCCCCATGATCAACTCACCTGTTTCTGACTGCAAGGGACCTACATTTGTTTTAACTAATCTCTTTCTTTTTACATATTTATAAAAACTTTTGCAGTCAGTTTTTATGTTCCCTGCCAGTTTTCTTTCATAATCTATTTTTCCTTTCCTAATTAAGCCCTTTGTCCTCCTCTGCTGGTCTCTGAATTTCTCCCAGTCCTCTGGTATGCTGCTTTTTCTGGCTAATTTGTACGCATCATCTTTCGCTTTGATACCATCCCTGATTTCCCTTGTTATCCACGGATGCACTACCTTCCCTGATTTATTCTTTTGCCAAACTGGGATGAACAATTTTTGTAGAACTGTGCAACACTTTTTATTTTCTCTCTTCGGTCTCAGAGGATGTTCTTAGTTCAAAATAAGCATTTAACTCTAATTCTGGCCTTTTGCGATGTGTGAATAGTTCAATTTCTCACACCATCTACTCCAAGGCATAGTAAAGGGCCTGTCCCACTTGCGTGTGCTTGGCACGCAAATTATGTGACCTCGTGGTCGCGTTGAGGCGTACGGGCATCGTATGGCCACGCGGGGCCGGTGCCACTTAGAAGCGCGGAGGGATATGTAGTTGTGCGCGACATCGCGCGGGGCTCTGAAATTTTTGCAGTGAATGAAATATTCGCGCGCCAACGGTCTGTCGCGGAACTGACGGCCAAAGTGGGACAGGCCCAAGACCCTGGCGCGATGCAACGTCTCACCTTCAACAGCAGCAGAAGCAGGCAAATGATCGCAGAACTCGGCCTGGGGCTCACGGCCGTTGCGGTCCGGATCCGCCCCCACTTCTACTCCCAGAGCGGGGCCAAGAAAATTGAAGATAGACACAAAATGCAGGAGTAACTCAGCGGGACCGGCAGCATCTCTGGAGAGAAGCAATGGGTGACTTTTCGGGTCAAGACCCTTTTCAGACTGAAGAAGTGTCTCGACCCGAAACATCACCCATTGCTTCTCTCCAGAGATGCTGCCGGTCCCGCTGAGTTACTCCTGCTTTGTGTCCATCTCCAAATGACGTCACGCGCTCCAGACGGCTGTGCATACGCATGTAATCGCGCCCGACCTTCGCGGGACCATCGCGGCTCAACGTGACCACGAGGTCGTGTAATTTGCGTGCCAAGGACACATAACTGGGACAGGCCCTTAAGAAAACTTGATTAAAATTGTAACACTGCCCTCTGATGGGGTTTGTAGAATGTGCACAGAAAAGTATCAATCATCAGTGTCATTGGGACTCCGCACAAGTGAATTGAACGTGAAGTCCAGAAAATACCATTGTTTTTGGTATTTGTTGACAGTTTTCTTAAAATTGAAGTGATCAGCCCACAATTACATTCACAAATATGTGTCAGGCTACATCGTTGAACACATTTAAAGATCACACAGGACTTTGTTCTTATCATTGCAATCCATTGCAAGTATGTTGGACACCGCACATCTTGAGGAAATGCGATTCCTCCTAATAGATAAATTTGACCAATTCACAACGAGTTGGTCTCCATTTGTCGTCTTTTTGGAATCATATGGTGCAACACAATTGTAAAAGCTAACTCGTGACTGGGCGAGGGATGGTCAAGATTATAAATAAGATCTCCTTACTTCTTTTTTCTTTTTCTTCCCTTTTCTTTTATTCTCTTTTTCCTATTTTCTATTCTTTAACTTTCTTCTTTCACTCTCTATTTTTCTTTTCCACACACTATATATCTCACATTTTTCTATTTTTCATTATCTAACATCTTTTTCTTTTTCTTCTTTATTATAAAAAAAATTTAAATAAGAAGCTGTACATAAAATGTATTATGAAAATATGATTGTATACAATTGTACTTCTAATAAAATTAAAATATTTTTAAAAAATCAAAAAAAATCATTGCAATCCACTACAAGCCATTCTAAATGTAATAGCCTTTTGGAAGGTACTTAACAAGGGTATCATTCTGAGAATGCAGACAGTCGCCAGGACTGTGGCCTCAAAAGCAGCTGAGTCCCGTCTTGTAGAATTAGAAATCCAAGACAAAATTGGGTCCTTTCTACTGGGATGCATGCCCATTGTGTATGTCTTGAAAATGTGAGGGTTTGGTAGAAATTTCTTAACATATCATCCTCATGTCTTTGTCAAAGCTAATAATTCAAAATAAATGTTATCTGTGCAGGTCTGTACTTGGTCCGCAGATAGGCATACATGCTCTACTGTCACACTGGAGCACAATGCGTGAAGACATGCACATTCTATATATGTCATTTTATCTCTGATTATTTTCTTGGCCTTTCAACGGAATGTTGCCAGAGCGATAGTGCAGATACAGCAGGATTTTCACTGTCAACTACATGTTTTTTAATTTGGTATCCATTGTATGTGAATGTGCCACAGTACATGTTAGATTCCAAGGACAGTCTTAAACTAGCTATATAACTTTATAATGTTGAAATACAACTGGGTTGAATTTTATGCTGCTTTCTCTTTCTTTGCTTGGTGCTTTTTCCAATGCTAATTGTCCTTTATATTAGTTTTATGACAAAACAAACATAATTCAGGAGTTGCGAATGATCTTCCTTTCTGTATCGCCTCAATATGAATGATTTTCCACACTCCTTCAAACCCATCTTACATTTTCCCTTCTTATCTCTGACCCATGTTCCAACCATTTGCCTATCAACCCTCTCACACCCAACCCCCCCAATGCACTTTGGGTTGCATTCAATTACCTGCCACACTATATCCTGCCTCTCCCTTTTTACAGCTTTCTTCCTCCCCCCCTCCCCCCCCAATCTGCCCAAAGATGGTCTCAACCCAAAACGTCACCTATCGCCGAACACCTCCGGTCGGTCCACAATAACCAACCTGAACTCCCGGTGGCTCAGCACTTCAACTCCCCCTCCCATTCCGTATCTGACCTCTCTGTCCTGGGTCTCCTCCATGGCCACAGCGAGCAACACCGTAAATTGGAGGAAATGCACCTCATATTCCGCTTGGGCAGTCTACATCCTGGTGGCCTGAACGTTGAATTCTCACAATTCTGCTAGCCCTGGCTGTCCCCTCCCCTTCATCAGCCATCTGGTTGTCTCCTCCCCTCCCCCAGCCCTCGGGCTCCTCCTCCGCCTTTTCCTTTTTTCCTTTCTTCTCCCCACCCCCTATCAGTCTGAAGAAGGGTTTCGGCCCGAAACGTTACCTATTTCCTTCGCTCCATAGATGCTGCTGCACCCGCTGAGTTTCTCCAGCATTTTTGTGTACCGTCACCTATCCATGTTCTCCAGGGATGCTGCCTGACCTGCTGAATTACTCCAGCACTTTGTGTCCTTTTGCTACCTAACTATTCCATTGTTTATATGTAGACTCTTGATGGCATATTTTTAGAACTGTCTTATCACCAATTGCTCAGATCTCTAATATTTAATTGACTAAACAAAACAAAGTTATCTCTGTCTTGTATAAGCAGCTGCAATCTAACTCCATTACAACAAACTAGAAAAGGACACAATGTGCTAGTCCATACAGGGAAGGTTTTTTTTTGACAGCCAGGTGGTTAGAACAAAGGCTAGAGCTATCAAACCATAAATTTGTTTAGAATTAGCAAGAAAACGTGAAGTGCAAATTAGCAGATTGCACATTGATGCTCAGAGCAATTGTTTAAATTTTTAATATTAGATCTCTTGTTTTACCTGCAGCATTTTTGCATGCTTAGTTTTTGCATTTTGTAGCCAGGCTATCTTAATCGTACTTCATGTGTTGGAAGAACTGCAGATGTTGGTATATACCGAAGATAGACACAAAATGCTGGAGTAACTCAGCGGGACAGGCAGCGTCTCTGGAGAGAAGGAATGGTGACGTTTTGGGTTGAGACCCTTCTTGAGATGGATCTGCTCAATGTTAGATCATTAACCAACAAGACTTTTATCATCAATGATATCATATCTGATAAGAATCTCCAATTTCTGTTTTTGGTGGAGACATGGTTGCACATTGATGGAGTGTCATCACTTATTGAAGCTTGCCCACCTAATTATAATTTCCTCCAATCTGTCAGGAAAAGTGCACAGAGTTTGACCTTGAGAGATTCTGTTCTTTTGAATATCTTGCCATTAACCTGAAATCAGATGAAACTGTGCCCACTCTAACACTGTACAGACCACCCAGACAGCTATCCTTATTCCATGTAGAATTATCTGAATTGATCTCACTGGTCATAATGAGATATGACAGTGATTTTAAATGGAGATTTTAATATTCATGTAAACAACAGATAGACCTCAAGGCGACAGAGTTTCTGAGCTTACTCAACACGCTCGACTTTACTCAACATGTAAATGAGGCCACTCACAAACATGGAAATACACTGGACCTGATGATAGGGTTAAAAATTGATAACATCCTGGTGTCTGATTTTACTGTTTCTGACCATTACTGTGTGTGTTTTTAATGTATTTTTAAAGTTACTTAGGCACCCTTTGGAGTCTCCATGTAAAAGGCGCTTTTTAGATCCAGCAGCAGAACTCAAATTTTCTGAGCTTGTAAGTACATTTGCTCTTCTCACCCAAGGAGATTCTGTTGACGAAATGATAAAAGCTTTTGACAGTAACTTAGCTATGACACTTGATAAAGTTGCACCTCTCAAGATCAAAAGGAAAGTAAGGGTTAAAACATCTCCATGGTTAAATAACTCTACGTTTAAAAAATCATGTAGAGTAGCCGAAAGAAAGTGGAGAAAAACAGGACTAGAAGTACCGTATATCCCGGCAATGAAGACGCACCTGCGTCGAAGACGCTCACGCCCAATTTGAGTTGCTAAATTTTGAAAAAAGGATGGCGGGACAGGATTTGGGAGAATTCAATGTTTATACCACCAGGGTGCAGACTGCCCAAGCGGAATATGAGGTGCTATTCCTCCAATTTCCGGTGGTGCTCACTCTGGCCATGGGGGAGGCCCAGGACAGAGAGGTCGGATACGGAATGGGAGGGGGAGTTGAAGTGCTGAGCCACCGGGAGGTCAGGTTGGTTAATGCGAACCGAGCGGAGGTGTTCGGAGAACATTGAATGCTCACAATTCTGTTAGCCCTTGCTGTCTCCTCCCCTTCCCAGCTCTCCCTCAGCCCTCGGGCTCCTCCTCCTTTTTCCTTTCTTCTTCCCGCCCCCCGCCCCATCCCCCATCAGTCTGAAGAAGGGTTTTGGACCGAAACGTTGCCTATTTCCTTCGCTCCATAGATGCTGCTGCACCCGCTGAGTTTCTCCAGCATTTTTGTGTATCTGGGATTTTCCAGCATCTGCAGTTCCTTCTTAAACACTTTATGTGGAAAGCACTTTGGGTTGCATTCAATTGTATGAAAAGTGCTATACAAATAAAGTTGTTATTATTATTATTCATTCTATCTGGAGATGCTGCCTGTCCCACTGAGTTGCTCCAGCATTTTGTGTTAATCATACTTCATCTGTGCACCTCTGGCTACCACTTTGGACCTAAGCCTATTTTATCCTTGTCCTTTTTTTACCTTTCATGCTGCTTCTCTGAGGAAGGATCATTTTTTCTCAGGGGATTGGTATCTGAAGTACATTGCCTGAATCGGGGTGTGGAGGCAGGTAATCTCGCAACATTCCAGAAATAGCTGGACAGACACGTATATCATCAGCCCTTTGTTCATCAATGCCTAAAAGACTACAGACCAAGTGCAGGTATATAGTATTAGTGTGATTGGGTACTGGATGGTCAGCATTAACATGGTAGCTGGAAAGACTATTATGATTCCATAATATGGTTCCATGACCTTTCCATCATGGCTGAGGCTCCTGGTAGGCAGGATATCCATTTATCGATGGTCGCAGTGGAAAGACACATTTAGTAAAATTAATTCAGAATTGCTGCAGCTTGGTCTGGTGAAACCTGGTGGTGTATGTAATGGATATTGTAATGATCAGAAATGAAATAAATATTTAATTCTTTTGCATTTCTTTCTGGTTCAGAAGTTCTTCTCAAATGAGCCATTGCTAGTTCTTGAACTTCCCTCCAATTACCTAGTCACAGTGGCATCGTGATGAAATTTTTAAACTCTTTCTCTGAGAAATTTTGCCCTAAAAACCGGTGTGAAATTTGTAGAGACCAAGCCAAGGCCCCAATAAACAGAACATAATTGTAATAATTACAATTGAAATGTCCTCTTGCTTTGTTAGGAGCAAAATAGTCAATTGCTTTGTGCATTTCTGTTCAGTCCTTCAGAACTTTTCAGACCAGCGGGCTGCAGCCTTGTTGACAGACATCACTGATGTACACCTTGGGGTGTGATCCATCCACCCCTATAATAAAACTGAACACCCTCCCACAAATTTGGGATGTGATCATCTGGCTTCACGGAGAGCTGTTTGAAATTGGACTTCACGTGTTCTCATCAAGATATAGATCATTTATTTATTTTGTTGTCATTTGTATTTGTTGCTAAAGTGGTAGACCAGGCTTAAAGCAACATGATTTGGCACATGATTCGGATGCACTGGAATTACCCGGATACCTGAAACAAATATTAAGTTCCAGTAGAATAGATTCCTTGCATTTGTAAATAATGAAAGAGGGCTGAACCTTGCACCTTGTCAGAATGATATAAGCTACTTAACAAATCACATGGTTGAATTCCAAAGCTTTTGAATGTTCATAAGAAAGAATTTGGCAAGTCGTTTAAGGTAGATAAATGCTTTATATGTGACCTTTTAGTAGTCTGATAACCAAACGGACTGAATTCTACAGAAGCATTCTTGCTAAGATCAGGTAAATTTATTAGCTAATGTAATGGAATTTTCTTGGTGGAATTTCAGAGAATCCGTTCCTTTGCTCTCTTACATCAACTGTGCAGAGAGCGATACTGAGTGGAATGTTTACGTTGTAACCAGAGACTAAGATCATTTCCAGAAATTTAAGAGTTGAAATTTGTGTCCCTTTTTCTCATTTGCTCAAATGCAATTGTATATCCACTTGTCAAGTCAAGAGTGTTTATTTACCATATGCACTGGGATTGAAACAATGAAATTGAGTCATACAGCATGATTTTAAAAAAGGCCCTTCGGCCCAACTTACTCACACCGACCAAGATGCTCTATCCACACTAGTCCCACCTGCCTGCGTTTAGTCCATTTCCTTCTAAACATTTCCAATCTGTGTACCTGACCAAATGTCTTTCAAATGTTGTGATAGTACCTGCCTCAACTACCTCTTCTGGTGGCTCGTTCTATATTACCATCACCCTTTGTGTGGAAAAGGTTGTCCCTCAGGTTCCCATTAAATATTTCCCCATCTCACATTAAACCTCTGTCCTCTGGTTTTTGAGTACCTTGCACTGGGTAAAGGAATCTGTGCATTTACCCTATCTGTGGGAGGGGGGGGGGGAGTGGGTGGGGGTTGTGGGGGAGGGGTGTGTGGGCGGGGAGGGGGGGGTTGTGGGGGAGGGGTGTGTGGGCGGGGAGGGGAGGTTGTGGGGGAGGGGTGTGTGGGTAGGGGGGAGGTTGCGGGGAAGGGGGATTTGTAGGGGGGAGAGGGGTGTGGGCGGGGGAATTTGTGGGGGCGTGGGGGGAGGTTGTGGGGGAAGCGGGGTTTGTGGGGGGAGAGAGGTGTGTGGGCGGGGGGGGTTGAGGAGGGAGAGAGCTCGGAGAAAAGATGGGGGAAGAGCCATGGGAGAGAGGGGATATCACGGGAGAGGGGGGGTATCACGGGGGAGGGGGGCAGGAGCCTGCGAGGGGGACCAGAGGGGAAGGGGCTGGAGCTGACGGTGCGATGGGGACTCGCAGCGGGCACTGGTCGTTCTCCGCCGGGATCAGAGTCTCCATTTTCCGTTTGGCGACATCGGCGACTACTCCGACTCCGGTCTGGGCTGGGCCGCTTCCGGTCCCTCCAAAAATTGTGTCCGGTTGGAGACCTCCGCCGGCCATCCTCCGCTCCAGTAAAGACATGGTGGTGCAAGAAGAGGCAGACCGTCCCGGGGAGTGACAGGAGAAAAGACCAATCTGCATGACGCTGACTGGCAGGAGAGGCGATCGATCTACACATGCGCGTTTTTTACAATTTTTAAACTTCGCTAACTTTTACATTATTCTACCGATCGGAACGAAACTTGGTGCACTTGCAGCACAGGAGAATGGCGAGTGAGCTGGCGAAAAATCGTAGCGCTATCACGTACTGTTCTTGCACAAGTAGAAAAAACACGCAAAGAGGAAGAAAGCAAGATCAGAGTTTTAGTTAGGTACTAGACCAAGTGCAGACCCGTTGGGTCTGGACCCCGAACGTGCTTCAGACCCCGGGGTGAAAATCGCTAACGAAAGAAAAAAAATGGCGTCGTTTTTGGAGCAGAGCCGGTCGGCAGCAGCCGTTATGGTGGCTGGCCAGCAGGAGGAGACAAAATGAGTGAGGGGGGGAGAAGGATTTTATAAAAATTTGTACATAAACACGACGGAATTTAATCAGGTGGATACTTGGAATGAAAAGTGAAATCTCTACCGAAATGTGTTTCTGCGTGTGGTGTTGGCGTAGCAACGAATCAAAGGAAGGCGGGCACCCACAAGACAGGCAGAAACACACACACACACAGACAGGCAGAAACACACACACACAGTTTTAAATATAGATAGATAGATAGATTTACAAAGTGACACAAGCCCAAAATCCAAAGGAAGAAACTGATGAGTTATCAAGCTGGTCTCAAGCAATTTTAAACAGCTTTCTGAGAACAATTTTGGATAGATGCTGAGAACAATTACTCACCAAAGGCTGGAACCAATTGAGGGAATAAAATATGGAGGAAAGATGTTTCCGAAGGACTAATTCTAGGTTCAAATTTTGCATGATGCTAATTATGATCTCATTGTTGGACGAGGTTCCATGAAGGCTAATTATGACCATGTAGTTGGCAAAAACCTTACCATCAACAGTGAAAATCTGAACATTTTAATCTGAAAAAACAATGAATTGACTTAATTTGCTTTGGTGATTACAAACTTTGTTTTTCCTTTGTGTGCACCTGTTTTATTTTTGGTTTTGTTGGATTTGGGATGACTTATTCTGAATTTTGGTTAGAAACAATGGTGCTTTAGGAAAATTATGAGGAATCAAGACGAGAAGTTACAGACAGAAAAGGGGTTGGGATTAATTGGTGAAAGAGAGATGGCACTACGTAAGAAGTAAAACCTTCATTATCCCATGGGACCAAATGGTCTCTTGTTGTTCTGTGATGTCTTGAATGTAATTAGTGACATTGACGAGCCTGAAAGAATCATCATGCATTGAGTTTTTTCTTCTTGAAATGGATTTGGATAGTTACCCGTTTTGAACATGGCTCTGATATCACAAAACAATATAATGAATACCACAAAGTGGCACTGGGTTAATAAAGCCTAATCTTTTTTTAAGTTAGAAAGATTGCAAATGGATGTTAAATCCATTTCCCGTACACTTAAATATTTACTAACATCTAATTTGTTATTGATGAAGTTGTACGTAATCAACGTACAGTTTGATTTATTTTTGCATGCTGTAAGATTGATATTGTTGAAATCTGGAGACACAAGGAACTGCAGATGCTGCTTTACAAAAAAAAAAACCACAAAGTGCTAAAGTAACTCGGAGGATCAAACAATGTTTCTGGAGAACATGGATAGGTGTTCTCCTCAGCTCAGGACCCTTCTTCAGACTGGGTCAGTTTCTTCAAATTGTTGAAATTTGTTTGGTTTGGAATAATTCCCAAATCCTCTGAAACACATTGTAAATCAGTGGTATTGTAGCGGTACCAAACGTGGTGAATAAAGAGGAGACCTGTCAGGCCGGTTCAAACAGTTGTTTATTCAAGGGTCGACACGTTAGGTTGGTGCGCTAACTATTATTAATGTTGTTGCTGAAGCTGAGCGAGGTTGTTCCCTCGGGCTCAGCTACCGGTTGAACACCTGGTGGTCTCGAGGTGAGATGACCTTATGTACCAGGACACTCCCTCTAGCCCATGACGTCACGTGCCCGCCCTCGTACTTCCTGACGAGGGTTCGAGCATAAGTGGCCCGTGTATAGGCTGCCGCCACAGGACCCCCCCCCCCAGAACCAGAGGAAGGAATAGCATAGTCGAGGGCGGCTTCTGCATGTGGGTCTGGGACACCCCGGGCATGGGTCGGGACGGAGGGCCCACGGGCGCAGTAACGCTCTGCGTGGGCGATCCCGAGGTACCGAGGGGTGCGAGGGGACCGATGCAGAAACCGCCGGACGGAAGGAATAGCATGGTCGAGGGCGGCTACTGCATGTGGGTCTGGGACACCCCGGGCGTGGGTCGGGACGGAGGGCCCACGGGCGCAGTAACGCTCTGCGTGGGCGATCCCGAGGTACCGAGGGGTGCGAGGGGACCGATGCAGTAACCGCCGGACAGAAGAGACACAGTCGCATCTCCTCGACCAGCTAAGGGAGAGTGTCCTGTAAAATGCGGCCCCCATGAATGGCTGGGAGACGTCGTCATCTTTGAGGGAAAACAAAACCCGAAATAAAATAAACAAACTAATTGCTGAACTCAGCGTGGTGCGTGGTGATGCAGTGAACACAAAATGAACAGAAAAAAACCCCCACAAATTACAGTGCAATCAGTGCAAGTTCAAATTGTCCAATGTTCATAGTGCAGGATTTGAAAGCTGTGCAGCGTTGCAGTGACAGCCTCCGACCTGACAGTGGCGCTGTTGCCGGTAGTCAGGATGCAGGGACGACATCCAGCTGGAAGGTGGCGCTGTGGACGGCGGTGAGGCTGCAGTGACGGCATCCGGGCGGAAGGTGGCGCTGTGGATGGCGGTGAGGCTGCAGTGACGGCATCCGGGCGGAAGGTGGCGCTGTGGATGGCGGTCAGGTGAGTTCGCTTTTCTCAGCGGCCATTTTAGTTGTAGTTTGTTCGGCCGCTTGTTCGGGAGGCCGCGGCGGCCATTTTGCCGGCCGGCTGAGGCGGCCTTCACCAGCAATTGAATCCCTGGGCCGGACAGGCAGACAGCCAGCGCCCAGGGATCTTCGGAGTCCACGCCGGTGAGGAGAAAAAGGCCGACTTCGGCAGGCGCCCCAGGTAAGACCGCCCTATCGGGTGGCCAGGCCCTCGGCAGCGGCCGGCGGGGCCAGGTGCGGTGCAGGACGTGGAGCCGTTGCTGCGGTGAGGCCCTTTGCAGTGCCGGGTCCGCGATGAGGTGAGGCCGGGGCACGGCCTGGAGCGGAGAGGCCCGGTGCAGTGCAGGGCCTGGAGCCATGTTCGCGGTGTGAGGCCGGGCCCTGGTCCGTTGTCGGGAGTGGGAGAGCGGCAGGTACTCTCTCCACTCCAGGAGCCGTCGGGCGTGCGTCGGGTTTGCTGTGGGCAGGAGGCTGCTACGCTCGCAGCTCCTGCAGCAGCTGGTGGGGCAACGGGGGCAGGTAAAACCTCTCCACTGCGGTAGTCGGCTCCGGGCAGGTCATGCGGGGGAGCTCGGTGGCCGTCACACAAGGCGGCCTGCCCCGTTGCCGGGAGCGGGAGAGCGGCGGCAGCCGTGGCTTCTTAGCTCCGGTGAGCAGCAGCTGGTGGGGAAGCGGCGGCATCCCAGATGTAGCGGCATACATTACCGCAGGGCCGGGTTGGCGGCAGCGTAGTTCTGCAGGGCTGGGCAGTCGGCTGCAGACATCAGGTCTCCCGAGGCTGCGAGCTTCAGGAGAAATCCAAATTTCAATTTGGACAGTCGGGGGTCACCAATGTAGCGGTACCAAACGTGGTGAATAAAGAGGAGACCTGTCAGGCCGGTTCAAACAGTTGTTTATTCAAGGGTCGACACGTTAGGTTGGTGCGCTAACTATTATTAATGTTGTTGCTGAAGCTGAGCGAGGTTGTTCCCTCGGGCTCAGCTACCGGTTGAACACCTGGTGGTCTCGAGGTGAGATGACCTTATGTACCAGGACACTCCCTCTAGCCCATGACGTCACGTGCCCGCCCTCGTACTTCCTGACGAGGGTTCGAGCATAAGTGGCCCGTGTATAGGCTGCCGCCACAGTATCATCTAAACCAAGTTAAATATTCAATACTTTCAATCTTTGTATGCAGAGAGAAGAAGATTGGAAGTTTTGTTATAAGGTAGCTAAGATAGTTCATGTCATAGTAGCAGAATTAGGCCATTCAGCCCATCAAATCTACTCCGCCATTCAATCATGGCTGATTTATCTTTCCCTCTCAACCCAATACTCTTGCTTTCTTCCCATAACTTTTGACACCCTTACTAATCAAGAATCTGTCAATCTCGCTTTAAAAATACTTAATGTTTTGGCCTCCTTAGCTGTCTGTGGCAATGAATTCCACAGATTCACCACCCTCCGGCTAAAGTAATTCCTCCTTGTCTCCTATCTAAAGGCATGTCCTTTTATTCTGAGGCTGTGCCTTCTAGTCCTGGACTCTCCCACTAGTGGAAACATCCTCTCCACATCAACTCCATCCAGGCCTTTCACTATTTGGTAAGTTTCAATTGGGTCTCCCCTCATCCTTCTAAACACCAGCGAGTACAGGCCCGGTATTCATTATACATTAACCCAATCATCCCCGGATTCAATCTCTTAAACCTCCTCAGGACCCTCTCTATCACCAGCACATCTCTCCTTAAATATAGGGTCCAAAACTGTTTGCGATACTCCAAATGCAGTCTGACCAGTGTCTGAAAAGCCTCAGAATTACCTCTCTGTTTTTTATATTCTAGTCCTCTTGAAATAAATACTAATATCGCATTTGGCCTCCTTACTACTGATTCAACTAACCTTTAAAAAACCTGCACCAGCACTCCCAAGTACATTTGCACCTCTGATTTATGAAGCCTGTCCCTATTTAAAAATAGTCTAGGCCTTTATTCCTACTACCGAAGTGCTTGACTGCACACTTTGCTACGCAGCATAACATTTTCTTCCTGCAAAGAGTGGTGAATCGCTGTAATTCTCTAGCCTGAAGAGGCTGGATTATTGGAGGTACATTGGATGAAACTGGAGCTCTCGGAGAAAACCCATGCGGTCTCGGAGAGAATGGCCAAACTCTGTATAGACAGCACCCGTAGTCTGGATCAAACCCCCTCTTTGGCATTGTAAGGCAGCAACTCTACCGCTGCACCACTGTGCAATCACCGAAATGTGTTGACTCATTTTTGTTTTGTGTGTGGCATTTATTTGTTTCAGCATTATTTTAATCATTGTGCACCAACCCATTTCATTTGGTATGGAAAATTGTGAAAATGGTAACAAAGGTGAGATTGTAGTAAAAATGCAGTAATGCTATGAGTTCTTACCATCTGTAATATGACCATCGACAATTCATATCTGACCAGATTTTTAATATGCAGTGACAGATGGTAGACACTTTGTTCACTGATTTAAAAGGATGGATGCCTCATTGTGTTACGCTGATGGTACTGTTTCATGACATCTGGCAGTATTTATATGGCACTCAGTACTTTTGGTAACACATATCAACTTGGTTGGAAATGCACACTGCATTCAGCAAAACACCTGCTCCTTACAGTGTTGCTGGCAAGCATTTGATAATTTAGATGGGTCAAGAACATCTCGCAACTCAAGATAATGTTTTTAATCTTGGGTTTGTGGTAGGAAGATGCTGGGGAGGGAAGAGGGGGGTGAGAAGAGAGAGTGTGGAGAGTGGTCCATGCAGAAAATGGGGATGACAAAATGAAGATGTGACCTTTGATGGCCTGTTTAGCTACTGGTTTGACTGTAAATCTATGATTGTAATCTAATACTCGTACCCCACATTTCCCAACATCTATCATTCTGGTTGATCTATTTTGTATTATTTTAATATTTGCAAAATTATTTTTGTACTGTGGTAATCAGAAATGTCTAGTCATCATAGCACATCATTTTAATGATTGATAGAATGGTGAAATCAACTCACTTTTCAACCTTTAAAATACTGCAGAATCTGATTTGCATTACTGCTAATTATTGTTGGCGTAAAAGCATTTTCAACCATGTCTCTAGACATCTTTCATTTCAAATGTAGGTTATTTTAGTTTGGTTTAAGTAATTGTACCTATCTGTATTTTGACTGCACATGAAATGACTTTGCATTATTTTTTTTAATGGATCTGCTATTGGTCTGCCTAGTTCTAAATCTGTTTGTCAATGTGTTTGAATGACACAGTCCCAAATGCTTCATAAATGCATTATCAAATATTGTTTGATGCCTAATTATATAGAGATATTTGGGCCTATGACCACAGTATTATTCGAAGATATAGCTATCGAGAGAGTATGGAGGTAAAAAAAAAATGGAGGTTGAGAGAGAGAGAGAGAGGGAGATATCAGAATTTATAGTACATATAGTTGGGTGTGGCAGGGTGATTTAAAAAAATCTATATTACTAAAAGTCTGATCTTGACCACTTCCTGTTCTGTATATTGATTTTAGAAAAAACGCTGCCACTTACGGCTGTGATTTTTGGCCTTCTTACTCAGAGTCCCCCGCTGCTCAGGACAAGAGGATTTTCTCATCGATGAAAAATAAAAGAGTTATTAGTGTTTAAAAAATGTTGAGATTATCTCTGCTGAAGGCCACGCCCCTTCTGGAGGGACTATAAAACCCGGAAGTGTTGAGTGCCTCAGACAGTCTCAGCAAGATGGGGGAGCGAGAGGGTCACGTCTCTCAGTCTGAGCTGTGAATAACACTGAACACATGTCTACTAAACAGTGAGTGTGGTTTTACTGACCTAGAGTGCCCTTAATGTGGATGAAAATGAAAATGTGGTTGGTTTGAAATAAAGCACAGCAAATGGTTGGTGGTGGTTGGTTTGAAATAAAGCACAGCAAATTGTTGGTGGTGGTTGGTTTGAAATAAAGCACAGCAAATGGTTGGTGTTGGTTGGTTTGAAATGGTAAATGATTAAAAGTCTAAACTTGATAACTTCCTGTTTGCACTGTATATTGATTTTAGATAAAACACTACCACTTACGGCTGTGATTTTTGGCCATCTTACTCAGTCCCCCTCTGCTCATCAGGTGCAGAGGATTTTTCCCATCAATAGAAAATGAAAGTGTTATTAGTGTTTAAAAAATGTTGAGAATCTCTCTCTTGTCCATCACGCCATGAAGGCCACGCCCCTTCCGGTGGGAGGGGGGAGGAATTATAAAACCCGAAGTATCTGTGGATCAGTCTCTGCAAGATGGGGGAGGTAGAGGTCACGACTGTCTGAGCTGCGAATCAACTGAACACACTGAATGTCTACTGAAGTGTGAGTGTGGTGTTTATGTGGTGTTTTGTGTGGTTTTATGGTGGTTTATGGTGGTTTCACCCTGCTTGAAATGGTATGAAACTGCATTTGAATGTGGTGGCCTTGCACCCTGCATGAAATGGTATGAAACTTCATTTGAATTTGGTGGCCTTGCACTCTGCTTGAAGTGGTTGGAAACTGCACTTGAGTTTGGTGGACTTGGACCTTGCTTGAAGTGGTATGAAACTGCACTTGAGTTTGGTGGACTTGCACCCTGCTTGAAGTGGTATGAAACAGCACTCGAGTTTGGTGGCCTTGCACCCTGCTTGAAATGGTAGGAAACTGCATTTGAATTTGGTGGCCTTGCATCCTGCTTGAAATTGAACTTCAAGGAATAGCCGTGAGTCAACTGCCAGCCCAACAGCTCTGAGTGAGCTGCCAGCACATCAGGCTTGAGTGACTGAGCTGCCACCCCAAGAATCCATTTGGCCCACAATGTCCATACTAGCCCTCTGGAAACCAGTCCCATCAGCCCACAACACCCATACTAGCGCTCTAGAAAGTCCCCCCCCCCACCCCACTGGCAACTAATATTGGAATTGGTGGAGAGGTGGAATATTGTGTTGGGGGACCAGCCCTCCCGTGTGAACATGGGACCCAACGTGTCCCACTTAGTCTAGTAGGGTATAAAAGGAGAGAGCACAGGGATTTTGAATGGTTATGAGACTGTTTATGGTTACATTGCTAGAGAGCAGTGAAATTATGGAGATAAACAAGGAGGGGAAGACCATGGAAGATTTTAAGAAAATAAATGAGAATTCCATGTCTGTGGTGCTGCAGGACCAGAATGAATGAAGATTGACCAACTCGGATTTATTGAGTAAACAGTAATTGCAGTTCAAGACAGCAGGAAGGTTGCAGAAGTGTTGTAAAGCTTGTGTCCTTGGCATTGTCTCAAAGTAATACAGGAATAGATGACAGTCTAAGCAGATGAATTGATGATGAGAGTGGAATTGGATAGTGTTACACAGATGAAAATAGCTTTTCTTAGTTATGGTTTGGAAATGTGGTGCATTCAAGTCTGACACCAAGATTTGGTCTCCAAAGGTTGCCATAGAGCAGAATGGAAACGATGCCCAAAGAACTGGTTTTCAGATGAGTACAGATCCTTCAGATTTCTGCATATTTAATTGAAAATATTCAAATATGGAATTCATCATGTTCACTTTTGGAGCATACACCCTTCACTTTGTTTCACTGAGGCTTCTACCTCTGGAACACTTGAAGATATTAGTAAATATCTGCACCCCTCTCTCATTCTCGCACTCGCATATTAAAATTTCACTGGATCCTTGCTCAATGGTCATACAACTGAGGCCACAAGATTTTTTTAATAATGGGATTGAGGAAGTTAGAGGAATGGCATGTTAGTGGACTTGAATTGTATAGCAGCCGTTGGCCGAATAGGTTGGAAAGAGTGAATGGACTCGTCCTTGTTCAAAGGCAATGAAACCACTAGAAGGAGAAACATCTGAAACATAATTGTGAGCAAGTCAACCAAAATAATTGTAATTAGTTAGTTGAGTAACTTCTGTGTCGCTTCAGTTAGTATTAAAATTATCTCTTAATGTTCATTAGTCCTATGGGTTCAAATAATTCCAGGTTAGAAAATCTTATATAATTAAACACATGGTAGACAATTGATTTTAATAATATAAGATTTTCTAACTTCTGGAATTATTTGAACAGATAGGAGTAATGAATGATGTTTGCACTGATTCTAACATGTGTTAGAATCACTGCAAACATCAGCACATTTCTAAATTATAGTTCAGTGATTTTTCTGCCTAATTTGCTTAAGCTCATAAAAGAGCAAGTTTTCTTGGTGTATGTATGTGTACAAAGAGCATTTCTTCAGCTTGATTAATGCTTGAATATCCAATGCATTTATTTACATTTGAAACTTTTTGGCAAATTATTGTGGGAACATGCACAAGAGTCCAGACAAAGCAAGACCTGTTTGAACAGCATCTCTTTGTGATTGATTTTATTGTGATCTAAAAGTACATTGACCAGACGTGGAGAAATTATACCGTGTCAGGAAATGTTCGAAGCAAAAAAAAAATTTGACTTTTCGTGGCTTTTTTTGCAGTTTTTATTTGGATTTCAACAAAATCAAACCATGGCAACATTTCAGGTTTCTTTTGTTCATAGCTGTCTGTTTCAATATCATATGATTTCTGCTCACAATTTTATGTCAAGATTTTCAAATTTGGTATACTTGCTCCTTTTTTTACGTGGTCAATGCTCATTTATTGAATTGAAGAACTTTCATGCTGGTGAAGTTAGCAATTTTTACCATCTAATGAAATCATGGAAACCTTGCAGTACAGAAGATCATTCTGCCCAATGTATTTTTGCTAGTCGAAAAAAATCTACCCAGCCAAATGCCATGTTCATAGAAAGGTGCATTCCTTTTTGAGTCAAAGATACAGAATTAATGTTAATTAATTTGAATCTACTATTTAAAAGTGAGCATTTTCCATTTTTTCCATAGTACCTTTCTATATTTGATTAAATACATCAAATGGTCACAGATATAATATAGAAAACTTGGTCATCAACTTCCATGCAGCAGAATCGTGCCATTTATAAAGATCGTCATTCAGATTAATTTATTGTCATATACGTCAGCAATGAAATTAATTGTTCACATGAAGCTCACAGAAGAAACATGATGCCTATTGTAATGATAGGCATCTATCATTACTAAAAGTCTGACGAAGGGTCTCGATCCAAAACGTCACCTATTCCTTTTTTCCAGAGATGCTGCCCAACCAGAGTATTCGGGAGTCTGATAACAGCAGGGACGAATCTGTCCTTTAATCTAATGTTACATGCTGCTTGCTTTTGTATCTTCTGCCCAATGGAAGAGGGGAAAAAGAGGGATTGACCGCTTTGGGAATGGTTCTTGGCACATCGAGAGATTGAAGAAACTATTTGATCTAATATTAACGATATGGGTCTGCTTCCTTCTGTTCAGGTTGAGTCATTTGCGCTTGTCTTTTTAGCCAGTGGTATCCTATTTGGCTGGTAGAATAGTTACTAGAATGCTGCCTTTTCCCACTGAATATGTTTTCCATATATTCTGTGAAAGATTTATAGAAAGACTTAAGTCGTGTATCTGATTTCTCGGAATCCAGCCTGTTCTGACGGTAACTGCGGATCAATTATGTTAATTATTATCTTTAGGATCGTTTTTTTCCAGCACTTGGTAGGCAGATGTAAATATTCTTGTCTACTTTTGGATTATGCAGTCAATGAGCATATCTCCAGCATTTGGGTAGTTTATCTGTTTACTTGCAGGAACCATGTCAAAAACTATAATTGTAAGAGATTTGTTAGAAATCTTGGGTAGATGTTTTCCATCCACCTACTTTGTGAAATTTTATATTAGCTGTGGCTATTGTCATTTCAGTTGATTGAAGCAACAGTCTGCAAGGGGCAGACACTTCATGGTACTTGGTTGACAACACTTGGGATTTGTAAACCTGCTATTCTGGATAAGGTGAAGTTCTATTGAGGTTGCTATCGAGGCCATTGCTGTTTGCATTTGCCTTCTCAAGTGAGCAATTTGCTTATGTTCCAGGCTTTCCAGGTGGAGTGGGTTGAGTCAATATTTTTTGAGAAAGTTGGACATGATGCTGAAGATTATCAACTCTGTCTCAGCTAGTCTATCTTTTTAAAAAACACGCCTGAAACTCAGTGAGTCAGGTAGCATCTCTGGAGAACATGGACAGGTGACGTTTTGTGTCAGAACCCTTCTTTAGAACAATTGAGGTGGGGGGTGGAAGAAAACTGGAAGAGAGGAGGAGCAGGACCAAACCTGGCAGGTAATAGATCAAATAGGGGTTTCTGATAGGCAGATGGTGGAAAAGGCCCAGAGATTAAAATACAAAAGGCGTGAGACAAAAGGATTGAAGATTTGCAGATTGTAAAGCTAGAGGAAGGAATGGAGGGGAGAAAATAGTGAGTCCAGGCGAGGCACAGGGGAGGGGAGGGGAGGGAAATGGGGGTGGAAAGGGGAAGAAGGGAGAGGGGTAAGGTTTTGTAATTATCTAAAATTGGAGAATTCATTGTTTCCATTCACAAACTTTGCATCTTTCTTGGATCAGGGGAAATCCATCTATAGTTTTTGGTATTTATAGTTATAGTTTTGACTTTCAGAAGGCTTTCGACAAGGTACCACATAAGAGATTAGGATACAAACTTAAATCACACGGTATTGGGGGTTCAGTATTGATGTGGATAGAGAACTGGCTGGCAAACGGGAAGCAAAGAGTAGGAGTAAACGGGTCCTTTTCACAATGGCAGGCAGTGACTAGTGGGGTACCGCAAGGCTCAGTGCTGGGACCCCAGCTATTTACAATTTATATTAATGATCTGGACGAGGGAATTGAAAGCAACATCTCCAAGTTTGCGGATGACACTAAGCTGGGGGGCAGTGTTAGCTGTGAGGAGGATGCTAGGAGACTGCAAGGTGACTTGGATAGGCTGGGTGAGTGGGCAAATGTTTGGCAGATGCAGTATAATGTGGATAAATGTGAGGTTATCCACTTTGGTAGCAAAAACGGGAAGGCAGACTATTATCTAAATGGTGGCCGATTAGGAAATGGGGAGATGCAGCGAGACCTGGGTGTCATGGTACACCAGTCATTGAAAGTAGGCATGCAGGTGCAGCAGGCAGTGAAGAAAGCGAATGGTATGTTGGCCTTCATAGCAAGAGGATTTGAGTATAGGAGCAGGGAGGTTCTACTGCAGTTGTACAGGGTCTTGGTGAGACCACACCTGGAGTATTGCGTACAGTTTTGGTCTCCAAATCTGAGGAAGGACATTATAGCCATAGAGGGAGTGCAGAGAAGGTTCACCAGACTGATTCCTGGGATGTCAGGACTTTCATATGAAGAAAGACTGGGTAGACTTGGCTTATACTCGCTAGAATTTAGGAGATTGAGAGGGGATCTTATAGAAACGTACAAAATTCTTATGGGGTTGGACAGGCTAGATGCAGGAAGATTGTTCCCGATGTTGGGGAAGTCCAGGACAAGGGGTCACAGCTTAAGGATAAGGGGGAAATCCTTTAAGACCGAGATGAGGAAAAACTTTTTCACACAGAGAGTGGTGAATCTCTGGAACTCTCTGCCACAGAGGGTAGTTGAGGCCAGTTCATTGGCTATATTTAAGAGGGAATTAGATGTGGCCCTTGTAGCTAAAGGGATCAGGGGGTATGGAGAGAAGGCAGGTACGGGATACTGAGTTGGATGATCAGCCATGATCGTATTGAATGGCGGTGCAGGCTCGAAGGGCCGAATGGCCTACTCCTGCACCTATTTTCTATGTATCTATGTACAGATGGTTAAAGATCAACTGGAAATACGTAGCTGTTAAGCCATGGCTAATGAATGCAAATTGTGCCTGTTTTGTTTTTCTGCCCACATCGACCTACAAGGAATGTGTGTATATTTCTAACATACTACTTTGTTCTCCATTAAACTCGCAGAAGACAATGAAAGTACTCAGTAGCCCATTCTTAAATCAATGGGTAGTTGCTGACTACATGCTTCTTTTCTACTTGGTGTAATACAAATGACTACATTTTTGACAAGTTGCAAAAATCCTGTGGGTATTTGTTCCCACAGATCTTGCAGACAGCAAAACAAACTGTAATCAGTTTACTATTAATGTGATTATACTTTGTGTTGAAAAGCTTGTGCCATGTTTCATTTACTGTGTGGAATTGAATGAAAATGAGGAATTTAGAACGGAGATGAGGAAACACCTTTTCACACAGAGAGTTGTGAGTCTGTGGAATTCTCTGCCTCAGAGGGCAGTGGAGGCCGGTTCTCTGGCTACTTTCAAGAGAGCTAGATACGGCTCTTAAAGGTAGCGGAGTCAGGGGATATGGGGAAAAGGCAGGAACGGGGTACTGATTGAGGATGATCAGCCATGAGCACATTGAATGGCGGTGCTGGCTCGAAGGACCGAATGGCCTACTCCTGCACCTATTGTCTAAAATACTGTGTAATTGACTCGAGAAACTGGAAAACTAAGCATTTTTGTTTTGCTTGCTGTTTATTTGCCATTTTGCAACTTACTTTTCTTTCTTTGGTTTTATAAAGGGTGAGGACAGATGGAATTAAATTTCCTGTGGAGTATTGCTAGTCTGACTCTTCATGTTTTACTAGGTTATACATATGAAGATTTGTATTGTCTCTAATAGGTCAGTGAAATCAGTACATTAAAAAATTGCTGCAGATATGAATTCTTGGAAATTTAAATTTATTTTGCATTCATGTTTCACTTATTAAGCCAGGACTTCCTTTTATTATGAGAAAATACTTCAATAAATCATTAGTGCATATGCTTACCTTTGCAGACTAAGTACTAAACATTCTGTTGTTTATATCTAGTAAGTTTCGATGGGTATAATTCGTAATGGTAGACTAATCCTAAATGGCAAACCTTCATTATGTCAGCTCGGTTTTCATCTTAACATCTTTCTCTCCCCTCTTGATGGGCTACTAAATTGTCAAGATTCCAATTATAGGTCATGATATTGCCGAGTAATAGCTTTCAAATAAAATCTACTTTTGTTAATTTTATACTTGGGTGAGGCCTGATAATTGAGCACAAAAAACCCAGGCTGTGCTTTGGTACAGCACTAAAGGATTGTTACATTATCAGAGTAGCCGTCTTATAGATGACCTGGAACCAACATGCAAATATACAGAAACCTTTCACAAACATCAATGTGGTAGCAAACAGATAAGTTCTTCAAATACTCTTCATTGAATGATAAATGATGAACAGTGCTAAGGAACTTTTTAAGTTTGTCTGAGACACCAGATGGAACTTCAGTGACATCTTTGATACTAAAGAGTTGATACCTTTGACAATGTAAAGGTACTCCCAAAGTTGTGCACCAAAGTTTCAGTCTTGAATTTTGCACCCAAATCTATGGTGAGATGTGAACCCATGGCTTCCTGACTGTTGAGACAAGGTCATTGCAAACTAAACCAAAGCCAAAGACCAAATTTGCCACCAGAATAAAGGCTGAAAGAAAATAAAGAATGAGAATGTTAGAAAAGGTATCTTGACAGATCGAGTGAGCATCCAGCGATTCATACATGGAGTATAATGTGAACAAATGTGAGGTTATTCATTTTGGTAGGAAGGATGGGAAATCAATATTATTTTAAATGCTGAGAAACTATTAAACTGTTCTGAATAAATGGATGTACTTTTACACGAAACATGAATTTAGCATACTGATCTAGTATGCAATTGAGAATATTATTAAAACTATATTCATAATATCACTGTTAGAAGTTCAAGAAAACACTTCCCATAAGCAGGATTCAGGAGGTGTACCCAAATTGGCATATGCCAATTCCATAAGCAGTATCAGGAGGTGTCCTTTGTACTGCAGGGCATTCTGTTTCCTTCATTGCTAAATGCTGAGTCCACCAGCCATGGGAGTTCACTGC
>CM075977.1:306011710-306426538 GCA_038087875.1 Malacoraja senta | reverse complement strand
GCTGGACTGATTTCCGGAGGGATTGTACGGACATTGTAGGCCGAATTGACTTTTCTTGGGCTAGTACGGGTGTCATGGACCGAATGGAGAGCAGCTGGGGACGGGGAAGACTTCAGGCGGTGGGGGGGGCTTCAGACGGGACCTGTCGGGGGCCGTTGGGGACCGCTACCGCTGCCTACCGGTGGGGAGCATCCTGCAGCTTGGGACAGCTCCCGGCCCCGGCCTTCACTCAGCGCCTCCGGTTCTGGTTGCACTCAGCGGATTCCCAGCCCCAGCCACACTCAGTGGCTCTCGGCCTCGGCTCCGGTCGCACTTAGCGGCTCCCAACACTGGCCGCACTCAGCGGGCCCCGGCTCCGGCCGCACTCAATGGCTCCCGGCTCCTGCCACATCAGCGGCCCCAGCCCCACTCAACGGCTCCCGGCTCGTCGTGGTGGTGGTCGACACAGACGCAGCTCCCACTCGCTCTCCACACTCTGCTCACTCCGCTCCTTCAGCTTTATTCTCCTTGCCGCCGGTGATTGACAGCGGGTGCCGGAAGGGCTGTCGCCGTCCGGGCGAATGTGGGCAGGAGGGGCGGTGGTGGGGGGAGGGGGGGAGGGGGGGGTGTGTGGGGGGAGAGAGCTCAGAGAAAAGATGGGGGTTGTGGGGAAGAGGGGGGTATCACGGGGAGGGTGGCAGGAGCCTGCGAGGGGGAGCAGAGGGGAAGGGGCTGGAGCTGGCGGTGCGATGGGGACTCACAGCAGGCGTTGGTTGCTGGTCTTTCTGCTCCGCCGGGATCAGATTCTCCGCTTTCCGTTTGGCGACATCTCCTGCGCCGGGCAAGTCTGGGCCGCTTCCAGTCCCTCTGAAAATTGTGTCCGGTTGGAAATCTCCGCCGGCCACCCTCAGCTCCAGTAAAGACGTGATGGCGCAGGAAGGGGCGGACCATCCCACGGAGTGACAGGAGAAAAGATGAATCCACGCGGCGCTGACTGGCAGGAGAGGAGATCGATCAGTACATGCGCGGTTTTAAGATTTTTAAACCTCACTAACTTTTACAATAGACCGCCGATCGGAACAAAACTTGGTGCACTCGCTGGACAGGAGAACGGCGAGTGAGCTGGTGAACTATCGCAGCGCTATCACCTACCATTTTTACGCAAATCGAAAGACCGCGCAAACCGGAAGAGCACAATATCAGAGTTTTAGTTATGTATAGATAGATAGATAGATTCCATGAGAAAGTGGCATATCAAGTTGGTCAGAATCTTTATTTATATTCCTCCTCCTTCTTGCTTGAGAGTTGGCAAGCATCTGCTTCTGCCTTTCACGAACTATCATGCTGAAGCAAATTCTCCTTGTGATGAGTTATGTGGTTAAAGTTGTGTGCTATAAAATTGGTAAAGCCAGTGTATTTTTAAACTCTCGGCATGAATGTCAATATAATTGACCAAAATATGACACAGATATTCAGGGTAATTTCCCCAGGTGCCATATTAAGAAGTGCGATCAGTTTCTTAACTTTGTTTGGGGATTTGTACAAATTGAACATGAATCTTGATTATTTTCGTGTACTCCAACAACTTCTTGCTGGCTTGAACGATTTTAGTATCTCTTCCTCCTTGTGAGAATGGTTTATGTATCATAATCATAATCGTAATTTATTAGCCAAGGAGGAATATTAGCCTTATGAGGAATTTGGTTTGCCGTACAGTCATACCAAAAAAGGAACAAGACAGACATAAAAATTTGACATAAACATCCACCACATTCCCCACCGTGATGGAAGGCAATAAAATCTTATCTTTTTTCCTCCTTTCCTCCCACGGTCGGGGGAGTTGAACCAACCCCAGCCGGCGATCGAGCTCCACGTCTAACCTCCCGCATCGGGGCGGTCAAACTCCTGCGGCTTGGAGTTCCCGAAGTAACCAGGGACTGTGAGCTCCGTGATGTTAATGACTGCAGCTCCCGCAGATTGGAGCACCAAAGGCCGAACCCTGGCAAAGGGATCACCTGCTCCGAGATGTTAAAGTCCAAAGGCTTCTCGGTTTTGGAGCACTAGAGTCCCAAACAAGAGGCCGCCAACTCATCGATGTTAGGCCGCAGTGTGGACGGAGATACGACACGGAAAATCTTGCATCTCCGTCGAGGAAAGAGATAAGAAAGGTTTTCCCCACCCCCACATAATACAAAACTAAAGATAAACTAAAACATACATTTTACAACTAACTAAAAACACGAAGAAGGAAAAAGACGAAGACAGACCGTTGATGAGGCAGCCTGGTGGTATCAGTCCCATGTTTATCTATGCATCAATTCGCGCAAAAACAGTTCGCGATAGCACTACGATTTTTCGCCAGTTCACTCACCTGGTCTCCTATGCTGCGAGTGCACCAAGTTTTGTTCTGATCGGTTGAATGACGTAAAAGTTAGTGAGGTTTAAAAATCTTTAAAATCGCGCGTGCGCAGATCGATCTTCCAGCGCCATGCGGATTAGTCTCTTCCCCTGTCACTCCCTGGGTCGGGCCTCCACTTCCTGCGCCATCGCGTCTTTACTGGAGCTGAGAGTGGCCGGCGTAGGTTTCCAACCGGACTTTCAGAGGGACTTGAAGCAGCCCAGCCCCAAGCAGCAGCCCCGCGCCAAGCAGCAGCCCAGCGTCGGAGACCTGACCCAGTCCAGAGTCGGAGATATCACCGATGTCGCCAAACGGAAAGCGGAAACTCTGATCCCGACGGAGGAGAACGACCAGCGACCAGCGCCCATTATGAGTCCCCATCGCACCGCCAATTCCAACCACTACCCCTCTGGTCCCCCATCGCTGGCTCCTCCCCCCTCCCCGTGATGCCCCCCTCTCTTCCCCCGTCTTTTCTCCGAGCTCACACCCCCCGCGCTCACACCCCTCTACCCTCCATACAACCCCCCGCCCACACAACCTCCTCCCACACACACACTCTCCCACACACCCCCCTCCCACATCCCTCCTCCCCCCTCCCATACCCCTCCTGCCCATATACACACCTCCCCCCCCACCCCACACCCCCCAGCCACACCCACCCTCCCCCCACACCACCGTCTCCCCCCCCCTTCTACACCTCCCTGTCCACACACACCCTTCCTCCCCTCCCACTCCACCCCGCCACACACCCCACTTCCCTCCCCCCACCCACACTTGAAGAGGAGGGGGAGGGAGTGCTCGGGGATGAGGGGAATTGAGCCGCGCCTGCGCAGTTTGGGGCTATGGGTGAGTGGTGGAATATTGCATTGGGGGATTGGGGGAGTGGTGGAATATTGCGTTGGGGAATAGGTTGCGTTGGGGGATCAGGCCTCCTGTGTGACTGGAACCCAACGGGTCCCACTTAGTCTAGTATTGCACTAGTTTTGCTTCACAATGTTCATAGTGATATCATTAGCTCTTCCATTAATTATGCTAATTTGTTTCCAATTTCTGAAGTACACTGGCATTTCTTTATTTTGGTCAGTTTTCTTGGATTGTTTACAAACAGTATTCACAGTGATATAAACATATTCTCTGCATGGCCGCAGGCCATGATTGAGTGAACAGATGAACAGAGAATTTTTGGCAGCCTGCCTGAACTATGGGCTTGGAGGTATGTATATTCATCTCCACTCTGCGATGATATTTACTGTGACCTTTTAGTGTTCAATATTGCATGCTGTTGGTCTTCTTAAGCATTATCCCTTTTACATAGAAAAGAAAGTGTGTGTGTAGTTGGGGATTTTAAATTGGTGACATAAAGTAGGCCAACAGAAACTAGGTTGTGACTATGTGTGAAGTTGAATTAAAATAAGCTGAAGGTTGAGGATATGGGAAGATGAGAGACCAAACTGGTGATTATTATAATACTCTTTTTGGTGTTAGATTTATCGGCAGAAATAAATATAAATAGTCGGTGACAGGTGGGGTTTCAGTCGGTAGGACAGCCTTTCTGGTGAAAAGTATTTGGAATTAGAATTGCATTTCAACCACAATCTTATCAAATATAATGAAGTATGTAAATCAAATGTTGTCCTGACCAGTGATACCTTGAGCCCCTAAGAAAAATAAATTAAAAAATAACTTGAGTGAGCATTCATGGAAGGTCAAAATGTATAATCAGCTCAATAAAACCAACAATAACTATATAAAGGCATCAGGATTAGACCCTGCAGTTAACGATGAAGACATTAGAGAAACCATTTACACCAAGTTCAAAACATTGTTTTTCCCCTCTGATTTTAAAATATGCAATTTGCATTCCGCAGCCTGGCCAAATCTGATTAAAAAATGTACAACAATTTTTATTGAAAGATTGGCATGCTGATATGTATTTCCCTTCAAGTGGCACTGTGGCAATTGATGTCTCAGGTGTAATTTTACAACCTCTGTCACAAAACCTCATTCATCTGGAGCATCATCTGAAATTCAGCTGAATTTCAAATTTAGGCTTGCTCTCCTCACCATTCCCTATGGAGTTTGGAAAGTCATTGGAACAATGCATCAGAGTGTGCATGAAATTCTAGTGAGCAAAGCTCTGTACTGGCACATTGTAAAATCATTCCTATTATTTTCAGGGTTGGAAATAAGTGACTTGCACTTAATGTAATTATCTTTCGTATAATGGGGTAGTTGCAATTTGAGTGTATTGGCACTGATTAAATTACATCTTAAGTCATTCTGCTGTCAGCTGTAATGTTAAGCCGAC
Organism: Malacoraja senta; assembly: GCA_038087875.1. Lineage (NCBI taxonomy): Eukaryota > Metazoa > Chordata > Chondrichthyes > Rajiformes > Rajidae > Malacoraja > Malacoraja senta. The sequence goes on along the minus strand of CM075977.1, from coordinate 306,421,853 downwards.
CCTTTCCAATAGACATTTTGAGATGGTGCTAAATATTTGCATTTTCCAGTGACCCCAATCCCTGTGGGCCCTTCAGCCCACAATCTGCGCTGACTAACGATCACCTGTTCACACCAGTTCTATCCTACAATTTTTACAGAAGCCAACAAACTTTAATGTCTTTGGAATGTGGGAGGAAACCAGAGCACCCGGAGAAATCCCACGGGGTCACAGGGAGAACGTACAAACTCTGTACAGCCAGCACCCGTAGTCAGGATCGAACCCAGGTCCCTGGCGTTCTAAGGTAGCAACTCTACTACTGCACCACAGTGCAGCATCTTAATCTGGTGGTACTGTTCAGACTTCAGTGAGGCTAGTGGAAAACTGCATTTGCCCACCACTAACTTCATAAGGTAATGCTGCTCCTGTTGTACCTGAAACTGCAACCAGTATAAGCTCAGGAGGAGTATGGATAAAACTAATGCTTGGTCTATTTTCCTTGGTAGAGATTGTAAAACTAGAGACCTAGGCTTAAGATGAGAGATTTAAGAGGGTCCTCGGGGGGTCAACTTTTCTGGCAGCTTGTTCCATACACCCACCACCCTTTGTGTGAAAACATTACCTCTCATTCCTATTAAATATTTCCCTCTTCACCTTAAACCTATGTCCTCTGGTCCTCGATTCACCTACTCTGGGCAAGAGACTCTGTGCATCTATCCGATCTATTCCTCTCATGATTTTATACACCTCTATAAGATATCCCCTCATCCTCCTGAGCTCTAAGGAATAGAGTCTCAGCCTACTCAACCTCTCCTTATAACTCAAACTCTCTAGTCCTGGCAACATCCTTGTAAATCTTCTCTGTACCCTTTACAGCTTGACAACATCTTTCCTATAACATGGTGCCCAGAACTGAACACAATACTCTAAATGTGGCCTCACCAACATCTTTTACAACTGCAACATGATCTGCCAACTCCTCTACTCCATACTCTGACTGATGAAGGCCAATGTACCAAAAGCCTTTTTGACCACCTTATCTACCTGCGAATCGACCTTCAAAGAACCATGCACCTGCACTCCTAGATCCTCTGCTCTACAAAACTACCCAGAGGCCTGCCATTCAATGTGTAGGTCCTGCCCATGTTAGACTTCTCAAAATGCAACACCTCACATTTCTCTGTATTAAATTCAATCAACCATTCCTCAGCCCACCTGGCCAATCGATCAAAATCCTGCTGCAATTTTGCACAACTATCTGCAAAACCACCCACTTTTGTATCATCTGTAAGCTTGCTAATCTTGCCTTGTATGTTTTCATCCAAATCATTGATATAGGTGACAAATGGTAATGGTCCCAGCAACGAACCCTGTGTGTGTGTGTGTAGGAAGGAATTAGGCTATGGGCCAAATGCAAGCAAATAGGACTAGCCCACTATATATTCCTTATCGGCATAGACAAGGTGGGCCAAAGAGCTTATTTCCATGCTCTATGGGGAGATCAACGGAATTTTTCACTGCTACCTTGCTATCTGCATCTGCACTTGGCTGTTGAATTTGATTTTGAGAGTGCACTATTTGAGGAGCTTGAAGAAGCAGATTCTGGCCTTTGCCCTCAGAATCCATCCATGTAAGCATTGCTGGAAGTTCAAAATGTTTACACTGCTGTCTTCTTGAGGGAAGGATCGGTAGGAGACATGTACTTTCTGGAAACATCGCAATCTAATGCCTGAGATGCAACCTCTTTCTGAAATCTTAGTACATTAAATTATTTCTGCATGAACGGTGCCAGGTGACTCCTCCGATGCACTGAGGAGCAGCACTTTGGGAGGCAAGGAAGAGATCTGTTGTGGCTGATTAGAAAGACCCTGAGGCAAGGATCTTAAAGGTTAACCTAATCTTGACCTCCATGGAGAAAGCAATCGACGTTCAACTGTGAGGCTGGAAGTCTTGCTGCAGAATATCTCTGAGGAAAACCTTAGCCTGTAAATTCATTGGGTTGGATCATGGTTTGAGGAAGTTGTAAACATGCTGGAGGTCAAATACATGGGCTTAGAGCTGGATACATTTCATATCTGGTCTTTCAGTTTTATACTTGTTCTGACTGCTGTTCATTTGAATGGCTTTGTCGTCGCTGATCAACTGGATTCTGACAACTTGCATTCATTTTCCAGACACTTTATTTACTTGTGCACATGGAGAGCAGTACAATCCCAGTTACTGTACTACTCTGAAATTCCAATCAGAAAGGTCAACGTTTTATACAGATTTTTACCCTTGAAATTGTGCGCGCTTTCGGATTTCTTATCATCAATAACAATACGTTCTCAAAACATTAATGTACAAATGCAATAACACTAATACAAATAAACCTACATGCTATTTAATCCTTTATTTAATTTTCAATATCAAGAACCTTGTAGTGTCCGTCAAGGAATTACCATCCCAAAACATTGGGGTACGTCAATGAATACCTATCAGGAACATTGATGTGTGTCAATGAATGCGTAAAGGCTGTTGTGCTGTACAGTTATCTTAACTTTTGTCATACTGCAGCTTCCACATTGTGCTGTACAGCTACCTTAACCGTGTGCTGTTATCTTAACCACCTTCCACAGCTTCACCAAACTTCCTTAAAGATGAGATTTGTGTTTGTTTTTATTTAAATACATTTATTGTTTAATTAATAAAAAATGGTGTTCTAAACAATTAATTTTATTGTGGCGATGAAAGATGCCTTTGATACCATCGGGTCATTCAGCGGCAGGTTCTCTGTTTCCACTGTGAGGCTTTGTCACCTCTTAAGACCGACTCCAGCTTGTGAAACATCCAGTCCTCTCTGGTGTCCTCTCACACACCCTGGTGTACACGTGTGGGTGCAGGATGACTAGGTGGTTCGCGTACAGGTGGCAGCTGGGATCGAGCACATTCTGGCCTTTTGTTTGGCATTTAGATCTGGTTGGAAGGTTGTGTCCTTGAAGGCTTTCTGGGAGAAGATTGTGCTAAATGGGTACATTTTTGCTTCTTGCCATAAGGCACCATTCTGTCAGAGAGTGTGGCCAATGCCATAACAATAACAATATAATTAGGCATTTCCTTGTATCAGCACACAACTAACTTGGATCATGCATGGAAGAGTCCTGGTCAACTGCATGGACAGCACAATCTACTTGGGGATAATTGAATTTTGCATGATTAGAACCAAAAACAAATGCAACCTAATCCAGTGTCAAGGCATATGGATTTTTAAACCACATCAGTTATTTGCTGCTTCATTGCTATCTCTGCTTGTTCCTTCTCATTTTTTTTCCTTCTTTATTGAAATGCTTCATGGTCTCCTTGTGTACATTGTGATATCATTGACCTGAAAATTATTTCCCTTGCATCTGATATTGCATTTTCTCATCTTTAAATGGAATATTTGAGAGTACACTGGAAATAAAATTGTACGTTCAATCATAATTAATAATAATAAATAAATAAATAAATAAATAAATAATATCGTGTTAAAGCAAGGATCAAGTCTATTAAAACCTCTTTCAAATCATTTGCATGATAATCTCAGCCTTTTCTGATATTTCCAAATATCTCTAAAAGAGTAATATCCTTTTATTAACCAACTATTTATGCAAAGATGAAATTAATTACATTTGTTTCTACCCAACCCAAAACATTCAAGCAAAAATTGTTTTTATTTACTTTGCCTCTTCAATGTTTTCCTTAAATTTTGCCTCCTCATTGAAGACAAAATTATAGATTCCTCTGTCCAACTGCATCACTTCAATTCCCCTCCCTGGAAGTGCATTAGCTGTATGTGGCCACTGAAATATATCATGTAGCCAATCATTTATTGTATTTGTGATCTACGTTTGTATTTATTTGTAAATCATTTGAGGGCATGCTGCAAACCTGTTCCAGCCAATCGGCTGGCATGTATAAAAATAAACAGTGTTTGTATGAGTCAGCTAAAAATGTTGAAGCATAATCTTGAAGTTCTCACTCAGCCCAAACGATTGCTCTAAGTATCGTGTACTTGCCTATACTTTTTTCCAGCTGAGCTATATTCTGTGTTAGAATTGTGTGATGCTAATTGGATGAATGCAATCAACCCGGCGTGCACAATCAATTAAGATCAAATAGAACAAGTTGTCCGACAACTTTAGGCTGTGCACGCCATACGCAAGAAGAAGGAGAAGAGTGTTTTTAATATCTATTCTTGAATGTCCTGGTCGCAACTAATCCATACTGTGCAGATCAACTCATTTAATTGGTATGTAATGTTTGGATAGTTTGTCTTTATACTTTCCTAGTGATCAATTATTTATTTTCTGTTAAATAGATAATAACTGAGTCAGAATAAACCTGTGAAAATCCTGTTTCAGAAGAATCTCCATAAATCAGTCAGACATCCAATACTGTATAATACATTTAAAGAAAGTATGTGTTTAATCAAAGTCATTGTATAGTTATGCTTAATTAAAATTGGAAATTAAATATTGCCATGATGTGATTCTCTTTTTTTGTTGTTGCTGTTTCTGAAGCTGGGACCTCAAGATCCTGAAATCCTGCATAGTGATCGTATCTGATCTAAATGTTGTGTTTTTGTTGATATGAGGTGCCCCCAAATCTATGTGTATTCCTGTCAGAGAATTTGTACATCTCTGAAGTGAAACAGAGTGGGCTAGCCGTTGCAAGCAGCTGTTGTGGATATTTAATCCCTCAAGCAAGCCTATAACAGGATACTTGAGCTGTATAAATAGTACGTAAAGAAAGAAGACTCTGCTTCGATATTGAATTAGAAATGATGGGAAAGAAAGGTCAATAAAAAGTATATTTTGGAAACTGTTCTGTGCTAATTTGTAATCAACATTAAAAAACTGTGCAAAACTCTTAATATACTCTTGGTGTGCTGCACATTAAATATTGCTAGTGTTATGCCAGGTAGTGTTAGTACTCCGTTGGTGTGATGTGCCTTCACTTGTTTTGAGGGGTGTCCCTACTGGTTTCAGCCCCCAATGTCCTGCAGCTGAAGGACCCTAGACTGTGGTCTTCCTCCATTGAGCTTTTGTTTTGACTGCACCAAGCTTCAGTGCATCCCTCGGCATGTAATCTTGCAATTAGGAATGGGCTTGATGTTTGTGGAGAGGCTGGTGTTGGAATGGTTAGGGTTGGAGTGATGAGGTGATGGTACAGTACAGCAGAAAATGGCATGAAGTCAATGTATCAAAGAAAGCCAGCCTTATTGCAGCAGTCACTGAGGGAAATAAAAGGGTTGTGTACGGAACCATTTGCTAAGGGATTGACCACTATTTTTCATACTCTATCAAAATACTAAAGCAGTGAGCAACAACATTAGTCACTTGTATTGTTGGAGCTTCCTGCCTCAGTTGGAGTCAAATAGGAATGTTTTTAATACAGTGAAGCAAACACATTCTGCTATACAATATGGCAGAAAATGGTATGAAGTCAAAGTAGCAAAGAAAGCCACACTTATTGCAGCAGTCGCTGAGGGAAATAAAGAATCGGGAAGAAAACCCATTAGACTTTATTACTTTTTGAATACTTTGATGCATGCAAGAAGCATTTGCATCTGAAGGGTTAAAATGAGGCTTCTGCTGAAGGTGTGCTTTCTTTTAGAAGTGGGTTCCAGATGTGGGTTGAATAGACACATTATCTGCGAATATTATTCACCCCAATCAAATCCCAGCTGGGATTATGAGCATTGTGAACCTGTCCGCTCACTCTGCTTATCACATTCCTCGAATGTCTACTGCATCTCGAGCGAATAGGAAAGTCTGTCCAATGCCATGTGGCCATTTAGAGTTGGGGCATTCCCAAAGAAAATTAAGATATTCCAGTAAAAATCAGAATCAAAAGACATTATTTTCCTTTAATCATTCTGGCATTTAAAAACAAAATGACTTGGGGGTATCATATTCTGGTAAGCTAAGTACAATGTATCTTCAAAGTACACAGGTCATTTTTCTGTGACCAAGCTAATTTCTAATCATTCGCCTATTGATGAAATAGTGACTATTTTGCAGATAATGTATCTATTCATAAACAAAAGTAGGACTCAATCATCAACATCCTGTAAAACATTGGAAATTAGGATGGTGGGATTAGGTCACAGTCTTGTGGCTGGAGCCTTCAGCGACTAGAGGGGACACCAGTGGTTGGAGGGGAGATTAACATTGAATACGAACTTACATTGCAGGCTCAGAATCAGTGCTTTATTAAAATCTAGATGCAAGTCAAGAGTTTATTGCAATTTGCATTACAGTGAACGACAGGTATAATTAAAAGCTTGCTAGCTACAACATTAGAGGCACATGCTCTCAGACAATACACAAAAACATGATTTATGCATACATTATATATAAATTATACAAGACAGTGAACATAAAAAGACTGCAAAAACAAGCATTAGTGCAAAACACAGTTATAAAATGAGGCAAGGTAGTTTTTCCAAGTTCCTTTGTCAAGGTAAGATTAGGGTCGTGCGGGTTGGGTGATGAGCTTGATGGTTGTACAAAAGTAGCTGTTCCTGAACCTACGATTGACAAAAAATGCTGGAGTAGCTCGGCTGGACAGACAGCATCTCTGCAGAGAAGAAATGGGTGACGTTTTGGGCTGACACCCTTCTTCAGACTGGTGGTTTGGGACTTCAGGCTTCTGTACCTTTTGCAGGACAGTAGCATCAAGAAGAGGGATTGACAAACTTTATATAACAGACCTGATGCAATTTGGTTTGATTTCTCATGGTGTGCTCCCAAGAGAAGATATTATGCTGTGCATATCCATCAAATTTGCAAAGGTGAATTACTTAAGGAAGTGCTCTGTCAAATTTTCAGGTTGACACAACTTGACCCAGAATGCTTGTTAACCAATTTCACTTTAGATAAAATCAGACTTTAATCACATCATGCTGAAAAATCATTAATGAAGTTGATTTATAGGTTAATGATTTTTTTGAGCTGCTATTGACAACTGGAATGATGTCCAGTTTCTCACCATATCCAGATATACAGTGCCCTCCATAATGTTTGGGACAAAGACACATCGTTTATTTATTTGCCTCTGTACTCCACAATTTGAGATTTGTAATAGAAAAAATCACACGTGGTTAAAGTGCACATTGTCAGATTTTATTAAAGAGTATTTTTATACATTTTGGTTTCACCATGTAGAAATCACAGCTGTATTTATACATCGTTCCCCCCCCCCCCCCCCCCCATTTCATCATGTTTGGGACACATGGCTTCACAGGTGTTTGTAATTGCTCAGGTGTGTTTAATTGCGTCCGTAATGCAGGTATAAGAGAGCTCTCAGCATGTAGTCTTTCCATCGCCTTTGGAAACTTTTTTTGCTGTTTATTAACAAGGACCAAAGTTGTGCCAATCAAAGTCAAAGAAGCCATTATGAGACTGAGAAACAAGAATAAAACTGTTAGAGACATCAGCTAAACCTTAGCCTTACAAAATCAACTGTTTGGAACATCATTAAGAAGAAAGATAGCACTGGTGAGCTTACTAATTGCAAAGGAACTGGCTGGCCAAGGAAGACCTATATAGCTGATGACAGAAGAATTCTCTCTATAATTTTAAAAAAACGAACACCTGTCCGACAGATCAGAAACACTCTTCAGGTGTCAGGCGTGGATTTGTCAATGACCACTGTCCGCAGAAACTTCATGAACAGAAATACAGAGGCTACACTGCAAGATGCAATCCATTGGTTAGCTGCAAAAATAGGATGGCCAGGTTACAGTTTGCCAAGAAGTACTTAAAAGAGCAACCACAGTTCTGGGAATAGGTCGTGGACAGGTACGACGAAGATTAACATATCAGAATGATGGTCAGAGCAAAGTATGGAGGAGAGAAGGAACTTCCCAAGATCCAAAGCATACCACTTCATCTGTGAAACTTGGTGGGGGCGTTATGGCCTGGGCATGTATGGCTGCTGAAGGTACTGGCTCACTTATCTTAATTGATAATACAACAGCAGATGTTAGTAGCATAATGAATTCTGAAATGTATAGACACATCCTATCTGCTCCATTTGAAACAAATGCGTCAAAACTCATTGGCCGGCGGTTCATTCTACAGCGACAATGATCCCAAACATACTGCTAAAGCAACAAATGAGTTTTTCAAAGCTACAAAATGGTCAATTCTTGAGTGGCCAAGTCAATCACCCTTCTTAATGATGTTCCAAACAGTTGATTTTGTAAGGCTAAGGTTTAGCTGATGTCTAATAGTTTTATTCTTGTTTCTTAGTCTCATAATGGCTTCTTTGACTTTCATTGGCACAACTTTGGTCCTCATGTTGATAAACAGCAATAAAAGTTTCCAACGGTGATGGAAAGACTGGAGGAAAGACACAGTGCTGACAGCTCTCTTATACCTGCATTAAGGAGGCAATTAAACACACCTGAGCAATTACAAACACCTGTGAAGCCATGTGTCCCAAACATTATGGTGCCCTGAAATGGGAGGACTATGTATAAACACAGCTGTAATTTCTACATGGTGAAACCAAAATGTATAAAAATAGCCTTTATTAAAATCTGACAATGTGCACTTTAACCACATGTGATTTTTTTTCTATAACAAATCTCAAATTGTGGAGTACAGAGGCAAATAAATAAATGATGGGTCTTTGTCCTGAACATTATGGAGGGCACTGGACATTTAAAAAAACTTGTGCATTATGGTGTCTTTGCAAGAATATCTGATAAGTGGTTGGTACATGCAGCTCAGCCACTTGCAAGTATTTGGTTTATGTGGTTCGTCTGTTCATGGGTAAACTTTGTGAGCCATCAAGGTCTCGGTTTTAGTCTCTAGATTATAGTCTTTTCTTGACAATCTTGTTACAAATGTTGACCTTGCTGTCATCGTCCGTCCTGAAAAGGACGCAAGCTTCCGGCGACTATCAGTGGAAGCCATCACTTGTCGCAATAGATGATGGTGGTAGCAGAATTAGCTCAGGATACTTCCAGTTTCCAGCCCCGTGGCGTGGACGCTTCTGCTATAGGGCCTCTAGATTATAGTCAATTAAAGATTGACAAAAGGCATTATCACTGGCTTTGAGTACATTGCTGGGTTAGTTAGAGAGAGGAAAGATTATTTGGGATTCTTGTCTCATTCCCTTTTTCGTAACTCCTGTAAAGGTTTTATGACGGTGCTTGAGGCAGCATTGATTTCGCCAAGTTAATGAATAGCCTGTTAATATTGACCAACCCCACAATTTTTTGTGAATTGTGAAGTAATTTTAAGTCAGACAGGAGATGTAGTGCCACTGCCTTCCCACATCAAATGAGGCATTCCCTTGTTATTAACACACACTTGCCACAAATGAAGTAAACATAGCTCACATTGCCTTGAAACTGTCCCAGCCCTAAAATGTTTAATGTGATATACGTCAGATGTACAAAACAAACACAGACTGTTTAGATCAATTGGTTTCATCTAGCGATTGCATTCATTCCGGCGGACTGAGCGATGGTGCTCAGCCAAATGATCTACCAGTCTACATTTGGTCTCGCCGATGTATAAGAGTCCATGTCTTGAACAACGGATACAGAAGATGAGGTAGGAGATGGTGCCTAACCTGAAAGGACTGCCAGGATTCCTGTACAGAGTCGAGGGAGGAGGTATAGGGGCAGGTGAAGCATCTCCTGCAGTTGCAGGGAAGGTACCTGGGGAAGGGATGTTAACCAGGGAGTTGTGGAGGGAACGGTCTCTGGGGAAAGCAGAAAAGGGGTGGAGATGAGAAGGTGGCTAGTGGTGGGATCCTGTTGGAGGTGGCGAAAATGTCGGAAGATTTAGAAACATAGAAAATTGGTGCAGGAGTAGGCCATTCAGCCCTTCGAGCCAGCACCGCCATTTAATATGATCATGGCTGATCATCCAAAATAAATACTCCGTTCCTGCTTTCTCCCCATATCACATGATTCCGTTAGCCCTAAGAGCTATATCTAACACTCTCTTGAATACATCTATTATGTGTTATATCTGACGGCTGATGGGGTGAAGAGAAAGTATGTAAACATAAATAAAACTAGTTTGATGCATAAATCTTAACCGTATTTCCTCTTTTTTCCCCCAAATAAAATGACTGATTTGTTTTTCTTGATTTTTTTTCTGGTTAATTTGATTTTGTGCTCATTTTGCTTTCCTAAATGTCCTCCTTTCGCTTTTATTTTATCCTCCTTATATGTTTCCTTTTTGTCATCTGCAACTTCATTACGTATGTTGTTAAAGTTGCCCTTTCCTCTTGTTTCAGTTTTACCCTTTCCTATTTAATCATCTTTGCTTTTTCATTACCAGTTAATTTGTTCTTGAGCAAAATATAATTTTCCTTAATCTGTTAATTTTCTATTTCCTATGCTCTTCTATCTCTTGTGTCAGTACTTGTGGATTCATCAACAACAATGGGTCTTGAACATAATTATATGCAATATATGTAATTAATTTGTAATTCTATTTTAGGGGGTCAGCAGTGCCAGAAAGTGTGCTTGGGGATTTATAATAACTGGTACAAACCTTGATTATCCATTAGACTTGAATATTTAAAAGAAGCAGGCCAGATTGCATGGAATAGATCTTTGCAGTAGAATAACACACGATACATTGGAAAATATTTCCTGGTATAAGATTTCTTGGATAATATTATTAACTTGAAAAGGGATTGATTTTTTTTAATGGTTTAGAAATTGCCGCAAATGGGGAGCTGTCCATGCTTGCTGATGATCAGTATGTAAAGTCCGTTCATATCTAGTGCCGATCTCCCAAAGGCAAGATGCTGGATAGAAGTGACTCTATCCATCATGGTCAGGTGCTGCACAGCAACAATGCCTTCCACAATATATCTCACTCAATTGAAATGAAGGATAAATCTCAATAGTCAAAAACAAACCCCATGAATATATTGAAGAAATGTTGTCATGGTGCTAAAACCTGCCCTATGTCAAAGCTGTACAAAAATAACACATATTTCTGATATACAGTAACATTGAGCAACTTAAAAAAAAAATTAAACAGTGCAAAGTCTTCAAATATTATTAACAATTGTAAACAACATTAAAATACAATTAGAACATTTAAATAATGTAAGAAAACTTTAAAACAAGTGTGAATTAACCTTGGTATTTTCCAGAGATTCCTCTCCATTCATATGAATGAATGTGCAATACCAATACCATGTAAATCCTGGCACAAATTGTTTAAGCATATCTCCCACATAGATGAGGAGAACTGATGCAATTTTAATGTCAGTGTCCTTCCTGTCAAATGTATGTTTAACTAAGTTGTTGAGATAAGGTTGTGTTTAGCTATAACAAAGATTTTGTCATCGCAAATATAGTGTTCTAGCAATTCATAAAATTTGAAGAAAGTTCTTGGACAATAATTACTTCTATGTTTAAGTGATAAAAGCATATTTCACAAAATAAGGAACTGAAGATTTAAAATTGTTTGCCTTTCTATAAGTTCTAAAACATATTTCTCTTTGTTTCAGCTATCCTCATCAAAGATGATACATTGTGGCCCTATGCTGTCTTTCACTCGATGTTTGATTCGTAGAAAAATTATAACCCAGAGTGGCCTTGAAGAATCCAAGCTATGCCGCTGTTTGAACACCATAGACTTGATAGCGCTGGGAGTTGGCAGCACTCTCGGCGCTGGGGTTTATGTTCTTGCTGGTGAGGTTGCAAAATGGGATTCTGGGCCCAGCATTATCATCTCTTTCCTAATTGCAGCCTTGGCTTCAGTGATGGCGGGACTGTGTTATGCAGAGTTTGGAGCTCGTGTTCCAAAGACTGGTTCTGCATATCTGTACAGTTACGTGACTGTTGGTGAACTCTGTGCATTCATCACAGGCTGGAATTTAATTCTTTCTTATGTCATTGGTAAGTGCCATGTACATATTATAACTAACTTAATTTCTTTATCATTTTCTAAATCTTGAATTATTTTGCTTTAACGGAAGGTGCAGTAGCAGTATGTGCTTATGTTGTTTATTTATGTTGTTTTAGACCTAGGGAGTTAAACCATTGTTTTAATACATGTCTATGTTTTAATAAGGCAGGTGGCAAAGCTTTGCTTTAGTCACAGCCTGGGATAAATGCATTTTTGTAAATTAGTACATTGGTCTTGTTAATTGGCCGGCAATCCATTGCTTATGATCTTACAACAATGGGATTATAAATTGTGAAAAAATACACAAAGTGCTGGAGTAACTGAGCCGATTAATTGTGAAACTAACTAGAGCGGACTGGAATCAAGAAAGGTCGTTTGCTACTGGAAGCCAATAAAATATCAACATTATTCATTGTCACATTGTTGTACCAAAGGAAATTAATAATCACCATGTAAAAGCATTTCAAGAGCGACAGGCACCAGGACCATCTTCTGAGCCAAGTATGCAGTGAACTAACTCTAATAGAATTTGGGTGTCAAAATCTTCGAAGTATGACAAGATTTTCAAATTATACTTAAGCTTTAATATTTATAGTAAGATATTATTACTTATAAATGGAGGCCTTTGTCTTTTTCTCTCATTTTCTCTCTAACCATGAGTATCAAAACAAAACATTTTGAAGGTTGCATATTTTATAACAGATCACTGGAACAATTGTTTTGACTTTACAAATATACCAGCCAGCTCTGTAACATTGATATATTAATAGCTCTTTGCATTTATAGTCAGAATTAGCAATTATTAGCAAATTATTATTGAAACAAAAGTCTCTTGACTATTAAAGATACCTATCCAGCAATCTGAATTAATTGCAATGGAATTCTGAATATAATGAATTGTAACCTTGTTTGTGAAGGAAATACTGTTGCTATGCATTAAACCAGAAATATAACTGGAAAGTGACATGAATGGCATGCTCCATCAGCTGACTATAGCAGATATCTCAAGTCTGACTTTCCAAGGTATTTCCATTGTCTACAAGGCACTGGAACTTAATAGAATAGTCCCTATTTGCCTAATGACTGCACCTTCAATAATACTTAATATAATCCAGGAAAATGCCCCTCACTTGATTGGCATCCCATCCATTATGTTAAATATTCAGTCTTTCCAGTGCTGCCATATGGTGGCTTAATTGTGTACCATCCACTTTTGCACCTCTTTAGGCCTACTTCAACTGCATTGAAATATGTAAACCCAAGAAAGACAAGGATAGCATGTGCTTTGACATGTCACCACCTGCTGGATCCCTTCTGAGTTGCACACCAGCTTGATTAGGAAACATTGCTGATCTTTTATTGTCATTCGTCAAAATTCTACCATTCATTACACAATCACAGTTTGGGAGTATTTTCACAAGGAGCACAGTGGCTCACCATCACCCTCTCCAGGGCAGTTGAATATGGGCAGGATTTGCTTGTCTGCCTAGGACACCTAATCTTAACGTGAATTTTAAGATGTTATAATATTGCTGACCTACCCGAGCATATTATTTGCTCATTTCATTGATATGATTTCATACTGTTGCTATGCTAGAAATTTAGAATACAACCATAGGATTTTTTAATATGGACTGGAAACTAAAAATGCACACTTTTTTATGGGTTCATGCCGATTACTTTTTGGTGTGATTAATCATTGATTAAAATGGTTTATGCATGTGTAGAAAGGTTTGTATTTCCATTAAAATGAAAGGTAAAGGAATTGAAGATTGCAAAAGCATTTATATTGCAATATTGCTGTTTTGCATTTCAATTTTGTCAATGCACATTTCTAATCGATCTAACAGATATCCAGTAAATTCAATAATTATAGTTTGTATAAGATAATCATTCCAAAAACAAGTTAAGACAGATGTAGCCTTCATAAGGAATTTTAATTAAAGGAAAGCAATCTGTGGGTGTCTGGAATTGTGTCAAGCTCCAGGCTACAATTATTCATCTAATAAATATTTTGCTTGATAATCCACCGTTTGATTTAATTAATTGTTAATTTATATCCTTATGTGAATGTTTTGGAAATTAACTTTTTTTTACACATTGTCTTTTACCAAGGTACATCAAGTGTTGCCAGGGCATGGAGTGGTACCTTTGATGAACTTCTTGGCAAACAGATCGGAACTTTTTTTGGCACCTACTTCAGGATGAATTCACCAGGATTGGCAGAATACCCTGACTTCTTTGCTGTGTGTCTGATATTAATATTATCAGGTATAATAGCATTAAAGTTATTATCCAGTAAATTGGGAAATATTATAATGCTTGTACAGTAGAATAATTGGGTATTGTATATTATTGCTAGACAGAACCATTAAGCTTCATTTAAGGTATGCTTTCTTGCAGGCTAGGAAATATTTTGCAAAGTTAAATGCAACCTAAAATTATCAATTTGCCCTCGAAAGATTATCAAAGATTCATAGTATAGTCCGGTTAATTTATATGATATTGCATGAAGAGTTATCTCAGGAAGAACAGGAGTCGGCTTTGCTATTAGCCACACCTCGCCAAGATGTGATCGACAGGTATGACTGAAGCGATCTGATTTAGTGACAGGCGCAGCAAAAGAAAAGATTCAGCCTTTCTTTTGTTGCAAGAACACCGGCAGCTGCTCTATGTAACTGAGCTTGTCTATGTGTGGGAACAATAATGGCCAGAACCAGAATTGTAAAGTCAGGCTGAGAACCAAGGTGTGGGAAATGAAAACCAATTTATTGAGAGCCTTGTGAAATATAGCAGATACAATTTTATGCATGTACATTAAAATTTCCATTCAAAAGACTGGATATACAGTTCAGATCTTTCTTGAACACTGCTTTGTGAGCATGTGTAATCAATTATTTCCTAAAATACATCAGGTTTATTCTCGTAGTAACTACTTAAGAGTTTATTATTACTCATGATGTTCAGCCTTACTTTATATCTTCAGCAATCTTTGCCAGCTGTAGAAAAGTGATTTCGCATTTTAAATATTGTGTATTTTGTATCAAAATGAGACTTGGGCCTGGAAGTAGCCTGGCAAAGGGAGAGCCTGTGAGCTTTACTTTGGTTAGATGCCTTGACGATGAAGAAATGTTTATTATTTTCCCATCTAATAGGTGAAGTATATCCTTATTTAGGGAAAACCAATATCAACTCTCTTTTTCCAATTACTTTGAAATTAACAGATCTATTTTGGATGATTCTTGAAAAAAAGTTACACATGAAAACTATTGTCATTTGCTTTTTTCTTCATGGGAGATGAACTCCAGAGATAAAGTGGAAATTCAATCACGTTATGCTATTTTGAATGTAATGCACTAAAAATTGTTTTTTCAGTGAGCAATAAAAATCAGATAATTTTATCTCTTTAAATTTGACTGATCACTTCCTGATATGATTTATCTTTGCATGACCACATATGCTGCATGTCGGGTGATGTTATTCTCTGTGCATCACTCCTTTGGTAGTGTTGCAAGGGAGCTTGGATTCATTTGTCCTTCAAACAACCTTTGTTGATTACTCTTAGGACAGATGTTCCTAAGCCTTCTAAGGAAATAGAGGCATTGAAGTGCTTTCTTGGCCATATCTTTGAAATTGCTGGTGATATTTATTCCTAAGAACATGAAACTTTCAACCATCTCTACTTTGGCCCTATCAATGTATACTGGGGTGTGTGTACTGCTTCGCTTCCTGAAGTCAATCACAATCTCCTTTGTCTTGCTGACATTGAGGGAGTGGTTGTTCTCTTGGAACCAGATTACGAGGTTCTCAATCTCCGTCCTTTACCCCCTACAATGTTAATTTTCTTTATGCTAAGAATTAGAAAAGAGTGATATCTGGGCGGATTGGGGTGGTATCATGGCACAGTGGTTGAGTTGCTTTCTTACAGTGCCAGAGACCTGGGTGCTGTCTATAAGTAGTTTGTAGATTCTCCCTGTGATCCATGTGGGTTTTATCTGGGTTCTCTGTTTACCTTCCACATTCCAAAGACATGCAGATTTGTAGGTTAATTGGCTTCCATAAATTGACCCATGTTTGTGGGATGTGAAACTGGGATAACATAGCACCCGTGACAGGTGATCATTGGTTAGCATTGACTAGGTTTGCTGAAGGGTCTGTTTCCATGCTGTATCTCTAAAACTAAATCTAAAGTTTGATAGAATTGATTTATTTCAGCTAATGTTGAATAATGTGTTTGCTCAGCCTATAATCTGAATTAGGTTTATCTGACAAGTTGTATGAAAACAAGCTTTAGAATTAATTTTGTTGAGCTTCAGAAATAAAATTTCACATAAAAGATAACTTCTCTAATGTTGCAACAGAGAGGAAGCTTGATATTTTAAATACTGAGACAAATAGATGGCAGAATATAAGTGTTTTTTACTTTTATGTGCATTGTGGAAGAGAAATATGAATTATTTTTTATTCAAGAATCAACTTTAAAATATTTTTGGCCTCTGCACTACTTTTAAAAGTGCTTTCACGTAGTACTTTGAGAATGGAACCTATATCTTCTTGCTGCATTTGTTAGGTCTTTCAGAGATAGAGCAGGCAGAATCAAGAGAAACCTGGAATATCCTAAACATTTGCTCCAATTCCTGCGGGGATATATGTGTTGTGGGTAGAGAAAGTACATGAGATGGAATTTGTTGTCAGAAGAAGTGCTGAAGTCAGCTGTGTTCAGCTCTTCTCCCATTTTTGTTAAATTGTGTTGATAAACATTGACCAATAGGTATACTGACTAAATGTGGATATACTTTGCTGTAGCTGAAAGACCTGACTGTTGATGCTTTTTAACATTTTATGCACCTTAGGTCTTCTATCATTTGGTGTAAAGGAGTCTGCTTGGGTCACCAAAGTATTTACAGCCATCAACATTGTGGTCCTTTCATTTGTTATGATTACGGGGTTTGTGAAAGGAGACCCGGAGAACTGGAAGATCAGTGAAGAATCTCTCATAAATTTCACAGTAATCACAAAGTAAGTTTGTTAAGGAGATTTAATGGATGTTTTAAATTCGTAGGAGTCTTGATGCAACTGAATAGGAATAAAATGGGTCATTGACAGGAAGGAGGGATGTCGATAGACAGTTGTTGGCTTTGGCATAGGAACTGGATGGAAAAATCCTTTAAGGGAAAATTGTGTAAATAGTTGAAAAGGAATGTACGACGGCAGAGTAGATTGTAGGATGACTTTTGGGCAAGTCTAAAAAAGAGTTTGCGCAGACACTGGTCCAATTAGACTCCTTATAGAGTCATTGAATAATGCAAAACAGAAATGGGGCCCATCAATGTCAATGCCGATTTTTTTGCCCATCTACACCAATGCCATTTTCCTGCGGGGAGTCCTTATCCTGCTATGTTTTGCCCATTTAAGTGCCTATATAAATGGCTCTTAAACATTGTTATTGCATCTAATACCACCACCTCCTGTGGTAGCACATTTCAGATATCAAACACTGTATGAATAAATGTTTCCCCTCAGATCCCCCGAAAGCTTTCATCTTGTTTTTGATATCCTTACTATGAGAAGACTATTTACCCTATCTATGCCTCATTTTATTTAATATACCACTAACAGGGTATTCCTCTGGCTCATTCACCCCAGGGTAAACAAGCCCAGTCTATTCAATCCTCATAACAAAAGCCCTCCAATCCAGGAACCATTCCAGTGAATTTCCTTTGCATTTTCTCCAGCACAACTACATTCTTCTTATGGCATTGCATCCTGGGAAATGTGGTCATGTAAAACCTGAAAAATACAGAAAATATTAAATTGCTTTCTCTTCAGCATATTCATCTTTAAAGACATTTTTTACCTGTGCGTATTGCAGTTTTCGGCTTTTAGCTCATTACATTAATCAATGCATGTGGCATTGGTTTGATCAGTAATATTCCAATTCTTTATACTTGTCTAGCCTGTCTGATTACTGAATGCTGACTGCAGTATGTCATAATTATAAAAGCAACACCGGTCCCATTGTATTGTCTAATTGTTGACGTTAAAGGACACAAGATAGAAATTGTAGGCAAGAAAGAAAGCACTCGGTAGTTTACATTTTAACACACCAAGCCTTCAAAATATTAGCACAACAGAACTCATTCAGTATATAAGTTGGAATATTACAAAGTAATGGGCCATTACCAGCTTTTCTGGTTTTATAATATTTGTGTAAATTGCTACACTGCAGATATGTTGCAGTAGTCAATATGGTCAACATCAATTATAAGGGCAATGATCTCTTGGTAGATAAAACTAATTTGTGGATAATTGATATTGACTATATTTTGAACTTGAGACCTTAATACTGAAATAACTTTGGTCTCAGAGGTTCTGTCTTAAAAGGCAACAAAGATGGATATACTTGTCATATTTAAACGTACAATTGGACCAATGATAGTGTGAATTGAGCTCTGAGAAGCGAGATTAGCGAGAAAGTGAACACAATAGCCAAATGACCTCCTTTGGTGCTGCAAGTTTCTATGAATTTGATAAAGATCTGTAATAATGGAAAAATTCACCAAGGATAACTCAAGTATGGAGAATGAATAAAAACCTTATTTGCATTGTTATTGCAATGAGTCCAAAATCAAACAATTGAAAGCAAGAAATAAAATTTGTGATTATTTCTTGGTAAAAGTCTCAACAGTTTATAGTATATAATTCTAGTATTGTACATTAGTTTCAAACATCATATGCTGACATTTTCTTCATATAGACATGGCGTTGTTTAAATTCCATGCTGGTGAAATATATATTTGATTTTATGTGAGTAAATAAAAGTTGAGCCTACTCTGTAAACAAAATGCACATTTTGCTCTATTTGTTTTACAGCAATTTGTCATCTGCGGAGAATGTCACCAGCATTTATGGTGTGGGTGGTTTTACACCATATGGATTAAATGGAACATTAGCTGGTGCTGCAACCTGCTTTTATGCCTTTGTTGGGTTTGACTGCATTGCTACCACAGGTAAGAGTCAAGAGTTATTTATCACCATGTTATTTAATCTAATGCGTTATGCAGCAAACTGCAATATGCAATGATATATAATTTGAACACATTCAAGGATAAATTAGGTAATGGAGTAACCAATGATGTAGAATTAAGATTATATCGTAGCATATCCAAAAATGGGGGTCAATTAACCTACAAACCTGTATGTCTTTGTGAGGAAACCGGAGCACTCAGAGAAAACCCATATGGTCACAAGGAGAATATACAAACTCTCTACAAACACCATCCATAGTCAGGATCGAACCCACGTCTCTCGGGCTGTATGGCAGCAAATCTACTGCTGCACCACTGCTGCCGCAAATGGTACCCCATGGTATTAACTATTTGTATGCAAGCTATATAATGTTCTTTGTTACCATTCTAGGTGAAGAGGTGAAAAATCCCCAAAAGGCTATTCCCATTGGAATTGTGACTTCACTTTTGGTGTGCTTCCTGGCTTACTTTGGAGTTTCAGCTGCACTGACCCTCATGATGCCTTACTACCTGCTGGATGCTAGAAGCCCACTTCCTGTGGCCTTTGAATATGTCGGCTGGGGCCCTGCAAAATATCTGGTTGCTGTGGGATCTCTTTGCGCATTGTCAACAAGGTATGAAAATAACATTTAGCTTTCCTTCAGAATACACCTTTGGAAAGACTTGGTACAGTGTTCATACACAATGCAGAATCTCTGCTTCCTTCTGACTGAAATGCCTCGTACAAAATGTATTTTTTAATCAGATTATTTCAAAATCATAAACTGTGCATTTAACAGAATGTCTACAGAATCAGTTTACACCACCAAACATTTGTATTCTCAATTTCGACACTGCACTGTACTTCCTAGTGTTCTCTATTATTTGTGTCCATCCTTGCTTTATTAGTTCTCCATAAAAGCATGAGCTCATATTTGAAAATAAGTACCACATGTCATTCTTGTCTTTTTAACCAACTGATCATCTTCTGCAACAAACACTTCACCACCCATCAAAGTTACTTAGAATGCAAACTTCCAGCTGCCTGGCCTTTAACCAGTAACCAGCTATTCAGCTCCTCAACCACTCTTTTCCATAACAGTCAATTGCCTGGCTGTATTTCATTTCATGTTGGCATGAAAAATAGGTGGTTGGCCACATGGCCTATTAACTCTTTAATTTCCTCTTTGATCCATTGATGCATGTTTATCAGGCCTGTTTGAGCCAAGCTATGCTGCTGCTGAGGGTCATTACTGTAATTTTATGTTCTGATATTTCTTAACATTTGTTTACATGGCATCATCTGCAAATGCTTTGCTTTGCTTTAACTCTGTGCTGTACTGTACAGATTTAACAATGTGTTTAGTAATTTTTCTGCTGGGTTTGTATGCCATTTATAGGTTAATCTGCAAATTTCTTAACAATCTTATGTATGCTGAAGCTTTTACTTTGCTTTACTTTGTGACATAAATGTGTATATCAGAGGTCTTGTTTTGTCATATCTCCAAACTGTTTGGAACTGGTGTTTAAAAATGCAAGTTTGCGATTTTTGCAAATCCTGATTTCGTTTAAAGAGGAGTGAATATTTAATCAGAAGAGACTTTGCACCTTTACAAAAATGCACTTAGAATAGAATGCTATTTATTGTCATTCAAACCTAGGCTTGAACGAAATATCATTACTACAGTTTTTTACATTACAAAAAAAAAACAAGACCCACACTTAACACAGTTTACATAAACATCCATCACAGTGAGTCTCCAACACCTCCTCACTGTGATGGAAGGCAAAGTCTTATCTCTTCCCTTTATTCTTCACCCGCGGTCCAGCAGTCCAACTGCAGCGTCTAGGCGAACTGGGGCTCCGGTGTTAAAGCCCCCGGCGGACGATGGTAAGTCCTGTGGCCATTTAGCCACGCCGGGCGATGCCAGGCCCCGGCTCCGTGTCCTTCAAACCCCGCGGTTCAAGCAGTCCAACCCGCAGTCCAACTGCAGCGTCTAGGCGAACTGGGGCTCCGATGTTAGAGCCCCCGGCAGGCGATGGTAAGTCCCGTGGCCGCCAACCCGCGCCGGGCGATGTTAGGCCTCGCTCCGTGTCCTCCAAACCTCGCGATTCCAGCGGGAGAAGTTGCCGTTGCGGGAGCTCCGAAAAGCCGTCTCCCACCAGGGACCTGGAGCTCCCGATGTTCCTGTCCACCGGGCCCGCAGCCGGAGCTTCCGAAACTCCAAAGTCGGGTCGCAGCCGAGCGCCACCACAGCTCTCCCCGCTCCAAAGCCGGCCAGCTCCGTGATGTCGGGTCCCAGGCTCCGCGACTTCCAATAATCTATAGGATTCAAAAGTATCCCCAATTTAATTGATTTTGGTTATGAACAGCAGTAAAATCGAAGTCATAATTGTGAGCTAAAATAAAAACAGATACAGAATTTTTCAGAACTAATGTATTATGAAGGTTGGTTGGAAGTGTCAATTTCAGCAGAGTGTATAGGCTGTGGGCCGAGCATCAAAAATGTGTCTAGAAATCGGTTTTCGTAACCGAACTACATGATATTTTCCACAGATTTAGATGAAATATAATTGAGAAGGATGTCATAACTCGTCATTGCCAAATGTTTCACATTAATTAATTAAACTAATTAGAAAATGAGATCTGGAAAGTAAGCGCCATCTTGTGGCCAATGTCCATATTACACCATGGGCAGCCTATTTCCGTGTTGCAGTCCATTTAAACTATATATTATTATACCTATATATATATATATATATGACTTGTAAATATGACTGTAATCATATATAATTAAGTATAATTATATTATATAAAAATAATATGATGAATATAATTGTGCGTTTTTTTAATGACACTGTCTCAGAGGTCCTGCTCCTGAACCAGCCTAATTAAAGGGTCAGGACAGATCCTCTGGGTTCCCCCTTTTACTGAACCCCACTGACTGCCATAGTGGGGAGAGTGGGGGTAACGGCCATAGTGGGACTGGGGCAGTGCCAGGCTGGGTGGCAGACCTGTAAGAGACCTGTCTTATTTCTGATGTAAATGTCACATCCTGACCATGAATCGAATGCTCTGATGTTTACTCGATGAGTATTCATTTTAAGCTACAATGAGCCTATATTTATGTTAGAAACCCCCCGATGGTGCCTTTGCAAATGAGGACTATTAACTTTAACCTAAAAAAACCCTAAAAGTGTTGCATTGTTTGAGTATCTGTAGTTTGTGTGTGTGTCTGTGTATACCTGTCAAACGTGTATCTGTGGATGTGTGGATGTAAGTATGTATGTGTGGATGGATGTATGTGTGGATATATGTGTGTGCATGGATGTGTACATGTATGTCTGCGTGCGGATGGATGTGTGTGTGTGTGCGGATATATGTGTGCATGTATGTGTGTGTGCATGCATGGAAGTGTGCGTACGGATGGATGTGTGTGTGGATGTGTGTATGTATGTGTGGATGGGTGGGTGGACTGTTGCACTGTCATTCACCAGCACGCCATTATCATAAGTAATTCACTCATTTTAAAAATAATTTGACCAAATAAACAGTGAAACGATCGATACTAAAATAAAACTTTATATAATCATTTATTTCCCCAATTTATTTGTTTACATTACATCTGATCTTCATCTGAATATTCTTCATCAGATTCCAAGTCTTTTGATAAGTTTTGATGTCCACTGATAAGTTAGTTCAAGTTCAAGTGGAGGGTCAGGCAGAGGCTACAAAAAAAACCATCTCATAGTCATTAAGTCTGCATGGACTTCAATTCATAAAATTTCAACCTCTTCTTAATGTTAATGAGAATAACACTGTTATTCACCTACACCAATTCATTTCTACATAAACATCAGCCATTTCTGACCATTTCTCACTCCAATGGCAGCCTATAAAGTGCAATGAATATTCGACCGTTTTTCTCCCGTGGTCGGAGCCTGGAAACGGCCGTAGCGGACGGCACTATGTACAGCCTCCCCCCCCCCCCCCGCGGAGATGATCCAAACACACTCCGCGGCTCCGCGTTCGCGAATCGGCCGCTTCTTAATTGAGACCGCGGCTTCACTATGTTAAGTACATAGGCCCCGCGATCGGAGCACTTATACTCGGTACGTGATCGCAGGCTGCTCCGAGATTAGATGTTAAAGACTTATTAGACTACAACAAGCTGGCATTAGTGAAAATGTTTAATTTACTTTGTTATGGATACACATAGTTTAGGCCCTCAACTTCATGAATGAATGAATGAGTGAATGAATTAGTGAATGAGTGAGTGAATGAATGAATGAATGAGTGAGTGAATGTACAGCCTCCAAATCTCATTTTTTCACATTATAAAAGGGTGCAATTAAATTAATTAAAGTCCATACAGATTAATTTTCATAAATTCAGACTTTAGATCTTACCTTTCCGTTTCAGTTGATTCACAAAGTTTCACTGGTTTCACAACTTTGTGTTGCAGCATCTCAGCAGCGACTTTGCTTTCAAGGCTTTGTTCCACTTCTATCCACTTAGCTGCACATTCTTCAGACTTCTTAATGCTTTTCTCACTAAATTCAATTACCCTGCTGCAAGTTTCCACGACATGTATTCCACAGAACATCAAAGAACCTTCATCGGAATCTCCAGTAAAACAGGCATCAGTGAAGTCCTCTCAGCCATGTTGTGTGCTCCCTGCCTAGCTAGCCTGAAGCAAAGCACGTGATTGGCCAACTGGCATACAACTCAATGTTAAACCTGCTTTGATTGGACTACAAATACCCGGAAATTTTCTGTTTTTTCTCTAATTTAATAAAAAATGTGCAAGTTTTGTTCTTGATGAGTTTCAGGGGTGATTTATATAATATTTTTACACAATATGTGAAAATGTCATATAGTTCTGTGAGTTGGGTCACGAAACAGTAGAATAAAGCTCCTCGGCCCACAGCCTAATAAATGAATGACAGCAGATCAGCCAACCTTCCATTCACATTACTGAGAACAGGGTTCAGATTTTTCAGCCAGCAGCTGAAGGAGAAGAGGGAGCTTTGGTGGAGGTTGTTCCCTGCTGTCTGATAATATGAAGCAAGCTGACAATCCTTCATCTTTGACACTGTAAGGGATACCTCTTTGAGTTTTTTGCACAGTTTATTAGATGTGGTTTAAAGTACAAAATATGTAGCAGAATACATTAAACATTTCACTGAATTAGTGGTTTAGATTTTTTTTAACCAGTTATAAGGATCTAGCTGGCCATCAATGGATTTAGCTCTGAAAATGAAGTTAATTTTCGTTGTCAGTTGATAAATAGGGATTTTTGAAGTGGCATCTGGTTATCATCACACCTTATTTCATTTAATGAGCCAATGGAAAATAATTTAAGTAGGATATATAATTGGTAGCTTTTCACTAGTGTCAAATTTAGCATTGAACAGCAGTTGCAGTTAAAATCACCCCACGTTACTGTATGCAAATGAAATTACATTTGTGTGATTTTTCTTGTTGAAATTGGTAATTTAAAGTATTTCTTTGTGCAAACTTCAAGGAGAAGCATTTTCTAAAACTTTTGGATATGACTAACATTTTTCTCCTTCCACATCTGAATGAAATCAAATTAAATTCATTTTTATAAAATGATTACTTTACCGGGCTCTACATAATGTTTGCTGTTTGGCTAGAATGAATATAAACCATGTTTGGTTAACTTGTGTTGGTCTAGCATGCCTAACTGATTTAATGGAACATTTTCACTATTTAATATTTTAAGTCAAAGAGAAAGAATTGTGGAACTTCCACCTTCAGAGCCACAGAGTATTTACAGTTAGTTTACAGTACATTACAATAATGAGGTTCCTCTTGAATTGTTGTTGTTGGTGCCCATGAGATTGGTTAAAAATGTCATAAGTAAAATAAAATAATAATTTTAGCCTGAGCAACATTGAATTTCTGATCCTCTGACTTGTCCACAGAATAGCATTACAAACAGTGCCTTGTTTTGTCTGAAGGATTTCTCCTGATTTACCCCATCCCTGTACAAATTACCTGAAAAATGGCATTTAAAAAGTTGAAAGTGTTTGCAGTGGGATTCTGCATAAGTTTGAATGGGAATAAATCCAGACTGTTATGTATATTTTATAAACAGCTTTTATTCTTGTTCCCTTGAAAGCACAGACAGCAGTAAGGAAATGGGCTGAGAGCACAGACAGCATTCTCCCCACTACTGTGCCTTGCTTAAATTGACATTATTTGTGTGAGTCTGTGAGCATGGACATACAGTGGATTCAGAAAGTATTCAGACCCCTTCACTTTTACCACATTTTGTTATGTTACAGCCTTATTCTAAAATGGATTACATTCTTTTTTTTAATCATCAATCTATACACAATAGAAACATAGAAAATAGGTGCAGGAGGAGGCCATTCGGTCCTTCGAGCCAGCACTGCCATTCATTGTGATCATGGCTGATCGTCCCCAATCAATAACCCGTGCCTGCCTTCTCCCCATATCCCTTGTTTCCACTAGCCCCTAGAGCTCTATCTAACTCTCTCTTAAATCCATCCAGTGATTTGGCCTCCACTGCCCTCTGTGGCAGGGAATTCCACAAATTCACAACTCTCTGGGTGAAAAGGTTTTTTCTCACCTCAGTCTTAAATGGCCTCCCCTTTATTCTAAGACTGTGGCCCCTGGTTCTGGACTCACCCAACATTGAGAACATTTTTCCTGCATCTAGCTTGTCCAGTCCTTTTATAATTTTATATGTTTCTATAAGATCCCCCCTCATTCTTCTAAACTCCAGTGAATACAAGCCTAGTCTTTTCAATCTTTCCTCATATGACAGTCCCGCCATCCCAGAGATCAGTCTCGTGAACCTACGCTGCACTGCCTCAACCACAAGGATGTCCTTCCTCAAATTAGGAGACCAAAACTGTACACAATACTCCAGATGTGCTTACCAGAGCCATATACAACTGCAGAAGAACCTCTTTACTCCTATACTAAAATCCTCTTGTTATGAAGGCCAACATTCCATTAGCTTTCTTCACTGCCTGCTGTACCTGCACGCCAACTTGCAGTGACTGGTGTACAATACCCCATAATAAAAAAAGCGCAAACAGGTGTTTAGAAATTTTTGCAAATTAATAAAAAATAAATAACTGAAATATCACATTTACATAAGTTTTCAGACCCTTTACTCACTACTTTATTGAGGCACCTTTGGCAACGATTAGAGCCTCAAGTCTTCTTGGGTATGACGCTACAAGCTTGGCACACCTGTATTTGGGTAACTTCTCCCATTCAAGCTCTGTCAGGTTGGATGGGGAGCGTCGATGCACAGCTATTTTCAGGTCCCTCCAGAGATATTCAATCGGGTTCAAGTCCAGGCTCTGGCTGGGCCACTCAAGGACATTCACAGACTTGTCACAAAGCCATTCCTGCATTGTCTTGGCTGTGTGCTTAGGGTCGTTGTCCTGTTGAAAGGTGAACCTCTGCCCCAGTCTGAGGCCCTGAACACTCTGGAGCAGGTTTTCATCAAGGATCTCTCTGTACTTTGCTCCGTTCATCTTTCCCTCGATCTTGACGTCTCCCAGTTCCTGCCACTGAAAAACATCCCCACAGCTTGTTGCTGCCACCACCATGCTTCACCGTAGGAATATTATTTGCCAGGTGATGAGCAGTGCCTGGTTTCCTCCAGACGTGACACTTGGCATTCAGGCCAAAGAGTTCAATCTTGGTTTCTATCAGACCAGAGAATCTTGTTTAGGTGCCTTTTGGTAAACTCCAACTGGGCTGTCGTGTGCCTTTTACTGAGGAGTGGCTTCCGCCTGGCCACTCTAACATAAAGGCCTGATTGGTGGTGCTGCAGATATAGTTGTCCTTCTGGAAGTTTCTCCCATCTCCACAGAGGAACTCTGAAGCTCTGTCAGACTGACCATCGGGTTCTTGGTCACCTCCCTGACCAAGGCCCTTCTCCCCCGATTGCTCAGTTTGGGGCGGGCGGCCAGCTCTATGAAGAGTCCTGGTGGTGTCAAAGTTCTTCCATTTAAGAATGACAGAGGCCACTGTACTCTTCGGGACCTGCAATGCTGCAGAAATTGTTTTATACCCTTCCCCAGATCTGTGCTCGATACAATCCTGTCTTGGAGATCTACGAACAATTCCTTCATCTTCGTGGCTTGGTTTATGCTCTGATATGCACTGTTAACTGCGGCACCTTATATAGACAGGGGTGTGCCTTTCCAAATCGCATACAATCAATTTAATTTACCACTTGTGGACTCCAATCAAGTTGTAGAAACATCTCAAGGATAATCAATGGAAACAGGATGCACCGAAGCTCAATTTTGAGTGTCATAGCAAAGGGTCTGAATACTTATGTAAATGTGATATTTCAGTTATTTATTTGTTATTATTTGCAAACATTTCTAAACACCTGTTTTCACTTTTATATTATGAGGTATTGTGTGTAGATTGATGATTTAAAAAATGAATTTAATCCATTTTAGAATAAGGCTGTAACGTAACAAAATGTGGAAAAAGTGAAGGGGTCTGAATACTTTCTGAATGCACTGAATGTTGGTTATGAAGTTATCCAGTAGGAGTGATATCACATACAGCCAAAATCATACTGCAATTTAATACACATGCTCACTTTCTGCAGTGCCCCAAATAACTCTTTGCCTTATTCATTTCCATTAGACAGGTCAAACAACGTGCCTAAAACGTAGAACCTTGTTACAGTCAGTAAGATGCTGGTTGGCAATGAATTCAGTGCTTTAGTATTACACCAGGCAATGTCATTTGTCATTAGGCACTAAAATAATTCAACAATTTTATTCTGAAAATATAAATACTATTTCCCATCAATAAAAAAAATGTTTTTTTATTGTGAAGAACACATTTAATTGAATTATGCAACATATTTCCCACTGGATAAGGAGAGTTTAGGATCTTATGTAGAGCCCTAATGTGAGGTAATTTTTCATTAGTTTACTGCATACCTGGTGTGACTGACTTGCAGCATTGTGCATGTCTTTCCTCTTCATTCAGTCTGCTTGGTTCCATTTTCCCCATGCCTCGCGTAATCTATGCTATGGCTGAAGATGGGTTGCTTTTCAAAGTTTTAGCCCGCATCAATTCTAAGACGAAGACTCCAGTTGTTGCCACAATATCGTCAGGTTTGGTTGCAGGTGAGATTTTGTAGCTGGATGGAAAAAAGAAAGTGTAATTTGGGATCTGAGTTAATGAACAAATGTAGAACAACATTGTCATATGGTCAGTGCATTTTTTTCACACAAATTTAAATTTCCATGCAGACTTTATGCTGTTATTGTTTTCTTCCAATACCAATTGTTCTTTTTTTTCCCAAAGCAGGGAAGTTATAAATATCAAGAATAATATGAGAAATCAAGTTTTCTCACTAAACTGAACGTTCTCAGTTTGCGATTTTCCTTCTTAGAATCATAGGCTTGGAGGACACAATGTCACAATTGGCAGAAGAAAACAGGATTATGGATCACTTTGTTTCCACTCCAGTTTTGTGGTTCTAAAATGGGTGATGAAGACACTTTTGGCACCATGGATTCTTCCACATACAGTTCCTGGATGGGATGGATGGGGTAGCAGTTTGTTATGTGGTGTGCTGTCTATGCAAAGCTTCTGTGTGCTCCTGATGCTTCCGAGTCGTAGTCATACGGCACAGAAACAGGCCCTTTGACCCAACTCATCCATGCTACTGACCAAAATGCTCCGTCTCACTGCATTTGGTCCATTTTTCTCTGATCTTTTCCTATCCATGTACATGTCCATATATATTTAAAATATTATTACTGTACCTGCCTCAATTACCTCTTCTGGCAGTTCATTCCATATACCCACCACCATCTGTGAAAAGGTTACCCCTAGGGTTTAATTTAAATCTCAGGTTCCTATTAAATATTTCCCCTCTCACTGTAAACCTACACCTTTTAGTTCTTGAATCCCCAACCTTCTGTATTTTCATCCTATCTTTTTCTTTTCATGATTTTATACACCTCTATAAAATCAGCCCTCAGCCTCCTGCACTTCAAGGAAAAGGTCTTAGGCGGCCCAATCCCTCCCTATAGTTCAGGCCTTCACGTCCTGGCACCATCCTTCAACTCAAAGTTTTCAATACCTTCCTGAATGTACCTTCTCCACTTTGAGATGTCGGAGGTCAGGTAGTTGCAAAAGTCTGAGAATGTCATACTTTATTTCAGAAGTACTTGAAACATATCTTTAAATCCTTTCATCTGGTAATTTCCTCTTATGACAAAGCTCTTAGCAAAGTGGAAATTTGGTGTCTTTCATGTGAACGGATAGCCTGCCCAATGGTCTTGCTAAATATAGTTAGGGCCTCAATGTTGGAGTTGCAGGCCTGAAAGGGAATACTGATATTGGTGTGCTTATAGAACAGTACAGCAAGGTAACAAACCCTTCATCCCATGATATCTGTACCAACCTTGAGGCCAGTTTAAACCATGTTCAGGTATACGAGATTGGGTTATGTTGCTCTTCTCCCTGCCTATTCATCTGACTGTCCAAATGGCTTCTGAACATTGCTATTGCATGTGCTTCCACCACTTCCCCGGTAGTACATTCCAGCCATCTACTAGACCTCGTGTAATCTATTATATGGCCACATGCTGGTTGTGAAGTAATTCTGTAGGAGTAGTTACATTTTGGGAAGTCAAACCAGGGTAGGTCTTTTAAGAGTGAATATTAGGACCCTGGGGAATGTCGGAGCATAGAGGGACCTGGGGGAACAAGTACAAGTCTAAAGATGGGTCTCGACCTGAAACGTCGCCCATTCCTTCTCTCCGGAGATGCTGCCTCAGCCGCTGAGTTACTCCAACATTTTGTATCTACCTTCGGTACAAGTACATAGTTCCCTGAAAGTGGCATCACAGGAAAACAGGGTGGTGAGGAAGGTGTTTTGAACAATAGCATTCATCAGACAGGGAATTGAGTACAGGAGTTTTGTGTTCTGTTGCAGGTGTACAAGAAGTTGGTGTGGCTGCACTTGGAGTATTGTGTACTCTTTTGGTTACTCTGCTCCAGGAAAGCCTTCCAAAAAATGCTTAACTTTCCACCCAAAATAAAATTTTAAATTAAACACCTTAACTCAATGGTCAAAAAGACAATGCTTCAAACGTAGAAAAATGACCTAACCATTGACATTGACAATTCTATATTTGCCATTTGTATCCATTACCATGGTGCAGTGTTGAATGTGTTTTGTTTGAACTTTCACCTTTCTCTTTTTAGCCTATTGGGGTCTATGTTCCCATTGCCCAGAATTATGTTTGCAATGGCACGAGATGGTTTACTGTTCAATTTTCTGGGAAAAGTGAGTAAGAGGCAGTCACCAGTTACTGCAACAATGGCATCAGGGGTCATCTCTGGTAAGCTGATGCACCTTGTCCCTCCCCCAAAGGGACCTCGTCTATCCAAAATCATGCCTGGGCTTGATGTGCTATTCCCTGAAGCATGCAAAATCCTGGTGGCTCCATTAATCAAGTGGTGAGGATTGTACTTGAAGTAGGTATGCCAGGTTCAAAGGAGCAGCAATTATAATTCTGTGGGAGAAATTGCACTGTAATCTCTTTTACACTTTATAAATCAATTTTTTTTTAAAAATCTGGCAAGTATTTAAGAGACTGCATGAGAATGCTTAAATTCATGAAACAAAAATACTTTTAGATAAAGGTATTTTCTGTTGAAAATGTTTTAAAATAACCTTGCATACCTAGCTAATGGCAATTGTTCACATGGATATTAAACAGTATTGAGGAGATTAAAATATGCCTTTTTTAATAAAAAGCCAGAGCATAGACGATCATCGTCTCAAGTTATTTTTTTTAAATAAACCAGATGAAGCAAACTGGCATCAGAGAGTTTTGCAGCTCATTAAATTACTTCACTTCTAATCTGTGAAAAGTCTGGAGCACTATTAACTTCTATTAAACATTAATTCCAGCAACTTAAAGGCACATGGTTTCATTTGTTAATGTTTAATTTTCAGTGAATAAATCGCAATATAAGTCCCCGAGACAGATTATTTGGTTTTCTGGTAGTGTAGTATTGCCCTTGCTTGAATTATTGCCAATCAAGGAATGGACAGTTTTCTCATAGGGTTCAAATATTCCTTCCAGAAAATGTGTTCATATGTGCTAAATTAGCAAAGTTGGGATTTTGAGGATCAAAATTAGATTCATGGATGTGGCCCTTGAACAACAAAGGAGGTTCTACTGCAGTTGTACAGGGTCTTGGTGAGGCCACACCTGGAGTATTGCGTACAGTTTTGGTCACCAAATCTGAGGAAAGACATTCTTGCCATAGAGGGAGTACAGAGAAGGTTCGCCAGACTGATTCCTGGGATGGCAGGACTTTCATATGAAGAAAGACTGGATAGACTCGGCTTGTACTCGCTAGAATTTAGAAGATTGAGGGGGGATCTTATAGAAACTTACAAGATTCTTAAGGGGTTGGACAGGATAGATGCAGGAAGATTGTTCCCGATGTTGGGGAAGTCCAGAACAAGGGGTCACAGTTTAAGGATAAGGGGGAAGTCTTTTAGGACCGAGATGAGAAAATCATTTTTCACACAGAGAGTGGTGAATCTGTGGAATTCTCTGCCACAGAAGGTAGTTGAGGCCAGTTCATTGGCTATATTTAAGAGGGAGTTAGATGTGGCCCTTGTGGCTAAAGGGATCAGGGGGTATGGAGAGAAGGCAGGTACAGGATACTGAGTTGGATGATCAGCCACGATCATATTGAATGGCGGTGCATGCTCGAAGGGCTGAATGGCCTAATCCTGCACCTATTTTCTATGTCTAAAAGCAAGATCTTGACATTTTTACAGGGAGAAAAGACTCCAAGATACTTTTGAAAATTATAACCAAGTAAAAATGTACCCAAGAAGTCATCAGGAAAGGAGATTCATGCTATGATGAGGAGGTAGTTTTAAGAAGTGTCTGCAAGAAGTATTGTGAAGAACTGTAAATGTTTAGGAAAGAAAATTTCAAACCTCATGTCATTATTCGCACATCTCCCATGGTGGGGCAATGTTAATGGAGGATGCACAGAAAAATAGGGTTGAAGAAATGCAGAGATCTTGAAAAATTGCAAGGCTGGAAGTAATAATGAAGGGAAGGAGTAAGACTGAAAGAATTGTGGACGTGAAATTTTTAAATCTGTGATATTGTTGGACTGTTCACAATAGGTGATGGGCAAAGCTTTGAGTAACATAAGCTTTAATTTCTGAATAAATCTACAGGTATGTCTCCAAGGCATTCTGTTAGATTTTTTAAATATATGGGTTCAAAAGTGAACCTAAAAGTAAAATCTGTTCTTAGCAAGTAGAGCTCGAGACAAGACATTTGATTCTAATTGGCTTAAAATGTTAATCTTCCACAAGTTTTCTGTAGTATTGCCAAATCTTTGCTTCCTAAGTAAAATAGAACCAGACATATTGAATAAGCTCTGACTTGCATGGCCAGTTCTCACAATATTTTAGATCAAATAACAACTGGTAGATTGTAGTGTAAAACAAAGTGCTGGAGGAACTCTGCAAGCCAGGCAGCGTCTGTGGGTGATATCCCTTCCCTCGTTTGAGGGATGTCCCCACTGGACTCAGCCCCTTTATGTCCAGCAGTGGAAGGACCATGGACTCTAGGCCTTCTTCACAGAGTCTTCAATTGGCTGCACTGAGCTTCCAGTGCATCCCTTAGCGTACACCTGCCAGTCAGCAATATTGTTATATGGACATCTCACTGTGCTGGAAGACCACTTTTCAGGCTTTGTCCTGTTCCCGCCTCCCTTTTCCAGCTTTCTCCCCCCTTACATGAATCAGTCTAAAGAAAGGTCCTGATCTAAACTGTCCATTCCCCCTAACAGATGATGCCTGACCTACTGAATTCCTCCAGCACTTTGTGTTTTGCTCATGATTCCAGCATCTGTAGATTCTTGTGTCTCTGGTAGATTGTTCCTTTTTGTACCATTATTGTGCAGTTTTGTGATTTTCTAAGATTCACTTGGCGAGGAAAGGTGAAGGGAATTTGCTGCCATGTAAATCATTGTGATTCAATGGAAATGTGGGTTGATCAGGTAT
Source organism: Malacoraja senta (assembly GCA_038087875.1). Taxonomy (NCBI): domain Eukaryota; kingdom Metazoa; phylum Chordata; class Chondrichthyes; order Rajiformes; family Rajidae; genus Malacoraja; species Malacoraja senta. The sequence goes on along the minus strand of CM075977.1, from coordinate 306,388,835 downwards.
TTGTTAAAAGCAAAAAATGTGGTACACTGCTTCATTGAGGATGTGTGTAGGCAATTAGTAGATTACAATGGTGACGAACAAAGTTTTGATTGGCTCATGTAAGTTGTATGTTTTAATGTGTCATATTTATTAATTTAATTGTAGCTGGAAACCATTGCCTCATAACTTCTCATGACTCAATTAGCAATGTCAATTAGACACAATTACAACAAACCTAGAAATTAGCAATATCTAATTTGGCACATTGTTTTGGCATTGCACCTAAATTATAGCTCATTTATGTAATTATGACCTAATGTGAATTAGATTTTTTTTTTTTCTTATCATATCTGGCTTGAAACCATAACATAGTTTTTAATCTCCATTACTGTTTTAGATATACTTGTGAATAAAGGCCTTTCCAGAAAACCTGAGTGTAATTGAGGATCTCTCTTTTAAGTTTAAGTTTCTTAATGCTTACTAATTATGGCCTGGGAATGGGTTATCGTCAGCCATGAGCAGATAGTAAGTTTTACCTTGTTAATTAATTGTATCACCAGCAAAAGCATTTAAAAACATAAGCAAATAACATTTTATTAATCAATTAAATTATTGGATATTTTATTACATGGCAGATACTTTGATTAGTCTAAAACAGAATCTACCCATGTCAGCTATGCAGATAGATCCACGTTCAATGTCATACTTGAATCTTTACTAGCTACACCAAACAACAGGCTCCAAAGATTAACTTTATTTAAACATTTTAAAAAGGCAGGCACTATAGGACTAAGGACTACTCCCGTGTATTGTCCAACAAACTTAATGACTGTAAACTACAATTGCACTTTGAAAACATTTCATGAATTGCACAACCCTTATGCAAGACAGGATAAAATGACCATACAGTGTAAAAATTATGGGAAAATATTAATTTTCTCTTTTGACAGGGTCTTAATTTGTTAATAATGAGGATGCTGGTGATGGGATTAAAAGAGTGGCTGGAAATGTTTTCTGAATCTGTTAAGCAACCATTCATTAATATCAGGTGGAATCATTTCTAAATATAAATGTCTTTCTATGCAACTTCATTTGTTTTAACACAACTCATGTCCTGGTGAATTTTTTGGCAGCTGTCATGGCATTTTTCTTTGATCTTAAAGCCTTGGTGGATATGATGTCCATTGGGACACTCTTGGCGTACACTCTGGTAGCAGCATGTGTACTTCTCCTCAGGTAAATATTTATGTCTTATCAAGAGTCTTTGACCAGAACTGATAACTCAGCATCTGTGTGTATGACCTGCTGAGTATTTCCAACATTTTCTATTTTTATTTCAGATTTCCAATATTTGCAATTTTTTTGATTTTTCAGTATGCAGGAGGTGGCTACTCATCTCATCACTTTTGTGCAGGATATTTTGTAAATGATTATAGCAGCCTGAAAATAACAAGGGAGGTGGATACGGCAGTGCAAAAAGTATTCAGCATGCTTGCCTTAATAGTCTGGGCTATTGAGTATAAGAGTTGGGGTGTCACGTTGCAACAGCACAACCTTTTAGCAGGCTTCACATGGAGTATCACGGACAGTTCTGCCGGCCAGGAAGGGTCTCGACCCAAAACATCACCCATTACTTCTCTCCGGAGATGCTGCCTGTCCCACTGAGTTACTCCAGCATTTTGTGTCTACCTTCGATTTAAACCAGCATCTGCAGTTCTTTCCTACACAGGATACATTAGTAATAGACAGACAATCACGATGTTGCCTAGAATGGAGAGATTGGGCTGGGATAGTTCTCACTGGGACATAGGAGGCTGAGGGATGACCTATTAGAGGTTTATAAAATTATGAGCGGTATAGATGGTGAGGATAGTCAAAGTTGTCCTCCTAGGGTGGGATGTCTAAAACAAATGGGTGATGGTTATATGAAATGTACTGAGAGAACACAGTGTTCTAGCTATTTTTCTTTCCAATCCAAATAGCTGTCTAAATGCCTTTTAAATTACATTTAGACAGCTATTTGGATAGGAAAAAAGGAGAACAATACGGGCCTACTGCAATATGTGTAGATTGGCATCAAGGTCGGCATGTTCAGGTTTGTCCGAAGGCCTTTTTAAAGAACATAGAAAGGCACAGCACAGGACCATGCCCTTTGGCCCACAATGTCTGTGCTGAATACGATGTTTACATAAACTAATCTCTCCCTGCATATTCATGTATCTATCTAAACGCCTTTTAAATGCCACAAATGACAGTAAATCCTATCACTAAAAATCTTCTCCAGTAACTTCCTACCACTGTTATGCGACTCATCGGCCTATAGTTTCCTGGATTATCCCTATTTGCCTTCTTAACTAAATGACCAACATTGCCTACTTTCCATTCATCAGGGACCTCACCTTTGACTAAAGATGATGCAAGATGGACACAAAGTGCTGGAGTACCTCAGCAGGTCAGGCAGCATCTCTGGAAAACAAGGATAGGTGACGTTTCAGGTCAAGACCATTCTTCAGACTGTGGAGAGTCTGAGAAGGGGATCAACCTGAAACGTCACCTATTCATGTCCTCCAGAGATGCTGCCTGACCTGCTGAGTTACTCCTGCACTTCATTCCACTAGTTTCCAAAATGGGTGGTCCAGAACACTTCTGAGTACAGAGCTTAGATTTGCTGGTGATTAGCTCAGTTTTGTCTACCTAACTGAAAACGGTAATGAAATTAACAATGGGAAGAACAGCAAAAAAATGTCTGGACCCGACACCTATTCCTTTTCTCCAGAGATGCTGTCTGATCCACTGATGTTACTCCAGCTTTTTATGTCTATCTTCGGTTTAAACCATCTGCAGTTCCTTCCTACATGGAAAAAAAACCCTTTTGTTGAGTTTATATTGAATTTGTAGAATCTGATCATGTACTTGGTTTGTTTTGAAATTATACTTTGTTTTAAACTAACGAGGTATCAGCCAACTTCATTCTACAAACAAAATAATTGTTCAGACGGAGAGAACGTTACAGCTGAGGAAGATGGTGAATTAGATGGAAATGCATCAGAGTCCCATTTGACTGTGCTCAAAGAACAAGGCCTCAGCTGTTCATTGCTGCTGAATCCCTCAGTGGTTCCAACAGAACAGACCTCAGCAGTGGTATATGGATGTGTGGGGTTTATAAGTAAGTATTACAACGGATTTGATTTGTATCTCTCGTGCTATTTGTATATTGAATCCAGGAAATGCAGCACCACCTTTGTATTGTTGCTTCTCTAAAATGATAGATTTTAAACCACTGCAAACTTAAAAAAACACATCATTAAGGTCCTCAGAATGTCAGAACTTAAAATGTTTGCTGTAGATTTGAGTGGGAATGCCAATATACAGAGAGTTTCGAGGACACACTGGATTCCACTCCAAATTTATGATGAGGGAACAAGATGACAGAATGCGAGGTACAGTGAAAAGCTTTTGTTGCGTACTAACCAGTTCGCAGAAAGACAATACATGATTGAAATTGAGCCATTTACAGTGTATAGATACATGATGAGGGAATAACGTTTAGTGCAAGGTAAAGCCAGTAAAGTCTGATCAAAGATAGTCCGCATGTCACTAATGATGTAGATAGTAGGTCAGGACTGCTCTCTAGTTGTGGTAGGATAATTCAGTTGCCTGATAACAGCTGGAAAGAAACTGTCCCTGAATGTGGAGGTGTGCCTTTTTATACTTCCATTCTTTTGCCCGATGGAATAGGGGAGAAGATGGAGTGGCCAGGGTGTGACGTCCTTGATTATGCTGCTGGCCTTGCCGAGGCAGCATGAGATATAAATTGAGTCAATGGAAGGGAGGTTGATTTGTAGGATGATCTGGGCTGCGTCCACAATTCGCTGCCATTTCTTGCGGTCTTACGAGTTACAGACAATGAGATGCAACGAGACTACTTTGGAATTAGTACAATGACATGGGTGGGGGAGGGGAGGGATGGAGAGAGAGGAGATGCAAAGGTTACTTGAAGTTAGAGAAATAAATATTCATACCGCTGGCTTGTAAGCTGCCCTAGAAAAATATGAGTTGCTGTTCCTCCAATTTGAGTTTGGCCTCACACTGACAATGGAGGAGGCCCAGGACAGAAAGGTCAATGTGGGAATGAGAAAGGAAATTAAAGTGTTTGCCAACCGGGAGATCAGGTAGGCCCAGGCGGACTGAGCGAAGGTGTTCAGCGAAATGATCGCCCAATCTACGTTTGGTCTCCCCGATGTATAAGAATCCACACCTTGAACAAAGAATACAGTATATGAGATTGGAGGTGGTGCATGTGAACCTCTGCCTAACCTGAAAGGACTGTCAGGGTTCCTGAACAGTCGAGGAAGGTGTAGGGACAGGTGTTGCATCTCCTGCGGTTGCAAGGAAAGGTACCTGGGGAGGGGGTGATTTGGGTGGGAAGGGATGAATTAGCCAGGGAGTTGTGGAGGGAACGGTCTCTGATGAAGGCGGAAAGGGGTGGAGATGGGAAAATGTTACTAGTGGTGGGATTCCGTTGGAGGTGGTGAAAATTTCGGAGGATTATATGTTGTTTGCGACGGCTGATGGGGTGAAAGGTAAGGACTAGGGGGACTCCGTCCCTGTTGCGACTAGGGGGAGGGGGAGCAAGAGCATAGCTGCGGGTGTGGGGTACCGAGGAGACACGTGTGAAGGCCTCATCTATGATGGAAGAGGGGAACCGCCATTCCCTAAAGAATGAGGACATCTCGGATGTCCTGGTATGGAACACCTCATCTTGGGCGCAGATCCAGCGTAGATGGAGGAATTGGGAGTAGGGGATAGTGTCTTTGCAGAAAGCAGGGTGGGAAGAAGTGTAGTCTAGACAGTCAGTCAGTAGGTTTATAATAGACGTCAGTCGATAGTCAAGAGTGTTTTATTGTCATGTGTCCGAGATAGAACAATGAAATTCTTACTTGCGGCAGCACAACAGAATATGTAAACAGAATATGCCCATCTCCTCTGATGGAGACGGTGAGATCAAGAAAGGGGAGGGAGGTGACGGTCCAAGTGAATGGAAATTAATGTTGAAGTTAATGACGTCCATGAGCTTTGCAAGGGTGTGTGGGGATAGGGACAGTGTAGACCTGGATGTATTCAAGAGAGAGTTGGATATAGCTCTTAGGGCCAACGGAATCAAGGGATATAGGGAGAAAGCAGGAATTGTGTACTTATTCTGGATGATCAGCCATGATCATATTGAATGGCGCTGCTGGCTCGAAGGGCCGAATGGCCTCCTCCTGCACCTATTTACTATGTTTCTATGTAACAGGGATTGCTCAACGTACCCTACAAAAAGGCAGGCTTAGCTGGGGCCCATTGGAGTACCCATAGCTATGCCTTTGATTTGGAAGAAGTGGGAGGAGTCGAAGGAGATGTTGTCAAGAGTGCAAAACAGCCCCGTTAGGCGGAGGAGAGTGTTAGTAGAGGGAAATTGGCTGGTTCTGCAGTCGAGGAAGAAACAGAGGGCTTTAAGACCTTCATGGTGGGGAATGGAAACTGATGGAATTATTCTGAGAGCCAGCATTGATTTTACAGGAACAGATTGACATCTAATGTTTTTTTAATGAGAGTATACATGATGCATTTAAAAAAAAATATTTTGGCTCTATAATTCAGAATTTCACTGGCTTTCTGGACTAGTACTTTTGGGGATGTTGACCATTAAGGCTACAAACTTTCTTAATGCCCCTCAGTTTTATTCTTGTCTATTTGAGTGCAATACATGTGGCATGCGTTGCTGATCCGTTGCGTCAATCACCCGATCTGAACCTAATTGAGCATGCCTTTTACAGTGCCCTTCATAATGTTTGCGACAAAGCCATCATTTATTTATTTGCCTCTGTACTCCACAATTTGAGATTTGTAATATAATCACCTGTGGTTAAAGTGCACATTGTCAGATTTTAATTAAGGCCATTTTTATACATTTTGATTTCACCATGTAGAAATTACAGCAGTGTTTAAACAAAGTCCCCCCATTTCAGGGCACTATAATGTTTGGGACACAGCAATGTCATGTAAATGAAAGTAGCCATGTTTAGTATTTTGTTGCATATCCTTTGCATGCAATGACTGCTTGAAGTATGCAATTCATGGACATCACCAGCTGCTGTGTGTCTTCTCTGGTGATGTTCTGCCAGTATTGCAGCCATCTTTAGCTTTTGCTTGTTTTGGGGGCGAGTCCCCTTCAGTTTTCTCTTCAGCATATTAAAAGGCATGTTCAATTGGGTTCAGATCGGGTGATTGACTTGGCCACTCAAGAATTGATCATTTGATAGCTTTGAAAAACTTTGTTGCTTTAGCAGTATGTTTGGGATCATTGTCTTGCTGTAGAACGAACTGCCGGCCAATCAATTTTGAGGCATTTGTTTGAACTTGAGCAGATAGGATGTGTCTATACACTTCATTATGCTACTACCATCAGCAGTTGTATCATCTATGAAGATAAGTGAGCCAGTACCTTCAGCAGCCATACATGCCCCGGCCATAACAAACCCACCACCGAGGTGGTATGTTTGGATCTTGGGCAGTTCCTTCTCTCCTCCATACTTTGCTCTTGCCATCACTCTGATATGTTAAACCGTCTCATCTGTCCACAAGACCTTTTTCCAGAACTGTGGTTGCTCTTTTAAGTACTTCTTAGCAAACTGTAACCCGGCCATCCTATTTTTGCAGCTAACCAGTGGTTTGCACCTTGCAATGTAGCCTCTGTATTGCTGTTCATGAAGTCTTCTGCGGACAGTGGTCATTGACAAATCTGCACCTGACTCCTGAAGAGTGTTTCTGATCTGTCGGACAGGTGTTGGGGGGGGGGGGGGGTTCCTTTATTATAGAGAGAATTCTTCTATCATCAGCTGTAGAGATCTTCCTTGGCCTGCCAGTCCCTTTGCGATTTGTAAGCTCACCAGTGCTCTCTTTCTTCTTAATGATGTTCCAAACAGTTGATTTTAGTAAGCCTAATCTTCAAAATCACCGAATCACTTAGGTGATTTTTCAGGCGACTGCCGGCGACTGTCAAGTGGGCGTCAGTCGCTTGGAAAAGCTGCAACTCGAACAGCGACTGTCAGAGCGCGCACATGCACACACACACACACACACCTACCTCTGAGTCAAATTCACACGGTGCAAAGCCAAGGTGATAGACACACACCGCGATGAACAGGAAGGTTGGCGCTGTCATTTTAAAGCACAGTGTACAGTAAGTCCTGTAAAAGAGAGGGGGGAGAAGGAGTGGGGACAACTTTTAAGAAGCCGGAGATATGAGGCTGTGAATCTCGGCGGACATTTTTACATTACCGGTCGGTTATCCTTGGTTCTGAAAACTACTTCTTAAGGTTTTTTTTCCAATGAGCCAATGAAATTCACCGGTCAGCACCGGCTACAACCTACGAGAACCTTCGACCTCCTGGCAACCCACTAGGACCTCCTGGTGACCCACCTACGGCGCAAGAATTCCCTCTACTCTCATTGGCGGGAATTCTAGTCACCGCTATTCACAGAATGCGGGAATGCGGGAACTCCTCACGACCATGAAGGCGATTCCCCGGCAACCACATGTGGCGACTAAAAAGTCGCCTAGGTGGGACAGGCCCATAAGGTTTGACTGATGTCTCTAACAGTTTTATTCTTGTTTCTCAGTCTCATAATGGCTTCTTTGACTTTCATTGGCACAACTTTGGTCCTCATGTTGATAAACAGCAATAAACGTTTCCAAAAACTGGAGGAACTGGAGGAAAGACTAGGTGCTGAGAGCTCTCTTATACGTGCATTAAGGAGGCAATTAAACACACCTGAGCAATTACAAACACCTGTGAAGCCATGTGTCCCAAACATTATGGTGCCCTGAAATGGGGGGGTATGGTTAAACATAGCTGTAATTTCTACATGGTGAAACCAAAATGTATAAAATTACCCTTTAATACAATCTGACAATGTGCACTTTAACCACATGTGATTTTTTGTTTATTACAAATCTCAAATTGTGGAGTACAGTAGCAAATAAATAAATTATAGGTCTTTATCCCAAACATTATGGAGGGCACTGTATATGCTGATGAGAAAACTGAAAGGGACTAGCCCATAAAAACAAGCATAAGCTAAAGATGGCTGCAATGCAGGCCTAGCAGAGCATCATCAGAGAAGACACCCAGCAACTGGTGATGTCCATGAATCGCAGACTTCAAGCAGTCATTGCATGCAAAGGATATGCAACAAAATACTAAACATGACTACTTTCATTTACATGACATTGCTGTGTCCCAAACATTATGGTGCCCTGAAATGGTGGGAATATGTATAAACACTGTTGTAATTTCTACATGGTGAAACCAAAATGTATAAAAATGGCCTTAATTAAAATCTGACAATGTGCACTTTAACCACATGTGATTCTTTTCTATTACAAATCTCATATTGTGGAGTACAGAGGCAAATAAATAAATGATGGGTCTTTGTCCCAAACATTATGGAGGGCACTGTAAGTACCATTATGTGGTATCTGGCATGTTTAGGTATAAGTTTAAAAAAAATTCAGAAATAAACCTGATGTAACAAAATGCAAAATTTGCCAATTAGGTGTGAGGATCAGTTAACTGGAGTAAATTGCCAATGAGAATGAAGTGATCAAGTGAATAAGTCCTTTGCTTTGCCCATTGAGTTCAACCACTGTCAAGTGGACTAAATTTAGGTTAGAAATAGGCTACTAGGTTTTTGAAGAGTATGAATGAGATTGTCTCATGTGATTTTTGGCTGGATATAACTGAAATCATTCCAGCCTTGTTTCTTGCATGGACTTTCTGCTCGCAAACAATCTTTGTGGGTAGGTTCTAGCCATGACCCCTCACACACTTGCGTTCTAGATTTATCCTATTGGAATCGTACAATTCATTTGGTCAGCCATCAAGAACGTTTAAAGAGATTAACTGCAGACAGATGTGGAAACTTCATCAAAGAAATAATAAGAAATATTTGGGTTGATCATTGTTGCTTTGAAAATTGGAAAGGGGAGAACTGTTCTCTGGCATTATGAATGCAGGGAAATATTTTTCTACCTTTTCGGGGCATCAAATATTATATTAAAAATTGGAAGAATCACAACATCATGAATGAAAGCCTGGAAAATTAGGATACCTGATTTTTTGTTTCTTCATCTTTCTCTATTAGAGGCTAAAAGGTCTACATAATTTAAGCATTTTCTGGCTCAATGTGATGGGGTAATTCCCAGCAGTGTGCTGGCATAGAGACGCTGTCCTGTTGAATTGCATGCTAGAAATCAAGCACTGGTTTCTGATGTATAAATTTATGCATACAATGTAATATTATGCATTATATTAAATGATTGTTCAAATGTACTTAATTTCTTTACAGCTGTTACCGTTTGTGCATTGAGTGCGCTGATTACTTATGGCAATGAAGCAATACTTTCCCTGGTTCCCTGGAGCATAGGTCTTCTTGCAATATTCCTGCTCGTGTTCGGTGTCGCTGTTTTCATCATCACAAAGCAACCTCAAAGTCAGATCAGAGTGGTATTCATGGTAATTGATTAGTATTTATTAATAAGTAGCTACTCGGATTAATGTCAGTTAAAAAAAAACCAAGTGAAGCATCAGGAGTCAAGTTGAGTCTATTGTACGCAAGTACAGTGAGGTACAGGAACACTGAAACTCTTGCTTGCAGCAGCATAGATCCAGACAAATAAACAAAAACATAAATTAAACCAGAAAAAAGAGAGTGCAAAACAAAAATACAATTGTGCAAACATTTGCTAAATACACAATCATAAAACAACTCCATGGTAGTCTTCTTTTGCCAAGGTAGGATTAAGACAGCGCAGGTTGTTTCAAGTACCTAAAGATTTCAGGAAAGTAGTAGACATGTTCTTTACAGGTCACGTTGATGTAGAGAAATTACATTAATTTTGTATGGAACTATGGTTAGACTGATTTACATGCTGCCCTCACTCCATCTTATAGGATAGATATAATTAGTAGAGAAAGTGCCTTAAAGTTTTTTTTAAAGTGGTAACAGAACCAAAGCGTTAAAATTAAGAAAGTGAATGTGGAGGGAATTCTTGTTAAAGGATCTTTAAGATTTGAAAAGATTAATGTTCAAAGGTGATTTTACTTGAGGAGAAGGCTAAAATGGCTGGGCATAAAAATAAGATAGTCATACATCCACAAGGAAAGTAGCTAATAGTATTAGATTAAGGATGAAAGGATCATTTAGGGTATGTGTCCTTCTTCTGTTGTAACAGTCAGTGGGAAAACCTAATGGAAGCTTGATGGGCAGATGTTCCACAGCAGACCTTCATGGAGACCTGAATGGAGATGTGGTCGGGTTGGAGTTTGGGGGGGGGGGGGGGGTGAGGAATTACAACTGTAAGTACTTCATAATTTATCAATATTCATCATGTCAATGTTTTTTAGGTGCCATTCTTACCATACCTGCCTGTTCTTAGCATCTTTGTCAATGTTTACTTGATGATGCAATTGAGTGGAGGAACCTGGATCCGATTCTCTATTTGGATGATTTTTGGTAAGCATCCTTGGAATCATACCCCTATTTATCTCTTTAAAGTGTGAGAGTACAAGTTACACTTCACAGTCCTGTGAATCCTGTCAGGCTATTTTGCCACCTGATGTGTATGATTGCCATCTTTCATCCCTTCTGCCAACAAAACATAAACATGGACAGTGCAAGTGTACAGTCTGCACAGTGTATTGTATTCATTTGTAAAAAGCATGCTCAATTGGGTTCAGATCAGGTGATTGACTTGGCCACTCAAGAATTGACCATTTTTTAGCTTTGAAAAACTCCTTTGTTGCTTTAACAGTATGTTTGACATCATTGTCTTGCTGTAGAATGAACTGCCAGTCAATGAGTTTTAAGGCATTTGTTTAAACTTGAGGAGATAGGATGTGTCTATACACTTCAGAATTCATTATGCTACTACCATCAGCAGTTGTATCATCAATGAAGATAAGTGAGCCAGTACCTTCAGCAGCCATACATGCCCAGGCCATAACACCCTCACCACCGTGTTTCACAGATGAGGTGGTATGCTCTAGATCTTGGACAGTTCCTTCTCTTCCTCCATACTTTGCTCTTGCCATCATTATGATATAAGTTAATCTTCATCTCATCTGTCCACAAGACCTTTTTCCAGAACTGTGGTTGCTCTTTTAAGTACTTCTTGGCAAACTGTAATCTGGCCATCCTATTTTTGCAGCTAACCAGTGGTTTGCATCTTGCAGTGTAGCCTCTGTACTTCTGTTCATGAAGTCTTCTGCGGACGGTGGTCATCGACAAATCCACACCTGACTCCTGAAGCGTGTTTTTGATCTGTCGGACAGGTGTTTGGGGATTTTCCTTAAATTATAGAGAGAATTCTGTCATCAGCTGTGGAGGTCTTCCTTGGCCTGCCAGTCCCTTTGCGATTAGTAAGCTCACCTGTGCTCTCTTTCTTTTTAATGATGTTCCAAACAGTTGATTTTGGTAAGCCTAAGGTTTGGCTGATGTCTCGAACAGTTTTAATCTTGTTTCTCAGTCTGATAATGGCTTCTTTGACTTTCAATGGGACAACTTTGGTCCTCGTTAATAAACAGCAATAAAAGACTGGAGAAAAGACTAGGTGCTGAGAGCTCTCTTATACCTGCATAAAGGAGGCAATTAAACACACATGAGCAATTAGAAACACCCGTGAAGCCATGTGGCCCAAACACGATGGTGCCCTAAAATGGGAGGACTATGTATAAACACAGCTGCAATTTCTACATGGTGAAACCAAAATGTATAAAAATACTCTTTGTTAAAATCTGACAATGTGTACTTTAACCACACATGATTTTTTCTATTACAAATCTCAAATTAATGGTGGAGTAGCAAGATGGATTCAACAGTGGCTGAATGGGAGATGCCAGAGAGTAATGGTGGATGGCTGTGTGTCAGGTTGGAGGCCGGTGACTAGTGGGGTGCCTCAGGGGTCTGTGTTGGGTCCACTGTTGTTTGTCATGTACATCAATGATCTGGATGAAGGTGTGGAAAATTGGATTAGTAAGTATGCAGATGATACTAAGATAGGTGGTGTTGTGGATAATGAAGTAGATTTTCAAAGTCTACAGAGAGATTTAGGCCATTTGGAAGAGTGGGCTGAAAGATGGCAGATGGAGTTTAATGCTGACAAATGTGAGGTGCTACATCTCGGCAGGACAAATCAAAATAGGACGTACACGGTAAATGGTAGCGAATTGAGGAATGCAGTTGAACAGAGGGATCTAGGAATAACTGTGCATAGTTCCCTGAAGGTGGAATCTCATGTAGATAGGGTGGTAAAGAAAGCTTTTGGTGTACTGGCCTTTATAAATCAGCATTGAATATAGAAGTTGGGATGTAATGTTAAAATTGTACAAGGCATTGGTGAGGCCAATTCTGGAGTATGGAGTACAGTTTTGGTCGCCTAATTATAGGAAGGATGTCAACAAAATAGAGAGAGTACAGAGGAGATTTACTAGAATGTTGCCTGGGTTTCAGCAACTAAGTTACAGAGAAAGGTTGAACAAGTTAGGTCTTTATTCTTTGGAGCGCAGAAGGTTAAGAGGGGACTTGATAGAGGTCTTTAAAATTATGAGCGGGTTAGACAGAGTGGACGTGGATAAGCTTTTCCCATTGAGAGTAGGGAAGATTCAAACAAGGGGACATGACTTGAGAATTAAGGGACAGAAGTTTAGGGGGAACATTAGGGGGAACTTCTTTACTCAGAGAGTGGTAGCTGTGTGGAATGAGCTTCCAGTGGAAGTGGTGGAGGCAGGTTCGATGTTATCCTTTAAAAATAGATTGGATGGGTATATGGACGGGAAAGGAATGGAGGGTTATGGTCTGAGTGCAGGTAGATGGGACTAGGGGGAAGTATTTTATTTTTAATTTAAAAAATTTAAAAAAAAATTTAAAAAATTTCAATGTTCGGCACGGACTTGAAGGGCCGAGATGGCCTGTTTCCGTGCTGTTATGGTTATATGGTTATATGGTTATAAATTGTGGAGTACAGAGGCAAATAAATAAATGATGGGTCTTTGTCCCATACATTCAATATTAATAACATTTTGAAGTTTAGCATAATTAATTATCTCCGTTTCTTTACAGATAAGAACATGTTTACACCTGTGAAACATGTTAAAAAAATAAACAAATTTAATTCTTATCTTATCTCTTATCTTACTTTTTAATTAAAGACTCAAGGTCCAGATAAAAGACAAGACATTACAAAGAATAAATTGCATACAAAGGCACAGTAAATTACTTACAAAAGCATAATAAAAGCACGATACATGGTTTAAGATGAAGAATAAAACAAATCAGTGTCCTATGAGACTACTATACCAATATCTCCACAGCTGGGATTGGTAGCATGTAGTACTAAACCTTATGTTTGATAAGGCCAAGATGATTTCATTTTCAGACTCATTAATCCGGCAAATAAATTTATACATAAGGTTTCTTAAGACAGTTTGTAAAGTATTGATTCCTGCAGCCACAAACATTTTACTTGCATTACACCATCTAGGTCTCTTAAGTGATATTCTCATGGCATCATTATAAGCTACTTTAAGTCTCTGTAAACTTGCTTTTCTGTAGTTTCACCACACGTGTGCAATATAGAGGGTGTACAGGCACGTGCCATCAGGGTAGGCAAGGTAGGCACTGCCTACCCTGATTAAAATTATAAAATTATAGTTATTAAATATAAATAGTAAAGGCACGGGAGAATTATGCCTACCTAAGAGATCGATCTCTTAGGTAGGCATAATTCTCTGTGCCTTTCATCCGCAGTACTTGCAACACGCGAAGTTCTGTGCAGCCCACGTGCCGTTGACGCTGCCTCAAGCCGTCAGTGACAAGGGGAGCTGAAGGCAGCTGAAATTCTGCCGTGGACTGCGTACTGCGCATGCGCAGTGCAAGTTTCTTGGCGGGTTTTTCAAACATGGATTGCCATTATCTTAAGAGTATCTTAAGAAACAAAGAGAGAAGAGTGGAGCGTGTACAAATAATGTGTTAAGTAGATTTCTTTGAGCTATATGTTTTTAAATACTGTATTTCCCGGCAATGAAGACGCTATTTTTTTACCCAAAAATAAGGCACGAAAATGTACCTGCATCTTGGAGGCCGAAGGTTAGGTTGTTAGCCAAGAAAGATAGACTTGGCTATCCCTCAGTACAGCAACATCAAGAACAATGTTGCTGTACTGAGGGATAGCCAAGTCTATCCCTCATTGCTAGCAGCTGATGGGAAGCGGCTGTAAAGTGGGAAGCGGGGGGGGGAGAAGAGAGAGTTCTTTTCACAGCGTGTGGGGAGTCTAGCCAGGGGTAAAGTTGCGGGGAGGGCAGGAGCGTTGAGAAGTAGGGGGTCAAGGATCATGCCAGCAACCAGCTCAAGAGCGGGTCAGAGGACGATGGATAACAGGACAGCGGGCGGTGGAGCTTACTCCATGTGTCAGTGCGAGTAACCTCAATTGGTCCCTTGTTCGCGCTGACGCAGGAGTAAGCTCCACTGCCCACTGTCCTGTTATCCATGACCCACTCCGCTCTATGATCTTTGCTCTTGAACTGGTCCCCTCACTGTTCAGACGGAGAGCACTGTCCAAGGTGAGCGGGCCTGCAGAAAGCGCTCGCAGCCACCCGAGCAACTTCCCTCCCCGGCCACAATGCGGTGGCTCCGCACCCGGAGCGCCGCGGCAGCGGTGAGTGAGTGGGTTACGGGCATGATCCCCGACCCCCTCCTTCTCAATGCTCCTGCCCTCCCTGCAACTTTACCCCTGGCCAGACTCCCCACGCGCTGTGAAAGGAACTCTTCCCCCCAATTGGTCCCTTGAACTAGTATTGTCATTCAATAAGATCACAACTGATTCAACTTGCTCCGGTGTGCTCCAAGTTTTTCCCATCATCTCTCCACCTGCCGTCACCCTCCACCCCCCACTGATTCAGTAATTCAGAATGAAGGAGATTTGGAAGCCTTGGGCAAATTGAATGGTTACTTTCTTTCTTTTTTTTTCAAATTTTTACGGAGAGAACCATCTGCGCATGCGCGGTTTAAGATTTTTTTAAAAGCTGACTGACTGCCTACCCTGAGTAATTACTCACGGCACGTGCCTGGTGGTGTACAATATGCTGTGAACAGAGCCTGCTTCACTCCATCTGTACACGCACTAAACTTGCAAAAGAGAATGTTTGCTCGTGCATACATCATATGCCGTTGCCTATAAATATCCTCATCATCTGAGAGTAAACAAAGAACCAGATAAAGAATGAAAATGGGAAGATGATGAAAATTAATTTGAGATGTTGGGGCCTCTGACAGGAGTGGATTGATTTTTGTGTTATGGGGAACAATTCAGGGGTTGAGTGGGTAACTAAAAAGAAAGCAAAAGAGACGGATTGAAATAGAAATGGTTAATTGGGATACAATGGGAGCTGCTGAATGCCTCATTTGTAATACAGACCCCCCCACGACAACTATAACATGCAGTCCTTCAGCTGCAAAAGATGGCAGTAGAGTAATAAGTAGTTGCGAGGAAAAATGTTGCAGTAAAGAGAAAAAAAGATCAACATAGAAGAGAAACGGAGGGTCATCAGAGATGGGTAAAAAAATGACCATAGGTATTGACGTGTGAAATACCATAATAATTTGAGAAAGGAAATCTAGGCGTTAAAAAATGAGTTTAAATTGATTATTATACTTTGCAATTAAGCCATCCACTGGTTAAAGTTTTCAACTGCAGGGTTTATTAGTTCATAGAAAATAGGTGCAGGAGGAGGCCCTTCGAGCCAGCACCACCATTCATTGTGATCATGGCTGATCGTCCTCTATCAATAACCCGAGCCTGCCTTCTCCCCATATCCCTTGACTCCACTAGCCCCTAGAGCTCTATCTAACTCTCTCTTAAATCCACTGCCCTCTGTGGCCTCCACTGCCCTCTGTGGCAGGGAATTCCATAAATTCACAACTTTCTGGGTGAAAAAGTTTTTTCTCACCTCAGTCTTAAATGACCTCCCCTTTATTCTAAGACTGTGGCCCCTGGTTCTGGACTCGCCCAACATTGGGAACATTTTTCCAGCATCTAGCTTGTCCAGTCCTTTTATAATTTTATATGTTTCTATAAGATCCCCCATCATCCTTCTAAACTCCAGTGAATACAAGCCTTTTCAATCTTTCCTCATATGACAGTCCCGCCATCCCAGGGATCAATCTCGTGAACCTACGCTGCACTGCCTCAATCACAAGGATGTCCTTCCTCAAATTAGGAGACCAAAACTGCACACAATACTCCAGATGTGGTCTCACCAGAGCCCTATACAACTGCAGAAGAACCTCTTTACTCCTATACTGAAATCCTCTTGTTATGAAGGCCAACATTCCATTTGCTTTCTTCACTGCCTGCTGTACCTGCACGCCAACTTTCAGTGACCGGTGTACAAGGACACCCAGGTCTCGCTGTACCTCCCCCTTACCTAACCTAACTTAAAAGCATTCAATCATAAATGGAATGTAGCTGGAATGTTGTTTAACAGTTAACAATTTAAAAGACTCAATTATTAAGCAAATGTTTTTCTACATTTGCAAACACTTCTTGGTTATTTGATTAAATCATTATAATTAACTACCAGGTATTTCCAGGACAGCTTACAGTTCCTGAGTAAGAGTGAATGGGGTACTTTTACTCATTTATGCCTCAACCTTTTTCAAAATGCTTTTCCTAACACAATGTGACATTGTCTGACAAGAGGAAATGCAGAATGTTTGAGAGACTCACTGAACTTTTGATTTTCACAAAGGAAACTCCAGCCAATATTTGAATTGTCTTATGGGCCTGTCCCACTTAGGCGACTCTTTAGGCAACTGCCAGGGATTAATGGAATTCACCTACGACACCTGGCGACAACTTACGATAATACCTACGACAACATACGACAGCAAAAATTGTCACCACTGTTGCCGAAAACGTTTCAACGAGTTGAAATTTTGCAGTAGTCGCCCAAAAAATTGCCTAAGTGGGACAGGCCCATCAGAATTCTGATTGTGTTGTCAAGGACATTTCAATGTCAAGAGTACAGTCACTCCACATCCAACATTTTTTAAATTCATAACCCATCATTTCACATACTTTCCTCCGTTTAATAATTGATTTTTTTTCTCTTTTTATTTTATTTTTTTTATTTTTATTTATTAGAAGTACATTACATTACAACCAATTACATTAGTACTCATCATGTATATCTTATTACAATAAATGTACTCCATCATTTTTTACATTGATAAAAAGGAAAGGTTGAGATTAAGAAAAAAGAGAAAGTGAAGGAAAATAGTGAAGGTGTAAAAACGTGACAACAAGAAAGAACAGAGACCCTATAGAAAAGAAATTAAAAAGAAAGGATTAAGAGATAGACCCTAAAGAAGAAAAAAAAAGAGAAAGAGGAAAAAAGAGAAAAACAAATACTTTATTATAACCATCACGCAAATGGGACATACCAACTCTCCAGCTTTCATCCCCCTTTACCTGACCTCAGTTTTTTTTTTAAGTACTTTTGAACCCTATACTTGTAATAATTCTATAAATGCAGACCACATCAGGTGGAAGTGATCTGGTTTACCTGCCAGGAGGAGTCTTATCTCTTCTAGGTGTAATGTTTCAAACATATTTGAAATCCACATGTTTATAGTTGGTATTGGAGCGTTTTTCCAGAATTTTAGGATTAACTTTTTTCCAGTTATTAACCCGTAACTATTAATTTCTTTTGAAACACATTTAGTTCAGGACTATCTTCCGTTGTTCCAAAGATAATCCATTCTGCTTTTGGTATCAGTTTTATTTTAAATAATTTTGTAAAGATTTCAAAAATTTCAATCCAAAATTTTGAATTTTTGTACAAAAAACAAATGAGTGCGCTATAGTAGCTTCTTGAGATTGACATTTATCACAAATGGATGATACATTTGGGAACATTTTATTAATTTTAGTTTTTGAATAATATAATCTATGTAAAATGTTAAATTGTATTAAAGTGTACTTACATTAATCGAACATTTATGCACATATAATAAATGTTCATTCCACCTTTCCTTTGAGATTTTAATAGCTAATTCTTGTTCCCAGTCTCTTCTAATACCTTCCGTAGATGGTATTTCTACATTTAAGATAATATTATACAAATATGATATTCAGTTTGCTGATTCAGCTTTTATCTGCATTGCTTCATCCAATACATCTGCTGGGATATTATAATGATCTTTTGTATATTTTTTCAAATAGTCGCATATTTGAAAATATTTAAAATATTGATTATTTCCCAGTTTATATTTTATTTGTAATTGTTGGAATGATAGTAATTTTCCAGTTTCATACAGGTCACCGAAAGTTTTAATTCCTAGTCTATCCCATTGTATAAAAGATTTGTCTGTAATAGAGGGATTAAACGAAGGGTTATTAACTATTGGAGATAAAACCGATAGATTTCTTAATTTTAAATTTTGTTTTATTTGTTTCCAAGTTCTGATTGTACTATGTATAATTGGATTTTTGTTATAATTTATGTTATTCAGTTTCATTGGTAAGAGGAGGATCGCTCCAATGTTACCAGAGGAGCAGTCCTCTCTCTCCATTACAATCCAGTCCACTTGCTGGGCAGAGTTGTCCATCAGTTGGATCATATTTTTAATATTTACTGACCAATAATAATACATGAAGTTATGGAGTGCTAAGCCCCCTAATACTTTAGCTTTGTTCAAGTGTGTTCTTTGTATTCTATGGGATTTATAGTCCCATATAAAATTAGTAATGTCTGAGTCCAGTTTAAAAAAAAACTTCTTTGGTAGGTATATAGGAATCGATTGAAATAGGTATAAAATTTGTGGTAATAAGATCATTTTTATTGCATTTATTCGGCCTATTAAAGACATCGGAAGCGTTTTCCAAAATTTAATTAATGTATTTAATTTATTAAGTAGAGGATCATAATTTGCTTTGAACATGCCTTAATATGTTCTGGTGATTTTAATACCCAAGTATTTAAATTTTTCTGTAGCTATTTTAAAAGAGAATTTTAAAAGGTGTGTTGAGTCTTTCGGTTTTATTGACATAATTTCACTTTTATTCCAATTTATTCTGTATCCAGAAAAGGATCCAAAGTCCTCAATTAGATTTAATAATGTATAATAATATATCATCCGCGTATAAAGATATTTTATTATTTGAGTATTTAGTATTATACCCATGGATATCTGGATGTGTTCTAATTTTTTCTGCTAAAGGTTCAATTGTGAGAGCAAACAACTGTGGTGATAATGAGCATCCTTGTCTGTTTCCCCTTGATAGTTGAAATTTCGAGGATAATATGTTATTAGTTAGTATTCTAGCTGTAGGTTTATTATATAATAATTTAATCCATAAAATAAAATTCTCTCCCAGTTGGAATTTTTGTAATACTTTATCCATATAATTCCATTCTACTTGGTCAAATGCTTTTTCAGCGTCCAGCGAAATAATTGATAATTCTTGTTCTTCAATTTTGTGTGAGTGCATTATATTGAGTAGACGTCTCATATTATTAGATGAATATCTCTTAGGGATAAACCCCGTCTGATCTGGGTTTATTAATTTACTAATATGTTTACTTAATCTTCTAGCTAATGTTTTTGCTAATATTTTTTAATCTGTATTTAACAATGCTATAGCTCTATATCAACCCGGTTCTTCTATATCTTTGTCTTTTTTAAGTATTAGTGTGATCGTTGATTCAGCTAATGTATCAGGTAATATTTGTTTTTTTAAAGCATATTGATACATTTTTTGTAACCGTGGTATCATTTTGTCATAAAAGCTTTTATAAAATCCATTAGTAAATCCATCAGGACATGGAGTTTTTCCATTCTTTAATGAATTTATTGTGTCTTCTAATTCCTTGATTGAAATTTGTGCACCCAATTCCTCTTGTTCTTTCAACTCTAACTTTGGAAGATTACAATTATCCAAGAACTCTGTAATTTTATTGGAGTCCGTTGTCGTTTTAGATGTGTACAAGTTCTCATAAAATTGCGCAAATCTTTTATTAATATCCTTCGGTATGGTTAGTAATTCCCCTCTATCTGATTTAATCTTTTGGATCGTATGTTCTTTTTCTCGTTTTTCTAGCTGACGAGCCAAAAGTTTATGCGGTTTATCCCCAAATTCAAAGTGTTCCTGTTTTGTAATTTGGAAAAGTCTTATAAGTTTGGCTGATAATAGTTTTTTTTCTCTTTAAAGGATTTGCTATCTATTTTGGTTACGGCATCAGACACAGTGTGGAAGGCCAGGAAGACAATGAATCGGTGCAGAGTGAAACTGAGAACACAAAAAATATAGAAGGAATGGATGACAATGATATGCCAACTGAACTTGACCAATTTATTCGTCATGAAAAGACAAGTGAATGTTAGCTTTGGCATGCGGTTTGCCTCACCTGACATATTTGTGTTTTCATGAGCAGTGAAGCTGTATTGACTTTGGTCTCAGAATTATGTCAAAGTTCTGTACAGAGACAACCAATGAAATATTTTTTTTACAACAGATAATCTGAGCTTGCCGATGCAGGAACAGGTGTGTTTGCTGATTACCAGCATGTACCTCTATGCTCTTTTCAGTGTCACCATGATTGATTTACACTCATCAAAATAACGTTGAATGAAAATCTAAGTATTTTTTACCCATAACAGAAAGATCTTGGCGATGAGAAAAGACTATTTATTGGGACATGAGCAATGGTGTAAGATTTTAATTTCCAATTTGTGATACATTCTTTTTCTAATAAATTATAAATTAGAAGAATATCTTTTAAACACGGCAGTATAATCTAAAGGTTGTATTACTGGCCTTAAAACATAGGGTATGAGAATAATCCAGTTACATCATACTAAACTTTTTGCATTCAATTCCTTTTAGAAAAGACCCTATGTCATAGCTAGGTTTAGAAACAGAAATGGGAAGGATGAGAAAAAAGAAAGTGTAAGGCATATTTTTTATCCATTTACTAAACTCAGGAAAATGTTTGGTACATTCAAACCTCCAATAACTCATTAGCTGCAAATCCTCTCTGGCCACAATCTGATATTAGATCTTTCTGGGACTAAATGGTTTATAATTTAGAAAAATGTATTGCGTATATCCGAAAATGAGAACCATACATACCTCTAAACTAAAAAAGCTATACAAATGATGTTTACTGTGTAAAAGGTTTAGTGTTGACAAATCCTCAAGGGATGTTTCTATCAATTTTATAATGCTATATTTTTGTTTAAAGATACCTGATTATAGGTCACCATATATTGAAATGAATAAATACTGTGAATTGCCAGCCTCCCAGCTCATGTGGTGATCAGTTAAAGTAATTTCACATCTTAAAACCAAGAAATAAGATTAAGGGTGGTCTGTCATTCAGCCTTGTCCATCTTACTTAATTGTTTTAACAATTCTGGCATAACTAGTGGCAATGGAATAATAATGTTTCAGGAAAATTCAGCAATTTTGTTTCCTGATATCTACAGTTATCACAATTATCAGTAAACCACCAGTGATAGAGGGATATTTTTGCTGGTTTGATGCTGAGAGGATCATTTTTAAACATTATATATTATTCATCAATCAATCAAATGGCAGCTTACAATTAATGGCTAATGAAACATGCAAGTAATTTTCTACCTTTAACACATATAGTAAACTGCTGTTTGCTGCCAGTTATAATATTTGATTTTCATTAGGTATGTGTGGTGGATGGTTGATCCATTAACATGTCTTTGCAAAATAAAATGAAAATTACTCTTGACTTTTATTGAGGTGTTACTGCCTAGAAATCCATCCTGTCAAGAGTTCTAAATATCTATGGAGCGAAGGAAATAGGCAACGTTTCGGGTTGAAACCCTTCTTCAGACTCTTTTTGGGGTGCAGGAGGTAGCACAATGCAGTCGTCGATGGAGCGGAGGTAGAGTTCGGGGATAGGGCCACGGCACGCCTAGAACAAGGATTGTTTGACTTACCCTACAAAGAGGCAGGCATAGCAAGGGCCCATACGGTGCCCATAGCTACGCCTTGTAATTGGAGGAAATGGGAGGAGTCAAACGAAAAGTTATTAAGGGTAATGACCAACTCCGCTAGGCGGAGGAGAGTATCAGTAGACGGGGATTGGTTGGTTCTGCGGTCAAGGAAGAAACGGAGGGCTTTGAGACCCTCCTGGTGGGGGATGGAGGTGTAGAGTGACTGGTCATCGACCCGAAACGTTGCCTATTTCCTTCGCTCCATAGATGCTGCCTCACCCGCTGAGTTTCTCCAGCATTTTTGTCTATCTTTGATTTTCCAGCATCTGCAGTTCCTTCTTAAACAAGAGTTCTAAATATATTGTGTTTTATTCCACCTCTAAAATCTATACCACTGACTTCAAAGTGCATTTGGTGGTGTTGATCAAGGGTGAATTTTTAGGCAACTGTCTTCCACAATTACTCACTAACTTAACACATTTTGTGATACATTTCAGGTGACCATGAACTTCAGTAGAGTTATAAATATAGAAACATTTTTTTCTTGTGCTAAAGGAGGGTTCTGGTACCTTAGGAATAAAAACTGCTGCTTATTAATCAAAACTCTTGTTCTATACCAATCCCAAATATAAGAGTGACAAAATAACAGTGGTGAAGAATTTTAAAGAATCCTGACTAAGTTAAAATATTTTAAAAAATTAGTCTCCATATGTTTCACAATATGATTAAACAGTTCTCAATTGTAATTAATATGGGCGGAATTTTCAAGAGATGGTCCTATTCGATTGGTATTTACCATTGCCATTAAAAGTACTGTCTTCACTGCTCATTATGCTGAAACACAAAATATGCTGGGAAAGAAATGCCTAAATTCATTTTATTTTCCCAAATTAATCCTGACTAGTTTGCTTCATTTTGATAAAATAATGAAGTGTTAAAGAAACTGAATTATAAATAATTGTAATTCATTTAAAATACTGTTTAATTACTACTTGTATAATAGAGCAATATTTTTGTGTACTTTGATGAATTACAGTTCATGGAGCCATTTCAAGAAGATAGAACTATTTTAAATAAGACTTCACTAGGTGAAGGAATTAGATTGGACAAACACTGGCCAAAGTATATTTTAGTTGATAAAGCATTTATATGTTCATTGTATATATGATGTAGATTTATTTCAATTTAACTATGCAGCTGAGAACATGTTCCCTTGTGCAAATGAGTGTGTGTTGGTGTGCCAATGACTCTCCCTGTGGTGAGGTCCCATTCTCAATCACATCAGAAAAAGTGAAAGGGAAGGCCCAAGTTGGAGAATAGGAAGGTGTTAAACCTCCTTGTGAGGGCTATGGGGAATGCCTGTGAGACCTGCCAATGAACAGTTTAGTTACCTGTTCTTTGACCTGGAAATAGTAAATCTCCTAGCGTAAGAACGTTAACAAGATATTTTAAAGTATTTTAAGTATATCTTATCATCTGACTTCTTTATTCATTTAAAAGATGCTGCCATTGCTGGCAAGGCTGGTATTTATTTCCTATTGTATTTGCTTTTGAAAAGTTTGTTGTGAGCCAACTTCTTGAATCAGTGTAGTCCTAATGGTGAGGTCCATCATTTAGACCCAACAACAGAGGATCCAGCAATATATTTCTAAATCAGCATTCAAATAAACAGATACAAATTATGAAAGCTTTGATCTAGCATTTTCCTGCAGACCATGTTAATTTTGCGACTTCAGACCCCACGTCTCTGCGTAACTCTTCAATGAAGGGTTTGTACAATTCCCAATGTAAAACTAGCTGTGGCAGTTAAAGATCATCACATTTTAAGTGATTGAATATTTTTTTTGATTTGTACTAAAATTGCATTTGAGCAGATATGCAATTGCACAAATATTTTAAGCTATTTTCAAAAATCTTTACATCAGATCATTGTATTTTTAAATTGAAAAATAGTTTATTTGTTCAGATATATTAATCAATATTTTATATATTGTAAACTTTTGTTATCCCCTCCATTCTCACCTCCAGAATTGAGAGGGAGAGGTTTATTGATCATTGAGATTCCAGAAAGAGCAGTACGAGTGACAGGACCCCCTAACACTACAACTTAATGTTTGGAATTCCCCTCAAACCCTTTATTTCTCCTTCTGCGAAATCCTCAATTTTTTCACTTCTGTAAAGCTCCATCTACAAAGGAAATCTACAAAAGTCTGTCCCAGTTGGGAGAAAATTCTATTTAGAGGGCAAAAATTCAGAACCAAGATTTTATTTTTCCTTCTTTTCTCACTGTATGGAAATCGTGGGTCAAATCATTCCATGTGATTTATGATCTTGATGAGTTTGAGCTTGACAATCTCCCTCATTGAGGGTGTTCCTGGGTGCACTGTTATGAAGCAGGGAGGAGGGTAGCATTCTGACTGAATAAGATCCCTCTCCTATTAAAGACCATTGGAGTCTATATTTGAAGGTCATTACCTGAAGGGAATCAAATTCTCCTGAGGGATGGAAAAGGCCCATATGTGGGGAAGTACTAAAAGTAGTTAAATGACATTTAAGAAAATAGGAAAGGGTTTGGATTTTTTTTGAAGACTTCAGAATGTCCCAAAACATATAGAGCCAAAGAAATATTTATAAGAGTTAGAAGAACTGGCAAGCAACATCAAGGAAAGATCACAAGGAGAACAAATGTGTTCTTTGTAGAGTGCCATCGAAAGTATTTTTCATAGACATCATGCCCACCTACTGCACCAAGATGTCAGCCTCGATGAGTTGTTCAAGTTTCTGGAATCAACCCTTGCGTATAAATTTCAGAACTGCTGACAAAACATTGAACTAATTTTGCCACTTGCAATTATTAATTAAGCAGAGGTTACAGACTTCATCACACACTGTGCTATGTGATAGCAATGAAGGAAAAAGCAATTGCTGTAATTGGTTTCTGTATCTAAGCTTCGATACAAAATTTGATCTATATAGAGTTTCTACATGCAATCATTGTTTAACAACATTTTCTAGAAATATGTGTTCTACCATCTGAATGGAATTCACACATAGTTCTCCTGTGATCAAATAGGTTTCCAATACTGTGAAATCTGATATTGTCTGCCTTAAAATGTAGGGAAATTCTGAAAATATTACAAACAAAATGCTGGGAGTATAAAGTGGACGTTAGCATTGATCAAGAAAAAAAACCTGAAGTTGTAGTGTGGGTTTTTTCCTGCCTTCTTATCCCAGAATCTGATAAAATTGCTATTTTAAGATGACTGACTGAGCTTAGTTGCTGAGAGTGCCCAGTAGATTCAGTGCCTTCAGCATACAGGGGCTGTGAATAGTCTTGCAATATTTAAAATGGCTTAATTTGCTGCCTAACTTGGAAAGTTCTATTTCAAAACTAGCTGAATATTTTAACTATTTACATTATCCATAGAGAAACTGTTGAGATAATTTATTTTGGTAATTTATACAACTTAGCTGTAATGTTGACAAAAATAATAAAGTTACCTCCCCAATAAAGATATTAAAAAATAGGACATCCATGGTGGCAATAATGAAAAATTAATGTGCTTGATCAATGTACTTTAAATAAAGTGTATGCATATTCTTATTCTACTTAACAAATGTCTACTACTTTGTAATAAAATTAGTATCCTGTATTTCTAATACAATTACAGCATTTGAAGTTTATGTTTTATTTTTTGAACACAATTCACACCCTGCACTCATCCCACATTCTCAGATATTGACTCGCACTCCTATTAAATTCACTGATCTAAATGTAATTGATGTTGAGTATGAATTACTAAACAATTTCATGTGCAAAACATGTCCATACATGTTGCTTTTTTTTTAAAATCATACATTTTACATTCATAAAGCACTAAAAAGTTTGACATTATGCTTTACTTGCAAAAGTGGCATTAATTGCTTCATATTTCATTAGATGATCCTCAGTTTCAACATAGAACGTACAAGACAGGAACAGGCCCTTTGGCCCACAATGTCTGTGCCGAACATGATGTCAAGACCAACTCTTATCTGCCTGCCCATAATCCATATCCCACAATCCCTTGCCTATCCAAAAGTCTCTTAAATGTCACTATTGTATCTGAACCACCATCCCCGGCAGTGCATTCCAGGCACTCACCACACTCTGTGTAAAAAAGAAATTGCCCCGCACATCAATTTTAAACTTAACCACTCTCACCTTAAAGATATGCCCTCTAGCATTTGATTTTGCCATCCAGGAAAAAGGGTTTGACCCTACCCCATCCATGCCTCTCATAATTTTGTGTACTGCTATCTAGTCTCCCTGCAACCGTATTCCAAAGAAAAAAAAACAAATGTGTCCCTCTGCATGCATCTAATAGCCCCTAATCCAAGTATCATTCCAGTAAACCTCCTCTGCACCCTCTGCAAAGCTTCCACATCCTTCCTACAATGGGGCGACCAGAACTTCAGGCAGTACACCAAATGTGGCCAAACCATAGTCCCATAAAGCTGCATCACGATTTCCTGACTCTTGTACTCAATGCCTCGTCCATTGAAGGCCAGCATATCATATGTCTTGTGTTACTACTTGTATTATCTTTTTGTGTTGCCACTTTCAGGGAACTTTGCCTTGGACCCCAAAATCCCTCTGAGTCATGCCATTAAATGTATATTTTTTTCCTTGCATTTAACCTCCCAAATGCTACATCTCACACTTGCTCGGATTTAAATATATTTTAAGTTAGGTGTGTTTTAAATTCTTTTGGTAGCATTTTAAACAGTGATTGTATGTCCTAATTGTTTGATTAATGCTTTGGACAACGAAAAAATCGGAGCAAGAATAGGCTATTCCGTTCCTTCAATTCGTTCAACCTCAAACATAATTTTCCTGCCATTTCCCCAATTACCTTAATTTCTATAATCAAACAATCTCAGTTTCAAACAAAATCAAGAACTGAGCCTTGACAGCCATCTTTGTTGGGGAATTCCAGTTAGGAAATGTTCCCACATTTCACTGCTAAATGGCCTACACTTATTTATACCTTGCTCTAGACTCCACAGCCAAGTTGCAAATATTCTGCACATATTCACCCTGTTGAGCGTTCTAATATTAATATACATGTTTTATTCTAATAAAATATGCAATCTCTCCCAATCTGACAGTCTGGCCATTGCAGGAAGATCAAGAAAACAAAATTATACCCAGTATGTTGCTTAGAGCTAAGGGATAGAGCTTAGAGGCAGAGAGGAGATCTGAGGAGGACATACAGGAAACTACAGATGCTAGAATCTTGAGGAAAATACAAAGTGCTGGAGGAACTCAGTGAGACAGGCACAATGTGGAGGGAATGGACAGAATTTGTTACGGGTCAGGAGCTTTCTTCAGACTGATTGGACTAGGGGGAAGAAAGCTGGAAAATAGTGACAAAGTCTAGCAAGTGAAAGGTGGAGAGAGATAAGGGGGTTGATTGGCAGAGGGGAGGACTAAGTCATGAATGCTTAGGTATGAGGTAAAAAGGAGACAAGGGCATCAGATAAGGAGAAGAGTGTAATGTAAAGCCATAGGAAGGGATATGGGTAGAATATCTCCACGGGAGTGGGAGGGGAATAAAAGGGAAGTGGGAAACTGGGATGGGAAATGAGGGTAGGATGGAAAGGAGCAGTGTGACTGGAAGGGTAGCTGTGGGGAGAAAGGTGGGAGAAATATGGGGCATTGAGAAAAAGTGGGAGGGTTAGAGTGGTTATCACTTGATAAATGGAGAATTCAATGTTCATACCGTTGGCTCATATGAGATGCTATTCCCCCATTTTGCACGTGGTCTCACACCTGCAATGGAGGAGACCAAAGGCAGAAAGCTCAATATAAGAATGGGAAGGAGAAATAAAATGGTGAGCAACTGGAAGGTCCAGGTGGACAAAAATGCAAGCGTTCGCCAAAACGGATGTGTGGTCTATACCTTGCCCCGCCAACGGAGAGGCCACATTGGGAGCATCGAATGCAGTAAACATGGTTTGAAGAGATGCACGTGAATATCTGACTCACCTGGAAAGTCTGCTGGGGTCCTTGGATGGATGAAATAGCTGAGGATATATTTTTTCAACCAGAGACTGGTTGGTATCAGGGATGCACTCCCTATGGGGGAGGTGAAGACAGATTGAAGTAGTTTCATTTAGATTGCCTATGAATATAAGGCTACGGATCAAGTGCGGGTAAATGGGATTAATATTAATGGTTCAAAGGTCAGTTTATTGTCACATGTACCAATTAAGGTACAGTGAAACTCGAATGGGTACTTCATAGTCAGCATTGACATGGTGGGCTGAAGATGACAATATTCAAGTGTGGTCTCACAAATCTATATAATTAGTAAAATATTTTCCCCTTACAATGAAGGTCAAGGTACCATTTGCCTTCCTAACTGTTTGGTTCACCTGTTTGTTAACATTCAGTGACTTGGTATGATGATACCAAAATCCTAATGGACATCAACATTTAAATAATGCTCAGTATATCTGTATTTTCTACCAGCCAATTACTTCACATTGTTCCTTGTTGTACTTGGTCTGTTGTTACCAAATCACTCAACTTGTCCTATTCCCTTGTCACTCATTGTATCCTCATCACTACTCACATCCCCATTTAGTTTTGCTTTGTCAGCAAATTTGTAAATGTTACATCTTGTTTGGTTACCTCAGCCACATAGATCATGATTACTTTGGGTCCAAGCAGGAAATCCTGCAGTAGTCAATTAATCATAGTCTGTCAACTAGAGGGGACTGATTACTCCTATTCTTCTTTTGATCTATTAACCATCTCTCAATCTTTACTTGTATATTACCCCCAATACCATGTGTTCTAACTTTGTTCAGCAATCTCCTAAGTCAGACATTATTGAAAGCCTACTGCGGCCTAACATCGTGGAGTTGGTGGCCTTTCCTTGAGACCGACGGGTGCTCCAAGTCGCGGGAGTCTGCGGGACTTTAACATTGCGGAGCTTGCAATCCCTTTGCCGGGGATCGAAGCTCCAACCACGAGGCCTGAGGACTTTAACTTCATGAAGCCCGCAGTCTCTGGTAAGAAGAGGCCGATTCGGGAGCTCCATGCCATGGAGACAGTTTCAACCGCCCTGATGCGGGAGATTCGATCATCCCGACGGGGGCTTTGATCGCCCCGACTGTGGATAGTTTGACTGCCCCGACCCCTGGAGAACAAGAGGAAGAAGATTGAACTTTATTGAACTTCCATCGTCAAGTCAAGAGAGTTTATTGCCATGTGTCCCAGATAGGACAATGACATTCTTGCTTGCTGCAGCACAACAGAATATTGTAGGCAAAATACAGAATAGATCAGTGTGTCTACAGTATATACCATAGACCATATATATATACACATAAATAAACAGATAAAGTGCAATAGGCTGTTATAGTTCAGATTTGTTTGATGTCATATTTAGTAGCCTGATGGCTGTGGGGAAGAAGCTGTTCCTGAACCTGGATGTACCAGATTTCAGGCTCCTGTACCTTTTACCTGATGGCAACGGAGAGATGAGTGTGTGGCCAGGATGGTGTGGGTCTTTGATGATGTTGGCAGCCTTTTTGAGGCAACGATTGCGATAGATCCCTTTGATGGTGGGGAGGTCAGAGCCGATGATGGAATGGGCAGTGGACACAACTTTCTGCATTCTTTTCCGCTCCTGGACGTTCAAGTTACCGAACCAAGCCACGATGCAACCAGTCAGTATGCTCTCTACTGTGCACCTGTAGAAGTTCGAGAGAGTCCTCCTTGACATACCGACTCTCCGTAATCTTCTCAGGAAGCAGAGGCGCTGATGTGCTTACTTTATAATTGCATAGGTGTGCTGGGACCAGGAAAGATCTTCGGAAATATGCACGCCCAGGAATTTGAAGATCTTGACCCTTTCCATCATCGTCCCGTTGATATAAACAGGATTGTGGGTCCCTATCCTACCCCTTCCAAAGTCCACAATCAGTTAATTGGTTTTGCTGGTGTTGAGAGCCAGGTTATTGTGCTGGCACCATTTGGTCAATTGGTCAATCTCACTTCTATACTCTGACTCGTCCCCAACAGTGATTCATCCCACAACAGTGGTGTCGTTGGCGAACTTGATGATGGAGTTCGCACTATGTCCGGCTACGCAGTCATGAGTATAGAGTGAGTACAGCAGGGGGCTGAGCATGCAGCCTTGAGGTGCTCCCGTGCTGATTGTTATCGAGGATGACACATTTCTACCAATACGGACAGACTGTGGTCTGTGGATGAAGAAGTCGAGGATCCAATTGCAGAGGGATGTGCAGAGACCCAGATCTGAGAGCTTGGTAACCAGCTTGGAGGGGATGATGGTATTAAATGCCGAGCTGTAGTCAATGAATAACAGCCTGACATATGAGTTTTTGTTGTCCAAGTGGTCCAGAGCGGAGTGGAGAGCCAGTGAGATCGCATCCACCATTGACCTGTTGTGGCGGTAAGCAAACTGCAGTGGGTCGAGCTTCTTGTCGAGGTAGGAGTTGATATGCGCCATAATCAACCTCTCAAAGCACTTCATCACCACAGACGTAAGTGCCACTGGTCGATAGTCATTGAGACACATCACCTTGCTCTTCTTGGGCACCGGTATTATTGATGCCCTTTTAAAGCAGGTGGGAACCTCAACCCTCAGAAGTGAGAGGTTGAAAATGTCCGTAAAAACTCCAGCCAGTTGGTCCGCACAGGTTTTTAGAACACGACCGGGTATACCATCAGGTCCAGGCGCTTTCCGAGGGTTCACACCCCCTGAAGGATCTTCTGTCATCGGCCTCTATGACTGTGACTGAAATACCATCACGGCAAATGGTGGCTCGGGAAGGCACATCAGCGTTCTCCCTATCAAAGCATGTGTAAAACGCATTGAGCTCGTCAGGGAGTGATGCTTCGCTGACATTTGAGCTGCCTCCTGATTTCGCTTTGTAGGAGGTGATGGCATTCAAGCCCCGCCACAGCTGTCGAACATCTGTCTCATCCTCCAGTTTGGAGCAGAAGTCCCTTTTGGCCTTTCATCACAGTGAGGAACGTGGAATCCACTGTGATGGATGTTTACTGTAAGTTCTTTTATGTGGTTGTGTGTCTTGTTGCTGTTCACTTAGTATGGCTGTATGGTAACTCAAATTTTACTGTACCTTAGTTGGCACATGTGATAATAAACTGACCTTGAAACCTTGACCTTGAAAATTCAAAAGAGACCATGTTCATTCCTTGCTTACTCCAAACTTCAGCTAACTCTTCTACTAAAAATGCTCTTCATTCTAAAATGGTTTGTCACTGGTTCACCCTGAAACATTTTCATTTTTACTGCCCATTTGGAATTTGTATTTTTTTATATGACACACACAAAATCTATTAAACTTCCGTTTTTCTCGTTGAAATTAAAAGAAAGCACCAGGAGTATTTAACATGGTTAGCTATGTTTGAGACACAAAATACTTTACCCAGAGTAAGGGAATCGAGAATCAGAGGACATAGGTTTACGGTGAGGGGGGAATGATTTAATAGGTGCAACTATTTTTACATAACGGGTGGTAGGTATATGGAATGAACTGCCGTAGGAGATAGTTGAGGTAGGTAGTATCAAAACATTTAAGAAACATTTAGGCAGGTACATGGATAGGATAGGTTTAGAGGGATATGGAGCAAACGCAGGCATGTGGGACTCGTGTAGATGGGGCATGTTGGTCGGCATGGGCAAGTTGGGTCGAAGGGCCTGTTTCTACGCTTTAAGGCATATGAAGATAGATAAATCTCCCAGGCCTGATCAGAGATCAGATATGTCAGATGACACTATGTGAAGCTAACGAAGAAATTGCAGAAGCTCTGGCCGAGATATATGAATCATCATTAGACACAGGTGATGTGCCGGAAGAGTGGAGGGTGGCTAATGTTACAGCCCTTTAAGAAGGGCGGCAAGGAAAAGCCTGGGATTGGTGATAGGCAGGTTACTGGAGAGGATTCTGAGGGATAAGGTATATATGCATTTGGATAGACCGGCTGATTAGGCATAGTCAGCCTGGTTTTGTATGAGGGAGATCATGTCTTACGAGCAAAGCCATAGATGTTGGAGGCATTTGATAATATTCTGCGTGGTAGGCTGCTTTGGAAGGTTAGATCACACGGGATCCAGAGAGATCTAGCCAAGTGGATCGTGAATTGGCTTCATGAAAAGAAGCAAATGGTGATGATGGAAGGGTGATTTTCGGACTGGAGACCTATGACTAGTGGTGTGCCTCAATGCTGGGTCAATTGCTAATTGTGTTTTATATCAATGATTTAGATGTGATTGTACCAGGCATGATTAGTACAGGGGCCGTGGAGCGTTTTTGAAAATGGGGGGGCTGAGCGATCACTGACCACCGGCCTCGGGGGGGGGACTTTTTTGAAATTTGATGTATTAAAATTATGTTTTAGTGCATGGTAGAAGTATGATTTCAATGTTTTTTTTGTTTGAAGTATTTTTAAGATAATGTAGAGCCGACATGAGAAGAACAGGTGATTATTATTTTTGTTATTGCTCGACATCCAAAAACTGGGGGATAATAATACAGGCCACCCCCCACCTCAAAAAGTGGGGGGATATATCCCCCATCCCCCCACTTTTAAATGTGTTATAATTTCAAGTGCTATTTTTTTTATTGTAGTTGGAAAAAGGGACAAGAAATAATCATAACATTTCCTGATTTTGCAAAGTCATACAAATTATGTTACCTCCTCTCCTCTCCTCTCCTCTCCACACCACCAGCCTGTCTGCTGCCGGTCCCGCTTATCCCTGCCTGTGCGGCCAGGATTGGAGTCGGACGGGTGTCTGGCACTGATGATGGAAATGATTGCAAGTTCTCTTTCCCTCTCAGGCAAAAAGCGCTGGAGTAACTCAGCCGATCCAACAGCATCTCCGGAGGACATTGTTTCCAGAGATCCATGTTCTCCAGAGATGCTGCCTGACCTACTGAGTTCCCCCAGCACTTTGTGTCCTTTGATGTATTAACTATAACATGCAAAATTGGCAGGGCAACAACTTTTATAATAAAAACGTCCACGAACTTTTGTGCGTTCATAACTGGAAAACTCCATCAGAGATAGACACAGATTGAAGTGTCTCGACCCGAAACATCACCCATTCCTTTTCTCCAGAGATGCTGCCTATCCTGCTGAGTTACTCCAGCATTCTGTGTCTATCGTCGGTGTAAAGTAGCATCTGCAGTTCCTTCCTGCACATGTGAACATTGAGGATGGACACAAAATGCTGGAGTAACTCAGTGGGTCTGACTGAGTGTGAAGAAGGGTTCCAACTCGAAACGTCGCCTATCCAATTCTCCCAATTCTGCTAGCCCTTGCTGTCCCCTCCCCTTCATCAGCCCTCTGGTTGTCCCCTCCCCTTCATCAGCCCTCTGGTTGTCCCCTCCCCTTCATCAGCCCTCTGGTTGTCTCCTCCCCTTCATCAGCCCTCGGGCTCCTCCTCCGCCTTTTTTCCTTTCTTCTCCCCACCCCCTATCAGTATGAAGAAGGGTTTCGGCCCGAAACGTTGCCTATTTCCTTCGCTGCATAGATGCTGCTGCACCCGCTGAGTTTCTCCAGCATTTTTGTGTACCTTCGATTTTCCAGCATCTGCAGTTCCTTCTTTAACATCAAAGACAGTGTCGCGATTTGCTCAAATGTCCCGTTCGATCCCACACAGTGTCCATTGGCTAATCTCTTCTATTCCGCCGCTTTCATTGGTCAACTGTGTGGCGAGAGTTGACCATTGGGGGAGCAGAACCCCAGATCGGCCGCTGTGATTGGCCGGCTGCGGCAACGGGCCTCGGTGACGGCATAATGCACGTGTTGCAGTGACGCGAGCGCCGCTGGGTTGGTTGACGGCTGCTGTCAATCACAGGCGTGCCTGTTGTTTCCTACAGCGACTCGAGCAACTTCAGGCTACGCATTATGAAACACGTCTAGCCAAAAAAGTGGGGGGGCTGCAGTCCCCCCAGCCCCCCGGTTCCGCGGCCCATGTAGTAAGGTTGCAGATGACACTAAAGTGAGTGGTAGCGCAGATAGTGAAGATGGTTATTATAAGTTACAGCAGAATCTTGATGGCTGGGCACGTGGGCTGAAGAATGATTAACGGGGTTTAATGCAAATACGTGTGAGGTGTTGTATTTTGGGAAGTCAAACCAGGGCGAGATCTTCACAGTAAATGACAGAGCCCTGGGGAGTGTTGTGGAGCAGAGGATCTAAGCATGCAGGTACATAATTCCTTGAAAGTGGGATCACAGGTGGATGTGCTCAAGAAGTATTTATGACATTGGTCTTCATCAGTCAGGGTTTTGAATATAGAAGTAGAAACAGGGAACTGCAGATGCTGGTCCCAACCTGAAACGTCACCGATCCAAGTTCTCCAAAGATGCTGCCTGACCTACTGAGTTCCTTCAGCACTTTGTGTAATTTTATTGAGCAAAGAAGTTGGGATGTGACGTAACAGTTGTACAACTAGTTGGTGAGGCCACATTTGTAGTATTGTGTTCAATTTTGCTATAAGAAGGATGTCATTAGGCTGGAAAGAGTGCAGTATTTACAAGGGTTGCCAGGACTCGATCAGGAGAGGTTGAGCAGGTTAGGACATGATTCCTGGGAGCGTAGGAAGCTGAGGGGCGATCTCATAGAGGTGTATAAAAACATGAGGGGAATAGATAGGATGAATGAACAAAATCTTTTACCCAGAGTAGGGGAATCAAGAATCAGAGGACATTTGTTTACTGTGAGATGGGGAAGATTGAATAGTAAATTTTTCACACAGGGAGTGATGGGTATATAGAATGAGCTGCTAGTTGACACATTTAAAACACATTTGAACAAGTATGGAACTGGATAGGAAGGGTTTAGAGGGATATGGGCCAAACATAAGCAGGTGGAACTAACGTAGTTGGGGCATCTTGATTCGCACAGACAAGTTGGGCCAAAGTGCCTGTTTCCATGCTCTATGATATTTTTAAGTATCTGCAATTTTTTTTAATTTTCGCCTGCTACATAAAAGCAGTTGAAGGTAGGTCCCGACCCAAACATCTTCTGTCCATTCCTCCCTCAGATGCTGCATGGCCGACTTCAGTTGAATCATCAAATGCCCAGAGTGTTTAGAAACATAGAAAAATAGATGCAGGAGTAGGCCATTCGGCCCTTCAAGCCAGCACCACCACTCAATATCATCATGGCTGATCATCTAAAATCAGTACCCCATTCTGGCTTTCTCCCCATATCCCTTGATTCATTGAGCTCTAAGAGCAAAATCTAACTCTCTCTTGAAAACATCCAGTGAATTGGCCTCCCCTGCCTTCTGTGGCAGAGAATTCCACAGATTCACAACTCTCTGGGTGAAAAGGTTTTTCTTCATCTCAGTCCTAAATGGCTACCCCGTATTCTTAAACTAGGACCCCTGGTTCTGGACTCTCCCAACATGGGGAATATTTTTCATGCATCTAGCCTGTCCAATCCTTTAATAATTTTATACATTTCCATAAGATTCCCTCTCATCCTCCTAAATTCCAGTGAATACAAGCCCAATAGACCCATTTCTTTCATCACATGTCAGTCCCGCCATCCCGGCAACTAACCTGGTGAACCGATGTCTCAACAGCAATAATGTCCTTCCTCAAATTAGGGGACAAAAACTGCACACAATACTCCAGGTGTGGTCTCACCAGGCCCCTACAACTGCAGCAGGATCTCCTTGCTCCTATACTCAAATGTTCTCGCTATGAAGGCCAACATGCCATTTGCTTTCTTCAACGCCTGCTGTACCTGCATGCTTACCTTTAGTGACTGATGTACAAGGACACCCAGGTCTCGTTGGATTTCCCTTTTCCTAATCTGACACCATTCAGATAATAATCTGCCTTCCTGTTCTTGCCACCAAAGTAAATAACCTCACATTTATCCACATTATACTGCATCTGCCATGCATCTGCCCACTCACCCAACCTATCCAAGTCACCCTGCAGCTTCATAGCATCCTCCTCACAGCTCACACTGCCACCCAGCTTTGTGTCATCTGCAAACTTGGAGATGTTACATTTAATTCCCTCGTCTAAATCGATAATATATATTGTAAATAACTGGGGTCCCAGCACCGAGCCTTGTGGCACCCACTAGTTACTGCCTGCCATTCTGAAAAGGACCCATTAATTCCTACTCTTTGTTTCCTGTCTGCCAACTAGTTCTCTATCCATGTTAATACCCTACCTCCAATACCATGTGCTCTAAGTTTGCACACTAATCTCTTGTGTGGGACCTTGTCAAAGGCTTTTTGAAAGTCCCAATACACCACATCCAATCCCTTATCCATTCTACTTGTTACATCTTCAAAAAATTCCAGAAGATTAGTTAAGCATGATTTCCCTGTCATAAATCCATGCTGACTTTGACAGATCCTCTCATTGCTTTCCAAATGCGCTGCTATAACGTTTTTAATAATCGACTCAATAATCTTCCCCACTACCGATGTATAAACTGGTCTATAATTCCCTGTTTTTTCTCTATCTCCTTTCTTAAAAAGTGGATTTACAATAGCTACCCTCCAGTCTACAGGAACTGATCCAGAGTCTATAGAACATGGGAAAATGATCACCAATGCATCCACGATTCCTAGGGCCACCACCTTAAGTACTCTGGGATGCAGACCATCAGCCCCATGGGATTTATCTGCCTTCTGTCCGAACAGTTTACCTGACATCATTTCATGACTAATGTGGATTCCCTTCAGTTCCTCCCTCCCACAGATCCTCGGTCCCCTAGTGTTTCTGGGAGATTGTTTGTCTTCCTCACTGAAGACAGAACCAAAGTACTCGTTTAACTTCTCTGCCATTTCCTTGTTTCCCATTATAAATTCACCTGTCTCTGATTGTAAGGGACCTACATCTTGCTAATCTTACTAAATCTTACTAATCTTACTAAAGATCACTAATCTTTTCCTTTTACATATCTAAAGAAGCTTTTACAGTCAGTTTTTATATTCCCCACAAGCTTTCTTTCATGCTCTATTTTCCCTCTCTTAATTAACACCTTTGTCCTCCTCTGTTGAGTTCTAACTTTCTCCCAGTGCTTCCTCTGGTAAATTTATATGCCTCGTCCTTGGATTTAATAGGGGGGTTGCAAGTAAGGTCATCGGGTCAAAGGGCATGACGCACGGAGCAGCTCAATCTGTCTGGACGACATGGCAGCTTCCGGCATGCACTGTTAATACACGCAACTCGTACTTTCTTAACTGTTAAAAAACGCCGAAATGATCAATTTTTGCACTGTAAATAATTGTGGAGGGTGAATGAGCGCTCTAGTATCTTTGCTCTGAACCCGAGCAAGGTGTAAGCGGCCGAAGGAGCACATCCCTCGGGAAAGCACCACGGGGTCAGCGCTGTCCGGCCACGTCCGCCCTCCACTG
Organism: Malacoraja senta; assembly: GCA_038087875.1. NCBI lineage: Eukaryota > Metazoa > Chordata > Chondrichthyes > Rajiformes > Rajidae > Malacoraja > Malacoraja senta. Next base: position 306,351,336 of record CM075977.1, on the reverse strand, counting down.
TCACGGGCTGTGGTCAGCAGCGCCCACACACGGGTCCGGGTTGAGCGGGGCCGGGTGGAGCGGGGCCGCGGACACACGGGGACAAAAACCCGGCAACGTCCGGCAGCAGAGTTGGGGACAGTCTGGTCTCTCTGCCTCTCCCCGGGGAGAGAGAGGGGTGGAGCCTGGGCTGTGTGCGTGAAGCACGGTGACTAGAGGGGCGGGAGCGTTGCCCCGGGACCGTGAGGGAACGACCCACCTCCCCCTCTCCCCCTTCTCCATTCCTCCTCACAGCCCTCTCCCCGTCTACCCTTTGCTTCCCCCTCCACCCCTCTACTCTCTCTCCACCCCTCCCCCCTCCACCCGGGGTAGATCTACCCGAGCCGAGAGTACATTACTCCAGCGCGAGGGCCCCTTTAGGCGCAGGGCCCAATTGGGAGCTCTCAGCGGCCCAGAGCCTCCGAATCGGCCGCTACAAATCAACGAATCAACCTACCAGTCAGCGCCGCCCGCGGCTGGAAAGTCAGCAGTGGAATCCAGTGCTGCGCCGCCGTTGCTGAAGCTAGTGAGGGAGAGTGAGGTAGCGTCAATTACGTGGGCTGAGCCTACGTAATTGACGCTCGCTCTCTCTCCACTGGGCTCAAGACACGCCCCCTCAGTGAGGCAGATGTGATCGCTGCCTCCCCTGGTGCTTTTTCATTGCAGTTTTATGACGAGAGCCTAAATTTAATATATTTATACGTGAAATAAGCTACCTGGATTATGGAAGGCGAGGACATGTAATGAAGGGGTTTACAAACATTACATTGGTGGCATACAGAGAGATAGTAACAGGCACACTCTTATTGCCCGCGCTCCATCCAGTTTCTGAGAGGTTGCGCAATCAGAGGGGAGGCTCAGCTCATCGCTGCCTCACCTCTCATCTCTCCCTGTATTTGCAGCGGAGTGCGCAAATTTGGCGATTTTGACTATAAAAAATGATTAGATTCATATAGAAATGACATTTATAACAGATCAGTGGAAAAATCTTTATATTTATTTTATTTTATTATTATTTTTCTTTATTTTTCTTAACAGCTATTTTCATTGGGAGTATGACAGGTGAGGCTCTGCTTCCCCTGCCTCCGCTGACCGCATGTCCCTGGACTTTACCCCCCCCCAACCCTACCCCCCACCCCCCCCCCCCCCCCCCCGAACCGACACCCCCACGAACCGACACACACCCCCGACCGCGGGGACAGATGGCCTGGGGTCCGTGAGTGTGGAACCAGAGTGTGGAGTCTGGATGCTGGGAGAGAAGGGCCGGCGGTACTGGCAGCCATACCTGGCATGCTTACCTGACATTCACCACTTGTACTCCAGACAGCGTTGCATGGCAACAGTACGGGTCACGGGTCGTGACCTCGACGGCCGTGCAACCTCCCTATACTATCCTTGATTTCCCTCATCATCCACAGTTGAGATGATTGCCAGTCTATCCTAGCCAATTCCTGTCTCATACCTTCATTTCTTCAAGTTCAGTCTCTGAATTAATTAAAAAGTTTAATTTTCAAATATACCGAAAACAAAACAAATTCGAACTTGCAGCAGCATAACAGGTATGTGAACACACTATTCATGGATAAAATAATAAACAACAAATAAAAAAAATATAAGTGCATAATCATAATTTTAGTGCACTATTATAGAACTTTGTGTTTTGCTCAAGATTCGTCTGTTAGTCTTTCATATAAAATTGCTTATGCGTAAGTCGTAGAACCTAACCTAGCCTGCATGAAATGAAGAAAGCAACGACTGACTGGAAGGAAGACGACAATGGAAGCGGGGAGATGGCATAAATTTAAATTTGAAGAAGGAGACTGAAAAAACTTGTGTCAGAAGTGGGATTCGAACCCACGCCTCCAGTCGGAGACCAGAACACCCGCCCCGTGTTCGGGGAAGGACGCATCCTTGAGTCTGGCGCCTTAGACCACTCGGCCATCCTGACAGCTGCTAGGCGCAGCGACAGCGAGCTACAAACCCATCAGCTTACCCATGCGGCGCTCGCCTTCTATTCCTCTTTTTACACCGGTTATAAGTCCATTTTCGGCGGACACTTCGTTCTTTCCTGTCTCTTAATCTACCCCCGGCATTCTCCGTCCGCCGACTCCGCGCCTGACCGTTGTTTACAGCCGTTGGTCGCCGGCGGGGCGCGATGGAACCCGGTGCGCGTGCTCGAGGGGGGGGGGGGCACGCGCCGTCGCCATGTTGGATCGCGCGGTTTCCAGGGGTGGGCGGCCACGCGCGTGCATTACGTACGCGTGCTCTGTGCGGGCGCGTGTATACGTACGTGCGCGTGTACTGTATACGTGCGTGTGCTCTATGCGTCCGCGTCGGGTGTCGGAGGAGCGCGCATGCTCATTGGGAATGACTGCGGGGCTTCCACTTCAATGCTGGAAACGCCCAATAGGTCAGGCAGCATCAGTGGAGAGAGGACCTGCCAAAAAGGTTCAGCTCAAAGATCTTTCATTAGACATCCAGCATTAAAAAATATATATATTTTACAGTGAGATTTTATTTAGTTTCTCCATTGTTTGTGAACCAAATCCTACTTCTTAAAACAAAACACAAAGTTTAGCAATGTTACAAAATTTTGAGATTAAAAAAATCAAGTCTGCAATTTATCCCATCAGATAAAGCATAAAAAGAAGTTTAATTTGACACCTAATTCACTTACATATCTTCAGTATTAAAAAAGTTATGGCCATTTTCATACTCGGAAATTAGCATCTTGTTCCCTATTGCTTTTCCATTGACCTAACTCAAAAGCTGTGATCAAGGACAGTCAAAAGCCCATAACTTTCTTAAAAATTAAGAGAACTGAATGAAATTTTCAGTTATTATAGATTGAATCATTCTGAAACAAATATGAAACAATCTTACTTGGATGACCTGAAATTAAAGCATATAATTAGTTAGTTACCTAATTGTAGCTAATTGCAAAATTAAATTACTAGATCTAAACATCTATCCATTTATTAAGAAAAGGTTAACATTTTTAAATAGCCTGTGTCCAAATAAAATTCACACAAGAATTCACAATATAACATGATTTTTAAATCTCATTGTCATGAATTTATAGGCCAAATGGAAGGAATTTATTGTTTAATTCCCGTAAATTAATGGCCGTTTTAATAATCTTGCGAGTGAGATTTTGTGGAACGCGATCGATTGGAACGTTGCATTTGCGGTGAATTTAAACCCCATATCGGCAGGAAAAACACTGCTGGTTCGAATGGGGCCTAAATCACCTTTTCGCAACATGAAATTTTGATTATAGGCATCCTAAGAAGCAAGTTTATATGTAAAAATAAATGGCGTACCTTGCTTTGTCCCGTACGTGAGATCCGTCCCGTTGTCGGCGTTGACGGCGTTAGAAGACAATTTTTATTTTACTCCTGCTATTAAATTATCCAGCGCTATTTAAAAAAAACTTGATAAAACGGATTTCAGAGCGATTTTTCTTCAGCAACTAAACAGCCTGACAAAGATCGATTTCAACAGGCTGAAGAAAATGTCATTTTAAACCCGCCCCCCTCTCAAAGGCGCCAAAGTCGCGCACACGGCCAGTGACAGAATTGCAGAGCCGCTGAAGGTAGGTTTTGTAACATACCTACAAAGTTGGAGTAATTTAGCGGGTCGGGCAGCACCTGTGGAGGGAAATGGATAGGTGATGTATCAGGTTGGGACCTTCAGAAGGAGGGAGAATGCTGGAAAAAGAGAGGAGAGGGCAGGACAAAGCCTGGCAAATGATAGAGGTGCGATACAGAAGTGTGTAAACGCACACCTCCAGATTCCGGGACAGTTTCTTCCCAGCTTTTATCAGGCAACTGACCTATCCTACCATAACTAGAGAGCAGTACTGAACTACTGTTTTGATCGGACTTTACTGGCTTTCTTGCACTAAACGTCATTCCTTTACCATGGGTGATGTTTCGGGTCAAGACCCTTTTTCAGACTGATGTCAAAGGGGAGGGAGATACATAGATAAGGAAGTGTGAAGGTGTGAAAACAGGGCAAAGGGAATGGATATCAAGGAAAATGTAGAATAGATCATTGTTAGCTGTCGGGGTCCTTGGACGGAGTCGAAGGTGGGGGCGGGGGTATAGGGACAGGTGTTGCATCTCCAATGGTTGCAAGGGAAAGTATGTGGGGAGGGGGTGGTTTGGGTGGGAAGGGACGAGTTGACCAGGGAGTTGCGGAGGGAACGGTCTCTGCAGAAGGCGGAAAGGGGTGGAGATGGGAAGATGTGGCTAGTGGTGGGATCCCTTTGGAGGTGGCGAAAATGTTGATGGATTATATGCTGTTCTGCGGAAAGTGGAAAGGGGTTACCAGAAAATTGCGGATGGAACGGTTACCAGGGAGTTGCGGAGGGAACAGTTACCAGGAAGTTGCGGTAACCGTTGGTAAACATACTCCCGGTAACCGTTCCTTCCGCAACTCCCTGGTAATCGTTCCCCCCACAACTCCCTGGTAACTTTTCCCTCCGCAACTCCCTGGTCAACGCGTCCCTTCCCACCCAAACCACCCCTTCTCCAGGTACTTTCCCATGCAACTGCAGGAGATGCAACACCTATCCCTATACCTATAGTCTTTTCAGGTGAGGCAGAGGTTCACTTGAACCTCCTCCAACCTCATCTACTGTATCCACTGTTCCAGGTGTGGTCTTCGGTTTATCGGCGAGACCAAGCGCAGACTCGGCAATCGTTTTGCTGAACACCTCCGCTCAGTCCGCCTGAACCTACCTGATCTCCCGAATGCTGGACACTAACTCCCTCTCCAATTCCCACACTGACATTTCTGTCCTGGGCCTCTTCCATTGTCAGAGTGAGGCCCAACACAAATTGGAGAAACAGCACCTCATAATTCGCTTCGGCAGTTTACACCCTAGAGGTATGAACATTGACTTCTCTAGCTTCAAGTAACCCTTGCTTTCCCTCTCTCTCCACCCCTCCCCCTTTCCAGTTCTCCGACCAGGCTTACTGTCTCCGACTACCTCATCTTTGCTTTGTTGGTACCTTCTCCCAGCTAGCAATGATCTAATCTACATTTTCCTTGATCTCCATTCCCTTTGCCCCGTTTTCACACCTTCACACCTCCTTATCTATCTATCTCCCTCCCCTTGACTGAAGAAGGGTCTGAAGAAGGGTCTCGACCAGAAACATCACCCATTCCTTCTCTTTAGAGATGTTGCCTGTTACTCCAGCATTTTGTGTAAATCTTTAGTTTAAACCAGCATCTGCAGTTCCTTCATACATTCCTTTATCATGTATTTGTATACTGTGAATCATGTATTGTCTTTCCGCTGACTGGTTAGCATGCAACAAAAGCTTTTCACCATACCTCGGTGACAATAAACTAAACTAAACAGGTGAAGGTGGTTTGATTAGTAGCTGAGTAAATGAAGGCTAGAGTTGAACAAGAGAAAAGGATGTCAGATAAAATAGAGAAGAGATGTGAAACATGATGGCAGGGGAAGGGGATATAGGTGGAAAGGGGAAGGAGGACGGGGTGGGGGGGTAACAGGATAGTGGAAGAAATAAGTGTGCAACGTAGTGAAGTGGGGCACAGGTAAGAGAGGGGTGGGTACTTAAAATTGGAAAATTCAAAGTTCATACCATTGGGTTGTTAGCCACCCAAGCAAAATACGAGGTGCTGTTCCCCCAGTTTGTGTGTACCCTCATTCTAGCAATGGAGGAGGCTCAGGACTGAAAGGTCGTCATGGGAAGGGGAGTTAAAGTGATTGTAAACAAATATAGAGGCAAAAACTCTTCAATTCTTATGTGCTTTATTGATGCTTCCAAAGCCTTTGATCCTGTTAATCATAGAAAGCGTTGTTAAAATGAATCAACGAGGGGTGCCAAAATACATTGTGAGAATTCTGGCTTACTGGTATGCCCACCAGACTAGGCAAATAAAATGGGGCAATAGGGTCTCAGCCCCATTTGGGGTTAGCTATGGTGTTAGACAAGGGGGAATTTTGTCCCCAGTCCTTTTTAATCTTTATATTGATGATCTGTCCAAGCAATTGAAAGCCTGTAATACTGGGTGCATGATTGGTAATATTTTAGTGAACCATATTATGTATGCAGATGATCTTGTGGTCTTTAGTCCATCTAGCGCTGGTCTCCAGCAGCTCCTTACTATATGTTCTGTGCACGGGAGACCCGACCTTTTCTTTGTCGGGTCTCCATTGTCGTTGGGGCTGGGCAACGTGGAGCGGCCTCCAGCAGGAACGACCTGGGGCTCCCGTGGAGCTGCGGACTGCTCGCCGTCGCGGGGCTGGCCGAGTCCGGAGCGGGTGGAGCTGTGGTGGAGACAATCGCTGCTGCGACCCGACCGCTGGAGATTCGGAGGCTACAACCGCGGGTCTGGCGGACGGCAACACTGGAAGCCCGCGGGTCCCCTGGTGGTAGACTGCTTTTCGGGGCTTCCGCAGCGGCGACTTCTCCCGCCCGAGTTGCGGGGTTGAGGAGCACCTGGAGCGGGGCTTTATACCCCCGCGCGGCTTGGAATGGCTGCCGGACTTTGCGGGCGAGCGCCGGGGCTCTAACACCAAGACCCGGTGCGCGACCTTGCATCACCCGGCGTGGCTTTAATGGCTGCGGGACAATCACCATCGCCCGCCGGGGGCTTTGACTTTGACTCTGACATCGGGGGGGGGGGGAGTGCAGTGGAGAGATACGTTATTTTTGCCTTCCATCACAGCGTTGTGATGGATGTATGTGTAAATTGTGTTGTGTCTCGGGTCTTCTTTGTTTTGTATTGTATGGCTGCAGAAACGACATTTCGTTTGGACCTCAAGGGGTCCAAATGACAAATTTGTCCCTCAAAAGACAAATAAATTGAATTGGAATTGGAATTGGAATTGGAACATGATATTAAATATAATGCTTGTAAGAGTGCTGATATGATCTGTAGAACCAAAGAGGATAAATGTCTAAAATTTCCTGATTTTGAATTGTCTGACAATAATCTTAGTGTCTGTAATAAGGTAAAATATCTTGGGCATTTTATTTCAGAACAAATGACAGATGACAAGGATATTTATAGGCAACAACCTATGCTGTAAGTACAGGCAAATATTCTCTTGCTTAAGTTTGTTGCGTGTACAGATGTCTCTGTTTACAGCATATTGCACACCACTCTATACTGCGCACCTGTGGTCAAACTACGGAAAGACAAGTTTGCAGAGACTAAAGGTGGCCTATAAGCGGCCGATTCGGAACTCCAAGCCGCTGAGAGTGTTCTTCCGAAGCCGGAGCTCCATCATTCGGCCTGAAACATCGGGCATCCGCTGCGGCGACTGCGGAGGCCTCAATAGGCCCCGACCTTGGGTGAACATAGAGGAAGAGGACTGAACTTTTATTCCTTTCCTCACAGTAGAAAACGTTGATTCCACTGTGAGGGGGGGGGGGGGGGGACGTTCATGTTAAATTCTATAGTGTGTTGTGTTTTTCTTTTTATTTGTATGGCTGTATGGCAACCCAAATTCTTCTATGTACAGCACTTTGGTTCAATGTGAGTTGATTTTAAATGTGCTATATAAATAAAATTGATTGATTGATTGATATAATGATGCCATGAGAACACTGCTGAGGAAACCTAGATAGTGTAGTGCTGGTAGCATGTTTGTGGCTGCAGGAGTCAGTATTTTAGAAGCTATCCTAAGAAATCATATGTATAAATTCATTTGCAGGATAAATGACTCTAAAAATGTAATTATCGTGGCCTTGTCAAACATAAGGTTTAGCACCACACGCTACGAATCCCAGTTGTGGAGACACTGGTATCGCTGTCTTGTTGTAGGGCATTGATCATTCTTTTTTTATTCTGGATTTTAAATCATGTATTATGTTTTTTGTATATAATTTATGATGTTTTTATGTGATATACTAAGATTTTATATGTATTTTATGGTGTTTTTATATGCAATGTATTTATGTGATGTCCCTTGTCCTGGACCTTGAGTCCGAAATAAGGTTTAATAATAATAATAATAACAATGATTAGCAACCGTGAGATCCCAGTAGACCTTGGCGGACCGAGCTCAAGTGTCCGGCCAATAGGATTGTGCGAGAAATGGATGGAGTGGGTTGGTTACCGGACAGAGAGAGGGTGTGGGGTGCTTAAAATCGGGGAGGAGGAGAACTTCTCCAGAGATGCTGCTTGACCCACTGAGTTACTCCAACAATTTGTGTCTATTCTCAATGTTCATACCATTGGGTTGTGACCTACTCAAGCAGAATATGATGTGCTGTTCCCCCAGTTTGCTTGTGGTCTCACTCTGGGAGATCTTCTTAAGGAAACTGTGCATTAATAAGGACTTGTGTAACATGTCAAATTTATTGCGACTCCATATTAAAACAATGAGTCTTTCTTGAAGTGTTGTATATTACAATGTTTTTTGTTAAGCAGTTAATTCTATTCTCGCATCAAACTGTAGCTGCACGTTTCCCGCAGAGGGCAGTCTTCCTTCAAAAGAGGAAATACTTAACCCAACTCTGGAAAACCATTTTATTTCTGATTCCTTTGAAAATTCCAGACAACTTCTTCCAGACTGTGGGGTTTTTTTAACAGCAGCTTGCCAACCTCTTGCAATAACATTAGCAGTCTCAGAAAAAAATCTTTCAAAGAAAATCAATTGCTGAAAGACCATAACGCTGCTTAGAAAAGTTGCAAAATGAAGTTTTATGCCGTTTTGCTGTTTGCCTTTTTCACCGTGTTACTTTTACAAATGGGTAAGTAATGAGGAGTTTCAACCGGACAACGCTGCTGACGTGTTTAATGTTGACTTTGATTATTTTTGGATAGTACTGTACTTTTGTCTGGATTTCCTCACAACCGGTTTTATCTGTGACTGCAACGGTGAACGGAACGGTGTGTATTTATACATTATTTTTCGTGTGTATTTGGGAGTGCGTGAAGAAGCTAGTCCGGGGTAAAGACAGTTATGAACATCTGCCACTCTGGTCTACATTCCCGACATCAATGCTACTTGTATCGAATTATATCTGGCAGTAGATGCATACAAAAAGGGTAGACGCCTTGCAGTTAATTCCATTGGATAATTCCCGGAGGAGTCTAAACCGTAACCGTAGTCTCACTGTTCAACGGTTTCGGCTTCGTAGAACAGTACAAATTGAGGTGTAAATCCAAACCCTTGCTTTCAAGAGAAACACCTCCCAACACCCGTGATTTTTGCCTCGATATAATATGTTCTTTAAGGCAAATCTGTTTGAAACTTGGCTCAAGATCTTCAGTTGAATCTTCCCCACCCACTGGCTGGCTACCAGCCTCAAGAAATATTTAAAGCTGTTGCATATGTCATGATGCACTGTGCAGAATGAAAGGAGTTAACCTCCATCAGAGTGATGCACATGGAAGGAATGAGCTCTAGAATTGAGACTGGAATAGCCTTTTCTCCACTGGGATGCATATCAGATGCTCAATAGGTAGGAGCCCGACCCCTTGACTATCTAATCAGAGAGAGGATGTGGGTACAACTGGAGATCTTAGAAACATAGAAAAAATAGGTGCAGGAGTAGACCATTGGACCATATGATCATGGCTAATCATCTAAAATCAGTAACCCGTTCCTGCTTTCCCCCCCATAACCCTTGATTCCTTTAGCAAAACATTTTGCCAGCATCTGGCAGGAATTAGATCCTTAGTACTTAAGAGAACTTTACTTGGGCAACTGGAAATAGTATCAGATCTAGAGCAGCTACTCTGGTAGCCCCCCAAGCTATGCACATAATGTCATCTATTTCAGAGAGAGCAGGAGTAAAGATTACTTATGCAGATATTTAGTCCTAAACTAAACAGAAAAATATTGTGGACACATGTAAATCTCTTACTTTCAAAAACCAGAGTATTAACAATTTTGAACAAAGAAATGCAGAGCATTAAACAAACATATTGGTTCTTTTACTTGTGATGTGCCTTGGGAAGTAAAGTGTGAGTCTTCGGAGAGGAGGCTGAGGCAAGGAGGTTACATTTAAATAGGTTCTGTGTGTGTGTTCCGATATTTAAACTTGTGACTTATTGCAGTGATGGCAGGAATGTTACTGCAGTGCATTTGTTGCAGGATGTGGGAAGTAGGGGCACTGCTGGTGTCACTGACCACTACACCTGTGGGAACTGTGTCCAGATGTAGCTCCTCAAGGACCGAGTTAGGGAACTGGAGCAGCAGCTGGATGACCTGCGGACCATCGGGAAAACGAAAGCTTCCTGGACAGGACCTACAGTGAGGTCGTCACTCCGAGAGTACAGGAGATGCAACGGTTATAGACGGAAAGGAAGGGGATGAAACGAGTGCAGGAGATCTCAGTGGATGTACCTTTTGAAAACAGCCACACCCTCTGGAGCTGTCTGGGCAGACGACACTTCCAGTCCAAGCGGCGGACAGGTCTGTGACTCGAATCCTGCCACGGAGGCTCGACCAGCGAGACCGACGTCAGGCAGAGCCACAGTGGTAGGTGACTACATTGTCCGAGGTGCGGACAGGAGATTCTGTGGCGAAAGGCGAGACGCGAGGATGGTGTGTTGCCTCCCTGGTGCCAGGGTCCAAGACATCTCAGACCGACTGCAGGACATCCTTGAGAGAGGAGAGCAGCTGGAAGTAGTTGTGCATGTTGGCACAAATGACGTGAGTAAGAAGAGGAAGGAGATTCTGCAACGTGAGTATAGAGAACTAGGTAGGAGGCTGAAAAGCAGGACTTCTATGGTGGTTATCTCTGTTTTGCTTCCAGTACCTTGTATAGCGAGGGTAGGAACAGGGAGGTAGGGGTTCTGAATGTGTGGCTGAGGAGTTGGTGCAGGGGGCAGGGATTTAGATTTCTCGACCACTGGGATCTCTTCTGGGGCAGGGGTGACCTGTACAAAAGGATGGGTTGCATCTTAATTGGAAGGGGACCAACATTCTGGCAGGCAGGTTTGCTAGTGCTACACGGATGGGTTTAAACTAAACAGTGGGGTTGTGGGGTCAACAATGTGGAAGTTAACGTGAATGAGAGTGTAGGAAAGGTCACGTTTAAACCAACAGGGCAGTGGGGATGGGAACCAATGCAGGGAGACAGAGACCTGTAAAATGAGGGCAGAAGCAAAAGGTAGAAGGGAGAAAAGAAAAACAAACCTGAAAGCTTTGTGTCTTAATGTGAGAATGCATTCGTAATAAGGTGGATGAATTGAAATGTGCTATTAGTTGTTAACGGATATTATATATTTGGAATTACGGAGACATGGCTCCAGGGTGACCAAGGCTGGGAGCTCAATATGCAGGGGTATTCACTATTCAGGAAGGATAGACAGAAAGGAAGAGGAAGTGGGGTGGCAATGCTGGTTAAAGAGGAGATTAATGCAATAGCAAGGAGAGACATTAGCTTGGATGCTGTGGAATCTGTATGGGTAGAACTGCGAAATAGCCAAGGGCAGAAAGCATTTTTTGGAGTTGTATATAGACCTCCAAACCAGTAGGGAGGTTGGGGAAAGCATCAAACAGGAAAACATCAAACAGCAAAGGTATAGCAGTTATCATGGGTAACTTTAATCTACATATAGATTGAGCCAACCAAATTGGTAGCAGCGCTGAGGAGGAGGATTTCCTGGAATGTTTACGGGATAGTTTTCGAAGCCAATATGTAGAGGAACCAACTAGATGGCAGGCTATCAGGCCCTGGATATTGTGTAATGAGGAAAGATTAGTTAGCAATCTTGTTGTGCAAGGCCCCTCGGGCAACAGTGACCATAATATGGTGGAATTCTGCATTAAGATGGAGAGTGCCATGGTTAATTTAGAAATTAAGGTCCTGAACTTAAAGAAAGGAGACTTTGATGGTATGAGACGGGAATTGGCCAGGATAGACTGGCAAATCATACTTTAATGGGTTGACGGTGGAGATGCAATGGCAAAGATTTAAAGATCACATGGATGAACTACAAAAATTGTTCATCCATGTCTGGCGAAAAAATAAAATGAGGAAGGCTGCTCAACTGTGGCTAATAAGGGAAATAAGGGATAGTGTTAAATCCAAGGATGAGGCATATAAATTAGCCAGAGGAAGCAGCAAACCGGAGGACTGGGAGAAATTCAGAATTCAACAGAGGACAAAGGGGTTAATTAAGAGGGGGAAAATAGATCATGAAAGAAAGCTTGCGGGCAATATAAAAATGACTGTAAATGCTTCGTTAGATATGTGAAGAGGAAAAGATTAGTGAAGACAAATGTAAGTCCCTTACAGTCAGAATCAGGTGAATTTATAATAGGAAACAAGGAAATGGCAAACCAGTTAAACAAGTACTTTGGTTCTGTCTTCACTAAGGAAGACACAAACAATCTCACAGAAATACTCAGGGACCAAGGATCCAGTGGGAGGGTGGAACTGCAGGGAATCCACTTTAGTCAGGAAATGGTGTTCTGTAAACTGTTGGGACTGAAGGCAGATAAATCCCCAGGGCCTGATGGTCTGCATCCCTGAGTACTCAATGAGGTGGCCCTAGAAATCGTGGATGCATTGGTGATCATTTTCCTATGTTCTATAGACTCTGGATCAGTTCCTGTGGACTGGAGGTTAGCCAATGTAACCACTTTTTAAGAAAGGAGAAAGAGAAAACAGGGAATTATAGACCAGTGAAACTTACATCGGAGGTGGGGAAGATTATTGAGTCAATTATTAAATACGTTATAGCAGCACATTTGGAAAGCAGTGAGAGGATCTGTCAGTCAGCATGAATTTATGGAGGAAATCATGCTTAACTAATCTTCTGGAATGTTTTGAGGATGTAACAAGTAGAATGGATAAGGGAGAGAGCCAGTGGATGTGCTGTATCTGGACTTTCAAAAAGCCTTTGACAAGGTCCCACACAAGAGATTAGTGTGCAAAATTAGATCACCTGGTATTGGGGGTAGGCATTGACATGGATAGAGAACTGGATGGCAGGCAGGAAGCAAAGAGTAGGAATTAACGGGTCCTTTTCAGAAAAGCAGCAGTGACTGGTGGGTGCCGCAAGGCTCATTGCTGGGACCCCAGTTATTTATAACGATTTAGACGAGGGAATTAAACGTGACATCTCCAAATTTACAGATGACACAAAGCTGGGTGGCAGTGTGAGCTGTGATGAGAATGCTATGAGGCTGCAGAGTGACTTGGATAGGTTGGGTGAGTGGGCAGATGCATGGTAGATGCAGTATAATGTGGATAAATGTGAGGTTATCCACTTTGGTGGCAAGAACAAGAAGGCAGTTTCTTAGTTGAATGGTGTCAGATTAGGAAAAGGGGAAGTGCAACAACACCTGGGTGTCCTTGTCGATCAGTCACTGAAAGTAAGCATGCAGGTACAGCAGATAGCGAAGAAAGCAAATGGCATGTTACATAGAAACATAGAAACATAGAAAATAGGTGCTGGAGTAGGCCATTCGGTCCTTCGAGCCTGCACCGCCATTCAATATGATCATGGCTGATCATCCAACTCAGTATCCTGTACCTGCCTTCTCTCCATACCCCACTGATCCCTTTAGCCACAAGGGCCACATCTAACTCCCTCTTAAATATAGCCAATGAACTGGCCTCAACTACCTTCTGTGGCAGAGAATTCCACAGATTCACCACTCTCTGTGTGATAAATGTTTTTCTCATCTTGGTCCTAAAAGACTTCCCCCTTATCCTTAAACTGTGACCCCTTGTTCTGGACTTCCCCAACATCGGGAACAATCTTCCTGCATGTAGCCTGTCCAACCCCTTAAGAATTGTGTAAGATTCTATAAGATCCCCCCTCAATCTTCTAAATTCTAGCGAGTACAAGCCGAGTCTATCCAGTCTTTCTTCATATGAAAGTCCTGCCATCCCAGGAATCTGTCTGGTGAACCTTCTCTGTACTCCCTCTATGGCAAGAATGTCTTTCCTCAGATTAGGAGACCAAAACTGTACACAATACTCCAGGTGTGGTCTCACCAAGGCCCTGTACAACTGCAGTAGAACCTCCCTGCTCCTATGCTCAAATCCTTTTGCTATGAATGCTAACATATCATTCGCTTTCTTCACTGCCTGCTGCACCTGCATGCCTACTTTCAATGACTGGTGTACCATGGCACCCAGGTCTCGTTGCATCTCCCCTTTTCCTAATCGGCCACCATTCAGATAATAGTCTATCCTGTACGTGCCACCAAAGTGGATAACCTCACATTTATCCACATTATACTGCATCTGCCATGCATTTGCCCACTCACCCAACCTATCCAAGTCACCTTGCAGCCTCCTAGCATCCTTCCTCACAGCTAACACTGCCCCCCAGCTTCGTGTCATCCGCAAACTTGGAGATGTTGCATTCAATTCCCTCGTCCAAATCATTAATATAAATTGTAAATAGTTGGGGTCCCAGCACTGAGCCTTGCGGTACCCCACTAGTCACTGCCTGCCATTCTGAAAAGGACCCATTTACTCCTACTCTTTGCTTCCTGTCTGCCAGCCGGTTCTCTATCCACATCAATACTGAACCCCCAATACCGTGTGCTTTAAGTTTGCATACTAATCTCTTATGTGGGACCTTGTCAAAAGCCTTCTGAAAGTCCAGATATAACACATCCACTGGTTCTCTCTTATCCACTCTACTAGTTACATCCTCGAAAAATTCTATAAGATTCGTCAGACATGATTTACCTTTCATAAATCCATGCTGACTTTGTCCAATGATTTCACCACTTTCCAAATGTGCTGCTATCCCTTCTTTAATAACTGACTAGCATTTTTCCCACTACCGATGTTAGACTAACTGGTCTGTAATTCCCCTTTTCTCTCTCCCTCCCTTTTTAAAAAGTGGGGTTACATTAGCTACGCTCCAATCCTCAGGAACTACTCCAGAATCAAAAGAGTTTTGAAAAATTATCATTAATGCATCCACTATTTCTGGGGCTACTTCCTTAAGTACTCTGGGATGCAGCCTATCTGGCCCTGGGGATTTATCGGCCTTTAATCCATTCAATTTACCTAACACCACTTCCCGACTAACCTGGATTTCACTCAGTTCCTCCATCTCATTTGACCCCCGGTGCCCTGCTATTTCCGGCAGATTATTTATGTCTTCCTTAGTGAAGACAGAACCAAAGTAATTATTCAATTGATCTGCCATGTCCTTGTTTCCCATGAACAATTCACCTGTTTCTGACTGCAAGGGACCTACATTTGTTTTAACTAATCTTTTTCTCTTCACATATCTATAAACACTTTTGCAGTCAGTTTTTATGTTCCCTGCCAGTTTTCTTTCATAATCTATTTCCCTTTCCTAATTAAGTCCCTTGTCCTCCTCTGCTGGACTCTGAATTTCTCCCAGTCCTCTGGTAGGCTGCTTTTTCTGGCTAATTTGTATGCAATATGTTGGCCTTCATAGCGGGAGGATTTGAGTATAGGAACAAGGAGATCCTACTGCAGTTGTACAGGGCCCTGGCGAGACCACACCTGGAGTATAGTGTGCAGTTTTGGTCTCCTAATTTGAGGAAGAACATTATTGCTATTGAGGGAGTACAGCATTGCTTCACCAGGTTAGTTTCCGGGATGGCGGGACTGACATATAGAGTTACCAACTGTCCCACATTAGCCGGGACATCCCGTAGTTTGGGCTAAATTGGTTTGTCCCATACGGGTCCGCCCTTGTCCCGTATTTGAACATGCCGAAGTTGCCCATCAGGACGCCATTCTCGCAGCCGTGGGGACCGCCAGCGGTGCCAAGTGGGACACTCAGTTTGGAGATGACCAGGGAGCCGTGCGATGGGTGCTCGGCGACGGCGCCAGGCTCCAGCTGACTGACAGCCATGGCCTACCCTGGGCTGCTCTCCCGACCACGGCCTCGGCAACCGAAGCCGCACTGCGTGCCGGCTGCACTGTGGGTAATGTAGTCGGAATGGGGGCATGATGGGGACTGTGGTTCTTGCTGCGCAGAAGATACGCACAAAATGCTGGAGTAACTCAGCGGGACAGGCAGCATCTCTGGAGAGAAGGAATGGGTGACATTTCGGGTCTTGACCCTTCTTCAGACTGAGAGTCAGGGGAGAGGGAGGCACAGAGAATTGGAACAGTAAGGTGCGAAAACAAGACATCAAAGAGGACGCAGATCAAGGAAAATTTAGCAATTGCCACACATGGCTGTGGAGGCCGTCTTTTTTTAAAGTGGAGATTTCCCGGTTCTTGATTAGTAAGGGTGTCAAAAGTTATGGGGAGAATGCAGGACAATGGGGTTTAGAGGGAAAATTGGTTTGCCATGATTGAATGGTGGAATGAACGTGATGGGCCAAATGACCTAATTCTGTTCCTGTGGCATGAACATAAACTTAGGAGGGGAGGGGGGTTGCCAACTGTCCCATATTAGCCGGGACAACCCATATATTGGGCTAAATTGGTTTGTCCCATACAGGACCGCCCTTGTCCCGTATTTGACTGCTACTACTCTGTAATCACCAGAGGGCACGCTTACAGACAGATCCTAGATCTGATACAACAGCGTGCGTGCGTGTTGCATGTGCTGTTGATGCCATGCATGAGTGATTCACCTGTCACCCAATCAGTTGTACAGGCCCCTTATGCGCATCAGTTGTACGCTATATTTTGCCAATTCCTGACAAAATATAAAGTTCCAGTAACCTCTGGTGTTTTTCGTTCGGTTTGGCATGTGCAAATATGGATAAACCTGCAAAAAAGAAAAGACTGTGCAGCTATAACAAGCAATGGGAAGCAAAAAAATGTGGGTTAAGCCCGTCAGCGGTGACTCGATGAAGGCCTTCTGTACTTTATGCCATCGGGAATTTGTCCCTTATTTTGACCTTTTGTTCCTTATTTGGGAGAGAAAGTCAGCAACCCTACTGACATACGATGAAGGAATGGGTCAACTGGGCTTGTATTTACTGGAATTTAGAAGGATGAGAGGGGATCTTATAGAAACATATAACATTCTTAAGGGATTGGACAGGCTAGATGCAGGAAAAATGTTCCCCATGTTGGGGGAGCCCACAACCAGGGGTCATGGTTTAAGAATAAGGGGTAGGCCATTTAGGACTGAGATGAGGAAAAACATTTTCACCAAGGTGAATCTGTGGAATCCTCTGCCCAGAAGGCAGTGGAGGCCAATTTACTGGATGTTTTCAAGAGAGAGTTGGATTTGGCTCTTATGGCTAGGCCAAGTGAATCAAGGGATATTGGGGAAAAAGCAGGAACGGGGTACTGATTTTGGATAATCAGCCATGATCATATTGAATGGCGGTGCTGGCTCAAAGGGCCAAATGGCCTACTCCTGCACCTATTTTCTAGGTTTCTATGTTTCTGTCTTAATAGAAAATGACACAAATAACATCCAAAATGGTAGGGAACGAAGAATCTAACAATAAAGGTGAATTAAAGGAAATCGGTGTAAAAGAAGTGATTTGCTTGCAAGGTTATAAAACCCCAGGGCCTGATAGTCTAAATGAAGAATACTAGGAAAGACAGCATCAGAAACAGTGGATGCAATGGCTGTCATTTTTCAAACTTCTAGATTATAGAACAGCTCTGCAGATTGGGGGAGCGGGGAGTATAACTCCACTGTTTAAGAAAGAACTGAGAGGGAAAAAAATGGGAGACCACAAACCAATTAGCCAAATGTCAATAGAAGAGAAAATGCTAGATACTATTACAAAGGATGTGATAACAAGACACTGGAAAACATTTCAATGATATTGGACAAAGTCAACAAGAACTTAAGAAAGAGAAATCATATAACCTAGTGGAGGTTTTGGGCAGTATAACTGGTAGAAGGAGTAAGGGACAGCCAGTGGATATGATGTACTTGGATTTTCAAAAGGTCTTTGATAAAGTCCAAACATTAAAATACATGGGATTGGGGAGAACACACTAGCATGGTATTGACGTTTGTATGACACAAAAAAGATTAGTAATATGTGGGTCTTTTTCAGGGAGGTTTAGGTTTATTATTGCCATTTGTATTGAGGTACAGTGAAAAGCTTGGCTTTGCGTGCTATCCAATCAAATCAGATAATACTATACTTAAATACAGTCAAGGCAAACTGAAGTACAATAGGTAGAGTAATGAAGAAGATACACAGTGCAGAATATAGTTCTCAGCATTGTAGTGTACCAGTTCCAGAGACAAAGTTCAGGATAATTTGTGCATGAAGAGCTTCAATTTTTTAATGAGTGGTCTTATCAATAACATTTCTCAGTTATTGTGCACATGGCCCTCCCAATTCCGAGACATGATGGACCACCCAGAGATGCACATTTCCTATTTTTAATTTTGATAGAAAATATGCACCATTCGGGGGAGCATGCATTAAAAGTGTAATATAGAGAGTCAGTACCTAGTATTCATGGAACAGCATGCATCTGTTTTAAGTCTGAAGAAGGGCTCGACCCGAAACGTCACCCATTCATTCTCTCCAGAGATGCTGAGTTACTCCAGCATTTTGTGTCTACCTTCGATTTAAACCAGCATCTGCAGTTCTTTCCGATGCATCTGTTTTACGTTATTTATCCCACCCTTTGTCTTAGTGGTAAGAACAATATTGTGGAGAGTGTTATTCTTTTTTTCCAGGACATAGAAGCTTATTACCACTGACAGTGAGAAAATAAATTGCTTTTTATTGTGCCTCCTTAGTGCAGAACATATGAAATATGTTATAATTAACCAATTAACTTTGTATCAAAGTTTTGATTGATTACAGGTATTACTAAAGCATTTGTCTGTATTCATCGATTTCTGCAAACTCTGAATTCTCCGACAAAAATTCTCTAAGATTTTATTACTGTGACATTGTTCTGAAATTATTTTTGTTTTGTTTTCAGGCGATTGCCAAAAGAAGGAGAAAAGGACCCCACAACAAATCAAGAAAAATAAACAGAATAAAATTAAAGTAGTAAATAAAAATAATGCAGCAAGGGGTCGAAAGCTGAAAAAGGAGAGAATGTTTCTTGACAGGGACCTGAAGCCCACCTTCATAATGACACAAGTTTTGGATAAGGGCCGATTCCAGAAACCAAAAGAGACATTGAATCTAACCGTGGGGCAGTCTATTCAACTGCGCTGTAAAGGGGATAACATTGGCTGGGCTTATCCATCCTATCAAAACATCTCTAGGTTAAGGTAAACAGCTAAATCTGCAGGTGCTGAAACATGAAATGTGTGCAGAAACTGCTGGAAATGCTCAGCAGGTCAAGCTGTAGAGAGAGAAAGAGTTATTTCAGATCAATGCCAAAGTTGTCACCAACCTCAGATGTTTATTTTGTTCAAACAAAGAAATAGTTTGGCTCCTGTCCTTGCAAACTACTGCTCTTTCTTAAGCCTATTATTTCTTTCAAATCCTTGAATGTGATGTACCCTCCCAAATTGTAAATCCTCCTTTCTTGGAAGTCACTGTATGAATTCCTGCAGACAGATTCCCAACCCTTCCACCATGTGTAAGTGGCACAACAACATGATTTCATCCTGTGAAAAGTAATCTTGTTCTTCTTAACCTGTGACTGCCTTTGTTGAGATTGACTACATCAACCTTCCCCCAGTGCCATCCAATGTGTATGGCTCACTTGCCTGTTTCCATTCTTATTTATTCAGTTGTAGACAGAGAGTCACCTGCAGCGCCCCATCCTCTGAGATATCGGCATTTGTGATTTATTGACGTCTATAAGATTAATTGGGTCACCATTGCCACAGAACTGTCAGCTACCAAGGCCAGGAGTTTGGAATTATTTCCCTCACTCTTTTTGTTGCCCCCTAAAAACCTATATCTTTGAACATGCTCTCAGTCATTTTCCCCGATATCTCATATGACTCACTTTAAAACTTCACTTGAGATGCTTTAGAAGTTTTTCTTCCATGGTGAAAGCGTTATAAGAACATAAATAATGTTACAGTTCTTTTAGTTTTGCTTACTACTGTATTTTCAGAAAATTAGACATTTGTTATTATTGGAAGTTGAATATTTTCTGGCTTTATGATCTGAGTTATGGTTCTGGGAGGTAAAAGCAAGAAAGACGTCCATCCGTTCAGATAATTTAACAGTTTGATTTTTCTTCCACAAGAGGAAGTGATCTTCATGGCTTCTGTGGGTTAACTGTTGAGAAGAGAGACAACAAAACCTAAAAGGTCAAATAAACCCTTTAACTCCAGCAAGTTTAGTCAGTTGGTCGTGGAGCAAGATAAATAGTCACATTACTCCAGAAGAAAGGTGCAAAAAACAGACAGGTTTCAAGAGAGATTTCAGTATCAAAAAGTATCCCTCCTCATCCATCCCACATGGTGCGCTGTAGTGTGCGGGGGACTCCATTTAAAAATAGTTAACAGCATGTTGATCAAATCTTTTATAAAAGTGGTCAATGCTTATATAGTTTGCAAGGAAAACTAATAGTAATATTTATTAAATACTTTGTATTGTGTCATTGCTGAAATATTAAAATGTCACATATGTCAAGTTCTGCATTTAAACTTAGTGTTCAGGTATTTCACAAGATTAATGATGGAGATCAAAACTCCATCTAAAATTTTCTAAAATTTCATTTTCTGGGAAACTTTACCCGCAGTTGTTCACAGCTCATGAGATTAACTCAGAAATCTGAAGAGGAGTCCCAGCCCGAAAACTCACCTGTCCATTCGCTCCACAAATGCTGCCTGACCCGAGGAGTTCCTCCAGTACTTTGTGTTTTGCTCCAGCATCTGAAGTCTCAATGACAACGTTTTTAAATTGTGCAAAGCCTTTTGTTTCATATAGTAACATGACAAACAAAGGTAAAAACAAGGAACTGCAGATGGTGGTTCACAAAAAAAAGGACACAAATGTCAGAGTAACTCATCAGGTCAGGCAGTATCTCAGGAGAACATGGACAAGTGGTGTTTTTAGTTGGGACCATTCTTCAGACAGACAAACAAAGATAATACCCAAAAATGCTCAACGCAATATTTAAGCAGCAATTAGACAGGTACATGGATAGGACAGGTTTAGAGGGATATGGGCAAATACAGTCAATAGGAACCAGTGGAGATGGGACATGTTGGTGGGAAAATTGGGCCGAAGGACCTGTTTCCACATTGTATGACTCTAATAGTGAAATTGGATTATTTTCCACTTAGTATAATACAGCACCAAAAGTACAGTCAGTTAAGACTTGACAACGCAAGGACTACGGACACTGGGGAGTACAGCTGCTGGTTAAGACTCTGTGATGGGCTGGAGTGCAGCAAAGATGACCTGAAAATGGGCAAAACATACATCTTCATCACAGGTAATTAGTTTCTGTTGAAGTATTTATTTTAGAAATTAAACTTCAAAAATTTAAACATAGCAGGACACGTTTTATTCACTTATATTTGCTAATCTGTTTTTTTTTATAGGATAAAGATAGTCATTTGTCAGTGTTCGATTTTTAAGCAGGTGATTGCTATGTGGTGATTAAGAGCAATTATAAATGATATAGGCAAGTCGTTTTGTTTCTATTTATTTCATTTTCCCCAGATCCAGCTGAACTATTTGTGCCATCTATCAATTATTTTGATATAATCTACCTTCGATCTGATCAACCTGCAATAATCCCTTGTCGAGTTAGCACACCTTTGGCTCATGTTACACTGCATCGAGAATTCCCTCCTCAAGAAATTCCTGCTGATGGATCGCTCATTAGCTACGATGCAAAGAAAGGATTTATTATTCACCGGCCCAATCTCAAACAGAAGGGAGTCCTACACTGTGTGGCAAACCTGAAAGGAACTCTGCAGACCTCAAGCAATTACCTGCTCCTTTATGCTGAAGGTAACATCAAATGTCATAATAAAAACAAATTTATTCAGCATTATAGCAGGAAACACTGCTTACTTTCTTAAGTACATAGACGTCTTTAAAGATGTTCACATTTTGTTTAAATACTTTTAATTCTACAAAAGCAACAAAATTAATACAGAATAAAGCACAGTGCTGAAGTACCTCAGTGGGTCAGGCAGCATCTTTGGAGGGAATAGACAGGCGACGATTAAGGATGAGACCATTCTTCAAGAAGGATCCCGATCGAAAACATAACTTATCCTTTCCCTCCACAGATGTTGCCTGGCCCACTGAAGTATCATTAGATACACATGGTGTACAGAAAGACTGGAAGGTGGTTAAATTCAAAAAAGGCTGCAAAGAAAAATCTGGGAAATGTAGACAATAAGCCCAACATCCTTGTTGAGAAAGTTACGAGAAGATTCAGAGGAGTATGTTATACACGCATTTTGAAAGAGGGGTTGAATAGTCAGAATGGCGTTGTCGGTGGGAGATAGTGTCCCACAGATTTGAAGTTTCTGATTTTTGAAGTAAGGAAAAAGTTTGACGAGGGTAGGGCCATAGACATGGCTTGGATGGACTTCAAGGTCTTTGAGAAGGTTCCATATAGTAAGCTACTATGGAAGGTTAGATTGCATGGGACCCATGGAGCTAGGTAATGGAATGCACAATTGGCTTAATGCCAGGAAGGAGAGGATGATGGTGGAAGATTGTTTTTCAGATTGGAGTCATGTGACTGGTTGTGTCTCTCAGGGATCGATGCTGGGCCGATTGCTGTTTTTCTTCTATGTCAATGATTTGAATGAGTATTTACAAGGCATGATTAGTAACTTTGCAGATTATACTGAAATAAGTGGTATTTTAGACTGAAGTTTAGTTTAGTTTAGAGAGACAGTGTGGAAACAGGCCCTTCGGTCCACCGAGTCCACACTGACAACCTATACTATCCTACACACACTATGGACAATTTTACACTGATACCAAGCCGATTAACCTTCAAACCTGTACACCTTTGGAATGTGGGCAGGAAGCTGAAGATCTCAGAAAAAACCCACGCAGTCATGGGCAGAATGCATAAACTCCGTACAGACTGCACCCGTAGTTGGGATCGAACCCGGGTCTACAGCGCTGCAAGGCGGCAATTCTACTGTTGCATCACCGTGCCACCAATGGATACTAAGAATTAGAGGGATCTTGATCAGTTGGGCAAGTGGGATGAAGGATGGATAATGGAATTTAATTTAGATGTGTGGAGTGGTGCATTTTGGGAAGTTACACCAGGGCAGGACCTTTGCAGTCAAGGGTGGGGTGCTGAGGAGTGTTGTAGTGAAGAGGGATCTAGAAGTACAAGTACTAGTGAAAATGGCACCCTTATACCAATGACTCTCGGAGAAAAGTGAAGTATTGAAAAAGTGAAGGCAAAAAGTCAGTCATGCAAAATAATTTTTGATAATCAAAATTCAGTGGTATGTTGAGAATCGCAGAATCTTAAAAGCTCACTCATATGTTTTACACTATGGTACGAAAATAGAAAAATTTCCCCATAATTTATACTGTAATTTTTTTAATTATAATTTCTTAACCTGGTGCTTTGACACAAGTACTTTACCTAGAAACTGATCACATTTCAGCTTTCCGTGGCCCTCCATCTGCAACTATAGAGGCTTCATCAAACACAGTGAGTGGTGGGGAACATGTCAATGTGACCTGCACTGCTCTGGGAAACCCAGACCTACTTGTGGACTTCACTTGGAAATATCCAGGGCAACAGGTAATATTTTGTATTGCTCAACTTCTAATTTAATTTTTTTTTTACCATAAATAGATTTTTTGTAGTGAGATTGAGATTCGGGGTTCTCATGTTTTACTGCAAACTATATCATAAATACTGATGAAGCAATATGTGAATGGTCAGATTAGCGCAAGGTTGCCTTTGATTTTTCTTCATTTAAATGTTCTGCATATTTTTACAATGGAAAGGTGCTTACTCTCCAATTGCTTCAGTAATTGGGAGATTTTCTTGATGGAGAAGTTCTTTCCCCACAGAAGGGTAGTGCTTTAACTGGAAATTATTGATTAAAAACATGTAGATTACATAGTGTAGAGCACATGCTGGTGTTATGGGGAGAAGGCAGGAGAATAGGGTTGAGAGGGAAAGATAGATCAGCCATGATTAAATGACAGAGTAGACTTGATGGGCCAAATGGCTTAATTCTGGTCCTATCATTTATGTAAAAGGCATTTGAATATGTACATGGATAGAAAAGGTTTAGAGGGATATGGGCAAGTTGGCCTGCAATTCATCCAAATTTTACTATTTGCAGAAATTCATTAACATTTTAAAAGATGGTAATGGATTCAATCAAGAAAATGTGACTAATAGAATAGATACGGAACATATTCAGGAGAGTTCCCAACACTGTTTCCCCTGTCTGCAGTGTACATTACAAGGAAGGGCCTTGTAATGTACTGGAAGGGTCTCGGCCCGAAACGTCACCCATTCCTTCTCTCCAGAGATGCTGCTTGTCCCGCTGAGTTACTCCAGCAGCTTCGATTGAACCAGCATCTGCAGTTCTTTCCTGCACAAGGAAGGGCCTGTTCTCTTTAAAGCAGATAAGGATGGGTAAAGCCCAGGAGCCTGCCCAAGTGTAACCTAGGAAGCTAAGAAAAAAATAGCGAGGGGCTTGCCAGAGATAATTGCATCTTCGTTAGTCACGAGTGAGGTACCCAAAGACTGGAGGAGGGCTAATGTTGTGCTTTTCAAAGGCTGCAAGGGTAAATAAGGAAAGTACAGACAAGTGCTTTTAACTTGAACAAGTGCAAAATGTTGCATTCTAGTAAATTAAACCAAGCATATTGTCAGCGCCCTACAGAGTGTTTTTGAACAGAGACCTGGGGAGGAAATACATTGTTACCTGGAACTGGCAACACAAGAGGGTGGTGTTGCCTACATTGGCAAGGGCATTAAGTACAAGAGTTGGGACATTGTGTTGCCAACATTACTGAGACCATTGTGGAGTCTTATATACAGTTCTGGTCATCTAGCTGCAGGAAGGATTTTATTAAGCTGGAAAGGGTTCAAAACAGATTCACAATGTTGCTGGGACTGGTCAGCTTAAGTTACAAGGAGAGACTGGATTGGCTGGGACTGTTTTCCCTAGAGCATCAGAGACCGAGAGGTGACTTTATAGAAACATATTAAATCATGTGGGGGCATAGATGAGGTTTTCTTCTTATCGAGTCCACACATAAGATTAGAAGTTGTTCAGCCAGAGCCAGAGCTGAACACACTTCTCGGCATCTGCATACAATGGTGTCTGTCTTGAGCTTCTTGTGCTTCTTGTGCGTGGTGGTGGAAAGATTTGTGAAAACAAGGCCGCGACGTGAAGGCTCTTTCCTTGACCCCATTGATGAGGTGAATAGTCATTGTCTTCTTCCAAAGGCAGACGAGTCTAAATCTAGAGACTTTAAAGGGGACTTGAGAAGCAAGTTCTTTGACAGAGGGTAGTCAGTGTATGGAACAATGATTGAATGGCCGAGTAGACTTGATGGGCCAAATAGCCTAATTCTGCTCCTATCACTTATGAACATGCTGCCAGAGGAAGTGGTAAAGGTGGGTACAATTGTAACATTTAAAAGACAGTTAGACATGTGCATTGATAGGAAAGATTTAGAGATACAAGCCAAAAGCAGGTAATCAGGTCAAGGTGTGTTCAGCATAGGTCCAGAATTAGGCCATTTGGCCCATAGCTGATCTATTTTTCCCTCTAAACCCCATTCTCCTGCCTTCTCCCCATAACCAAGGGCAAGTTGGACCAAAGGGTTGGTATCAGTGTGTTGACTATGTAATTTTGCACGTGTAATTCGAGTACAACATTCTGTTGATGCTCGATATCTTAAATATGAACATAAAGATGCAGTAAATCCCCAATAAGTAAGACAGCATCTGCAGAGAGAGAGAACGTTAATCTGTAAGGTTAGTGATCTTTTCTCAGAATGAATATTTACTTCATGAATCGTTGTCCTGGAAGTGTTAGGAGGATTGGAATACACGTTACTTGAACCAATCTGGTTCATTCTTGTTAAATCCCCATATAATTTCTCAGTGTTATGCTTTGATACAACCTCCTATTTATAAATACAGCACAACATGAAGCACCAGATGGCAAACTAGGGGAAAAGAATGCACAACAAAGGAAAATAGACTTGTTTACATGTAGATCAGGAAACATTTGCTTTAAGTTAGGTATAACCAGAAGACAACTCATCACAATCACAATTACAATAATACTTTATGAGCCAAGTATGTTTTGCAACATATGAGGAATTTAATTTGCCAAGTTAGTCATACAAATAAAAAGCAACGGAACACACAAAATACATTTTAACACAAAAACATCCACCACAGTGACTCCCCCACATTCCTCACTGTGATGGAAGGCGAAATAAAGTTCAAATCTCTTCCCTTCTATGCTCTCCCGCGGTCGGGGGCCTCGAGACGATCTTGACTCCCGTAGCCGGCGGCATTTGGGCCCTCTGCATCGGGGCAATCAGCTCCTGCATCGGGGGCATGTCAGCTCTCCCGCGCCGGCGATCAGACCCCAGGTTGGGGCTGGTCGAGCCTCTGCGTCGTTGGAGCTTCCCGACTTGGCCTCTCCTGAGACTGCGAGCTCTTGATGGTAGGTCCGCAGGCCGCGGTTGGAGCGATCCCAGGGAAGGGATCAGCTCTGATGTGGGGCTTGTCAGTCCGAGGAGGCCTCCAGCTCCATCGATGGTAGGCCACAGAGCGACCGGAGATGTGACCCGGAAAACAATCGCATCTCCGGCAATATAAGAAACTGGGGAAAAAACACGACCCCCTCCCCCTCCCCCCCACACAAAACAAACCGGAGAACATTTACACAAACTTTTAATACACACTAAAAATTTAAAAAAGGACGAAAAAACAGAGACTGGTTGCGGGGCTGCCAATCATGTGGCGCCCCCTGGTGGTTTTGAATATGGATGTTAATATGCAAATATGAGACAGATGACATTTTAGAATTCAACTTGTCATTATAGCCCTGTCTAACTTGGATAAAATAAAGCAGCATTTTGTTCTGCTGTGGTTTCTGGGGAAAGATCAGAAAAATGAAAAATGGAAATTAATTAGCTCAATTGACCTGTGGGATTTGTCAAAATAATATACTAATCCAAAGGTCTGAAAATGTTTGTACTGCTATTGAGACATAGAACATGCAAACTTAATGTACTCAAGTGATTTTCTGACAGTAAATTATAATGATTCATCTGAGTATATGAAATTCTGATTATCTCACTTAAGTTCAAACATCTGGTGGTAAGTTGTAGTTCCCTTGTTGAGGCCCCAATTGTGGCATTCTAAGTGCAGAAGCGAGATTGATTCTGCGATCTGCCCGATGTTCACAGCACAGTACCAGGCCCTTAGAGGAAGATTTTTGTTAATTATTTAAATAATTCAATAATTCACTGTTTTTAGATTACTGTTTGAATGTGATCATTGGTTCAATCAATCAATCAATGGTGCTTCTATTGTCATATGTGCAAACAGTGAAATTATTTTCGTAATTGCAGTCCAGTACAGTATTCCCATACCCAAGCACATTCCCGATTAGCAAGTGTACAGAAATAGTCCACTGAGCCCGCATACATGTTAGGCGCCATTTTTAAAGTTCAGTCCGTGCTCTAGTTCTTATGAGCGGTGCCCAATACAGGCGAGTCCAGGCTGCTGCGGGCCTCCAGCCATCGCCTTCCTTGGACACGACATCCCTCTCCTCGCCCATCCACCATTGCCCCCCAGGGGTGCCTTCCACAGCTGACCTTGAGGGTGTGGTAGGCCAGACCCCAGTTCCCTGAATTTGAATTTGATAGACTATATTGTGTGTTTCTGGTACAACTTTCCATTTGCAAAGATAAATCCAATAATGAAGTGGTAATCTGAGTGAACATGTTGTGCCACATCTTGGTTATGCACAGTTGCATGCATATGACTTGGGGAAGAAAGTGAAACGGAATGATCTAGAAAGTGGAAGTCTAACATATGTGGGCCTTGCTCATATTGCAGCCTAATCAAGCTGCCATCATAAATTCCTGGTAAACTACGCGAGGATCATCAGCAAAGTCTTACTTGTGAACTGAGCTTAAAACGACTGGGAAATGAAATGAAAGGGGAGCAGATAATTGTGGTCATTTTCAAAGCTGCTGACATATGCTGAACAAGAGAGCGTGTATTCATATTTGCTTAATATAGTTTGATGTAGTTGAGGTCAAAGTATCTGATACTATTTCTGCTTTAATAGGATGAAAGGCCAGTGATCATCACGAACAGCTGGAGGTTAATAGATCAACAAAATGGACACACTATCAGATTATCAAAGAGTATGATATATATTGATGACATTGAAACAATTGATGTAGGTGATTATATCTGCACCGCTCAGAATGTGATGGGTGACACAACAGTGGCCACGGCAGTGTTCTTTCATTGGTAACACTTTCTTCGTTGGAAGATTCAATCCAACTACAGCTGGAATGTGTGTGGAGAAGGGCTGTGTGCCAGGCAGTGCTGGATCCTATTTCTAAAGTAAATTCTTGCGCCAAATATTTGTTTCTCCTCTCACTGCAGGGTCATGATATATTGCAGAGACAGGATTCCAGTTTGAAAAAGATGAACACATTTAGCATTAGCTATTTGCAACATAAGCTTTCATACAAACTCCTTCACCTCTAAACAAGTACTTTAGAACCACAGATGTCTTAAGCACAGGAATTCACATGAGGGACCTATAATAACACAAAAGAACTAGGTAGATTTCAAAAAAAAGACACAAAGTGCTGGAGTAACTCAGCGGGTCAGGCAGCATCCCTGGAGAAAATGGATAGGTGACGTTTTGGGTCAGCATTCTTCTTCAGTCTAAAGCAGGGGTCTCCAAACTATGGCCACATCGGGCCCGCCACAAGAATTTATCCGGCCCGCAGCAAGCTCTTAACACGTTCCGTGCGGCGGGCTATTTAGCGGGTTCTGTGGTAGCGTGGGAACTTACACGTCAGTTTGCCATAGGCTATCAAGTTGAGGGTTTGTGTGCAGCTGCTGACAGGTTACCGTTGATGGCCCCAGGGAGACAGTAAAGATCGGCAACAACGGTGGCCCCAGTGAGTGAGTGTGTGTATGAGAATGTGAGTGTGAGGTGTGTGTGTGTGCGTGTGAGTGGGTGGGGTGAGTGTGTGTGATGAGTGTGTGAGTGGGTGTGGTGAGTGTGTATGTGCGTGGGGTGAGTGTGTGTGGGGTGAGTGTGGGTGGACTGAGTGGGTGGGGGTGAGTGTGAGTGCGGGTGGGGCGAATGAGAGTGGGGTGAGTGTGGGTAGGGTGAGTGTGGGTGGACTGAGTGGGTGGGGGTGAGTGTGAGTGCGGGTGGGGTGAGTGCGGGTGGGGTGAGTGCGGGCGGGGTGAGTGTGAGTGCGGGCGGGGTGAGTGTGAGTGCGGGTGGGGTGAGTGCGGGCGGTGAGTGCGGGGAGTGAGTGCGGGGAGTGTGAGTGCGGGGAGTGTGAGTGCGGGTGGGGTGAGTGCGGGTGGGGTGAGTGTGAATGCGGGGAGTGTGAGTGCGGGGAGTGTGAGTGCGGGGAGTGTGAGTGCGGGGAGTGTGAGTGCAGGGAGTGTGAGTGCGGGGAGTGTGAGTGCGGGGAGTGTGAGTGCGGGGAGTGTGAGTGCGGGGAGTGTGAGTGCGGGGAGTGTGAGTGCGGGGAGTGTGAGTGCGGGGTGTGTGAGTGCGGGGAGTGTGAGTGCGGGTGGGGTGAGTGCGGGTGGGGTGAGTGTGAGTGCGGGTGGGGTGAGTGTGAGTGCGGGTGGGGTGAGTGTGAGTGCGGGGAGTGTGAGTGCGGGGAGTGTGAGTGAGTGCGGGTGGGGTGAGTGTGAGTGCGGGGAGTGTGAGTGCGGGGAGTGTGAGTGCGGGGAGTGTGAGTGCGGGTGGGGTGAGTGTGAGTGCGGGTGGGGTGAGTGTGAGTGCGGGGAGTGTGAGTGCGGGGAGTGTGAGTGCGGGGAGTGTGAGTGCGGGTGGGGTGAGTGTGAGTGCGGGTGGGGTGAGTGTGAGTGCGGGTGGGGTGAGTGTGAATGCGGGGAGTGTGAGTGCGGGTGGGGTGAGTGCGGGTGGGGTGAGTGCGGGTGGGGTGAGTGTGAGTGCGGGTGGGGTGAGTGTGAGTGCGGGGAGTGTGAGTGCGGGGAGTGTGAGTGCGGGGAGTGTGAGTGCGGGGAGTGTGAGTGCGGGGAGTGTGAGTGCGGGGAGTGTGAGTGCGGGGAGTGTGAGTGCGGGGAGTGTGAGTGCGGGGAGTGTGAATGCGGGGAGTGTGAATGCGGGGAGTGTGAGTGCGGGGAGTGTGAGTGCGGGGAGTGTGAGTGCGGGTGGGGTGAGTGTGAATGCAGGGAGTGTGAGTGCGGGGAGTGTGAGTGCGGGGAGTGTGAGTGCGGGGAGTGTGAGTGCAGGGAGTGTGAGTGCGGGGAGTGTGAATGCGGGGAGTGTGAGTGCGGGGAGTGTGAGTGCGGGGAGTGTGAGTGCGGGGAGTGTGAGTGCGGGGAGTGTGAGTGCGGGGAGTGTGAGTGCGGGGAGTGTGAGTGCGGGGAGTGTGAGTGCGGGGAGTGTGAGTGCGGGGAGTGTGAGTGCGGGGAGTGTGAGTGCGGGGAGTGTGAGTGCGGGGAGTGTGAGTGCGGGTGGGGTGAGTGAGTGCAGGTGGGGTGAGTGCGGGTGGGGTGAGTGAGTGCAGGTGGGGTGAGTGCGGGTGGGGTGAGTGAGTGCAGGTGGGGTGAGTGCGGGTGGGGTGAGTGAGTGCAGGTGGGGTGAGTGTGAGTGCGGGGAGTGTGAATGCGGAGAGGGTGAGTGCGGGTGGGGTGAGTGAGTGCAGGTGGGGTGAGTGAGTGCAGGTGGGGTGAGTGAGTGCAGGTGGGGTGAGTGTGAGTGCGGGGAGTGTGAGTGCGCGCGTGCGTGTACGGCCCGCAAAAATGTGCCAAATATATAATGTGGCCCTCGTGCCTGGTTTAAAGAAATGTCCTGACCCCAAACACCACCTATCCATGTTCTCCAGCACATTGCTTTTTTTTTTTGTAAACCAGCATCCTTGGTTTTACAGGTGGTTTTCACCCTGGGTTGAAAGCCAGACCAGCTGGCAGAAACTAAAATGTTCTCCTCCATTTGTAAGTTTCAAATGAGACAGTTAATTAGCTGCAACCGTTTCCCTTTGCCATTACCCACCATCATCTCTTCACAAACCACCTCCCATTTCTTATGAACACTTTTCCTCCAAGTAAATCTTGAGACAAAAATGAACGTTCACATGTAAGCTGATAACACCCAGCTCCATCTCCTGACACTTCTAGATCTGTCCACTGTTTGAGCTTTAGACTGCTTGTTAGGCTCCGTTGCATGAACAGATGGGCCCACTTATTATAGATTGGGGTAAGCACATTCGCCCACATAAATTCCAGTTCTCTGGTAGTTCTCTGAAGCTGAAGCAGACAGTTTGCACTCAAAGTCATACTTGACCCCTAGATAAACATTGCCCACATATCCACAGTAATAGTAGAATTATCCATTTGCATTCCTCTGCCAATACCGCAGTGCCTAAACTTACCTGCTGTTGAAATTCTGATCTCTGCCTCTATCACATCCAGGCTTGATCATTGCAGTGCAAATATCGGTCTTCCACAATCTACTTTTTGTCATCACGAGGCCAACCAAACCTTGCACTCAGCTCTCACCATTCCACTCAGCCATAGTCCCTGTGCTTGATGACCTACCATTTAAAAAAATGTCAATTATAAATGTTGCACCTTTCGT
Organism: Malacoraja senta; assembly: GCA_038087875.1. Classification (NCBI taxonomy): domain Eukaryota; kingdom Metazoa; phylum Chordata; class Chondrichthyes; order Rajiformes; family Rajidae; genus Malacoraja; species Malacoraja senta. Next base: position 306,319,689 of record CM075977.1, on the reverse strand, counting down.
TTCCAGTGGCTTCATGGTCTTACCTTGCCTTATCTCGAATCCCCTGCAACCTTGCATTATGTATACGCTCCTTCAATTCATACAGTATCTCTTAACTTTACCCGACCAGCCATCAGGAACCAAAAATCAAAGGTGTAGAATTATTTTTTGATCCCTTTGACCAAGTTTTTGCCCTTTGACTCAAGTATGTTCATTGGGGTTTGGTATAATATCTTTATTTGCACATTGTATCACATTTTAGACCATTGGAATACTTGGCTTTGATAGATAATGGCAAATACTAGCCGTGGGGATAAAAGTAATTGAGACATCTCAGTGATAGCTGCACAATGCCACAACTAATTAGCAATAGTCAACAGAGTGCAGTTTATGGAAAGCAAAGGATTTTGTTTGAGGTTGTGTAAGGAAGCTGCTTACACTTGACCCCAGGTTTGTTATGAGTGTAATGAAAGTGTTCTCAACATGAGCATTACGATATTCAAAGAAAACCGCCTGCATTTCTAGATAGAAATAAATCATCTTATTACTTATCATCTAATCAGAATGTGACAGTAAAACACTTTACCGATGACTATTTTTTAAAAAGTGGATCTATATTGATTCAGCTGTTTTGGAAAACTAGTCACATTTTGAGGGGAGATAATTGTACATCTCATCTACTTAAGGACTCACTGACACTGAAGGTGCAACTCAACTACAAACGAATAATTGATTCTTGACAGTTTGTGTAAATCAATGCATAGCTTTGGAAAGTACTGTTGCAAGGTTGCACATATTAATGTGGTGTAAAATATGGTCAAAAGGAATCTGCTCATCAGACCCATCCAGTCGTTGTTGCTTCTCATACTCTGCTTTTTGTACGATTGCATAAATTAGAACGGTAAAACATTAAAAAAATAAAAAAATAAGTATAGCTTTAAGGAAATCTATATATAGCAAACAAATTCTGCGTACCTGGGGTAACAATTGTTTGACTGTTCATGGTAAGTCTGTTATTTTGGAAGACATGTTTCCACAGATAAATAATCCCGTCAGTTGCATAAACTTCAATGTCTGTCAAGCAGAGAAATGCTTAATTATTAGATGCCAATGATAACAATTCCTAGTTACGTTAGTAATTGTTATTTGCACTTGTGTTCCATGTAACAAGTATTAATTATTTCATTGTAAAAATACTTAAAGCATTCAGATTTGGATTTATATCAATTTGTAATCACGTTTGTACTATCATAGCAATTGCTTTATTGCTATTGAGATCACATTTAAAAAGTATTGATAAGATGTTAGAAAGTTGTCCAACTATTCCCCAGTAGATGACAAAACAAGTAGTGTTATTCAGTATATGATTACATTACGTATTACATTTCATTATATAAATACTCATTGAAGTTGCTGTCTGGTATTTTTCTCCTCCTTTGAAGTTATGACAGAAAAGGGAAAAGGGTTGTTTTTTTGGTGACTATACTGGATGTTTTACTAATTTCTAATGCAGGAACTCAGCAGTTCAATTATAATGGTAAGAATCATTATCCATTATGATCTTACTAAATTTTTTGATCAGGATATTATAATGATATCTGGGAATATCATCTGGTTAATAATGACCCCAGAACGATTTGGCTTAATTCCATTTCATGATTATGCTTTCCATAGATATACACCCATCAACATTAACAATAACAACAGTGACACATTAGAACAGAATACAAATGATTTTGCACAGTAGCCGTCAGGGTAGGTAATGTAGGCACTGCCTACCCTGACTAAAATTATGAAATGGTAATTATTAAATATAAATAGTAAAGGCAGGGGAGAATTATGCCTATCTAAGAGATCGATCTCTTAGGTAGGCATAATTCTCCGTGCCTTTCAACCGCAGCACTTGTAACACGGGAAGGTCTGTGCAGCCCACATGCCGTCGGCGCTGCTTCAAGCCATCAATGACAAGCGGGGCTGAAGGCAGCTAAAATTCTGCCTTTGCAGTACTGCACATGCGCAGCGCAAGTTTCTTGGTGGGTTTTTAAAATATAGATTGTCATTATTTTAAGAGTATCTTAGGAAACAAAGAGAGAAGAATGGAGTTTGTGTACCAATAACATAGTAAGTACATTTCTTGTTGCTTTATGTTTTTAAATACCGTATTTCCCGGGGTGGGGGGAGAGCTCCTTTCACAGTGTTTGGGGAGTCTGGCCCGGGGTAAAGATGCAGGGAGGGCAGGAGCGTTGTGAAGGAGGGGATCGGGGCCAGTCACCCACTTGCGACGCTCCGGGCACGGAGCCACCGCATTGTGGCCGGGGAGTGAATTAGCTTGGGTGGTTGCGAGTGGCCGCCGGGACCAGACAGCCCCTTCTGCCGGTCCCCGCACACATCTGGCAGTGCTCTCCGTCTGAAAACCTCTCTCCTGCCGCTCGCCGGCCTCACTCATGTCAACCGCTTCCCGCAAATCCTTAAATTCTGACAGCGCGCTCAAGGGACCAATTGAGGTTACTCGGCTGTCGGAATTTAAGGATTTGCGGGAAGTGGCTGACATGAGCGAAGCCGGCGAGCGGCAGGTGAGAGATGTTCAGTCGGAGACCACTGCCAGAGGTGAGCGGGCCGGCAGAAGGCGCTGAAGTGACAGCCGGTTCTGCTGTCAGGTCCTGGCGGCCGCTCGCAGTCACCCGAGCTGCTTCCCTCCCCGGAAGTGGCGGCCAGTTCTGCTGTCCATGCCCGGAGCGCTGCGGCAGCGATGAGTTACTGACATGATCTCCGACCCCCTCCTTCTCAACACTCCTGCCCTCCCCGCATCTTTAACCCATGGCACAGACTCTGCACATGCTGTGAAAGGTGAAAATGTCATTCCCCATCTCAGTTCTAAATGGCCTACCACTTATTTTTAAACTGTGGCCCCTGGTTCTGGACTCCCCCAACACCGGGAACATGTTTCCTGCCCCTAGCGTGTCCAATCCCTTAATAATCTTACATGTTTCAATAAGAATCCCCTCTCATCCTTCTAAATTCCAGTTGCTCCATTCTTTCAACATATGACAGTCCCGCCATCCCGGAAATTAACCTCGTGAACACACGCTGCACTCACTCAATAGCAAGAATGTCCTTCCTCAAATTTGGAGACCAAAACTGCACACCATACTCCAGGTATGATCTCGCCATGGCCCTGTACAACTGCAGAAGGACCTCTTTGCTCCTATACTCAACTCCTCTCTTTATGAAGGCCAACATGCCATTAGCTTCTTCACTGCCTGTTGTACCTGTATGCTTACTTTCAGTAACTGATGTACTAGGACACCCAGATCTCATTCCACTTCCCTTTTCCTATCCTGAAACCATTCAGATAATAATCTGCCTTCCCGTTCTTGCCTCCAACCTCACATTTATCCACAGTATACTACATCTGCCCACTCACCCAACCTTCCAAGTTACTCTGCACCCTCATAGCATCCTCTTCAAAGTTCACACTACCAGCTAGCATCCTCTTCATAGTTGACACTACCAGCTTGCGTCATCTGTAAGTTTGCCAATGTTACTTTTAATTCCTTCATCTAAATCATTAATGTGTATTGTAATAGCTGCAGTCCCAGCACCGAGCCTTGCGGCACTCCACTAGTCACTGCCTGCCATTCTGAAAGGGACCCGTTAATCCCCACTCTTTGTTTCCTGCTGCCAACCAATTTTCTATCCATGTCAATACCCTACCCCCAATACCATGTGCTCTAATTTTGCCCACTAATCTCCTGTAGTGGGACCTTACCAAAGGCTTTCTGAAAGTCCAGGTACACTACATCCACTGGCTCTCCCTTGTCCAGTTTACTTGTTACATTCTCAAAAAATTCCAGAAGATTAGTCAAGCATGATTTCCCTTTCGTAAATCCATGCTGACTAGGACCGATCCTGTTACTGCTTTCCAAATATGCCGCTATTTCATCTCTGATAATCTACTCCAGCATCTTCCCCACCACCGATGTCAGGCTAACTGGTCTATAATTCCCTGATTTCTCTCTCCCCTCCTTTCTTGAAAAGTGGGATAACATTAGCTACCCTCCAATCCACAGGAACTTATCCAGAATCTATAGAACATTGGAAAATGATCACCAATGCATCCACGATTTCTAGAGCCACCACCTTGAGTACCCTGGGATTTATCAGCCTTCTGTCCCATCAGTCTACCCAACACCAATTCCTGACTAATGTGAATTTCCTTCAGTTCCACCATCTCCCTAGGTCCTCTGTCCCCTAATACATCTGGGAGATTGTTTGTGTCTTCCTTAGTGAAGACAGAACCTAAGTACCTGTTCAACTCGTCTGCCATTTTCCTTGTTCCCCATAATAAATTCCCCTGTTCCTGTCTTTAAGGAACCCACATTTGTCTTAACTAATTTTTTTCTCTTCACATACCTAAAGAAGCTTTTACTACTCCTTTATATTCTTGGCTAGCTTACCTTCATACTTCATCTTTTCTCCCCGTATTGCCTTTTTCATTACCTTCTGTTGATCTTTAAAGGTTGCCCAATCCTCTGGCTTCCCGCTCATCTTTGCTATGTTATAAGTCTTCTCTTTTAGTTTTATACTGTCCTGGACTTCCCTTGTCAGCCATCAGTCGCCTATTATTCCCCTTAGAATCTCTTTTCCTCTTTGGAATGAAATAATCCTGCATCTTCTGGTTTATTCCCAGAAACACCTGCCATTGCTGTTCCACCATCATCCCTGCTAGGGTCCCTTTCCAGTCAACTTTGGCCGGCTCCTCCCTCATGCCAACATAGTCCTCTTTGTTCAACTGCAATACTGACACTTCTGATTTTACCTTCTCCCTCTCAAATTGCAGATTAAAACTTATCATGTTATGGTCACTACGTCCTAATGGTTCCTTTACCTTGATTTCCCTTATCAAATCCGGTTCATTACACAACACTAAATCCAGAATTGCCTACTCCCTGGTAGGCTCCAGTACAAGCTGTTCTAAGAATCCATCTCGGAGGCACTCTATAAACTCCCTTTCTTGGGGTCCAGTACCAACCTGATTTTCCCAGTCTACCTGCATGTTAAAATATCCCATAACCAATCTAGGTTGATTCTTAAATCTAGGTTACATCTACGTTGCTTCTTAAAATCTTTTTTGATTGGAGTCAACTTTAGTTTGATAATAACACTTGAATAACGGATTACAGTATCTGTCCATTTGAATCTGATGTCTACGATGCGTATTTATCACCTGACTAACTTATGGGAAAGGTCTCATGGCTGTCGCAGTTAAGTTTCCAGCCACCACCAGGATATTGATGGAGAAAACTGATAATCTGTGACATTTTTGCTGCATTAGAGGTGTTACATAAATGATGGCAGCTGTTTTTAGTACACCAACATTTGAACCTTCGCAGGAGATTGCAATGCAATCTCTGATCTGTTTGTCATCAAGGACATCACCCAAAGCTAATTTATAGGATTAAAGCAAATTCCATTATTGTAAGAAGGCCCAGATGTTCAGACTCTAAAGTAACTTTTGTTTGCGCTGTGGCAGTTGGTTTTAATGTGCAGAAAGCATCAGTCTGTAGCAATTTGTGTTAAAGGAATGGTGCCATTGTGATTGGGGAAACAAATTGGCTATTAATATTGAAGCCATTTCTATCCTGAAGTTAGCAATAGAAATAATTAATGCGTTAGCCAGCAAAAATAATCAATAAATGGTAGTCATTTTGAATTTGGTTAATCTTCAATGGAATCTGTGCCACTTACCACAGGACACATGACATGCGTCAAACCCAAAGAGAAAGGTTGCACCTGGCCACAGCAGTTGAGTTTTAGCAGTTGGGATAATTCTAATGATCATAATCCTTTTGAATGCCAAGTTGAGGGAATTAGACAACATTGGTATAATGCAAACGCTATATATACCACATATCAGCGCAAATCTGGATGCAAATCTGCTTCTACTGCATGTGCTCGACTGCATTTTTCTGAAGAATTGTCAATGGAGGCTACATTGTGTAATCAACAGCAAACCAGTTTGATGCTCAATTCTCTCCCAATTCTGCAGATGGATGTTGCAGATCTACAGAGCTAAGAGCTCTTTGCTTAGTTCAGTCCTTAACTAACCAGATCTGCTGTTCAATGTAAACGTTATCTAAACTGTGTGCTGTGCCAGTTTGATGTTTCAGACATGACTGATGCTAATCCTGGCGTGTTTTTTTTATAATAATTGAATCAGATTTAATCACTTGGTCTGAGGAGATTGGAGTGAGGAAAGACAGATCAAGTTACAAAGTACAGATGGAGACTGGCATTCACATTTCGGTGTGGAAATTTGAGCCAGTGTGTCGAGATAAATTAAAAATTAATTGAATTCTCCTCCTCAAATTATACTAAAATGTATCAGAATGTATGAAAAAAGTAGGCCAACCATATACAGTAGATATGGCCTGAATTCTCCACACTAATCTGACCCAGATGCAGAAGCCAGGCTGAGCAGAGACCCTGCACCAGAAGCAGAACAGGCCGCAAGCAACAAGGCCTGGGGTTGGGTACCGAGAACCCTTTCTCCCCACAATAACATGTTAAAAAAGTTCAATTAAGCTTAAATTATTTTAAAAATCCAAAAAACAATAATTTTTATTCTCAACACTTTATAAGAAAATTAAAACCACTATAACTGCACTCATCTGTTTACTCTGGGTCATTGGTCCTACTGAAATGAATGAGGTTGGATGACGCATACCAGCTATCCTGGCCTGAAGAAATCTAGATGTGGTGCATGCAGCCATTGTGTTCAGCCCATAAAATTTCCCCCACTTTGGAAAGCCGAGTAGGGGAGCTGGGGTTCAGGCCTCTTTTCAGTGTGCAGGCCACCAATAGAAATTGCAGCAAATTGTGGACGCAGCCCAGACTATCATGCAAACCAACCTTCCTTCATTTGACTCTATTTATACTTCACGCTGCCTCGGCAAGACCAGCAGCATAATCAAGGGCGAGTCGCACCCTGGCCACTCCCTCCTCCCCCCTCTCCCATCAGGCAAAATGTATAGAAGTGTGAAAATGCACTCCACCAGATTCAGGGACAGTTTCTCCCCAGCTGTTATCAGGCAACTGAATCATCCTACCACAACTAGAGAGCAGTGCTGAACTACTGTCTACCTCTTTGTTGACCATCAGACTATCCTTGATCGGACTCTGCTGGCTTTACCTTGCACTAAACGTTATTCCCTTATCATGTATCTATACACTGTAAATGGCTCGATTGTAATCATGTATTGTCTTTCTGCTGACTGGTTAGTATGCAACAAAAGCTTTTCACTGTGACTCAGTACACGTGACAATAAACTAAACTGTACTAAGACGATCTGGAACAAGGAAGAATTAGATGGCAATTTATGGATGGGATTGTTGGTCAGAAGCAAGCATGATTCTACGGGGTGATATCAGGTAATAATAATAATAATAATAGATTTTATTTATATAGCGCTTTTCAGGACTCAAAGTCGCTTTACAATTGAGAGTCAGGAATAAACAAAACAAAATAGAGCAGTAAGACAGAGGGGAGGGGAACATGGGACTAAGGGTATGCAGAGGTGAAGAGATGGGTCTTGAGGCGGGACTGGAAGATGGTGAGGGACTCAAAATTTCGGACCAGTTGTGGGAGGGAATTCCAGAGCCTGGGAGCTGCCCTGGAGAAGGCTCTGCCTCCAAAAGTGCAGAGGTTTGATTTCGGAGTGGAGAGGAGACCAGCTGATGTGGATCTGAGGGACCGTGAGGGTTGGTAGGGGGAGAGGAGGTCAATGAGATAAGGGGGGGCCAGGTTGTTGAGGGCTTTGTAGGTGAGGACCAGGATTTTGTAGGTGATCCGGTGGGAAATGGGAAGCCAGTGAAGTTCTTTGAGAGCTGGGGTGATGTGGTGCCAGGATTTGGTGTGGGTAATGAGTCGAGCGGCTGCATTTTGGACCAGTTGGAGTCGTTTGATGCTGCTGGAATTGATTCCGAAAAGAAGAGAGTTACAGTAGTCCAGTCGGGAGGAGATGAAGGCATGGATGAGTCTTTCAGCAGCGGGGGGTGTGAGAGACGATCTGATTTTTGCAATGTTGCGGAGGTGAAAAAATGATGTTTTGACAACATGGCGGATGTGAGGCTCAAGGGAGAGGGTTGAGTCAAGGATCATGCCAAGGTTGCGTGCCTGAGGAGATGGGGAGACAGTGGTGCCGTCGATAGTGAGAGTGGGGTTGTTAATTTTAGTGAGTGTTGATTTGGAGCCAATGAGGAGAAATTCTGTTTTGCTACTGTTTAATTTAAGGAAGTTGAGTTGCATCCAAGATTTGATGACTGATAGGCAGGAGTTGATATGGGAGAGAGGGGGGTGGTGGGGGTACTTGGTGCTGAGAAAGATCTGGGTGTCATCAGCATAGCAGTGGAAGTCCAGTTTGAAGTGACGGAGTATATGACCAAGGGGGAGGATGTAGATGATGAAGAGGAGGGGACCAAGAACGGAGCCTTGGGGAACGCCTTGAGTGACAGTGGCTGTGGCAGAGGTGTGGTTATGGAGAGAGATGAAGTGGGATCGGTTGGAAAGGTAAGAACGGAACCAGCTGAGTGCAGAACCTTCAATGCCAAGGTCCCTAAGTCTGGTGAGCAGGATGTTGTGGTTGACGGTATCGAAGGCTGCACTCAGGTCGAGGAGGATGAGGATATTGAGGGAGCCAGAGTCAGCAGAGGTAAGGAGGTCATTGAGGACTTTGAGGAGAGCAGTTTCTGTGCTATGGAGGGGGCGAAAGCCAGATTGGAGGGGTTCGAATAGGTTATACGCGAGGAGGTGGGAATGAAGTTGTGACGCGACGATGCGCTCCAGGGTTTTTGAAAGAAAGGGGAGGTTTGAGATGGGGCGGTAGTTAATGAGAGAGGAGGGATCAAGACCAGGTTTCTTTAGGATTGGTGTGACAGCAGCAGTTTTGAAAGCAGAGGGGACAATTCCTTGAGACAATGAGGAGTTGAAAAGATTAGTGAGGTAGGGCAGAGAGCAGGGAGGCAGGACTTCAGCAGGGGAGTGGGGAGAGGGTCAAGGGAGCAGGTAGTGGGTTTGGAAGAGCTGATGAGTTTGGAGATTTCAGTAGGGGTGACCGGGTCAAACTGGGAGAGGAAGCAGTGAGGGGGAGGGGTATGGAGATCAGCGGAGATGTTGAAAGGAGGGGCCTTGGTAGGTGGTGGAGTAGATGCTGGGGAGTCGGGTACAGGGGATAGGGATTGATAGATGGTGCTAATTTTATCAGCAAAAAAGTGGAGGAATAAGTTGCAGAGATCCGGAGTGGAGGTAGGGAGAGTGATGGCTCGAGGCTTGAGGAGGTTGCAGACTGTGGAGAAGAGGGTTCTGTGGTTTAGGCAGGGGTCAGTGAATATGGAGGAGAGGTATGCAGATTTAGCAGCAATGTACAGCATTGGTTACCAACAAATTAAATTTGTAAATTTGATATCAAATTTGTTGTACATCAACTTTTTCTGTCTAGATACACAAGAATATTTATCACAAAACAGACAGGAAGGCAGGAATGGTTGGACCTCTGTAAATATGAACAAGTTTACTATATTTTGAACTCAACAGCATGACTGCCAGTCAGCACCTGTTGAAGTATTATGGAACTTAATCAGATGGAGGCTAAGAAATTAAGTTATTCTTCATTGATTTTTATCTGCAGGATCTCTAAATCGAGATAATCAATGTGGGATCAGCTGACTGGAACCAATTCCTGAAATATTCGATTTTCTACCCATAGCATATTAAATCAATACTTACAGCTTGCTGTACTGTAAAGCATTCTGCACTGCTCAGTAAAGTGTACACTATTTAAATGTAGAGGCACAGGTTTTTTACAGAACCATAATATGAATTGCATTGATATACAGTAAACTTTCGCAATAACGGACTTCCAGACAGCAGATTCCGGTTATAGCGGACTGAGGATCCCGTTGCACAACCCCCCACTTCCGGTACTTACCCAATGAGCTGGCACTAAGTGGCGTGCATCTGGTCACGGGAGTGGAGAAAGCGAGCAGCATGAAGGCGGCAGGTATACTGGGTGCGTCCCTGGTGCACCATGTGTGGGGCCGGGAGCTCCACGGCTCATCAGCCTGTGAATTCCTGCTGGTTTAAACCTCTCCCAATGCCATATTTCTTCCCTCCCGGCCTTGGGTTAAGCTAATTAATATTTACCCCGTCACTATTATAGACGATAATCGGCAATAACCAACAACCATGCCCCCCCACACCCCTCCTCACTGGTGTGTTATTGTGAAGATTTACTTGCAGTACCAAATAGTCATCAGTATGTAATGGAACATCTGTTGTTGCACCTATGTACATTCCAATGCAAGTATGATGTAATCTTGTTATGTTGGATGAAAATTTTCCATCAGGTTTTGTTGCATAATCTTCTGAGGAGCCTTAAATAACTTTACAAGTTACATAATCCCAGATTCCTTAGTCAGTGGGTGGCACCCCAGTTAACCATGCCTATCTACATTTTCCCATTTCATGAGATACTGGGGCTGCAGCAGAAGACTGACTGCAACCGTGATTAAGATCAACACTGACTACGCACTGGCAAAGTCCTTGGTTATCCAAAAGATGACTCACAGGAGGTTGTGGGTCGTTGAGGCAGGTGCAATAACAACATTTAAAAATACCAGCAGTCTATAAGCCCCGATTGTGGACTTGTAGTCGACAACAAGAAACATCTTATTTTGTGGTGGAATGCCTTCACCCACGATTGCAGTATCAGCTGATGCAAGAGTTTTTTTCCCCCTCTGCAATCATCCTGCTGTGGGCAGGTACTCACTGCCTCAACTTAATTTGCTGATTCTCCAGCGGGTATGGCAACTGACCAGGCCTCCCAACTGGAGTACACATGAATGAGAAACATTTGAAGTGAATCCCTACTTAATAGCTGAAATTGTAACTTGTTTCAAGCAGCAAGGGCAGCACAGTGGCACAGCGGTAGAGTTGTGCCTTACCGCGCCAGAGGCCCTGGTTCAATTCTGACTACAGGTGCTGTCTGTACCGAGTTTGTATGTTCTCCCAATGACCACTTGGGTTTTCGTTGGGTGCTCGGTTTCCACCCATGCTCCAAAGACATACAGGTTTGTAGGTTAATTGCCTTCTGTAAATTGTCCCTTAGTATGTAGGATAGTGTTGGGGTACAGGCGATTTCTGGTCAGCGTAGACTCAGTGGGCCAAAGGGCCTGTATCTCTAAAGTCCAAAAAGTTTACACTTCTTTCTCTTCCTTCAAATGCTGCCACATATAGTGAATAATGAGGCTGGAACCATGTGCTAATCAGTGTAACTTTGTTCCGTGTGTATGTAGAATCTTCAGTGATGAAATGGCAACCAATTAACTTCTCAGTAAATTCTACACATGGTCAAATTCATCTGAATGACTCATCCAATGCAATTGCAGAATACTTCAAATTAATTGGTCAAATAAACAATATTCCAGATTTGAGGCTCTGTACATTAAAAAACAATTAAATTACACCAGCTACTGTAAAAGGCTCTGCAATCTCCTTCAATGGATCTGTGGTCATCAGAATTTAAGTGTTAGGTTTTCAGCTCTAATGAAGAGCCAAATTGGAGCTACTGTTGTATTGAAGGAGATAGAACTCTTGCCTCTATCAGTCATGCGAAGCAGCTATTTTTAGTTTATTCCAATGATTTGCATAATGCATTTTATCTTGGGAAAGCAAACAAGAAAATTATGATATCAGATTAAGATATGGAAACCTGACTGGGAATTGGGTAAAGCAGAGGTGTGTATTATGGCATAGAATTTTTTTAATTCAATCTCCAGATATGTGTCATTCCCAAGGCCAGCAGTTATTTACCCTTTTTACCAAGGTGACGATTATAAATAATCCACCCGATTTGTAACCATTATCTTAAGCAAACATTTGAAACCTATTCGCTTAGCTGCTATCTGTAACTATTATGTTGGCTTGGGATTAGAGTTACAATAATGTTAAAAGAGACATGATAAAATTGCTCAGGGAAAATATATCAGGGAGAATTCTCAGTTTCACCATCACGCTAGCACCCGACCAATAGAGAAAATTGACTATGTTTATCTTGACCAGAAGACACCACAAATTTGGTCAATAACCCAAAAGTCAATTTGAGGTAATAAGTGACATTAATGGAATGTACACCAATGGCCTGTTAAAGCACGCTATGTAGGCGCTGCAAGAACCATTTAGCTTCTGACATATAGTTTCAATGTAAACAAGCAAAACTCCCAGTTCTTGACCATGAGGCAACATCCAAGCTCCTAAAAAGTATTCAAGTGCTAGGAAAATCTCTTATCTGTTTGGACTCAAATCCAGCACAAAGATGGTTATGGTTATAAAAGACCAATCATTTCAGCTTCAGAACATAAAGGAATTGCTCAAGGCAGAATACAAAACCCAAACTCCAGCTGCTTCAGTCCTTTCATCACATTTACCGATTCCAGCGGTAAGTTCTATTTTCAACATGTCAGATAATGAAGTTGTCCGTACTTGCAACAAGGGCAAGATAAGTCAACATGGATTTATGAAAAGGAAATTATGCTTGACTAATCTTCTGGAATTTTTTGAGGACGTGACAAGTAAAATGGATGAAGAGGTGCCAGTGGATGTAGTGTATCTAGACTTTCAGAAAGCCTTTGATAAAGTCCCGCACGGGAGACTGGTGACTAAAATTAGAGCACATGGTATTGGGGGTAGGGTGTTGACATGGATAGAAAATTGGTTGGCAGACAGGAAGCAAAGAGTAGGAGTGAACGGGTCCTTTTCAGAATGGCAGGCAGTGGCGAGTGGAGTGCCGCAAGGCTCGGTGTTGGGGCCGCAGCTGTTTACCATATACATTAATGATTTGGAAGAGGGAATTAGGAGCAACACTAGCAAGTTTGCGGATGACACAAAGCTTGATGGCAATGTGAACTGTGAAGAGGATGTTAGGAGGTTGCAGGATGACCTGGACAGGTTGAGTGAGTGGGCAGGTGCGTGGCAGATGCAGTATAATATTGATAAATGTGAGGTTATCCACTTTGGCGGCAAAAACAAGGGGGCAGATTATTATCTCAATGGGGTTAGGTTAGGCAAGGGGGAGGTTCAGCGAGACCTGGACGTCCTTGTACACCAGTCACTGAAAGTTGGCGTGCAGGTACAGCAGGCAGTGAAGAAAGCTAATGGAATGTTGGCCTTCATAACAAGAGGATTTCAGTATAGGAGTAAAGAGGTTCTTCTGCAGGGCTCTGGTGAGACCACATCTTGTATAGGGCTCTAGTGAGACCACATCTGGAGTATTGTGTCCAGTTTTGGTCTCCTAATTTGAGGAAGGACATCCTTGTGATTGAGGCAGTGCAGCGTGGGTTCACGAGATTGATCCCTAGGATGGCGGGACTGTCATATGAGGAAAGATTGAAAAGACCAGGCTTGTATTCACTGGAGTTTAAAAGGATGAGGGGGGGATCTTATAGAAACATATAAAATTATAAAAGGACTGGACAAGCTAGATGCAGGAAAAATGTTCCCAATGTTGGGCGAGTCCAGAACCAGGGGCCACAGTATTAGAATAAAGGGGAAGTCATTTAAGACTGAGGTGAGAAAAAACTTTTTCACCCAGAGAGTTGTGAATTTGTGGAATTTCCTGCCACAGATGGAAGTGGAGGCCAAGTCACTGGATGGATTTAAGAGAGAGTTTGATAGAGCTCTAGGGGCTAGTGGAATCAAGGGATATGGGGAGAAGGCAGGCACGGGTTATTGATTGGGGGACGATCAGCCATGATCACAATGAATGGCAGTGCTGGCTCGAAGGGCCGAATGGCCTCCTCCTGCACCTATTTTCTATGTTTCTAAGTCAAGCCCTGGGGTGAATTAGTGACAAGTAATAATCTATTAAACAAATCTGTTATCTGCACTCCAATTATTCCAGACCCACACTTGGAGTTTGTGTCACAGCAAGGCTAGTCCACACCAAGCCTCATTGCCTGTCTGCTATCAGCTATTTGGCCTCTAACTAAATTGGTTCCTTGGCTACCACAAATACTTACGTATAAAAAATCTTAATTCTCTTAAGTTCCAGCCTACTAAACTCTACTTATTCAGCATTTAGTCCTCATCAAAATCTTCCTCATTTACAATTATTTCTATTCATCTTATGAAATGCAAATTCTATTTCTTTCCCATGTTCATGAAAATATCGATTTGCCTCAAATCTTCATAGAAATAAATTATTGGTAATGACTGGAGCATTAGCCTGCGTAACAGAGAGTGGTGTGTCTGTAGAATTATCTGCCTCAGAGGGCGGTGGAGGCAGGTTCTCTGGATGCTTTCAAGAGAGAGCTAGATAGGGCTCTTAAAAATAGCGGTCAGGGGATATGGGGAGAAGGCAGGAACGGGGTATTGATTGGGGATGATCAGCCATGATCACATTGAATGGCGGTGCTGGCTCGAAGAGCCGAATGGCCTACTCCTGCACCTATTGTCTATTGTCTATTGTAACCTTTTGTCACTGGTCTGAAGCACATTTCAAACGGTCAAAATTAGTAAAATTTCCAAATTAGTTTCTTGAATTGAGTTTGAGTTATGTTTTTATATCCTTGGATATTTCACAAGTTTTGATGTGTTGGGACACAGGTGTTCAAATGTTAAATGAGCAGAAGGATGTAAAAAGTAATACACCAGAACAGAGTATTGGGAAAGAATGCAGAAAGGCATGCAAGACACAACCTAACCACATTAAATTAGAACAATACTTAGATAGTAGCCAAGCCCATCTTGGTCAAGATAGACACAAAATGCTGGAGTAACTCAGTGGGACAGGCAGCATCTCTGGAGAGAAGGAATGGGTGACTTTTCGGGTCGGGACCCTTCTTCAGAAGTCACCCATTCCTTCTATCCAAAGATGCTGCCTGTCCCACTGAGTTACTCCAGCATTTTGCATCTGTCTTTGGTTTAATCCAGTGTCTGCAGTTCCTTCCTACACACCCATTTTGCTCAGTTGGCTTATCAATGATTGCAAATGAACAGCTGCTCCCTCTCCTGCGGATTTATGACGACAAGCATCTGGGAAAGGCTGGAGAAAAACAATTGGAAAAAGTAAACAAGTGCTTCACTGCAATGGCCCAACATAGAGTTGGATCAGTATGAACAAGGCAATCATTCTTAATCAAAGTAATAGGAGTATAAACCATTTGACTGCTTTGGGAAGAGTGCCATGCTCAATTATTTAGGAAGGAGAGATTAGAACATGGATGGCAAGAGGTGTTTGTTTTATCAAGTCGGCAGAAAATCTGAGTTTCTCCTTGATTAGTTTGTAGGCATATAGTTTGGGAAAGATAATGTTTTTAGAAAGTAAATTAGGTAGATAACAATAAGGAGCACCAATGTACAAAACTTTGGGTAAATGGAATGATTAAGCATCCCACAATATATACAGAGTTCACAGATGTGGGATTTTAACTTAATGGGTCTGAGATCCAATTAAAGTAGTGATTTATCAACGCAACAATTATAACGTTACTCAAGCAAAAAGGTTTGCAAAATAAAATAACATACTATCTGAAACACTACCTCTACACTGGGTCTTTGCAGAGAATTAAATATTTCAGAGCAGAATTTAGTTAAAGTACCATATAGGAAGGGACTGCAGATGCTGGTTTACACTGAAGATAGACAAAATGCTGGAGTAACTCAGCAGGACAGACAGCATTTCTGGAGAGAAGGAATGGGTTTCTGGTCAAGACCCTTCTTCAGACTGTCTGAAGAAGGCTCTCGACCCAAAACGTCACCTGTTCCTCCGAGTTACTCCAGCATTTTGTGCATCTTTGGTTAAAGTAACCTTTTATTGGTTAATTCAAGAGTGTTTTATTGTCATATGTCCCAGATAGTACAATGAAGTTCTCATTTGCTGCAGCACAACAGAATATGTAAACATAGTACATAACGGGAAAAGAAACAAAGTTCAGTGTGTGTATACACGTGCACACATACTCAATAAATAACAAATGTAGTGCAATAATAATAAGTCTGTTGCAGTTCAGAGCTTATTTGTTGTTGTGTTTAATAGCCTGATGGCTGTAGGGAAGCAGCTGTTCCTGAACCTGGACGTTACAGTTTTCAGGCTCCTGTACCTTTTTCCCCAATGACAATGGTGAAATGAATGTGTGGCCAGGGTGATGTGGGTCTCTGATTATGCTGGCTGCCTTTGAGGCAGCGACTTTGATAGATCGCTTTGAGTAAAAGGAAACATAAAATTCACCTTAAGGTATATCTCCGAACACAATTATTTGCTTTATATTCCTGCATCATTCTTTCATTAGTTATGTTGTAATTGTTGCTTCACAATAATGCACATTCCTCAACTCTTCACGTGATCTCCCATCCTTGTGCATGTCCATGAATGTCAGTACATTGTTTGGGATACATAACCTTTCCATTTGTCCAAGGCATTGTATGTTTTCTTATTCCTATCTAAACAACTGTACCTATGATTTTGTACATAAAACAGGATTTGAACATAATTGAGGAAGGGAAATGACATCAATCCAAGTTCATATTTTGGAACTTGCAGATGGAAGTTCCAGAACAAAGAAAATCCAGATACTTAATTTAAATCATTGGATGGATTTGGAGTATTAAACATCCATGGATGCTATCCCATTCCAAAAATGATTAATATCCTTTTAAGCCACTTGAAGAGTTATTTTTGCTCTTCAGGTACAGTGAGTGGAGTCAGCCCATTGGAGTTCCTGTCAAATTTTCATTAAAATGAAAGAACTGGGCAGTTTCCATTGTAGAAGGATCACCTTCAAGCAGAGGTAGCCCCAGAGTTCTTGTAAGAAAATGTCATAGAAAATAGATCGAGGATCAGATCTACATGAATCATGTAGATGTGCTGTTTTAGCAATATAAGACTTTGTAAACCATGTATCATTTTCCTTCCACTTCACAATTATGCGCCACTTTGTGTTGGTCTATTACATAAAATCCCAATAAAATACATTTACGTTTGTGGTTGTAACGTGACAAATTGTGGAAATGTTCAAGGGGTATGAATACTTTTGCAAGCCACTGTATGTTCTCATCCAAATAATTGATGAAGATGACAAACAGTAACGGGCCCAGTACTGAACCCTGCGGCACACCACTAAGTCACAGGCCACCAGTCCGAGAAGCAACCTCCACCATCACCCTCTGCTTCCTCCCATGAAACAAATTTTCTATCCAATCAGCTATCTCTCCTTGGATCCCAGGCGATCTAACCTTCCAAAGAAGCCTACCATGCGGAACGTTGTGTGTGTGTGTGTGTGTGTGTGTGTGTGTGCGCGCATGTGCATACACACACACACGTGGTTGACTCTAAAGCCCCTGTCCCACTTACGTGTCCTTGGCACACAAATTACTCGACCTCGTGGTCGCGTTGAGCCTCGACGGTCCCGCGCGACTTTATTCGACCGCACAGCCGTCTGGAGCGCGTGACGTCATTTGAAGATGGACACAAAATGCCGGAGTAACTCAGCGGGACCGGCAGCATCTCCGGAGAGAAGGAATGGATGATGTTTCGGGTAGAGACCCTTCTTCAGTCTGAAAGAAGGGTCTTGACCCGAAACGTCACCCATTGCTTCTCTCCAGAGATGCTGTCGGTCCTGCTGAGTTACTCCAGCATTTTGTGTCTATCTTCAATTTTCTTGGCCCCACTCTGGGAGTAGAAGTGGGGGCGGATCCGGACCGTAACGGCCATGAGCCCCAGGCTGAGTTCGCCGATCGTTTGCCTGCTTCTGCTGCTGTTGAAGGTGAGACTTTGCGTCGCGCCAGGGTCTTGGGCCTGTCCCACTTTGGCCGTCAGTTCCGCGACAGGCCGTTGGCGTGTGAAGATTTTGTTCGCTACAAAATTTTCGGAGCCCCGCGTGATGTCGCGCATAACTACATACCTCTCCGCGCTTCTCAGTGGGACCGGCCCCGCGCGGCCATACGATGCCCGTGCGCCTCAACGCGACGACGAGGTCGCGTAATTTGCGCTCCAAGGACACGTAAGTGGGACAGGCCCTTAAAGCTTTGAAAACATGTTCAGATGCTAAATATGGAACCATTAGTGAAACAAACGCAAACGGAATAAGTATCAGCAAATATACAATATAAAATCAATAGAATTGTTTGATTAGAGAAAACAGCAATAACTTTATTTAACAAGGAAGCAACGGATACATTTACCATGCAAAAGATTAAAAGTGATCAATGCACAAAGTACATGTAAACTGAAATCAAAATGTTTACAAGCTTTGTTAGGACATATTTATTTAGGGCATTTCAACCAACCACTGTCCCTTTTGCCTTGGGCATCAAGTTTGTAGTAAGTATATATTATAAATGCATCTTGGATCTCATTACATCATTTGTCAAAAATGTTATGCAAAAACGTAACAAATACTGAAGATAGCTATTTTCTGCAACAAAATAGACAAGCTTCTATGGATTTGCTGGTTAAAATATTGCATGTACCCAAAACCGTTTAACAAGCATCAGCATAAGAGAAGATTTCTTAATTACACACCACAAATTGGATCACCGATTAAGAAACATCCCTTTTTAAACTTGGAGAAGCGAATAATCCAGGTTTATCATCCAGTAACTTGTGTTACTGTGCAACAAGAAACTCCAGGCCTCTCCAAAATGTGTAAACGAGTTTCAAAAATAAGCATCTGCAGTGAAAATGCTAACTTCAATGAAATGCACAAATAATCATTGGCATACCAAATGCAAGAAATTTCTTTGAAATCTCAGTTGGTTTACAGCAAGGGTTGATTGAGGTGATTATTCAAAGTTCAAACTGAAGCTAGGAAGATGTTATTTTTCCTTTCCAAAACATATATTTTTTTCTACAACTGACCAAACAAACTTAATAGTACCAACACTGGAGGAAAATTAAAGGCATCGGGTGCGTTACTTGAAAAACTATGAATTTTTGAATGCTTTGATTAGAAAGTTAACATCTTTAATATTGCAAATCCATGTCAGTATATTTATTGGTTAGTGAAATGAAATTGCATAGAAATGAGAACAATCAATAATTCCAATTGTCTGGGTCTCCATTTCAATTTGTAGATTAAATGAATTCAGTGATTGATGTTCCTCCTTTTAATCCAGTTTATAAAGAGAATAGTACACAGATCAGTAACAAATAACCAAGATTTGCCTGAGAATTTGGAGCATTTTGATGCCAATAAAACTCAACATGTTATTCATGATTTTCCATGGCCCAGATTAATTAGTAAATTGTAAATCAGCATGCATCAAGACAAAATTAATAACATTTTGAAAGCAAATGCCAATTTTGAATTGGGAAGTTG
Source organism: Malacoraja senta (assembly GCA_038087875.1). Classification (NCBI taxonomy): domain Eukaryota; kingdom Metazoa; phylum Chordata; class Chondrichthyes; order Rajiformes; family Rajidae; genus Malacoraja; species Malacoraja senta. The sequence goes on along the minus strand of CM075977.1, from coordinate 306,300,339 downwards.
AAAAACTGCATGTTTTTAGTTTCATTACTTATTGATACAGTAGGAGCATATCCTCTCACTTATTCAATGCAACAAAAGAACATCAACATTTTGGCCAGGCCAAATTTTTGACTACCTTAGTCATGGTTTAATCTGGATTTCTTTGGAAATCACCTGCTCGAGGCAGTAGCTTCAAGAGTAATAAATTATGCGATGAACATAAATAGCTTCAGTACATTTAGAATAATTGTATGATGACAATTGTTGACTTGCACTAAGATTCTGGAAATGCCCTGCTTATCTGTGTTGCATTCACACAGAATGGAGTGTAATGACCACAAATTAAAATCATCGTCCCATCAATTTGCACTTGAAGGTTGCCAAATTTAACAGATCAGAGTTTTGAATTAGGTTTAACCACCAAAAAACAGTAAACAGACTCGTATCAACTTCTAAGCCATACAGTTCTAACAAATCTCAAAAACCAGAATGTCTAGGCGCTACCGCTGGTTCTTGCAGATCTACCTGGGGTTCTAGATTCACAAGCCATTGAAAGGAATGCAGAGAAAAGATCAAAGTAATCACCAAGATACATCCGGCAACATGTTCAATGGAGAGAAATTCCTCAATGGTGACAAGTTCCACAAAGCTACGCATCTCCTAAGAGAATGGTACATTTTTAAGTGTAAGAGACAAACTTTTGACACTTGGTATTCTGCAACTTTACTACACTTGATTCTACTTTTATTACAGTATAAACACAATCAACATTCCTATGCAATCTGCCAGGTAAGACTTGTTTCTAGAGACGTGTCCATTTAAGATTAAATTCATTCAAAATAGCTATATAGTGACCAACACAAATTGTTTTCTGGGTTGTTCAGAACTATAGTCGCGTTCACAACCATGGAAGATGTTTAACACCACATTTAAGGTGGAATGATTTACTTCCCTGTAGAATGGTTGAACAGACCAATCCTTACCGTCCTGAAAAGTTCAAAGTTCAAAGTTCATTACAACTGAATGGATGCAAAGTAATATGCAGCCACATATTGCAATGTTGGAATCAGAATTTAAGTCGTCTCCTGGCATTGCTAGTGTACTAATTGTTCCTTTAATATTGCTTAAGTGCTTAGATAGATTAAGAGCATCTTTCTGCATTATAAAGTCAGCAAATGTTGAACTCCACAATATCTTCTGGCCATTAACTTCCAAGTGAATTTAAATCTGTACATACAGCTATCGGTCTGATTTCCAACAGATCAAGGACTAGATACTGCACAAGCATTTCCTGACTTCTACAACCTAGTTTCATCTAGATATCTCTCAGCTCCTCCACCATTTTAATCACTTTTTGCTGGAAAAAATTTCAAGCAACATCCTGTCAGCTCACCATGAAGGTGATCCTCAGTAATTAACTTCAATCGTCTGTTTACCAGACAAATGTTCTACATAAATGAGGAACACTCAGATTTGCTAAAAATAATCTACATGCCCTGAGTTTGATTTTAATAGGCAAAAAGGCAAAAGCAAGATTCTTGCTGTTTATATTAAGTGCTCTGTGCAACATTCTATATACAGATCATACACAATTATAGATATTAAAAAATGCTTTTCATAATCTTACACCATATAATAGAACAGTATTTTGTTTGTCACGGTCAAAAATCAAAAGCCCTTGAATGTCCCAATAACCTTTGATGTAAAAGGTTTGGATGTGTCACCTTGGTGTGGGTGCGGGGTCGAAAAATGAGGGTGATGAATTTCCGGAAGATTGAAAGGGGAAAGAGGAACTTGGTGTTAACTTCTTCGGGCTAAGAACGTCTCCATTTTGCAGTTTCCATAAAAGTTCTTCATTTTGCATAGATAAGCGCTTGTTGACTTTTGATTCTTTCTGCAATGACTCTTGGAGAACCACCTGCTCAGTTGACAGTTGCCTGCAATAAATTTACAAACACACTGCTGAAAGAGATCACAAGTTCACAACGGCAATGTAAAGCAACATATTTTACTTCAGTCCAGTTTTGTACATGCACACAAAGGACTTACTCTGTATACAATAATATTTCTCAACAATGATTGTTATTTGAAAATTATTAACTATTGAGATAGCTTATATTGCATTTTTTCCAAAAATTATCCTAAAAATAGTCAAAGGTAATACACAAAATAGTCCTTAACAATCCAACAGCCTTAAAAATGTATAATTTATATAATTGGGCAAATACAGGACCTCATCTATGGTTACAATACCATCACACTGACCCAGAATTCATGTTCAGCCTTTGGCCATGTAACCTGCTTTCACTAAGAGTAGCTCCGCTCAGCTATTGCAAAGCAGCAAGATGTAGGAAAAGAGCCTCTTCAATTGCTTATCCTCTGAAAAGCTTTAACTGTCACAAAACCATGCTCCCAGACTGAGGTAGCTGTCCAAAAAGCCTCAATGTTTTGAAAATCTTAACTTGCAAAAGGGTTAAAATTAAGCATACTATCAAGAGGATTAAAACATTGGAAATACATTGGAAATTACATTAGTCTCGACCCAAAATGTCAAAGAATTCTCTACCCTCAACCTCCACAGTTGCTGTTCAATCCAAAGATTCACTGGAGTTTATTTCCCGCTTCAAGATTCCCGTAAATGCAATCTCAAGTCTTCATTTAAGGTTTTTGTTTTATCTGTAACAGGCTCAACTCCGTCAGCTGAAAGCCTTCACTGAAATGAATGGCATTATGGAACCTACAGTCTAACCAAGCACAATTTCACCAAACAGATTCATTTGCTCAGTGCTGGGAAACCAAATGTTCATTAATGACTCCATTGGGACCACAGAATAAAGGTTCATAAGGTCATAGGCGATAGGAGCAGAATTACGCCATTTGGTCCATCAAGTCTACTCCGCCATTCATTCATGGCTGATCTAACTCTCCCCCTCAACCCCATTCTCCTGCCTTTTCCCATGATCCCTGACACTCAAACTAATCTAGAATCTGTATCTCTGCCTTAAAAATATCCATTGTCAGCCTCCACAGCATGCCGTGGTAACTGATTCCACAGATTCACCACCCTCTGACTAAATAAATTTCTCATCTCCCTAAACAAAATACTAATCCAGCAGTTAATTTAAATTTATATTCCATGCCTTTGATCCATTTAGTGAAAAAAGGTCCATCACAATTTTGAAAGCATCAGGTGAACCACCCTCCTATTCCCTTATCTGTTCCAAAGGAAATGCTCCAGTTTGGCCATTTATCATAAATGAAGTCCTACAGTCTGGGTGCATCCCAGTTTTCTCTGCACCCTTTCTAGTCTTATCATAACCTTCTGTACCATTGTCATCAGAAATGCACACAACATTCCTGCTATAATCCTCATTTTATACTGTTCATAAGTTCTAGGAGCAGAATTAGGCTATTCGGCCCATCAAGTCTACTTTCCCATTCAATCGTAGCTGATCTATCTTTTGCTCCAAACCCCCTTTCTCCTGCCTTCTCCCCACAACACCAGACACCTTTACTAATCAAGAATCTGACAATCTCCGCCTTAAAAATATCCATTGACTTGGCCTTCACAGCCATCTGTTGACCACTTCTGGTCCAAATCTCAGCTGGACATCCTGTGTGCATTTTGACATACTTGCTCTGATGAGACCAAATTCTTCTGATTTGGTAAGACTATTTTTGGAACAAAATGCATTTTACTCAGCTCGTCCATAATCAAGAACTTGCTTAATCCAATTTCTACCTTTAAAGTTAAAGTTAGAGGATATGCATTCCAAGATCTGTTAATTATTGATACTATTCACTTTTCTACCATTATTAGTGCACGTTTGTAATTTTTCACATTTGACTGAATTTTCACATTTGACCTGCGAGTCGAATCGGTAGTAAAGAAATCAAATGCAATGGTAGCATTTATTTCAAGAGGGCTAGAACACAACAGGGATGTAATGCTGAGGCTCTAAAAGGCGCTGGTAAGGCTACATTTGGAGTATTGTGAGCAATTTTGGGCACCATATCTGAGGAAGGATGTGTTGGCCCTGGAGAGGATCCAGAGGAGGTTTGCAAGATGAGCATTTGACGGCATTGGGCCTGTACTCACTGGAGTTTAGAACAATGAAGGAGAACCTCATTGAAATGTACCGAACAGTGAAGGGATTAGAGTGGATATGGAAACGATGTTTCCACTAGAGGGAGAGTGTGGGACTAGAGGTCATAGCTCAGAATTAAATGACATTCCTGTAGGAAGGAGATGAGAAGGAATTTCTTTAGTCAGAGGGTGGTGAATCCGTGGAATTCTTTGCCACAGAAGGCCGTGCAGGCCAACTCAATGGATATTTTTAAAGCATAGATTCTTGATTAGTATGGGTGTCAGGGGTTATGGGGAGAAGGCAGGAGAATGGGGTCAGGAGGGAGAGATAGATCTGCCATGATTGAATGGCAGAGTAGATTTGATGGGCCAAATGGCCCAATTCTGCTCCTATTATTTATAACCTTATGATCCCCTCTCCCTTTCCAACTACTGATTTGAAGTATCCCAGTTCTTTTTCACCTTGCCTGCAGTCAGAAGAAAATGGTCATAATCTTACCTATTCCTTGTTGGATGAAGTAGCTTTTGATTTACACACATGTTCAATCCACTGTTATACAAAATTTATATTAAACCATTTCAATTTTAAGGTCTCAAATTATCAGAGACCTTTGGAAACAGATGCAAAGGTTTTTGAAAATATCAACTATTAAAAGGTCATCAAGAGAATTTTAGACACATTATCGGGATCTATCACCCAAGATCCAAACACTGCTTAAGGATAGTTCCACTTCATGGGACAGTCAATGATAGGTCTTCTGTTTGGCTGACCAAAATGCAAGACAGGCCAAACTATCCAACTCATTGAAAAGTTTAATTTGAGAATTCTGATTGTAGAAGTAAGCTTGTCTATTTATATCAGATACCTTGTCTATTTACAGCCATTTGCCAATTCAAGTGGGAAGACAACAATGTCCAAATCAGAGTGCAAATATTTTTCTTAAAACAGTGTTGCATTACATTCTTCAAACAAAAAAGGATTTTGTGCAAGACAAAATTTTTTGCTTCTCAATTTTTAAACACCTGGAAGAAAAAAGGTAACGCATTTAGAGATTTTTTCCACTCGATTTATTTCAAATCTTCTTTCTTAACATAAAATAACCTAAAACTGTCCACTGGATTCTTCATGCACAAAGCCAGCAGTCGCTCCACATGAAGAGAGGAAAAGACTCTGGAGCACAAAAAAAATTAATATACAGATGCAGAACCAGAAGAATACTGGAGATAGCATCTTGAATATCAACCTATATCACAGGAGAACGTATTGCACCTGTAAATACAATTGAAAAAACAATCACTATTGACTGCAAGGCATTTCTGGAAGTGTGAAGTCACTTACCTGGACACAGCTTTATGTTTGTCCATTCGAGCTTTTAAGTCTTCATTTTCTTGCAGCACAATGTTATGCTTTTCATCCAACGCAATATGTGTTTCTATCTAATTTTGAAAAAGAAAACCAGATTTTCAGTTCAGATTGGAGTTAGTTCTCCAAGTTGGCCTGATTACTTTTATGACCATCCCCAAGTGACCTCCGAGAGCCTATACCCCAATCATCCCTGGCTTGAATATCTCTTGGATCAAACCAGTCACTTTGTGCTGACAATCCCACACTACAAACACAGAGTCATGCGGCGAGATCCAGGCTATCCAGTAAAAAACAGAATAGTACAGCACAAGACCAGGCCCTTCAGCCCACGTTTGTGCCGCACACGATACCAAGACCATTTTGTTTGCACATGATCCAATTCGCACTAACCCCTGCATATCCATATGCTTAGCCAAGTCACAAAAATGCTACTATTGTATCTGCCTCAACTACCACCCGTGGCAGCAAGTTTCAAGCAATCACCAATCAAAAAACTTCCTTGCCCGTCTCCTTTCAACTTTGCCCCTCTCAACTTAAAGCTGTGCCCACTAGTATTTTTCCCGTGGGGGAAAAGGTTCTGACCATCGACCCAATCCATACTTCTCACTTTTATATACTTCTCCCTGTAATCTCTTGCGTTCCAGAGAAAACAATCTAAGTTTGTCCAAACTCTCTCTATAGCTAATACCCCATAAGTCAGGCATCATTCTGCTATCCCTCCTCCAAAGCCTTTCAAAAGCCTACACATCCTTCCTGTTATGGGGCAACCAAAACTGCACACAATATTCCAAAAGGCCTAACCAACTTCATATAAAAATCCATCATAACTTCCTGATTCCTGATTCTTACGCCCCTACCTATGAAAGCAAGTATACCATATGCCTACTTTACTGCTCAATATACTTGTTGTCACATCAGCACGTTATGGACTTGGACACTAAGAACCCTCTGTACATCAATGCTGTTAAGCCTCATGCCATTAATTGTATCTTTCCCCTTGCATTTCACCACCCAAAGTGCAACACCTCACACTTGCTCGGATTAAACTCCATCTATTACCCCACCCATTTCTATATCTGATCTTTATCCCACTGTATACTTTGATAGTCTTCCTCACAGTCCGTGACCCCAACAATCGTGGTGTCAACTGCAAGCATACTGACCAACCCGTCTACGTGTGTGTCCAAATCATTTATATCACAAACAGCAGAAGTCCCAGCACAGATTCCTGCTGAACTCTACGGGTCACAAACTTCAGCCTGAATAATGCCTTCCCCACACAACTCTGTCTGATCAGTAAGCCAGTTCTGAATCCATACGACCAAGCCAATCGAGTGCATTAAAGATTCACTTAGGAACCTGTTAAGGAATACAAATTAATATTTACAAAGTATTTTGTTGTTGAAAGACTGGAAAAGATAGTGATTAATGTAAACTGGAAATATCAAAACCCTTACTGCAGATGAACTACCATATCTATTCACCTCAACATAACCAAACGAGAGAATGAACTTATTCCAAATACTAGACAATCCTGTGATAGATTTAAGCTACCAAGTGGTGCCACCAGCAGTGGCTGCCTCGCCAAACAGTCTGTCTGTCCTTTCTTCTTTTTGTTATTTTTAGTATGTGTTAAAAAGTATGTTTGTGTTCCTTGGTTTGTTTTATGTGGGGGGGTTGGGGGAAACTTTAAAAAAATCTTTTACCTCGACAAAGATGCGATTTTTTTCCATATCGTATCTCCGTCCCCACTGCGGCCTAACATCGTGGAGTTGGCGGCCTTCCCTGGAGACCGACAGGCACTCCAAGCCACGGGCATCTGCGGGACTTTAACATCGCGGAGCTTGCGATCCCTTTGCCAGGAATCAAATTTCCAACCGCGGGGCCTGAGGACTTTAACATCATGAAGCCCGCAGTCTCTGGTAAGAAGAGGCAGACTTGGGAGCTCCATGCCGCGGAGTTTCAATCGCCCCGATGCAGGTGTTTCGATCCCCCCAACAGTCATCGGCTGCAGGGGCTTTGATCGCCCCGACTGCGGATGCTTTGACTGCCCCGACAGCGGGAGAACAAAGAGGAAGAAGCTGAACTTTATTGCCTTCCATCACAGAGAGGAATGTGGAATCCACTGTGGTGGATGTTTATGTTAACTTTTGTGGTTGTGTGTCTTGTTGCTTTACACTTGGTATGGCTGTATGGTAACTCAAATTTCACTGTAACTTAATTTGTATATGTGACAATAAACTGACCTAGAAACCTTGAACCTTGAGTTTGTTAAGTGGACTTACCAATTTTTCCATCTGCATCAGCTTTTTGTCTTGATTGTGTATTTTCTCATTCTTTATTTCCAGCACTGCCTTCAAACTTTCCAGTTCTTGTTCCAAAAACAGACCCACAGGGTCAACTTTCTACAAATAAAAGTTTTAAACCAATGGGTTTCCAATTACACGGTTGGTTAAGTGAACATTGACCGAACTTGGTAATGTTGCAGTTATCTTGGATGTTTGATAAGTTACACATCACATGCAAAAAATATCACTTTAATGCAGTGAAGAAATTAGTCTCCAAATAGCGAGTCAGAACTCCGCTTTATCTCCCTCCTCAGTTTAATGAATTCCGAGTCCAACATTGTTTACTTTTACCACCATTTCTGAGCCCACGTCTATGGCCAGGAATCTCTCACATCCCCACAGAATGCAGACCATTTATCCCATCTCCAGTCTTCTTAATCTATCCCGCCCGCAGGACTCTTGCACTCTACCGACCTTTTCAATTATTGTTCCAGCCTGCTCTTGCCCTATCAAATTAATTTCTTGCTACCTTAACTCCTATCTTCCCACTCTGGCTCAGTTTCTTTCTACTTGCATACTTGACATTTCTGACATCCTCTACCGTTTAGAGTTTCCGTTCTGTTCCCACCTCGCTCACTGTAACCATGGATACACAATTCCTTTGCTACCCCATCTCACCAGGATGGTTTCAAACAGAGGTCTGACCTACTCCCCTCCTCCAGCACAAATTTGCTAGTCAACTCAAATCCAGAGATATTGCTATGGAAACTCCCTTGGACCCACACCACACATCTTTGCGAAACAAAATAATGGTTTATTTCTCTTCCTCAAATGTTTCTGATATATAAATGATTGTGCAGGCACTGGAATCTAGAAGGATGAGAGGGAATCTTAAAGAAACATAAAATTCTTAAGGGATTGGACAGGCTAGATGCAGGAAAAATGTTCCCGATGTTGGGGGAGACCAGAACCAGGGGGGTCACAGTTTAAGAATAAGGGGTAGGCCATTTAAGACTGAGATTCTCTGCCAGAGTGGAGGTAAATTCAGTGGATGTATTCAAGAGAGTTAAATATACCTTAGGGCTAATGGAATCAAGGGATATGGGGAAAAAGCAGGAACGGGGTACTGATTTTGGATGATCAGCCATGATCATATTGAATGACGGTGCTGGCTTGAAGGGCCGAATGGCCTACTCTTGCACCTATTTTCTATGTTTCTATGTACTGTTGCCCCGATCAAATTTCATTGCTATTGTTGCCATTGTCCATTTGGGTCCAACTTTCATTTCCATCCACTTCTTTCCTTCATGGATTTGTCCCTCCCAATGAAGTTTCCTCAACTGTTTCAGTTCAGGGGCAAATGGGAAATGGTTCAATGCTTACCAGCCATGTCCAAATCTCAAATAGGAATCAACATTTCATCAAAAATGTCCTACACTTAAAATTACATGCGATAGCAAAGTGAATTTTAAAAAGGTTTCAATTTGAGCAAGTGTGAGGTGCTGTACTTTGAGAGGTTTGACGCAAGGGGAGTAATGGCAAGACCTTTAACAGCATTGATGTACAGAGGGATCTTGGGGTAAAAGTTCATAGTTCTGTGAAAGTGGCAACACATGAGTATAGAGCGATAATGATGGCACATGGTGCGCTTGCCATCATCGGTCGAGTTATTGAGTACAAGAGTCGGGAAGTCATGTTGCAGCTTTATTGGACAGTGGTTAAGCCGCATTTGGAGTAACATATGCAGTTCTGATTACCCCATCACAGGAAGGATGAGGAGGATTTGGAGAGGGTGCAGAAGAGGTTTACAGAACATTGGCTGGATTAAAGGATATTAGCTATAAAGAATGCAGAAAGAAACTACAGGTGCTGATATATACCAAAGATCGACAAAGTGCAGAAGTAACTCAGAGAAAAAGAGATTGATGATGTTTTGAGTCAGTACCCCTCTTAGGGTCCCAACCCTAAACGTCACCCATCCTTTTTCCCCAGAGATGCTGCCTCACCCGCTGAGTTACTCCAGCACTTTGTGTCTATCTTAGGTATAAAGGGATTGGACAAATTTGAATTGTTTTCTCTGTGGCATCGGAGGCTGAGGAAAGACTAAAGGACATAGCTTTACGGTGAGGGCCAAAATTTAAAAAGGAGATATGTACAGCCAGTTTTTTTTTTTTTTTGTAATACAGAGAGTGGCAGGTACCTGGAAAGCACTGCCAGGTGTGGAGGCAGATACTCTAGAGGCATTTAAGAGGCATATGGATTTCCAGGAAATGGAGAAATGTGGATCATATGCAGGCAGAGATTATTATTTCAACTTCACATCATGTTTGGCAAGGGCATTGTGGACCGAATTGTCTGTTCCTGTGCTGTACCAATCCATGTTTCAGTAATCTATAATAGAGTTGTTTACTAATATTATCACCTGCTCAAAACACAGCATTTATCATGAGCTTTAAACCCAGCTGGTCACAATTTGTACCCACAATTCACAGTCTCACTGCCACATCACCTCTTGACGGGCATTATTGCCAAACGACTCATTAGCGTTGTATGAGCTACAATTCTTCATACAATTAGAAAAGCAGAGTTTTTGCCTTCCCATTCTTGATGCACGCAAGACCCATTCTATAATCAGTGATATCACTGCTACCACAAACACTTGGAATAAATCACATTTGGAATCTAAAGGATCTAGTTTCAACCTCAATTAACTGTTTGCCAACAGTATTACTGCTCAGACTTCACCCCAAAACACCATCAGCTCTCCTATTCAACTGTCCATGCACTTTGCTTTGCCTGTATTAATCACAAACTTGTTATTGGTGGCTCATATTAACTTTTTAATCCCACAACAACCATTTAATTTCCCTCAAAGATCCAGGAGATGCGCATCAATATCAATTTCCCATCCCAGGTGAATATTCCTAAATGAAAGCAAATAGAGGAACAGGTTTCCAGTGGTATTAAACCATCCATTTTGACAAAAATTCAACATTTCTTCTGTTCTGGACCTCCACTCCCACTTGCTTTATCCCACTCACTAGGTCCAATACAAACAATTTTTAAGTCACTCTGAACAGCCTTCCCTACTGGCCAAGGTTGTAAACCTTTGGTTTAGGGATAATCTTTCTTTGATTAGGCGTCAGCAACAACATTGCTGCATTTAGAAACACTATATCAATGGAAGCTATCAAGTGGCTACTTTAATCTCGCCTGACAGATCACACGTTCTCAAATTACAGTGATGGGAGATGAACTTCAGAACTTGTGGATCATTGCTAATTAATTGTCAAGGTCAGATAATGTACACTTTGCATTTAAGTATAAAACACCATACTAATTAAAAACCAGTTAATATCTGTACTGATCTCACATTGTAACAATGCGTTCTGAACTTCAGTTTGAAAGAAAGTCACTAACATTAGTCTAAAATTAATGACATTGGAATAACATCCGAAGCTGCAGATGTTGTGATATTAAATACATTTCCAACACATGATCCCCCGAAACCTGGGGTTCGCCAAAACAAGACTGATCTTCACAGAAATTTAAATTCTAACAAAAGCGATTGTCCTGCTTGGCCTGCTGTATTGGCCTGCTGTATTGCATGGTCTTGTTTCAATGCTTTGTTTGTATTAAGTAACTTTTGTATCTACATGTTATTTCAATTTCAGAACAGCAGCTCCATGAGAAAATATGCTTTTGCCATTAACTGCACAAACCCTAAATCACCCCAAATCTGACAATTGTTCATCTTGTAAGTGAGTTGAAATAAACAATACATCCCAAAGCATGCCTAACTTTTTTAATCCTCTGCAAAATTAGTACTTACTCGATCTCTCCGCATTTGTGCTTTTGCAATCTCTTTTGCTTTAATTTCTTCTTTCAAAGAATCATTTTCTTCATTCAGTTTTGCAATCTGTTCCTATAATTACAGATTCCAATTAGACAGGTTCTTAACAGTAGGAGTTATTTTGGTTTAGTGCACTGATAAAGTATAATCAAGAATAAATCTTGGGGCACATTCACAATATACATTAACTATTTAGATGAAGGAATTAAAAGTAACATCAGCAAATTTGCAGATGACACAAAGCTGGGTGGCAGTGTGAACTGTGCAGAGGATGCTATGCGGATGTAGAGTGACTTGGACAGGTTGGGTGAGTGGGCAGATGCATGGCAGATGCAGTATAATGTTGATAAATGTGAGGTTATCCACTTTGGGGGCAAGAACGGGAAGGCAGATTATTATCTGAATGGTGTCAGGTTAGGAAAAGGAGAAGTACAACGAGACCTGGGCGTCCTAGTACATCAGTCACTGAAAGTAAGCATACAGGTATGAGAACTAATGGCATCTTGGCCTTAATAATGAGAGGAGTTGAGTATAGGACCAAAGAGGTCCTTCTGCAGTTGTACAGGGCTATGGTGAGACCACACCTGGAGCATTGTGTGCAGTTTTGGTCTCCTAATTTGAGGAAGGACATTCTTGCTATTGAGGGAGTGCAGCGCAGGCTCACGAGGTTAATTACTGGGATGGTGGGACTAACATATGATGAAAGAATGGAGTGACTGGGCTTGTATTCTCTGGAATTTAGAAGGATGAGATGGGATCTTATAGAAACATTTAAATTATTAAGGGATTGGACACGCTCGACGCAGGAAACGTGTTCCTGATGTTGGGGGAGTCCAGAACCAGGGGCCACAGTTTAAGAATAAGGGGTAGGCCATTTGGAACCGAGAAGAGGAAAAAAAAAATTCACACAAAGAATTGTGAATTTGTGGAATTTTCTGCCTCAGAAGGCAGTGGAGGCCGAATCACTGGATGCATTCAAAAGAGAGTTAGATAGAGCTCTTGGGGCTAGTAAAATCAAGAGGTATGGGGGGGAAGGCAGGAACGGGGTACTGATTGTGGATGATCAGCCTTGATCACATTAAATGGCGGTGCTGGCTCAAATCGCCAAATGGCCTACTCCTGCACCTATTGTCTACGTATCAATGTAACACATCTTTGGAAGGGACAAGGCAAGTGCGGACAAATTGCATAACATACAAGTGCAGTCGTTTTATAAACTTTGGAAATTTGTCACCAAATCCATGATAATACAGCTGCTATATTCATGTCAACATTAGATACCATATTTTAAGGCAGTGAAGAGATCAGTTACAAGAAAGGTAGAAGGATGAAAAATTGGAAGGGTTCTTTGTGTACGAGAGATTTCAGATAGGGATTTGAAAAGCGCAAAATAAATCATTTTGCAGCGACAATGTAGCCAGATGTCACATGAACAAGTAAAAATGTGAAGTGATATTTATAGCAAAAGGATAGTGGCAGCAACAATTAACTTTCTAAGATGGCACTATTACAGAGCCACATTTTAAAGACAAAATGGAAAGAGTTAAATACATTTTTAAAGTCAAGAGCCTTAATGGTCAATCACTTGTTCCATCACTTAGCCCAAGCCTTCCTCATACTTCCACAATTGCTTGAGATTACAGCAATACTCGAGTAATATTTATGGTCATCCCTAATTGTATAGATTGGATGAATTATTGACATAGGGCAATCTGAACTCTGGGATAAGCAGGCAATTTACAACAAGAATGCAATAGATTCTGAAGGGCCTGTCCCACTAACGTGACTTTTCAGCGACTGTCTTCGACCTTCAAGCTCGAGGGCACTTGCCTGAAAAACCTCGAGCTGGATCGACTGTCAGCAATGAAACCGCGAGCCGTCAACACACACACATCGCAAAGGCGGGGGCCAGGGAAAGCGGGAGAGCGCTGCCTGAAAATCACACCCGCGATGGACAGGAAGGTAAAAGACGGATGCCAGAGTGTATGGTAAGTCCTTTAGAGAGCGTGGAGGGAAGAGGGGTGGGGGGTGGGGAGGAAATGAGGGGAGAAGGGGGGGTGGAGAAGGGGGGGGGAAGAAGGGGGGGGGGGGGTGGAAGAGGGGGGGGTGGAAGAGGGGGGGGGAGAAGGGGGGGGGGAGAAGGAGGGGGGGAAGAAGGAGGGGGGGGAAGAAGGAGGGGGGAGGAAGAAGGAGGGGGGGGAAGAAGGAGGGGGGGGGAAGAAGGGGGGGGAAGAAGGGGAGGAAGAAGGGGAGGAAGAAGGTGGGGGGAAAGGGGGGGGGAGAAGAAGGGGGGGTAGAAGGAGGCGGGGAAGAAGGGGGGGGAAGAAGGGGGGGGAAGAAGGGGGGGGAAGAAGGGGGGGGGAAGAAGGGGGGGGGAAGAAGGGGGGGGGGAAGAAGGTGGGGGGAGAAGGGGGGGAGGCACTTTTAATAAAGTTTAGCGGGCATTTAACATTACCGGTCGTTTTTCCTTGGTCCTGAAAACTCCAATGAGCCAATTAAAATGCCCGGTCAGCAAAGGAGATTGCCGACGGCTACCTCGACTGCCTAGCGACCCCATTCCACTGCACTACGAGTTCAAAAGAACCATGCCGACCGATTTTTACTTGCGGAAAAATGTTCAGCATGCTGAACATTTTTCCTCGACTAAATTGAGGCTGCGAGTATGCGGTAACTTCCCTCGAGCATGAAGGAGAGTTCCAGTGACGTCCTAGGACCTCCTAGGACCACGTGTCGACCATGCTGCGAGTTTGAGTCGAGAGCAAACTCTTCTAAACTCGCAAATTAGGCCGCCACAGTGGGACAGGCCCCTTAACGTCATTGATGCCATGTCACCAGTTAGATTTATTAAACTCAATTCCACATGGTATTTCAGCTTGTCAGTTTGTACCTTAAATGCAAGACCACTGGAGTTACTAGATCTATACACATTAAACAAATACCATTGTACGAGCCATTTATGTTTCGGCTAGCTACTGTTGGCATATATTATATTGTCTAGATATATCTTGCAGTATTATTTTGGACACTTGGGGCAGTCATTAGATGCACGTAGGGGCGTGTATATATATATATATAATATATTATATATATATATATATATATATATATATATATATATATAATATATAATATATATATATATATATATATATATAATATATTATATATTATATATATATATATATATATATATATATATATATATATATATATATATATATATATATATATGGGGATAGTGGACAGGGAGGGGCAGGCCAGGCACAGGGGTGGAGAGCATACTTTTCACCAGTATGGGGGCCGAGTGATTTAAGTACGGCTGGTCCCACGAGCTTGCGGTAAGTAAAAAAAAAGGGCGGGCCGACTGCGATGACGTCATTTCGGATCTGCGGGGCTGTGGCAGCGGCTGTGCTGATCGCGGCGCTGTGGCGGCGGCCGTGCCGCACACGTGCCTCACTGGCGGCGGCTGTGGCGGCGGTCGTGCCTCACTGGCGGAGGCTGTGGCGGTGCAAGTTCGACGCACGGCGCTCGTGCCACACTGGCGGCGGCTGTGGCGGCGGCCGTGCCGCACTCGTGCCTCACTGGTGGCGGCTGTGCGGTAGGACAAGTTTTTTGAACAGTGTTGGTTTTATTTTAGCACCGTGCGGTGTTGGGAACAACGCCGCACGGCCCCGGAATTGTGCGTTTGACCGAGTGCGCGGTCTATGGCGGCCCAGGAGCGTTAGATTCTTCCTGTTTCGCCGCCAATGACCGCAGACTCGTGAGACAGGCCTTTTACACTTTTGAAACAAGATCACCCCAAATTTGACAACTTGTATCCATGTTCTCTGAGAATCTGAACATGACGAGTGATTTCTCCAATTTTAACTTGTATTTGTTTTTTTACATTCAACTTAGCACGATTATACCAAGTGCTTCAAATTTATCCTATCATTGAGTAATTAGCTCAACAGCAGTATTTTTGTATCCATTTGCTCAACATTCATTTTGATATTTCTGACCCTTCATTCCATCTTTTGGGCAATAATTTCAGGTCCCTGCTGTGCACTAAATGTAATACTACAGATGTCTGATACATTAAGGCAAAACTTTCCACCAGTGATTGTTAAGCTGGCAGGATTATTTTGTTTCAGTGGACATGCAGTTTTCCCCAAGGCAGATTTTGCCTCTGAACCATCAAAATAACAATCCAGTCATTCACTGGCAGTGCACAACATTTCTGATGTATCTTCCTAATTTAGAATTGATTTGCCACATATTTTCCTGCTAGCTTGTTACACTAACCTCAAACAGTGATTGTCTCTCTGTAAAGCTCTCTTCCAATGTTGTTTGTTCCACCTCATGTGATCTGGTCAGTTCTGCAAAGAAATACAAAAATAAATCCAAAAGTTTCAGATTACATCAAAAATAACACTGATGAGTGGGATATGTCAGCTGTTTATAAATCATCTATTCAATTCACAATGCCATTCCATTGATAAAATATCACTTTCAATGCTGATTACCTGCCAAAGACTGTTGATAGTCTTTCTCAAGGGATTCTAGGTTCTTTGCATGGGTTGCAACAAGTTCTACTTTATGGGCTTCATGCTCAGAAGATAAGCTTTCAACCTAAAAAGAGGCATCAATTAATGGTCATATCATGGAAATTATGCAATTGAGAGTCACTTAAAGCTTTAGGACATTCCCAATTCTGATGCAGCTATAGATTATTGAAATGCAATTATTGAAGTGTAGAAGCAAAATAGCGTATGGCAAACTGCTGGAAATAGGATTTTGACAAGAACTGAATGATCATTTGGAGATAGGATGCCCTTTACAAGAAAAAAGGAAAATTTGGGATAATCTGGTTTGAGAACAGCTCCATCCAAGACGACAAGAAGTAACGGAGAGTTGTAGACGCCGCCCAGATAATCACGCAAACCAACCTCTCTTCCATTGATTCCATCGACACTTCATGCTGCTTCGGCAAGGCCACTGGCAAAGCCAAGCTGTTATCATGTAACTGAACGGTCCTCATCAGCTGGAGTGGGGTCCCGACCGCCATCTACCTCATTGAAGAGCTTTAAACTATTTTTAAATCAGACTATCTTGCAGTAAATGTTGTACCCTTTATCCTCTATCAGTGCACTGTCGATGGCTTGGATGTAAGCATGCCCAGTCTTCGTTGACTGGACAGCATGTAAACAAAAGTCTTTTCACTGTACCTCGGTACACATGACAATAAATAAACTAAATTAAACTAAACTAAAATTTTAATGGCAGGCAAAGGAATGCCCAACTGCCCTCAATGTGGCACTAAGCTCCTTGAGCTGCTCTACCTCCATGATTACATTTATCTTTTGGTTGGGGTTCCCAAGATTTAATCTCGCAATAAAGCATTGGCGACAATGCTTACATTTTAGCTAATATTAGACTTTTTTTTTTAAACTGTCCTTAATTGTGCTAATTCAACTTAAAAGTTGTTTTCAAATTAAAATCAAATTTTTAGAACTAAGATTGCTCAAGTCTCAATGTACAGGTTCCGTGTGAACAGAGCATTAGTTGCCCTTTCATTTAATTGCAGAGAAACTTGTACACACACAGATCAGAAATTAGCCAAAGTAACGTTGCTCAAGAATTTTCATAACACAGTAAACGATTAGTGTCCACATAGAGAAACAAAATGCTGGAGTAACTCAGGGGTCAGACAGCACCTCTCGGGTTAGAGTCATAGAGTGATACAGTGTGGAAACAGGCCCTTCAGCCCAACTTGCCCACACCGACCAACATGTCTCAGCTACTCTCGTCTCATCCCTCCAAACACATCCTTTCCATAACAGTTTGTTAAATGTTCTCACTTTTTTGCTGTTATTTTATTGTTATTTTTTATTATCTTGTACATTTGAGCTCCGCTCAGGCAGTGCGCCTGAATTTCATTGTATGCACCACTACAATGACAATAAAGTAATAAAGTCAAGTCCCAGCCTCAACTACCTCCTCTGGCAGCTTGTTCCATATACCCACCACAATGTGTGAGAAAAAGTTACCCCTCAAATTCCTATTAAATCTTTTCCCCTTCATCTTAACCCTATGGTCTCTGGTCTTCGATTCACCTACTCTGGGCAAGAGATTCTGTGCATTCTACTGGACCTGATCTATTCCTCATGATTTTATACACCTCTAAGATCACTCCTCACCCTCCTATGCCCCATTTTGACATCTTTCTTATAACATAGTGCCCAGAACTGAACACAATACTCTAAATGCCACCTCACCAACATCTTATACTACTGCAACATGACCACCCAACATTCTGACTGAAGGCCAATGTGCCACCTTATTTACTTGTGACTCCACCTTCAAGGAACCATGCACCTGCACTCAGACCCCCTGCCCAACACTCCCCAGAGCCCTACCATTCACTGTGTGAGTCCTGCCCATGTTAGACTTCCCAAAATGTAACCTCACATTTCTCTATCCACCAGCCATTCTTCAGCCCACCTGACCAATCAATCAAGATCCTACTGCAAATTTTCATAACCATCTTCACTATCTGCAAAACCACCCACTTTTGTGGAGAAAAGGAATAGGTGACGTTTCGGGTCGACACCCTTCTTCAGACAGAGAGGCAAGGGAAGGGAAACAAGAGATATACAGTAATAGAGAGATATAGAACAAATGAATTAAAGATATGGAAATTTGTAATAATGATAAAGGAAACAAGTATATACCACCAGGGTATTGAACAGAGACAAATTTAGAGGTAGCTAACAATCCCCCCCCCCCCCCCCCCCCTTCCCTGTGGACCATCTATTTCTTCCCACCCCTCAGTCTTTCCTCTGGCCTCAATCTGCAACTCTTCAGTCTCTCACACCTTCTGCTTTAATCTCTGGACTTTGTTCCAACCATCTGCCATACAAACCCCCCCCCCGTGTCCTTCCACACTTTGTCCTACATTTCCTCTCCCAGCTTTCTTCTGCTCCTCCACCCCCTCCCAACAATCAGTCTCAATAAGGATCCTGACCCAAAATGTCACCTATCCATCTTTGCCAGAGATGTTGCCTGACCCAGAGTTACTCAAGTACTTTCTGTCCTTGTGTAAACCAGCATCTGCAGTTCCTAGTTTCTACATTTCAGAAAATTGAATTGTGGTTTTCAATTAACTGTCTAGATACCTGAAGAGGGGAAATTTACAGCTTACAAAGAGTTAGTATAGGCGTAATGTGTCAAATCACCATCTCCTACAATGTAATCACTGCAATTCAATACGTACAGACATTTAGCCAAAATATTTTTAAAAAGCCATATGCCAAAATAAAATAATAGTGCAGGATCAAGTTACTATTTTTTCCCTAGAAATTTAAAATTCATCTGAAGAATCAGACCTCCTTTTGCAGATGTGTTTGCAGAGTTTCCACATCTTGTTTGAAGTTTTGCTCTAAATGCTCCTTCTCTGCATTGAAAAGCTCTTCCAGTCTCTAGTTCCAAATCTTTAAGCTCATTCCGATGTTCTTCAGAGAGCTTTTGAATGACTCCTTCATATTTTTTTTGAAGGTCTTCCTGATCCTTCTCTAACTGGGTATACGTCAAATTCCTCGTCTCTGCATGGCATAAATTGTGTTAGTTGAGCTAATGGTACAAATGCATGCATGAATCATTACCAGCTTTAAAATCAAGAACACCTTTTGGATCAGTTTTTGTGCATCCCCTGCTAGATTTTTGAAAAGTCACAACCCGAGCAGATAAGCATTCAGTGTAGCACATCACTCACCTTGTGTGAATTGATTAAAAAAAACTAGAAGACAATTTGATTAAAAACCTGTTTTGAAACTACTCAGATATTTTATTCTTGCATTTTGTACACAACACTACAAGAGGGGTTCTGCAAGACTTTATGGAAGGAGAAAATAAGTGAAGAAAGGAACTCTAAAGTTCAGTCTGCCACGTGTGCAATACCATGCTGCACATACATTTTGTTCCAGTCAATATAGATTTAAAGCAATTTACATTGGAA
Organism: Malacoraja senta; assembly: GCA_038087875.1. Taxonomy (NCBI): domain Eukaryota; kingdom Metazoa; phylum Chordata; class Chondrichthyes; order Rajiformes; family Rajidae; genus Malacoraja; species Malacoraja senta. The sequence continues at coordinate 306,280,770 of CM075977.1, read as the reverse complement.
CATGGCGTTAAGCCCTTCATGTCCATTTAGGCCAAGATAAGTGTTATCCTTCCTCCAGATCATGAAACCGGATACCTTTGCAGGCAGCTTTCTAGACAAAGGCTCCAGAGGAGACTGGTCTCAGAGAAGCAAATACCAGTGATGCAAATAAACATGTGCACGAACCCAACTTGGAACCAACACCACTCCGTGTTAGGATCATAACCACAGCAATCTTCCACTCTCCCGGCATCCAAATGTTTACTTCAACTGATCATTTTGCCCTTGCAGTTTGGCCAGAATATAGAAGAATGGTCAATAGATTTAACTGTAGGTCATTCTATGGCAATACGATTGGTAACTTAAAGAAATCCAAACAGACTGGGATGTTTTTGTAGGGAGGGGAAACAAGGGCAAATGAAAGAACTCTCTCAAAAAAGGCGTTAAGCATTCAAAACAGAGATGAGAGGAAAATAACCAAATCTTCTACTTTCTATGCAATAGTTCCATGAAGGCTCGAAAAACAATTATGGCGGACTTCAAATTTTGTAAATTACGGGAACCAATGAAAAATAGGGTTACAAGCGAGGGGCTTTTCGATTTTCTGAGTAGTTTCAATAAAAATGGTCGAAGATTTTAAATGCAATTTTTCAGTGTCACAACCTCACCTATGATTGCAGATTTAATTTACAACAGCATCAAACACCTCGAAATGCATTGGGATAAACGTGTACATCGGTAACTAGGCAAAAATCCATTTCCTGCAACCCCAATTTTTAAATATCAGCTACTTAAATAACTCAATGCAGTCGACTGCAGTCTGAAAGGGCAGCTTCGTCACACTAATAATCGGTTCTGGTAAAAATTGCAGTCATAACTCCCAATGACAACACAGCTGATTATATTATTCAGGACAATCTCATGCTAGTTAATGTACTTCCAGTTTAAAAAAAGACTCCTTTGTTCCAATACCAAAAATAGCTTCAAGGACAACAGTCATGCATTCAAGCTACTTTAAAAAAAAAAGGGCAGTGCTGGAATAACTCAGCAGGTCAAGCAGCATCTCTGTAGAACACGGAAGGGTGACATTTTGGGTCAGGACCCTTCTTCACACTGGTGGTGGGAGGGGAGAGTGGTGGGTTAGAAGAAAGCTGGAAGAGACAGAGCGTGACAGGTAATATGTGGATATGATGGATTCAGGCCAGGGGGTTTTGATGGTTGGGACAAAGGCCAGAGATAAAAGCAGAGGTGAGATGCAGGAGGTGAGGAGGAATGAATGTAGGAGGGGGAGGAGAAATATGTGCAAGTCCAGCTGAGGCATGGGTGTTGGGGGGGGGGGGCTGGGAAAGGAGGCCATGGCGAGAAAGGAGAGGTGGGGGGGTTTAAAGAGGTTACCTAAATTTGGAAAAATTCATTCTATATCATCCTATGTAAATAATATGTCATACAAAGTAAATAATATAGGCTGCGTTTAATGGAATTAATGTACAGTTTGACACAGAATTAGAACGCTGAATTGTATTGGTGTTTGTAATTTCACCTTGTATTAAATGCATTCCAAAGACATGCAATATGCAAATATCAAATTTTCAGCAAACCAAATAGATTTCAAATTCAATAATGAGCCAGGTTTGAATGTGATTAGTTCATCTACCCAAACATAAATCTCACTGGCTCAATCTTCCTTTACTCTTCTTCACAGCCCTCAGTCCCATCTTATCCTTGGAGACAGGTTAGTGTACTAAGTATACAAGATCCATTTAATCCCTTGAGACTGCTCTACCCTTACCAAGATTATGACTGATCCCACTTTATATTCCTCCCAGCCCTTCGTGATCAAGTATCTTCACTTTCAGCTTTAAAAATGTCCATACAAGACTGCTTCCTGCTGAACAGATGGCCGATTCTCAAACCAATATCATAGAGATTGGTGCAAGAGTAGGCCATTCAGCCCTTCAAGCCAGCACCACCATTCAATATGATCATGGCTGCTCATCCAAAATCAGTACCCCATTCTGGCTCCCCCCCCCCCCCCCATATCCCTTGATTTCCTTAGCCCCAAGAGCTAACCTGATGATCTGATGCCTATGCTGCTCACTATCATGAAGGCATTCTATTGCCAACCACTTGACTTGAAACCATCATAACTTGATATGTTACTGGCATCCACAGTAATAAAGACATTTTTATCCAAAAGATACCAATGAACAAAAAACAAAATACATCAGAGGGCAGTGAATGAAAGAGGAAAGTATTATTCAATTGCCAGGGAGGATTACAACATCAGATCACTGAGGATACCTGGTGCGGTCACATTAAAACTGAAGCATCTTCTTCACCTACAGTGGTCTTGCCTGCAATAAATGTCTCGCTATTTATAAATTGTTTGTGCAACCAACCATATTCATGCACAAGACGTACAATAGATAGACATTAAAAATACATTCCATTGCTCTCTTTTCTTTACCTTCAACTCAGAAGCCATGAATAGCTCTGAATTTACCACAAATGGTGGACAGTGAAACAAAGTGTACAAAATTGGATAGATGTCAAGGTTATAGATGGTATTCAATTCAGGAAGGTCGGCAACATTTAAGTTAAAAGTGGTGACAAACTGAGTCAAGTCATATGGGGAGGGGACTACATGCACTTGCTGTGTAATGTGGATGGTTTTTAGCGAACCAAGGATACAAAAAACCCCAGAAAATGTTCAGCTCTGTATTGTCCTCCAGTCGCAGCCTGGGTCCAAAAGGGCACCAGGAAAGTGAATATCAGCAAGTTTGGGGAAATGGCCTCTTTTTCATCTCTTGCTCTACTGCAAAATGCAGGAAATATTCAGCATCTACCTTCAGACAACATGTATGTAGGGGTTTCTAAAAGGGAGGAAATACAGTGGACTCCAATCATTTTCCAATGTCTGGGTACAGATGTGTTGGCTGAAGAATGGAAGATTTGACTTACGACTGTTAAAAAGGGCAGGCTCAGTCATTTCAGGCGAGGCAGTAATACCAGCAGAACAAGATTTTTTCAATGGAGCAGTGGAATGCATTGTCACTGCGCAATGTGCACTTAGACGAACGCAATGATGAGCTCAGCTATTAATGCAATTTACGTGGACGTTTGGGAAAATAGCCAACAATCTCATCAGATTGAACAGGAAATTAAACCACCAGCAAATTGAGTGGAGTGGCATTCTGCAGGACGAATCCCCTTGTTTTTTTTATTGTATCTAAATTGTCCTTAAATTCCGTCAGGAAGGAGGTAATACGAGGTAGCACAGCTTGTATCCCACATACAATTCTGGTGCCCACACAACAGGAATATAATTTGACCAGAACAGGAGCAGAGAACTGCAGTTGTAATGAAAGATTGCTGTGGATTTAGTTGAGGTTGGGTGTGAGAAACATCTTGATGGAGATGTATAACATTTGTCACAAAGTCATAAGGTCATAAGGAATAGGAGCAAAATTAGGCCATTTGGCCCATCAAGTCTACTCCGCCATTCGCCCCCGGCTGATCTATCTCTCCCTCCTAACCCAATTCTCTGGCCTTCTCCCCATAACCCCTGACACCCATACTAATCAATAATCTATCTATCTCAGCCTTAAAAATGTACATTGACTTGGCCTCCACAGCCTTCTGTGGCAAAACATTCCACAGATTTATCACCCTCCGACTAAAGAAATTCCTTCTCATCTCTATGTGGCGATGAGAATGTGTCAGGCAGCATCCCTGGAGACTATGGATATATGACATTTTGGGTCGTGAGGAAGGGCTCTGAACTGAAACGTCATCTATGCATGTACTTCAGGGATGCTGCCTGACCCACCGAGTTGCTCCAGCACTGTTTTTTTTTTAAATTGTAAGCCAGCATCTGCAGTTCCTTGTTTCTACTGTGTAAAATTCAAAGTCTTTACAGGGGGAAATGGAAGATCCCATTTCTCTTGGGTCAATACCCCAGTGGTAAGTTACAATTTGGAAGGGTTTATAGAAGACATTTTTCTGCTACTATGAGTAGCAAATCAAGAATTTACAGAATGAACAGGGCGGAGGCAGAACCCCTTAATTAGTACCTGGATAATCATTTCAAAAACCCGAAACCAAATAGCTATGGGTGGAGAAATGGAAGTGTCATTAAATACACCATTTTGCCCCGCATGAGCATTGATGAATGGGTTTCCACACCATGGGCTACGATTCATTTTAAACTGCTGTCTTAGCAATCACAGTTAAAGATAAAGAAAACAATCTTTCAGCATCCATTTTAACCAAAGTTGAATCTCCTTAATTACAGGAATTAGACATGCCAATATTAAGCATTGGCACGGGTTTGGATCATGAGAAATACATTTATCAACCCACGCAGGGCCACCAATGGGGTCAAAATAATTGTCTCACTTACTCAATGACAGCACAAACACTGACACCAAACATCATTCCAGGTATCAATAACCAGTTCAAATAACATTCTTGTGACATTAATCTTAAATACTGAACCATCTACTGTCTTAAGGTGCTGCCTGGAATAAAACTCAAGTTGGTTCCTTCCCAACACTGGCTTCTGCAAGGCTATGAATGAGAAAATATATAAAACCCAGAAAATTTGATTTAGCCATGTTGAGCCACCAACAAACAAAATAGCCCAGAATGATGAAAGCAAGTTTACTCACAAATTCCTCTTCAATTGATTCATAGCACAAGTTCTTTTAAAGCTTGCCACAACTGGTAGTCAGAACCAGAAATCTGTTTGGTTCATAACAAGTCGTATCAAAGCAAAAAATATATATTACTGGAATAACTCAGCAGGTTAAACTGTTAAATCTACCCGAGTAATTTTGAAGGCATGACTATTATTTAGTGAGCATCTTATTTCAGAGAGCTGGAAGCTAGAAAGACATTTCACTTTTCAATCCACATCAATGTCAAGCATGGTAATTATAAAAATGGGAACAAATTCTGGTGCCTCAAGTCAGAAAGTGACTAGTGCATTCTGAATTCAATGTTTTTCTGCTTGGTCAACTGGCCTGCATCAAGTGAATACGTCAAATTGCACACAATTTCTGCTTAAATTTGATGCGTACAATGATTAAGGCTAACACAATTGAGGAATTATTTGAATTCCTCTGAACTTAAATTCTGGGTTATCTTTTTTATCCAAGTTTCCATGCAGGTACAAAGCAGGTAAATGCACAAACCTCTGATAGTTTCAATACTTAGAAGTTTAAACCAAAACAAAAAATTAAACCATTTCATTCTGAATAATTTAAATCAAAGTAAAGAAAAACAGTCAAGTATATATTTTTTATCCTAACTTGAGAGTTTGCATTTTGGTAATGCAACAGAAGAAACATTAAGGCAACTCCTGCTGCACCAAGTGGGAGAAATTCCATGAGCAGTCAAGCCATCAGACTCCAGTGAAATATAGAATCAAATAGTTTTTAGTTACCAAGGATGAACTAGGTGCAGACATGTAATTCAACACTTGTGTATGGATTGCATCATGTAAATTTTCAAACTCGAAGTACAATATCAATTTATGCATTTCTTACCAAGTTCAGAATGCAAAGTGAGCAACTCCTGAGACAACTCCTTGCGTTGTTTGTCCACTTCCTCCTTCTGAGAAGAAAAATACTTTGTTACCACAGAAATATCTTTAGTACATCAAAACTGTTCACATTACTGTCTCAAATTTGGAGTTCAGTTTCCAATGGTGGATACTGAAATTCATCCAAATGACAAAAACACCAAAAGTGGTTCTGAAAAATTATCAATAGAAACATGTACAAAGGGACAAACTAACATGTGCCTTCTAGACAAAGCCTCAAAGCTAAATAAGTTCACCTGGAGGAAAAAACAACCCAGTAACTTTTGATTTGCATTTCCAAACTCAACTAGGTCAGTCGGTGTACAGTATAATTTGTTTAAGGGTTTTAAATGAGTAAATTATGCAAAAATCTTGGAGATCAGCATTTCAACTGTATTAACTACCATTACAATATAATTTACATTGCATATTAACCAAGTACAACACAATTTAGCATTTCCAACACAGATTTATATATAAAACAAGTATGGCTGTAAATTGATCCAGTAAATACTTCTATCTTCAACATAAGCAAAAACCAAAATATTGAAGTGCACAATTTTACATAATCTTATAAAAAAACAGGCAGACCTTGCATTACCTTTAGTATCCTAGACACAATCAAGCGACATCCAATTCACCAGCAAATCAATAACTGAGGAAATTGACTGAGCCTTTTTAATCCCAAAAGCATAGAGTCAGGATGCAGCTATTAAAAGCAAGATGATGTTCTGAGCACTCTGCTTAATCTGACTCACTAATGCACCAATTGCTCAGCAAAGAGGAGGAACAACCGACAGTGAAGAACAGCTGGAAACAAAGGAATTGGTTGAAACTACTAGCGCCAGCTAGCAACCGCTTTCATTCTCAGTCAGCAAATCAAGAAAGGATGCATCAGTTACCCTATTTCCAGTGCAAGGACCGTAGAGGCACATTTTGCTGCTGTTGCAGCCCATTCTCTTTATCCGGCTGTTTGTGTGGAGCACAGGTGGCCACGCCACAACCCAAACTGGTCTTTCTACATTTAAAATGCTTGTAGGAAAAGATCCATTGACTCTTGCCTTCCAAGCTAACTTTCAGTGCAGTATATGTACCATACTTCCTGCAGTACTGTGCCCTGAAAAAAAAACAGCTGCATAAGAAAGCACTGGGAAGCACTCATTAAAAGAGGCACAGCCCTGTCTGCAAACTGGAGACAAGGGGAGTGGTAGAGAGGGGGCGGTAAGAAGCTGATCAATATTCATTTACTCGTATGTCAGCAGTTGAAGCTTGGCACTGCGACGCGCATTAATCTTCCAACTAATACAATAATGGACTATTCTGATATCTCATCTTAATATGCAATGCTATCAAGTACCAGAAAGTCAGAAAAGCTGGCAAACAGAAGCTCTGCTGAAATTTAACTAGAGTTTCATATTACAGCAAGCTGGTCTGATTTGTAATTCAACACCTATATAATGAAATATTGAAAGTATTTCAGAAGCATACATCAAGGTAACTCAAATACAGCCCAAGGTAATCCCAGAGCAGGAAGAATATTCTTAAAGTGCAAAAGATTAAATGCACCTATATGAACGTACACTGGAGAATAAGGTAATTACTATCAGTGTTGATATTGCCATACTGACAGGGGAAACGTGGTGAAAAGCTTACAAATATTACTCACATATATGCAAAACATGTTCAAAATTAAGTTAGTCTTTTTGTAGCTCATTGGGCACAAAGTACTTTGGATCGTAGCTGAACTGACTGCAGCATGACAGCTCAAATTTTAAAAAATGTTAAATGCTGAGAATAGTATATTTTCAAAAGCAAGCCATGTAAATGCAAAGGTTTGTAGATACTTGCAAGAGCAGCTCATTTTAAAAATAGCTCCATGTAAACTGTACTTGATAATTCAGACTAAAATTATGAAAAAATGGTGCTTTAAAGTAATAACTGCAGCAAATGGTCAAAACGCAAACTGGAGGCATTGACAATGTCACAAGCAGACTTGATTGTATAGTACACAATTCCTTGAAGAGTGAATACATCTGATCTCAAATCATCCACATTTAAAGACTTAAACTCCAAATTTATGGTCAAATTATTCAAATTGGTTAAATTTAATTTATTGCCTCAACCAATAGAACAAGCAATCTAATCAGCAGCTACCAACACTGGCCTGCATTACCAGGAGCTTTGTGCAAGGTTACGTTTCAGTCTGAAGTACAAGCAATGACATAGCACATTCTATTGTCGCCCAGTTCCTCAACTGCATCCAAGTCATTTTCATAATTTTTCTAATTACATTAATGGGCTCCATCTTGAAATATTAGCTTAATGTGTCTTGAGACAAACTTCTTCAACAAATTTTAAAAGATAAACAATGAACCAATGGATACTGTACATTGGATACCCATGCCCAGGGCCGGCCTTAGGAGGTGCGGGGCCCAATTGGGATTTTTTGTGTGGTAGATATATAAATAAATAATTATAAATGAGTCACGTGTCGTGAGTAACATGACAATTTGGGGGAGAGTTCCTTTCACAGCATGTAGGGAGTTTAGCCAGGGGTAAAGTTGCGAGGATGGAAGGAGCGTTGAGAAGGAGAGGGTCGGGCTCATGCCAGTAACACTCACTCACCGCTACCGCGGCGCTCCGGGCGCGGAGCCAGCACATTGTGGCCGGGGAGGGAAGCAGCTCGCCTACGAGCGGCCTCCATCACCGGACAGCGGAACCGACTGCCATCTCAGCGCCTTCTGCCGGCCCGCTCACCGCTGGCAGTGCTCTCCATCTGAACAGTGAGGGGACCAGCTCAAGAGCAAATATCATAGAGCGGAGTGGTCAGCAGGTGATGGATAACATCACAGCGGGCGGTGGAGCTTACTCCTGTGTCAACGCGAACAAGGGATCAATTGAGGTTACTCGCACTGACATATGGAGTAAGCTCCACCGCCCGCAGTCCTGTTATCCATCGCCTGCTGACCCGCTCTTGAGCTGGATGATCCCCGGTCGACCCCCTCCTTCTCAAACCTCCTGCCCTCCCCGCAACTTTACCCCTGGACAGACTACCCACACGCTGTGAAAGGAACTCCCCCCCCCCCTCCCCCCCGCTGGAGGAACTCAGCGGGCAAGGCAGCACCCGCGGAGGGAACATATCACTTATCAGGAGCCGCCACGGGCCAGGATTCTCTCCCCCCCCCTCCCCTCAACAGAAAGGAACCGCAGATGCAGCCATCACTGCAAAACGTCTAAGAAGGAACTGTAGATGCTGGAAAATCAAAGATAGACAAAAATGCTGGAGAAACTCAGCGGGTGTGAAACCCTGTCTCACTGTGCGAGTTCACCCAAGAGCTCTCCCAAGTTTAAAGAAAATCAAAACTCGTGGTAAACACGTAGAATGAACGTAGCGGGTACGTCGGAGCTCGGGACGTTTCAATAGACAATAAACAATAGGTTCAGGAGCAGGCCATTTGGCCCTTCGAGCCATTCAATGTGAACATGGCTGATCATCCACAATCAGTACCCCGTTCCTGCCTTCTCCCCATATCCCCTGACTCAGCTATTTTTAAGAGCCCTATCTAGCTCTCTCTTGAAAGCATCCAGAGAACCTGCCTCCACCGCCCTCTGAGGCAGAGAATTCCACAGACTCACCACTCTCTGTGAGAAAAAGTGTTTCCTCGTCCCCGTTCTAAATGGCTTACCCCTTATTCTTAAACTGTGGCCCCTGGTTCTGGACTCCCCCAACATCGGGAACATGTTTCCTGCCTCTAGCGTGTCCAAGCCCTTAACAAATCATATATGTTTCAATGAGATTCCCTCTCATCCTTCTAAGTGTACAAGCCCAGCCGCTCCGTTCTCTCAGCATATGACAGTCCCACCATCCCGGGAATTAACCTTGTAAACCTACGCTGCACTCCCTCAATAGCAAGAATGTCCTTCCTCAAATTAGAGGACCAAAACTGCACACAATACTCCAGGTGTGGTCTCACTAGAACTCTGTACAACTGCAGAAGGACCTCTTTGCTCCTATATTCGATTCCTCCTGTTATAAAGGCCAACATGCCATTTCTTAGCGCTAACGGCAGGTACTCGGGAAATGTGGTAATTCGTGAAGATTTTTCAACATGTTGAATAATGTCCACATGTAAAATATACTCAGGATGTAAAAATGTTATACTTTTTAACACGTAGTCATACCGTAGTAGCTCGTGAATTTACCGTAGTAGGACCTGGTGTCCTATATCACTATTGTATGTTCATGATGGAAATAAGAATACTCTATATATTCATTACCTTTGAATTGTAGTTTTATGTAATCCTCCCATAATTTCTGAGTTCCATTTCACAATATCTATCAGACATACAGAATGTTGCAAGGTAATATCTTGCCCAAACTCAGTTGTATCTTTCTATCTCAATAAATATCACAAAATATGCCATTGTTTCAGCCACGTTATGACAAAAATATAGAATGTAGGTTATTTGTTATCAGTTACCCCATCCCAGAAACAACAGTACTTAAAGAACATTTGTTTTACTAATTTACGAGCATGTACAAAATGTTGTGATAATTGCATAAAATGTATTATTGTCAAAGAAATTTGGTGTGGAATGATAATCCATCTCAGTACACATTTAGGCAAGTCCCAAGCTATAGATACTTTTCCCCCACCCCCATTTGACCTACCATTTGACTGATCTTTTACTCAGCTGCTGTAACGTTTCCTTCCTATCAAAATCTCTGTGTAGCATCTCTGTCCCTATCTTCCAATTCCCACTTTGAAATAAAATACAACTTTCGACAAAAATTTCGCAGCAGGATCGCTATATAAATACAAATATATGGTATTTTATCCTAGCATCGCCCCCCCCCCCCCCCCTTACCACCACACAAGAAGCGTAACTTGAAGCGTTTACATTTGGAGAAGTTCGATACAGACCAGGAATGAAATTTCATAGCTATGAATCGATTAACAGCGAGCTATGAGGTTAGATTGAAACACCTGTCAGAGGGCTAAGAAACAATCCTGAGTTGACGGCGTATTGTTTTAAGTGAGCATATTCACCTCACCATATTCTGGTTAAATATTCTTTCCACGGAAATCTCCTATTTCACTTTGAAATTATATTCATTTATAACTGTTTGTACCATCAGTAACCACCTTAATGTTCGTGCGTTTTGTACCGGGTATGCTTGAAACTATTTATTGTAATGTACTGTATCTTAAAAAAAACCCTATATCAACCAGGTATGAAAATTACACTGAATCGAACGATGATTGAAAATGCGTGGGAATCGACTAATCGCGATCCTGCTACGAAATGTTTCAGTCAAAAACTGTATTTTATTTCAAAGTGGGAATTTGAAGATAGGGACAGAGATACTACACAGAGATTGTAAGCTCTTGGGTGAACTCGCACAGTGGGACAGGGCTTGAGGCAGCATCTATGGAGCGAAGGAAATAGCCGGGTCTGAAAAAGTGTTTCGACCCGAGACGTTGCATATTTCCTTCCCTCCATAGATACTGCCTCACCTGCTAAGTTTCTCCAGCATTTTTGTATACCGCAAAATGTCAATGATTCCGGGAATGCCGAGAGAGCTAGAGAGAGGTGGGGAACGGGAGAGAGAGAGAGAGCGCACGGGGGAGAGAGAGAGCGCACGAGAGAGAGAGGGAGGGAGAGAGCGAAAGACAGAGAGACACAACGTGGGTCGGTAGGTAAATTGAATGACTAACCTGCACACCAAGAATGTCACCAAGAAGAAGTTCTCAATCATGATGGTGAGTTTTAAGAAATTCTCAATGTGTCATTAATGCATCAATCTACATTCCTCAGTAAAATTTAATTATGTTTTGAAGAAGTGTTAATGACGCCGCGTGAATTGTATTCAAAGGAACGCAGCGTCATTAATACTTCTTCTAAAACACAATTACACATTTACTGAGGAATGTGGATCGATGCATTGATGACGCATTGGATAACTACTTGTTAACTACGGGCTGTTAACACATCTGGCTGTTAACACATTGTTTGTGTCTGATGACCGTACAGCGCTTGCATTCCATGTACAAAACCATGTAAGTTTTGTAAAATAAATCCGTATGGCGAATGTTTTAAAAAAAATCTTTATTTAACAAAGCGAATTTGTATTTCCATATGAAATACGGAAAATTAACGCGGGGCCCCCCTTGGGCGCGGGGCCCAATTTGGAAAAATCGGTCCAATCGGCCTAGGGCCGGCCCTGCCCATGCCCATTGTTTTCTCCCCACATTCCTGTAACCATCTCCATAATCTACCAATTAATACACCAAGGCCAATTGACTTACCAACTACACATTTTACCACCCAATCTACCTGCGACTACACCTTCAAGGAGCTGTACACCTGAACGCCTAGATCCCACTGCTCTACAACACTCGTCAGAGCCCTACCATTCACTGTGTAGGTCCTGCCCATGTTAAACTTCCCAAAATGCAACACCTCACATTTCTCTGCGTTAAATTCCATCAACCATTCTTCAGCCCACCTGGCCAATTGATCAAGACCCTGCTGCAATTTTTCACAACCATCTTCACTATCTGCAAAACCACCCACTTTTGTATCATCAGCAAACGTGCTAATCTTGCCATGAATGTTTTCATGCAAATCACTGAAATAGATGACAAACAGTAACGGACCCAGCATCGAACACTGAGGTACACCACGAGTCACAGGCCTTCAGTCCAAGTAGCAACGATCCACCAACACCCTCTGCTTCCTTCCATAAAGCCAAGTTTATATCCATTCAGCTATCTCTCCTTGGATCCCATGCGATCCAACCTTCCACAGCCACCGACCATGCAGAACCTTGTCAAAAGCTTTGCTGAAGTACAAATATACAATATCTACAGCTCTGCCCTCAATGACCTTTTTGGTCAAGTCTTAAAAAAACTCAGATGTAAGATATGACCTCCCACGTACAAAACCATGCTGACTACCCTGAATCACCCTTGTCCATCTCAATGCCTGCATCCCCTATTCCTCAGAATCGGGCCCTGGAGATTTTAAACACAATAGTACCTTCAGCGCCTCTTCGACCGTAACACTGACTGCTCTCAAGTCACTTCCATTGACTGCCCCAAGATCCACCATCCTCCTGTCCTTCTCCTCGGTAAATATAGAGATATACTCATACCCTTCACTACCCTATCTACTGTGATAGCACGTTCAAGGAACCATGTACTGGTGTTCCTCGAACTCTCTGCTCTCTATCCCAGACATTCCTCAGTCCACTTGACCAGCTGATCAAGTTCGCACTGTTATCCTTGATAACTACTACCATCATGGTCACCTACAAACTTAATTATGTTTAATATATTTTCATCTAAGTTTTTGATGTAGATCCCCAAGGTACACCGCTAATCACAGACCTAGTCTGAAAACAACAACCTTTCACCACGACCCTCTGCTTACTTCCATGAGGCCATTTCTGTATCTGCATCCTATTAGCTAGCTCTCCATGGATCCCATGTGATCTAAACTTTCAGAGCACACTACCATGGTGTCTTAAATAAATTGCTGCAGTCCATGCAGACTGTCAACATCTGTCCTTGTCAAACTACTTGGTTATTACTTGAAAATTTGAGACATGATCTCCCATATACAAATCCATGCCAACTGTCCCCAATCAATCCTTTTCTAACCTAATGCATGTTTATCTTATCCCTCAGTCTTCTCCAGTAATTTTCCTATCACAGATCTTAGAATGACTGGCCAATAGTTCCCAAGTTTTTCCTGTGCAGCCCTTCTTAAACAGAGGCACAACATTAGCTCCAGTCTTCCAGCATCTCACCCGTGTCTACTGATGATTCAGATATCACAGCCAGTAATTTCTACTCTAGCTTCCCAGCGTCCTCGGATATATCAAATCAGGCCCAGGAAATTAATCTTCATACATCTTCGGACATCCAGCACCTCCGACTGTAAATAAGACAGTCTCCAAGACATCTCCATTAACTGTCCCAAGTCGAATAGGAGAAATATTTATTGAGGACATCTTACATGAGGAATCTCCTGCAGTTCCACACAGATGACCACGCTGGTTTGAGGGACATTCTCTCTCCAGTTTACCTTTTCTTCTTAACAGTTAAATCTCTTCGGATTTTCTTTGATCTTACCTGCCAAAGCTTTCTCATGTCACCTTATTGTCCTCCTCATTTCCTTCTTAAGTATGCTCGTCAATCTCTCATACTCTGATACACTTGATCCCAGCTGCGTATACCTGACCAACACCTTTTTCCTGACCAGACTCAATTTCTCTGGTCCTCCAGGCTTCCTTTCTCCTATCTGCCATGCCCTTCAATGGAGTAAGAACATGCATCCCTTGCACTCTCAGTATCACATTAAGAACATCACACTTTCCAGACATCTCGTTGCCTGCAAACAATCTATACCATCAACTTTTGGAAGCTACTGTTTCATACCATCAAATTTTCTCTTGCTTAGTAACAGTTGTTTGTCTCCCCTTGCCCAAAATTAGACAAAGCACACAGCAATTTCCCCAGAAATCAGTGTTACGACAACTGTTCCTGTAAGTAAAGACTGTTTAAATCAATTATAATTTACCTGACAGTGCAAATATCAAAAACTGATGTGGATATTAACAGATTTTAAAATCACAGACTTATGAAATAGACATATGCAAAAGATGAAATCTAACACCCTTAAACAAAATGGTTTATATCCTTTTTCCATCACAAATCTTCCTTTAAAATCAACGTTGATCAAACATTACCAGTCATAAAAACCACATTGACATTACCCAATTACCTTGCATTTTTCAATAGTCCTGCTATCGACAATAGATTTGAATATTTTCCCAATGACAGATGTTAAACTTCTGTAGATTTTGCACTCCTTCCCTTTGAGTAAACTTATATTTGCAAAATGTTGAACAAAAGTAACTATAGTTAAGAAATAGTAATTATCTCTCACTTGCCACAACTTGTACTACCCATGGTGACATCCATCAGGTCCTGGAGACTGTCATGGGTTGCATCTCGGCATTGGTGATTGGAATTTTCTACAAATTCCTCCCTCGCAGTTCCTGATTTACTGTTGCTTGGATTGTCATTTATACGGCAAAAACTGATGCAAACAATGCGTCACCTCACTCAGTTCCCAAGACTTCACCATCCCATTCCCCCCACCCCTCCCAATCACATAACCTATCTGCATGTTGTTAACTTTGAAAATATCTGAAACAGATTGATATTTCGGACTAGCTGTATTTTGTACCATTTTTTCTTCACTATGATCTTAGCTATTTTTTCATTTTTGCTTTTTGTCTAATTTTTGACCTGCCACCTAACTTCATACAATTTCTTCTTTGGTCTGATCTGGTTCAGAAATAAAAATTCCCAGCGTCAATTGCTTCCAATCGTACAAGATTTGAACCCAATGTTAACGTAATTATATTGCTTTGCTGTTGGCTCAGTTTGTCAGTAAAAAGAAGGAAAAAAGCATATTCAGTTGCTTCAAAGTGGAAGAAAATAGTTAAAGGGGAATAAGAGCACAGAACAGGACAAAGTGAATCGATCTGCTGATTAGCCAATGCATTCTGTCCCGAATAGTGTGGAACATCATTCCATGAAATCCTTCTAAATGGCTGAGGAATGTTCCATTCTACTATTCCTAAAGTATTTGATTTGAGTATAGGAGCAAGGAGGTCCTATTGCTGTTGTGCAGGGCCCTGGTGAGACCACACCTGGAGTATTGTGTGCAGTTTTGGTCTCCTAATTTGAGGAAAGGGGTTTCTTGCTATTGAGGGAGTGCAGCGTAGGTTCACCAGGCTAATTCCAGGGATGGCGGGACTGATATATGATGATCCAGCAACGCCTCCTTCCTTGAGGAGCGTAACCACTTCTATGGCCGCTTCGATAGAAACATAGAAACATAGAAAATAGGTGCAGGAGTAGGCCATTCGGCCCTTCGAGCCTGCACCGCCATTCAATATGATCATGGCTGATCATCCAACTCAGTATCCCATACCTGCCTTCTCTCCATACCCCCCGATCCCTTTAGCCACAAGGGCCACATCTAACTCCCTCTTAAATATAGCCAATGAACTGGCCTCAACTACCCTCTGTGGCAGAGAGTTCCAGAGATTCACCACTCTCTGTGTGAAAAGGTTTTTCCTCATCTCGGTCTTAAAGGATTTCCCCCTTATCCTTAAGCTATGACCCCTTGTCCTGGACTCCCCCAACATCGGGAACAATCTTCCTGCATTTAGTGGTCCAACCCCATAAGAATTTTGTACGTTTCTATAAGATCCCCTCTCAATCTCCTAAATTCTAGCGAGTATAAGCCAAGTCTATCCAGTCTTTCTTCATATGAAAGTCCTGATAGGGAGTTGGCCATCAAGGTGGTGCTCCCTGCCGATCACCAGCCCCTCTCACTCACCCCCTATGACGTGTATGTGGCACTGAGCAGGATTAATGCGCATAAGGCTGCTGGCCCCGACGGCATCCCCGTGCGCGTCCTCAGGGCCTGTGCTGCGCAGCTGACAGACGTCTGGACTGACATCTTCAACCTGTCACTTGCCCAAGCAGTTGTGCCCACGTGCCTTAAATCCACCTCCATCGTGCCGGTGCCAAAACACTCCACTGCGGCAAGCCTCAACGACTTCCGCCCAGTTGCACTTACTCCCATCATCACCAAGTGCTTCGAGAGGCTGGTCCTGGCACACCTCAAAGGCTGCCTACCCCCCACATTGGATCCCTATCAGTTTGCCTACCACAAGAAAAGGAGTACGGAGGATGCCATCTCAACGGCACTTCACTCCGCCCTCTCCCACCTCGACAACAGAGACACTTACGTAAGAATGCTGTTCATCGATTACAGCTCAGCATTCAACACCATCATACCCTCTAAACTGATCACCAAACTCGGTGACCTGGGCATCGACCCCTCCCTCTGCAACTGGATACTGGACTTTCTAACCAACATACCCCAGTCTGTTAGGTTAGACAAGCACACCTCTTCAACCCTCAGCCTGAACACCGGCGTTCCACAGGGCTGTGTGCTGAGCCCTCTCCTCTACTCCCTCTTCACCTACGACTGCACACCTGTACATGGCACTACACAATCATCATCAAGTATGCAGATGATACAACGGTGGTACACAAAAATGCTGGAGAAACTCAGCGGGTGCAGCAGCATCTATGGAGCGAAGGAAATAGGTAACGTTTCGGGCCGAAACCCTTCTTCAGACTGATAGGGGGTGGGGAGAAGGAAAAAAGGAAAAGGCGGAGGAGGAGCCCGAGGGCTGGGGGAGGGGAGGAGACAACCAGATGGCTGATGAAGTGGAGGGGACAGCCAGGGCTAGCAGAATTGGGAGAATTCAATGCTCAGGCCACCAGGATGTAGACTGCCCAAGCGGAATATGAGGTGCATTTCCTCCAATTTACGGTGTAAATTGGATACAACGATGATTGGCCTCATCAGCAACAACAATGAGTCGGCCTATAGGGAGGAGGTCCAGCTCCTAGCAGCATGGTGCGCTGACAACAACCTGGCCCCTAACTCCAAGAAGACCAAGGAGCTCATTATAGACTTCAGGAAGTCATGGGGAGGCACGCACACCCCCATCCACATTAACGGGACGGAGGCGGAACGTGTTTCCAGCTTCAGGTTCCTGGGGGTCAACATCTCTGATGACCTCTCTTGGACCAACAATACCTCAACTCTGGTCAAGAAGGCTCACCAGCGTCTCTTCTTCCTGAGGAGACTAAAGAAGGTCCATCTGTCTCCTCAGATTCTGGTGAACTTCTACCGCTGCACCATCGAGAGCATCCTTACCAACTGCATCACAGTATGGTATGGCAACTGCTCTGTCTCCGACCAGAAAGCACTGCAGAGAGTGGTGAAAATTGCCCAACGCATCACCGGTTCCTCACTCCCCTCCATTGAGTCTGTCCAAAGCAAGCGTTGTCTGCGAAGGGCACTCAGCATCGCCAAGGACTGCTCTCACCCCAACCACAGACTGTTTACCCTCCTACCATCCGGGAGGCGCTACAGGTCTCTCCGTTGCCGGACCAGCAGGTCCAGGAACAGCTTCTTCCCTGCGGCGGTTACACTACTCAACACTGTACCTCGGTGACTGCCAATCACCCCACCCCCCCACCCGGACACTCCTCCCACCAGGATTTATTAGATTTATTTATTTACTGCTCATATTTATGTCGCTCTTCTAGGGAGATGCTAACTGCATTTCGTTGTCTCTGTACTGTACACTGCACAATGACAATAAAGTTTAATCTGAATCTGAAAGAATGGCTCGACTCGGCTTATATTCACTGGAATTTAGAAGGATGAGAGGGAATCTTATAGAAACATAAAATTCTTAAAGGATTGGACAGGCTAGATGCAGGAAAAATGTTCTCGATGTTGGGGGGGGGGGGTTAAGAATAAGGGGTACTAGGACTGAGATGAGGAAAAACATTTTTCCCAGGGAGTTGTGAATCTGTGGAATTCTCTGCCACAGAAGGCAGTGGAGGCCAATTCACTGGATGTTTAAGAGAGAATTAGATATAGTTCTTGGGGCTAACGGAATCAAGGGATATGGGAAGAAAGCAGGGACTGGGTACTGATTTTGGATGATCAGCAATGATTATATTGAATGGAGCTGCTGGCTTGTATTGAATGGCCTACTCCTGCACCTATATTCTATGTTTCTATTTGCAACTATCTTATCTATCTATCTATATACTTTTAAAACTGTGTGTGGGTGTGGGTGTGGGTGTGTGGGAGTGTGGGAGTGTTTGTGGGTGTCAGATTTGGCCTTTGATTCCTTGATCCGCCAAAACCACACGCAAAAACGCAGATTTTTTCCATTTCGCTAGACATTACACTTTTACATACCCTAATACGCTCCTAAGATTTAGACATTTATGTACACATTTTAAAATAAAATCCACCCCCCTCACTCATTTTGTCGCCTCCTGCTGGCCAGCCACCATAACGGCTGCTGCTGCCCAGCTCTGCTCCAAAAACACCCACATTTTTCTTATTTCGCGGGCAATTTTCGCTGCTGCCGCCTGGCTCTCCTCCACTGCCCCCCCCCCTTCCTGGGGCCGGCTCTCTCACGCTGGCTCAAGCCAAACATCGGCTCTTCCCCCTCTGCTTTTCGCAGTCCTCTGTCCGAGGACGCCGAAAAGCAGTGGCGGAACAACCCATCTTTGCATTCAGCCAGCGAGATAGAGCCAGCGCGTCAACGGCCTGTCGGCCCGAAGCCCCATTGAGGGCGTACGCAGCGTCTTGACGTCGTACGTAGCGTCTCGATGGCGTACGCCGCCTATGGCATCAACATGCTGCGTACGCCGTCAAGACGCTGCGAACGACTTCGAGACGCTGCGTACAGCCGTCCAGATGCTGCCTACGCCGTCAAGACGCTGAAGCACGTTCGGGAACCAGACCCCAGGGTCTGAAGCACGTTCGGGGACCAGACCCAACGGGTCTGCACTTGGTCTAGTATACTTTTAAGAGTGTGAGGGTGTGTGTGGGTGTGTGTGAGATTTGGCCTTTGATTCCTTGGTCCACCAAAACCACACGCAGAAACTCCGAGATTTTTTCCATTTCGCTAGACATTACACTTTTACATACCCTAACACACTCCTCATTAGATTTAGACATTTTTATGCACACATTTTTAAATAAAATCCATCCTTCCTCCCCCCCCCCAACCACTCATTTTTTAAAATCCTGCTGGCCAGCGAGCTGCTGCATGACTCACAGTGCCATCACAGATGTCCAATCACAATGGATCTCATTTACCTATGATATGACATCACAATGGGTCAGGGCAAGGAGATTGGAACCTTCACGTGAGTCCACTAAAAAATCAAACAGCTGCATGACTCACAGAGCCATCTCACAGATGCCTAATCACAATGGATCCCACGAATGCAATCAACCTGGTGTGCACAATCAAATAGAGCAAGTTGTCCTACCCCCCTCCCTATCTACCCCCACCCTATCTACCCACACCCTCTCTACCGCCCTCCACCCCCTCCCCCCCTCTTATTCTTCCCCCCTCTCCTCTTCTCCATCCCCTCCCCCCATCCCACCTCTCCCCTTCCAACTCCCCCTCTTCTCTCCCCCTCCCATCTCCTCCAACCCCCTCACTCACCCCCTCCTCCCTCCCTCCTCTCCCCTCTATTCTCTCTCTTCCCCTCCCTCCCTCTCCATGCCTTTCCCCTCCTCTCTCTCTCCCTCTCCTCTCTCCCCATCCAATCTCTCTCCACCTTCCCTCTCCCCCCTCTCCTCCCTCCTATCCTCTCCCTCCTCTCCCTCTCTCCCCCTCTCCACCTCCATATTCTTCTACCCCCTCTCCACCCCCACTCTCCACCCTCCCCTCCCCCCTCAACCCTCCCCCTCCTCTTCTCTACCACACCTCCCCCTCTCCTCTTCTCTCCACCCTTCAACTCTCCCCCTCCTCCTCTGCCCCTCACCTCTCCTCTCACCCCCTCACTCACCCCCTCCTCTCTCTCTCCCCTACCTCCCCCTCTCCCATCTACTCGTTCTCCCCCTCTAACCTCTTTCTCCCCATCCGTCCCTCCCTTCCACCCCCATGCCTTTCTCCCACTCCCCCTTCTCTCTCTCCCCCTCCACTCCCTCCTTCTCTCTCCCCCTCCAATCTCCATTTTGCTTGTGAAACGCATCTCCTCGAAAACCAGGTGCCGAAACGGGAAATTTTTTACATATTTCAGTAGAGATTTTCCTTGTGATTTTAGAAATCCACTCCTCTGTACATTTGGTACATTAATTTCCCAACTTTTTAATTAAAATTGTTGACCAATCTGATCTTTTTTTTAAAATCTGACCGCTGCCCAGCTGCTGATGTTACAATAGCAGTGATTTTTTACCAAACTGACATTTAAAAAAAATATAAAGACTGCCCAGCTGCTGACCTCACAATGCTTTTCCTCATGGCCCCCGCCCCCCCCGGATTAATGCAGCTGCTGTCAACACGCATATGCAGTTTTCCACGAGGTACGTTAGACCACCCCCCCCCGTTCTTCAAATGGCACAGAAAGATCGAGAAAGTTCTGCAGAACAAAGATCCTACAGCTCAGCTCCGCTATAGGATCTTTGTTCTGCAGATCTCGAGCTCAGAGGCACCCACACGCTGAAGTTTCTCCGCGCTGCCCATGGCATCTCGTGAAGCCCCGCCCGCCCATTCCAGCTGTGGGTTTCCAGAGAGTCAGAGGCCGCTTCTGTCTCTCTCCGCATTTCGCAGCCCACTCACTCGCCCGGCTCCCCTCCACCCCCCCCACCTCTTCTCACCTCCTCCCCTCTCCTTCCTCCCTCTCTCCTCCTCTCTACCCATCACAGGGGACGACCTCCTATCCGGGGAGACCCGATTGTCCGCCCCCCCAAGCCCGGCCCGCCTCTGTCACGCTGGTGGGTGCGCTTCCCTTTGTGGAAGCCATGATCGTCTGGTTCCCCCCGCTGCTTTTCACCGTCCTCAGATCACTCAGTGCCTCGCTCGGCCCCCGCGAGCTGCCGCCCCGCCCGTATCCTCTCTCCCTCCACCCTCCCTCACCCTCCCTCCTTTTCTCTCACCCCCCTCCCTCTACCCCACCCCCCCTGCCCTCCCCAGCCTCCCTCCCCTAAACCCCCTTCCCCACACCACCCCACCTTCTTCCCTCCACTCCCTCTCCCTACCTCTCCTCCTCCCTTCCCACCCCCCCATCCCTTACCCCCCTCTCAGCCCCCCTCTCTCTCCTCCCCCCCTCCTCCCTGTCTCTTGCCCTTCTGTCTCTGACTCTACCTCTCTCTCTCTCCCCATTCTCTCTCTGCCCTCACTCTCTACCACCCCCCCACTCCCTCTCTAGGGCGCCTGCAAGTTGGGGGCTATGCGTCAGTGGATAGGGCGGTTATGGGGTAAAAGGAGCAAATTAATAATATTAATATAATATCAAGGGGGGATAGTTAGTGTGTGTGTGGTGGTGGTTAGTGTGTGTGATGCCGCATGCTGCCCCGCCCCCCCCAAACACTCATTGGGGGAACAGACCCAACGAGTCTGCACTTGGTCTAGCAACTATTCAAACCTGTGGATTTACTCCTCCACCCTTTGGTGTAACGGAGACATTTTTACAAATTCCTTTAGAGATTTTCCTCCTCCACATTTTGTTTTGAAAATTAGAAAAATTGGTTATTAATTTCCCCGCTTTTTTTTAGTAAAAACCATCAAAAAATTTAAAATCAAACTGCTGCATGTCACAGTGCCATCTCATAGAAGTCAAATCTCAATGGATCTCATTTACATATGATATCACATGGACAGGGGTGGGAGATTGCAACCTTCACGTGGTCCCATGAATGCAATCAACATGGCGTGCACAATCAAATGAAATCAAATAGAGCGTTGTCCTGCCCCCCTCCCTATCTACCCCCTCCCTCTCTAACCCCTCCCTCTCTACCCCCCCCCCTTCTCTCCCCTCCTCCCTCCCCCCCACCCCTCACTCCCTCTGCCTTTCCCTTCTCTCTCCCCCTCCTCCTCTCTCCTCCTCCCTCTCCACTCTCTATCCCTCCCAACCCATTCTCCCCCACCCTCTACCACCCTCTCCCTCCCTCCCCCTCCCCCTCCGCCCCATCACCCCTTCCACCCTCCACCTCCTATTCTCCTCCTCTCCCCCTCTTCTCTCCCACCCCCCCCCCCTCCAACTCTCCCCCTCCAACTCTCCCCCTCCCCTACTCTTCCTCTAATTTCTGCCCCTCCCTTCCTTCCAACCCCCTGCCTTTCCCCCCACTCCCCCTTCTCACACACCCACTCCACTCTCTCCCCCTCCCTCTCACCCACCCCTCTCCCCCTCCCCCTCTACCATCCAACCCTCTCCCCCTTCCCCCTCCCCCACCCCTCTCCCCTCCTCCCCGCTCTCTCCCCCCCCAGCCCCCTCTCCCCCCCCCCCCCTCCCTTCTCCACCCCCTCTCCCCTCCCCACCTCCTCCCCCTCTCCCACCTCCCACTCCCTCTCCCCACCTCCCCCTCTCCCCTCCCCCCTCCCTCCCCACCTCCCCCTCTCCCCACCTCCCCTCCCCCACCTCCCCCTCCCCACCTCCCCCTTCCCCACCTCCCCCTCTCCCCACCTCCCCCTCTCCCCACCTCCCCCTCTCCCCACCTCCCCTCTCCCACCTCCCCCTCTCCCCACCTCCCCCCTCCCCACCCTCCCCTCCCACCTCCCTCCCCACCCTCCCCCTCTCCCCCTCTCCCCACCTCCCCCTCCCCACCTCCCCCTCTCCCCCACCTCCCCCTCCCCCTTCCCACTCCCCTCCCCCTCTCCCCACCTCCCCTCCCCCTCTCCCCACCTCCCCCTCTCCCCACCTCCCCCTCTCCCCACCTCCCCTCTCCCCCCCTCCCCCTCTCCCCACCTCCCACTCCCCCTCTCCCCCTCCCCACCTCCCCCTCTCCCCACCTCCCCTCTCCCCACCTCCCCCTCCCCCACCTCCCCCTCTCCCCACCTCCCCCTCTCCCCACCTCCCCCTCTCCCCACCTCCCCCCTCCCCCTCTCCCCCACCTCCCCCTCTCCCCACCTCCCCCTCTCCCCACCTCCCCCTCTCCCCACCCTCCCCCTCTCCCCCACCTCCCCTCTCCCCACTCCCCCTCTCCCACCTCCCCTCTCCCCACCTCCCCCTCTCCCCACCTCCCCCTCTCCCCACCTCCCCTCTCCCCACCTCCCCCTCTCCCCACCTCCCCCCTCTCCCCCCCTCCCCCTCTCCCCACCTCCCCACCTCCCCCTCTCCCCACCTCCCCCTCTCCCCCTCTCCCCACCTCCCCCTCTCCCCACCTCCCCCTCTCCCCACCTCCCCCTCTCCCCACCTCCCCCTCTCCCCACCTCCCCACCTCCCCCACCTCCTCCCTCCCCCCTCCCTCTTCCCCCTCCCTCTTCCCCTCTCCCTCACTCTCTTTGCCCCTCGAGATAGGGTGGGAATGGGGTAAAAGGAGCCAATGAATGATATTAATATATCAAGGGGGGGTGGTTAGTGTGTGTGTTTGGGGGGTGGTTAGTGTGTGTGTTGGGGGGGGGGGTTGGTGGTTGGTGTGTGACTTCGCAACCTCACCCCCCGCAACGCATGGATGGGAACCTCTCCCATCCTCTCCCCTCCTCTGGCCCCTCTTCCCCCCCACTCCTCTCCCCCTCCTCCATCCTCCATCCTCCAACCCCCTCTCCCCACTCCCTTTCCCCCCCTCTCCCCGCTCCCCCCCTCTACCCCCCTCACCCATCCCTCCCCCCCTCTTGTGTGGGGGAGGTGGTTAGTGTGTGTGAAGCCGCAGCCCCCCCCTCCATGCAACCGCGCGTTGAGGGGACGGGACACAACGGTCTCCCCTCTCCCCACCCTGTCTCCCCCACCCCCCTGTGTGTGGGGGGTGTTTAGTGTGCGTGTGAAGCTGCAGCGCCCCCCCCCCCCACCGCGCGTTGGGGAACAGACCCAGTGGGTCTGCACGGTCTAGTATACATTAAAGGGTAAAGGTTTGGAGTTCCCAGCAAACTCTCAACTATATGGCTAAATACATAAGCACGGGACATCAAAATTACATTTACCTGGCTACAAATTCAGCATTATTTCTCAATCTGCATCTTATACTTAGACCTGCCACCTTACAATCACTGACAAGACCTCCCTCCTGCAACCAAAACAGAACATAGAACAGTGCAGCACAAGAATAGGCCCTTCAGCCCACAATGTCTGTGTCAAACATGATGCCAAGACCATCTCTTATTTGGCTGCTCATAATTCATATCCCTCCATTCGCTGCATATCCATGCACCTATTTAAAGGCCTCTTAAAATGCTACCATTGTATCCGAGTGCATTCCAGGCACTCACTACTCTCTAGAAAACTTACTCCACATAATTCCTTTAAATTTTGCCCATTTCACTTTGAGGCTATGCCCTTTAGTTTTTCATATTTCCATTTTTTACATTTCGTTCTTGGGAAAGTTGTTCTGACCATCTTCCCAATCAATGCCTCTCATGATTTTATATACCTCTATCAGGTCTCCGATCAACCTCCGATGTTCCAGGGAAAACAATCCAAGCCTGTCCAACCTCTGTGGCTAATACCCACCAATCCAGGTATAATTCTCGTAAACCACCCTTGCACCCTCTCCAAAACCTCTACATCCTTCCAATAATGGGTCCACCAGAAATGCATGCAATACTCCAAATGCAGCCGAACCAGTCCTAAAAAGCTGCATCACATGTTCCTGACTTTCATATGTAATGTCCCAACCAACAAAGTCAAACACACCATTCTTTACTACTATCTACTTGCGTTGATACTTTCAGGGAGTTAAAATCTCTCTGTACATCAATCTGTTAAGGGTGCACAAAAATGCTGGAGAAACTCAGCGGGTGCAGCAGCATCTATGGAGCGAAGGAAATAGGTAACGTTTCGGGCCGAAACGGGTCTGAAGAAGGGTTTCGGCCCGAAACGTTACCTATTTCCTTCGCTCCATAGATGCTGCTGCACCCGCTGAGTTTCTCCAGCATTTTTGTGTACCTTCGATTTTCCAGCATCTGCAGTTCCTTCTTTAACAATCTGTTAAGGGTGTTGCATTGTCAAGAACTACCTAATGAGAAGGTAGTTACAGCTCTAAATTATTCCAAACAAAAACAATGAAAACTGGAGGACTTAAGTAGATTACTAAATTAAAGTAAACAGATGAAACAATTGTCATTTTCTTAAAGGAAGTAGCCTTGGAACTAGTTATGTCAGTGCCAGGACAGATATCTTGTTTTGAGTGCGCTTTTTCATTTGATAAAAAGGGAATGGGTACTTTAATTGCAAATGCATCAGCGAGAAAAAACAAACTGAGCTATAATATTGTGTAGGAAGGAACTGCAGATGCTGGTTTAAACCAAGATAGAGCTATAATATTACTGCTCAAATCCAGATGGGCAAGGTGTGAATTTACTGGATCAGAACATAGCAAGGAATATGAAGCTATTACTAACAATGCACTTGACAGCTCACCTCCAATCTCCATCTGCAATATTGTACACGCGTTTCACCAGCCATAAAAGGTAATTAATTGGCCATGGTGCATATTTTGGTGGTTTCAGGTTGCTTTGCATTAGTGGCACCTCCCTTCATTGCCCCAATCTCAGAACTTAGCAATTTGCACATTGTGATTTCCTACAGTGAAATTTGGAAATTAATACAACCTTTAAAATATGAGGTAATTTATGCAATGCTAATTAACCTTTGTCACTCATTCCTTCTCTCCAGAGATGCTGCCTGATCAGCTGAGTTACTCTAGCATTGTGTTTAAATCACATACAGTGATAACTCTGATGCTCACGCTACAGCAAATTTTCTGCTTGTATTTTGATTGATGCAAAATGGCTCGATTTGAATGGTTCAGAGAAAATAAAAGGTGATGTGTGAGACGCTACTCAAGATAGACCATGACCAGTTAGTTTCAGCTGTGTGCAAAGGAGGTATGTATACTTGCATTTCACATATGCCGTACTGTGTGTTGGAGAAATTTTTGCATTTTAAAATGAAACATTTATTTCCTGCCTTTTCTGGCAAGATAAAGGCCTTCTACTCATTGAAGGACTAAAGTCTTGAAGGAACGTATAGATTGAACTGGTGGTCACATTCCAGTATACCTGCCTTCCCACTAAGCTTGGATGAGGTATTCCACAACATACAAAGATGCATCTACAGAGGATACTCTCTCTTGTACTACATTCAGCTCTGGATACCTTAACATGTCACAACGCTACTCATTGATAACATGGACTACAGCTCAACCTTCAACATATTACTACACATTGGTAGAAACGGGGAACTACAAATACTGGTTTACCAAGGAAAGACAATGTGTGTAGGAAGGGACCGCAGATGCTGGATTAAACCGAAGACAGACAAATTGCTGAAGTAATTCAGGCAGCATCTCTGGACAGAAGGAATGGGTGACGTTTTGGGTCGAGACCCGACCTCAGTCAGTTAGAATTGGTGATAACGTTTCCTCTACCCTGACCTTCAACACTAGTGCTCCTTGGGAAGATCGTGCTCTACTCCCAAGGACAGTGTATAGCCAAGAACAGAACCAACTCGATCATCAAGTTCGCTGATGATACTACTGATGTTAGCTGGATAAACGAGGTGAAGTACATGAAAGATCAAGAAATGTGTGTCACGATGTTTGGACAATAATCTAGCTCATTCTATGCACCGACCATCCTGCGTGAAAAAGCTGCGTGAAAAGATTCATATTAAATCTTTCCCCTCAGCTTAAACAATGTCCTCAGTTTCTTGATTTCCCCCAGCATGGATAAAAGAAGCCTCATTCATCCGACCTATTCCCCTCGTGATTTTATACACTTGCGGAAGATCATCCCTCTCCTGCTCTCCAAGGTACGAAGTCCTAGCTTGCCCAACCTTCCACCGCAGCTCTGGCCCTGGAATCCTGGTAACATCCTCATAGATCTTCTCTGCACTCTTTCCAGCTTAACATCCTTCGCATAGCAGAATGATCAAAACTGAATACAGTATTTCAAATGTGACCTCACCAACATCTTGTACAACGATAACATGTCTAGACTCAAAACTCTGACTGATGAATGCCAGCGTACAAAAAGCCTTCTTCACCGCCCTAATTATCTGTGAGACCACTTTCAGGGAACTAAGTACGTGTACTACCCATCATTCCTTCTCCCCGCTCCCATCAGGCAGGAGATACAGAAGCTTGAAAGCATGCTCTGGAGTCAGGAACAGCTTCTTCCCCTGTTATAAGACTTCTGAACAGTCCTACCATCAGTTAGGGTACTGGTGGTAGTACCCTCTAACCCATTGCAGACATTGGAGGTTTATGGAACTGGTGCAATAAAATGCAGACAACTATATACTGCACTCTTCCTCTTTGCGCTCCCTATTGTCCTAGACTTGATTTGATTGTATTCATGTATTATATTAACTGATCTGATTGGGTGTCATGCAAAATAAAACATTTCACAGTACGTCAGTATATGTGGCAACAATAAACCTAAATGTTCCGTCACTTGGTCATGGGCCAGAGATTCCTCATTTCCATAAGAACATTGCACTCCACACCCTTCCCACAAAGCAAGCTCTGAGCATCACCTTGACTGTTAAATTAACAATTGGTCAACGGATGAGGTCTGAAATGAGTGTTTTGAGAGATTGATAATGGTCATGCTAGTGGAAATTCCTGTCGACTCTGTTAATGATCTGGGAAAGGGCACTGCAGTAGTTCGCCTCACCTTCCTTACCATTTGGGGGAATTCCAGAGGCCTCTTGAGTAGCATCATCCAGTGCCTTGAAATGTCTGTTGTACATAATCCAGATCAGAAGCAGACGGGTCCTT
This sequence comes from Malacoraja senta, assembly GCA_038087875.1. Classification (NCBI taxonomy): domain Eukaryota; kingdom Metazoa; phylum Chordata; class Chondrichthyes; order Rajiformes; family Rajidae; genus Malacoraja; species Malacoraja senta. The sequence goes on along the minus strand of CM075977.1, from coordinate 306,252,842 downwards.
GGGTTATGACAGGATTCAGTTCCTGAGAATCGTTTGCAAACTGAACAATTTGCAAGTCATATGCAGCCTCCCAACAATATTTGAATAAAAGCAGTGACTGATCAAAGGCAATGTGCAATTAAACCAGGGCGTTTAACTCAACCTTTACACCAGCCGCAAAAAGGCAATTTAAAACATTTAAATAGAAATCTGATATTTTCCCAAATATTTAAAATCTGATGAGATGCATTTGCACAAACATAGAAACTAATATTGAGCTGCCCAACATTATGCAGAAAAGTGGTTACGAGAGGCTACTGTGGTTGCCGGACCTGCCACGGCTTGGCCACAAGGTATGGATCAAGCCCAACTCAATAAGAACTTTAAATGGATTCACACGGAATTACAGATGTTAAATCTCAAAGTTCTGGAGTAATTCAGCAGGTCAGACAGTCTTTGCGGGACATGGAAAGGTGACCAATTGGATTGGGGCCCGATCCAATATTTAAATTAATTATTAAAATTAAGAATTTAAATTACTGCTGAACTACCTTAATGTAAATTCAGAGGCATTTCAATGAAAATGCATCGTGTAAAGGAAGATCTTGTTTGGAACACTAATTTCCAAGTCAGGCAACTGAATGACTTGGAATTTGCAAGAAGTGGTATCCCACGTCCTGGTTACCCTTGTACTACTTGGTTGCGTCGGAGCATGGTTTAAGGGGTGTCATTCCATCTGTTCGAACGACTTCAGTACATTTACAAATGGCAAATACTGCAGCCACTGTGTTCAAAAGTTGAAGGAATGAATATTTAAGATGGTCAATGGGGTGCCCATCAAGGAGGATGCTTCTAACTGCGTCATTTTGGGCTTTGCTAGTGTTGGCACTAATTTCATCCTGGCAAGTGAAGAGGGTGCACTATGTTGAGTAGTGGCTGGAGGCAAGTCACTCCCTGGCAGCCTTTGATCTGCCCTTATATGCATGAGCTTTGCAATTCACTCAAGTGAGTTTTCTGTCAATGGTGACCTTTCCCCACACAAACACCCCCCTCAAGGATATTGATTGCGGGGAACCAGCAATGTAATACTCTAGATTAAACCTTCACTAGTAAGAAAGTGGTTCAAGATGACGACTCACCACCATCCTACAGCCAATTAGTAATATGCAAAAGCTGGCTTTCCTTGTGACAACCCAATCCTGATACAGAAGTAAATCAGCAGAATGCATGAACTCAAGACAGACTCAGTCTGAAGAATGGTCTAGACCGAAACATCACCCATTCCTTTTCTCCAGAGATGCTGTTCGACCCGCCGAGTTACTCCAGCTTTGTGTCTATCTTTGATAAATTTATTAACTTGCTAAAGGTTAATGTTGAAGTAGCCACGGAAATAAAGTTCTAGCAATTCTCACCTGGACTTGAAGATATTGAACCACTGTTGCAATAGCTTCGCATCTTTGGTTACTTGTTTTTAATCGTTCTTTCAGCCTTGCAATTGATGCAACCTGCTTTTCACATGTAGCTTTGTAGTGAAGTAGCCCAGGCGGTCTCTTCTCAACTGAGCGCAAATCCAAAGGGTGTGTTGACAGATTAGTTTGGGAGCTTGCCTTCTGTGCGGAGTTGGACTTCACCCAAGTTTTGTCAGCTAGCAAACAAAATTACAGGCATAAGTAATGTTGCACAATCCTGTTAGGACAAAATTGATTTACACAAAATTTTGTTTTTCATGATGTGCAAACAAGATCAACTTCTGTTATGAAAAACTAACCTCTCAAATATTAAAAATACACTTAACCAACGTTTTTTTTGGGGGTATGTTATTTTCTGATCGTGACTGGTCTGGTTGATGGGTGGCTCCTTCTCTGTGAAAGGTTGAATCAGACACTGTTGTATCAAGCAGCTACAAAAGAGGTACATGTTGTGCAGCAATGCAAGGTGTTGCATTCGATTCTGCTTACAAGTTACATTTATTGTCACATGTACCAATTGGTACAGTGAGATTTGAGTTACCATACAGCCACGAATAAAAAACACAATACACGATAGAATTTAACATAAACATCCCCACACAGCGGAATCAAAGTTTTCCACTGTGAGGGAAGGCAATAAAGTTCAGTCATCTTCCTCTTGTTCACCCGTGGTCGGGCCGTTGAGCCCTCCGCAGTCGCTGTAACGGGCAGCTCGATGCCCAGGCCCTCCTGCCTGGACGATCGGAGCTCCGGCGTTGGAACGGAAGAACACACCCAGTGGCCCGGAATTTCCTAATCGGCCAATTTTTACCAGAGACCGCGGCTCCCGAAGTCCACAGGCTGAGCTGGGCGGAGACCCAACACCGGTGACCCTCGGCAAAAGACCCCAGGACTCCGCGATGTTAAAGTCAGCGCCGCCCACGGCTGGAAGCTCCGCAACCCGCAGCCCCACGGTGTTAAAGTCAGCAGGCCCCACACTCCGGAGCTCCAACACGGCGATCCCCGATAAGGCATCGCCCACTCCACGATGGAATTCAGTGCTGCGCCGTCGCTGAAGCTCTGGGTGATCTCTGGCAGGAAAGACCGCGCCAATCCAGATGGTAGACCACGAGAGAGGGGGGGGGGGGGGGCGAAGATGTGACTCGGAGAAAAGACACATACTCGACCAGGAAATGACTGGGAAACGGTTTCCCCCTTTCTCCCCCCCCCCCCCCCACATAACAAGGACAGAAACCTTTAAAAACATACATTTACAATTAGGGCACCACAAGACTATATCCACATCATTGGGTCAATTGCACTTTACATAGATGTGAATTTTATCAAAACGCACATCAGCACTAGAATCTTATGCTGTGGTGCACATTGAAATAATGTGCTTCCAATCAGTGTTTAAGATGTTACGTAAATTCAAATTGAGAGGTTTAAGTGTAATGAATGCAAAATATCCATTAACCTTTGAGAATAGAAGCAAACTGCAGTGTGATACAATGTGCAGTCTGCAGCACAGCGACTGGAAAGATTGTCTGCAGAATATGAATCCACCATATCACAGCCTCAGCTGCGAAAATCAGAACAGTGCCACTTAGCTGTTACAGATGGTAATACAGATACCATGTAGGAACTGTATCACCAAAATATCATTCATTTATACTGCTCTTAACAAGGTGGTTCATTTACCTTATCTAGACCTGGGTGCACACAAGGCTCTATTTTCCTATTTCAGCAGCACGAAATGTGCACAGCAGTGCTGAGAGTCCAGATTTCCATCCTCATTTGTTTCACTTCCCAGTTTTGTCACAGTAGAAATTTAATGCGATTGTAGCAAATTCAGATGCACAACCAATTTAGAGAAATATTAGCAAGTGCAATTTTATATATAACAAATTTTTTTTTTTTTTTTACATGAAGTACAATAGAAATAAAAACCAATCCAAAGCCAATTTTAGAGAATGAATTGGGTACAGTGACATTTTAATGACGACTTAGAAATTTCTTTGCAGTACCACTGAATATTTACTGCGAATAATATTGCTAAAATTTCATTCTCTTCACTTTTAACCATAAAAAAAAGAAAATTAAGTCAAATCAATCAATCAATCAAATTAAAGATAAGAGAGTCAAGGGATATGGGAAGCAGCAGCTTCTTACAAACTCAGAGGCAAAACTTGATTTGATAAAGTCCCACATAGGAGATTAGTGGGCAAAATTAGAGCACATGGTATTAGGAGATGAGTGCTGACATGGATAGAAAATTGGTTGGCAGACAGGAAACAAAGAGTAGGGATTAACAGGTCCCTTTCAGAATGGCAGGCAGTGACTAATGGGGTACCATAAGGCTCGGTGCTGTGACCGCAGCTATTTACAATATATATTAATGATTCAGATGAAGTGACTAAAAGTAACATTAGCAAATTTGCAGATGACACAAAACTGGGTGGCAGTGTGAACTGTGAGGAGGATGCTGTGAGGATGCAGGGTGACTTGGACAGGGGTGAATGGGCAGATGCAGTTTAATGTGGATAAACGCGAGGTTATCCACGTGACAAAAACAGGAAGGCAGATTATTATTATCTAAATGGTGTCAAGTTGGGAAAAGGGGAAGTACAATGGGATCTGGGGGTCCTTGTTCATCAGTCACTGAAAGTAAGCATGCAGGTACAGCAGGCACTGAAGAAAGCTAATGGCATGTTGGTCTTCATAACAAGAGGAGTTGAGAATAGGAGCAAAGAGGTCCTTCTGCAGTTGTACAGGGCCCTAGTGAGACCACACCTGGAGTATTGTGTGCAGTTTTGGTCTCCAAATTTGAAGAAGGACATTATTGCTATTGAGGGAGTGCAGCGTAGGTTCACAAGGTTAATTCACGGGATGGCGGGACTGTCCTATGTTGATAGAATGGAGCGACTGGGCTTGTATACTCTGGAATTTAGAAGGTTGAGGGGGAATCTTATTGAAACGTATAAGATTATTAAGGGTTTGGACACGCTAGGCTGGAAACATGTTCCCGATGTTGGGGGAGTCCAGAACCAGGGGCCACAGTTTAAGAATAAGGTGTAAGCCATTTAGAACGGAGATGAGGAAATACTTTTTCACAGAGAGAGTTGCAGGTCTGTGGAATTCTCTGCCTCAGTGGGCGGTGGAGGCCGGTTCTCTGGATGCTTTCAAGAGAGAGTTAGATAGAGCTCTTAAAGATAGCGGAGTCAAGGGATATGGGAAGAAGGCAGGATCGGGGTACTGATTGGGGATGATCAGCCATGATCACATTGAATGGCGGTGCTGGCTCAAAGGGCCGAATGGCCTACTCCTGCACCTATTGTCTAATGTCTAAAATCTTTATGCAATTCATCTTTTACAGTGTTTTACACCATTATTCCCACCATGAACCAGAACGAAAAATTATTGCAAATAATTGAAGTGGATTTGAGACCATAATTATGTTGAACATGGTAGGACCATAGGTCCATCTTACAGTGTACAACAAATAGAAATCCACGACTTGCTTGCACAGAGAATTTTAACATCCATATTCATTGAACCAACGTTCAAGAGGCTACTTAACTGTCACCCAACCACAAGCTTAAATATATTGGATACACCACATATACTCTGACTGCATACAGCAACAAACATATTTAGTGACAATCCCCTTCTCAAACTCTTAGTTGCACATCTCAAGTCTCACTATCTGGACTTGGTTATGTTGTTCATTCATTATCAGAGTTATAGACAAAATTAAAGCCCCAGATTTTGATTCAGATTTAGCTTGTTGCATCAGTGGTTTCTCCAATTTCAGATACACTCATGGCAGTTTTGCAAGCTCCAATGTAACCCTTGCACAAGTATCGAGCAAACTATAGTCATTTTCCCCCAAGTTAAATATATAACTAGAAATAGGGAATGGACCATTTGTATTTTCAAAATCAAGGCTGAAACTACAACTCAATGGCATATCCCACTCTTTAAACTTTTGAAATACAGTGCAGAAACAGACACTTTGACTCACCGAGTCCGTGCCGACCAGTGATCACCCTGTACACTAGCACTACCCTACACACACAGGACAACTTCCAATTTTTTACCGAAGGCAATTAACCGACAAACCTGAAGGTTAACTGTGACGTGGGAGGAAACTGGAGCACCGGATAAAACCCACGTGGTCAAATGGAGAACGTGCAAACATAACCCGTATCCGAATCGAAGCCAGGTTTCTGGCACTGTAAGGCAGCAACTCTTACTGCTGCGTCACGGTGCCGCCTAAAATTCACTCATCCAAATTCAAACAGCTTTCAGCACATAATAGGAACCAGAAGATAGCAGACATATGGAATGAGCTGCCAGAGCAAGTAGTTGAGGCAGGTACATTAATATTTAAGACATTCGTGTAGGTACATAGATAGTACAAATTAGAGGTAAATTCATCTAAATGGGACTAGCTTAGATGAGCATCTCGGTTGCATGGACAAGTTGGACTGAATGACTTGTTTTGGTGCTGAGATAGTCTATATGCTCTTAAAGTGAAGGTAATGATACTTCATGCAGTAAAGAGCATTGGGATCCTACAATTATCCACAAATTACCACATTGGCAAATGGCAGAGCAGGGGAGTGGAGATTGTGTTTATGCAGAGCGCAGCACATCTTAATTTAAAATTGACACGAGAATGCAGACAATTCAGCTTTAATATGAACTAGACCAAGTGCAGACCCGTTGGGTCTGTTCCCGCAACGCGTGGTTGCAAGGGGGGTGGCCTGATGTGATCGCGCAACGCCACGCGCTAGGCGTACGCCGTCAAGACGCTGCGTACGATGTCAAGACGCTGCGTACGATGTCAAGATGCTGCGTACGACATCAAGACGCTGCGTACGGCCGTCGAGATGCTGCGTACGCCCTCAATGCGCCTGCGGGCTGACAGGCCATTGACGCACGGGATTCTCGGAGAGTGCAAGCGTGCAGGCCGGCAGCGAGGCCGGCGAAAAGCAGCGGGGGACCAGCCGATCTGTGCCTTCCGCCAGCGTGACAGAGCCGGGCCGGGGGAGGGGGGGGTTGGGAGTGGAGGAGAGGCGGGCGGCAGCAGCCGTTATGGTCGCGCGCGGCACGCGATGAGAAGGTGGCCAGCAGGAGGCGACAAAATGAGTGAGTGGGGGGGGAAGGATTTTATTAAAAATGTCTACAGAAAAATGACGAAATTTAATGAGGAGTGGATATGCGAATGTAAAAGTAAAATCGCTAGCGAAATGGAAAAAATCTCGTAGTGTTTGCGTGTGATTTTGGCGGACCAACGAATCAAAGGCAAAATCAAAATGACATACACCTGACATACACCCACACACAGAGTTTTAAATGTATATAGATATTCAAAATGCATTTAAATACTTGCAGAGAAATACTATCTGGGATTTATTTATAAAGCAGTAGGAGGTGAGGAGGATGGGTCACAACTGTTAAGAGCCTGTCCCACTTAGGAGACCTAAACAGCAACCTCTGGTGACCTTGCCCACCACCCAAAAAAAAAAAATCAAGGTCGAGGTGACCTGCAACCTCCTACCACCTCCCACACATTTGTTGAAAACCTTCCTCGACTATGAAGAAAACCAGCTTCGACTAGACCTGCGACTAAAAAATTAGTGATTTTTAAAACGGCAACCTATTTTTAGTCGAGGCCGGTTTTAATCATGATGAAAAAATAGCAGCTAGATGAAGCCTCGACCATGAGGAAACCACTTTCAACCATTAGGGAGAGTGACCAAAACCTCCTGTTACCTCATGGAAACCTTGGGTGGCGGGCAAGGTCACCAGAGGTTGCTCTTTAGATCTCCTAAGTGGGACAGGCCCTTTACAAAGAACTGAACACCCAAAAGCAGCTTAAATACATTTTTTGCAAGCCAATTCTTGTAAATAGGATAGGTGTATTAGATCATTGACCTTTCAACAGAAGTAACAAGTTTGATGAAACATGCAAACTGCCTCTTTCCAATTGCTGCCTGACCTGCTCACTATCCACAGCACTTCTTTGCGGCCTCTCCCACATCCACTCCCATTATTGTGTAAAAGCGCTCAATTTTAGTCATTACTGACAAGGTCTTCAGTTCAATCATTTCTTTCTAAAAGCCCTGTCCCACTGTACGAGTTCATTCAAGAGTTCTCCCCGAGTTTGCCCTGATTCAAACTCAGAGATTTACGGTAATGGCCGCTCGTGAGTACTCGGGGCTCTTGTGAACATGTTGAAAAATCTTCACGAGTCTTCCCGAGCTTACCTGCCGTTAGCGAATCTTCCCTCGTACATGCCGTTAGCATTACGAGCCGCTAAGAGACGTCCCCGAGCTCCGACGTTCCCGTTACGTTCATTCTACGTACTTACCACGAGTTTGATTTTTTTTAAAACTCGGGAGAGCACTTGAATGAACTCGTAGAGTGGGTCAGGGCCATTAGTATAGTCGAGGTGGCGGACTGTAAAACTACAAGGGTGTGCAATTAGATTCAGAATGGCTAGCTTTTGTTCAAAGTTCAAAACAAAAACGTGAACTTTAGCTCTAGCAATGAGAAAGGAGAAACGACGAAAGTGATGAATTAATATTAACTTTTGAAAGCTACCACAGAACAGAAGCTCATCTTCAATATGCTGGGCACCAAATAGCTTTGTAACGGGATCAAATTCTAACATCAAGAAAATCTGGTTAAAATGGTAATCACATGCATATTTTTCCACAACATAGCTGAAATACTCCTAACAAACATTGGTTCTCAATAGAATTTATTTGCTTTCAAATGGTAAATATTTCTATCAAATATGTGCCTCTTTGCAGACACTTACAGAAAATATTCAAGAGCCACAGTTTGGTGCTGTTTATCAGCTGGTTTAAACAATGCTAATTCTGTCCTTTTAAATGCCAAAACACCATTGTAATGTCATTTTTAAAAATAGAGACTTCTTCCAAGTATTTCAAAGTGACAGCCAAAGAGATCATATTCACAAAAGCTAAATTGAAAACATTAATTTTGTATATAAATTACCAAGAAATGAGCAAATGGATGTATGTCACCGCGACTTTGAGTCCTGAAAAGCACTATATAAATAAAATCTATTATTATTATTATTATATATTTACTCAGATTTCTGCACATTACAAATGTGTACACAGTATTTACTACTTGCAATCAAGTACTTGGCTCCCGCCCCAGGTGCATCACAAACCTTTCCAAAAAACAATGGTGCTCTTTCTGTGTGCTGACAGAAATTGAAGATTTTGGAACAACCCTTTTACAGTCAGTCGGACACGGACTTTTGTTAACGATATTCTTGAAAACCGGAACATTTCTTCCAGATAATGAAAAACTGAAGGATGAAACCATGCTCATGTGCAATCACAGCACAAGTTTCATTACCATCGCCAAGCAATGTAAAATGTGATTTCACAAAACTCAAAGAAATTAGAATTCAAATATGCCAAAGCTTCATCAACACAGAGATGTTTTCAGAGAGGGCGACATATCCATTTGGCAGGGATTTCCTTTGCAGTTGTGTCACAAAGATTGAGCTGCCGGCAAACCTTCCCACCGAATCAAAACAAGCCTGCCCCAAATTGCACTGCTGTTTCATGGTTAATCAGTTCCAAAAACATGTGGGGGTGGGGGCTGAAATTGAAAAAAAGCAATTTCTAATTATGGGTTTTAAATCAAGATTGAGCTTTACATTAAAATTATACTTATTAAAAACCAGGTTCCGCCAAAAGCAATTTAAAACTGAAGGATAAAAAGCTTAGGATTCTTTTTTGAAAAATAATTTGTATTCCTCAAAGGAATTCTGGTGCCATTGTTCCGTAAACAGGTTTCCTGCTGCAAATCTGCAGAGGTTGAGTCCCACGCCCCGTCTCAGATTGAGAGACATGGAAAGATGCAATTTACGGGAATTTGTGCACCCTTCACATTGTTCAATGCTTGGCCTTAACTATACCGTGTTTAAGACAACACAAAATGTATAATTATAAATCCAATACATCTTGTCAAATGCCAAGAATTTTAAAAAGTAATCTTTATGCTTCAATTCACAGGTAGAAAGGTAGAATGCAATCAGGAAGTTTAGCATGAAATTTTAGAAAATTCCAAATTGATTGATTTCAGCTTTGAAAAATATGGATAATTAATATTTTTGAACAAGGTATTTAAGCATCTCAAAGTTAGAATTTGACTCACTTCACTTTGAATTGTACCTACCATTGCATCATGACAGGTAGAGATTTAGAGCAAGTGAATAAAGTGGAATTTTATCAATTTCTCAGTAACTGGCACCGTGAACTAGAAGATTGTTGTACCTGGCTCATGAACATCATTCAAATGGAGGAAATGAGCCACCTTTTTCTCATTTGGCATGTGACAACAGACACTATTCAGGGCAATTTCTTAAAGCACAATAAAGGTTAGCATTCTCCTTCATTACAACAGTTTATAAAATTGCATCTTCATTCTGATTTCTGACATGGATTACATCTTTGTGAAAAGGCAAATATTAAATGCACAAGGAGCACTTTTAATTTCATTGAACTTCCTGAACAAACTGAAGTATTATTTTGCACAAAGATGAGAACAGTATCCCAGCTGTTTGGGGAAGTTACATCATCACTTTCCTTTGAGAAGTCACTGGAAGAGAACAAAATAATGCGCAAACTTACTGACGTTTGGCATTAGCCAGACGTGTGAAACATGGATTTATTAAAACTGTAAGCGATGCAATGATGTCTCAACTACTGGTGCTGCATATATCAAGTGGTGACATGAGCAGAATTTGAAATTAGACTGCTTGAATGGCCATGTATTATTCAAGTTAAAGTACATGAATATGCACATGCATTGTAATGAGTGTACTGCTAATTCAATGAAAATCCATGCATTGTTGAGCCATTGGAATAAATGTTTCCACAACGTGGGAAAATTCCAGCTGAATCAATAGCATATATTTCAGGCAAACAATACTGGTGTCTTTTGCTGCTTTCTGGGAGCCATAAACATATTTCATAAGGAGGCACAAGATGTTTCCACTCTGAACCCCACAGCTGCCCCTCAGTGCAGCTCCAACAGCAATGCACAACAAGACAGCAGTAAGTTGCAACTGTGCAGACAGGGCAGTTCTAGGGAATCTCCTTGTTGCTAAATACTTTAATTCTCATTCCCAATCCCACACCGACCTTTCTGTCCCAGGCCTCAAAATGAGAATTGGAGGAACAGCATCTCATATTTTGCTTGGGCAGCTTAAAACCTAGAGGTATATTGATTTCTCCAACTTCAAGTAACCCTGGCATTCCCTCTCCCTCCATCCCTCACCCACTTCCTCCATCCCTCACGCACCAGCTTCTCGTTTTCACTCAACAAACAGTTAATAATGGCCCGTTTCTTTTATCATTGTTACTTTTTTGTATATCGTTCATTCATTATTCTATATTTCTACATCGTCTAAATCTCTCGTTTTCCTTTCCCGTGACTTTCAGTCTGAGGAAGGGTCTCGACCCGAAACTTCACCCATTCCTTCTCTCCAAAGATGCTGCCTGTCTTGCTGATACTCCAGTTTTTTATGTCTATCCCCGGTTTAAATAAGAATCTGCAGTTCCTCCCTACTCTGTTCCAGTGAACGTCATTTACAAGTAGCAACAGCAACTTAATTACAACCTAGTTTCATCCTGGGGCAAAGGAACAACAGGTTACAAAAAAACAATTATTTCATATTGAAGAATTGTTTTGAAATTCCTTCACTTCAATAAGCGAATTCGGTATTCCAAAAAACGCAAGGAATCATGGGATTTGTCAAAGGTCATTCGTGATAAAGAAAAAGCGAACGAAGCGTAGCTGTATAAGCCGTGTATAAATTCTTATCTTTATTCAGAATTTGTGTAAAAATATTTAATCTGAGGAACAGGGGTGCCAGGTAGCAGGTAAGCTGGGTGTAACAGCGAGAGAGGGGGGACAGATGCGAGTGGGAGACAGGGGGAGTGACTGGGTGGGCTGAGAGACATTCTCGGTAGCTGTGCGCACATAGACCAGCGCTTCATCCGCAGCCAGGACCGAACCTGGGTCCCCGGCACCACAAGCGCTGCCGAACCGCCACTGGACTGTGTCTAAACCCCCCCCCCCCCATGGGGGCAGCCGGAGACGTCCAGGATGACGGGACACCAGCCCGGAGCAGCGGCGGCCCCAGGCCCACAGCCAGCGTGGAGAAGAAGTGCCAACTCCAGCTCAACTCCACCGGGCCAACCGACAGCCACGGACCGACGGGACACCTGCCCGGAGCAGCAGCGGCCCCAGGCCAACAACCAGCGCGGAGATGAAGCGCCAACTCTAGCCCAACGCTGCTCCAACTCCCGAGGAACCCGCTCCCCGACGGGCCGGGGACCGCCAGCCAACCCCCCCAGTGCCGGTGAAAGCCGAGCACCAGCCATCAATAGGGACACATACAAAGCGTTGGGCTAGGGTCGAGACACTACTCCAGAGATGTTGCCTGACCCGCCGAGCCACCATAGCACCCCGTGTGCATCCCCGCCGATGGCCAGCGCTCGTCCCCCGCCGGCTCCAAGGGGGCCAACCGACAGGACGAGGCGAGAAGCGCAGCCAACGGTCCCGAGCCCGCCGGGGAACAGGCCTCCCGGGAGCCGCAGCAGAGCCGAGCCGGAGCCAGCGTCTCCCCCCCTCCTTCTCCACGCCGGCTGCCACCTCGCCAGTCCAGGGCTGCGGGCTCACGAGGCAGAGCCGAGCTGGAGACAGCGCCTCTACCCCGCGCCGGCTGCAAGCCAGAGCCCATCACCACCCCTGGCTGGCGCCCCGCCAGCCCAGGGTCACCCCCGAACAGGGATGGCCCAGCAGCAACTCAACAGCACCGGGCCCTACCCCGACCATGGACAAAACGCAGGCCTGCACGGGCGCAGCAGCACAGCAGCCGAGAATGTTTATCACGAGTGACCTATGACCTGCGCAGTCGGAATACCGAACTTGCTTATTAATACACTTTGCTAAATGCAATTTAAGTGCACTCCTGGGAGTCTCATACGTGGTCAATCTAAGGTCTCTTTTGAAATCCTTTTAATGGAAGCACTAGACTATTGCTACATTTCAATACATTAATTGGATGTAATGTACAGATGCAACAAAGTCAACTTTCCCACGTACTTCGCTGTTCAAGTCCATTCCATTCAGAGATGTACAGTAAGAATAGATTGAATATTAAGTTACTTGCACCAAAGGCATTGTAAGTGTGAGATCAACTCATTCTGTAATACAAGGAGATCAAGACAACAACAGAAAACTGTCAACTCCATGATATTGTTATTATTTGCTGGAGTTATAATAGCAAATAATAGATTTTACACATGGTTATTTCCGAGCAAAGATCACTCATTGAAAAGTTCAGAATTAATAATCTGATGTCACAATCTCCTGCACAAAATCTTAACTATCAGCCAACATAAAACAGGAGCAGAAACTACATCTGAAATTGAGAAAGTTATTGAACTAAAATTAAAAAGTTGCTTCACTCCCCAGGAGGCAGCTTGACTTCAGTATTTCCAGCATTTTCTTATTTTAAGGAAATTACACAATGAAAATAGAGATGTCTTGAAGGATGAAGGGTCAGTGCATTTTGGGAAGGACACAAGGGCAGTTACAAGGAGAGAAAAGATCAAAAGAGGCAGGATCTGGAGACAGCCTCAAGTAGTAGTATGGGTAAGCCTTCAGATGGGTAGGAACTTAAAAAGTATGAGGGTGAAGCAAGCAAGCCTCAACTCAAGCTCGAATTCCCGGACATAGGGGTGCAGCAAGAAAAATGAGAAAAATTTATGCCAAGTTTAAGCACAAGAACAAGGGGACTCACATTGAAAAACTCAATTAACTCAAATTTAAGGAACTTGAATTTCCAAGTTTAACACTGCCATTTACTGTGAAGCCACATTATCAACAAGGTTACACATAATTTACTGTTGTAAACAAAGTAAATTTAAAAAAAAAGTAGAGATGAGCAGTGCTTCAGACATGCAAAAGCACAGAAATATAAATAAGTGTACATCCAGTCTTCATTTACAGCTGAAAGTGACTTTTTCGTAAACTAGCATCTGCAGATCCCTGTATCTGCCAAATAAGCTTTGCCCTGCCCCTCCTCTTACAGCTTTCTTCTTCATCCCCCCTCCCACCTCCCAAAAAAAGTCTGAAGGGTCCAGCATCTGAACTTCTCTCCATATTCTCCAGAGATGATGCCTGAACCCCCAGTTACTCCAACACATTGTTATTTTTCCTGCCAAATAAACATTTCTTTGCAGTTTGTACAAGATTGTTAAGTGGTGCCTTGTCTTTTGCAATGATACATCTTTAACGATAGAATCTGCATAAACTGAACGAGTCAATTTCAATGTATACTTTGAGCGTAAAGTTAGATAGACTGCAGATCATTCATATTTTTTGTTGTCATTTAAAATTAGCTTACACAAAATCACACTCTAGACAAGCTAAAATGCTGGCACAGGATTATTTACATTGGAATTTTGGAATGGCAAAACATTTCTGGATTTGTCGTTTTTAAAGGATCGTGGCTTTTTCCATTTAACACATTAAGTTCCACTTCAACTGGAAATATGTTGAAGCAAACTCTGGAAAGCATTATGGCTGCGAGTTGATTTTTCACTAGGGGAGATGACTCAAGCCCAGAGTCACCAAGAAATCAATGCTCTTACTGTCAAATTAAATAAACTTTTTTTCCCATTCACTGACAGCAATTTAGTCCAACTAAAACCCATCTGCCTCGGCCAAGAATACAGAAGAATTATATTTTCCTGGTGGTGTGGTGGAATTTAAACATTCACTCACATTATCTGGAATGAGCCAAGAGTCAGTTTGTCAGCATAACCAACACAAATCTTTTGTAAAACCTTTCTGGTTTGCCTTCAGGGGAAAAGCCTGGTGCCCTTGCATCGCCCGGTGAATGTATAGTAGACTGTCCTCCAAAATAGTCTCCAGTTGGATAATACCATATTAAAGGGTTGCTCTTCAATCAGTCTGTACGTTGGAACTCTGATGAAAATTAAGAAAACCTACACAAGGCTGCTGCAGTTTAAGGACAATTAGATATTGAAAGCCAGTTTGATAACATCCACATCCTGTACCAAAACGACATCAAGACAAAGGAATTATCAAGCTATTCTATTTAACCCTCCATCACTCCCTTCTTCCCCATTTAAACCCCCCTCCCTCACACCTTGCCCTACTTGGACTCCTACCCATTTCTCCCCTCCATCTACATTCCTTCCTCTAACTTCACAATTTGCAATTCTTCAATCCATTTCTCTTAATTTCTGGCCTTTCATCTCTAGCCTTTGTCCAACCATCTGCCGATCAAAAACCGTCATCCCCTGCATGTATCCCCCTAATACCCATTAAGAGTGGCAGGGTGGAGCAGCAGTGGAGTTGCTTCCTTACAGCACCAGAGACCCAGGTTCAATCCTGACTACGGGTGCTGCCTGTTCGGAGTTTATACGTTCTCCCTGTGACCTGCATTGGATTTCTCCGGGTGCTCCGGTTTCCTCGAACAATCCAAATTGTAGGTTATTTGGCTTTGGTAAGAATTGTACCTAGCATGTGTAGGATTGTGTTAATGTGCAGTGATCGCTGGTCGGCACAGACTCGGTGGGCAGAAGGGCCCGTTTCCGCACTGTATCTCTAAACTAAACCCGCCAGGCTTTGCCTCGCTCCATCTCTTCCAATTTTCTAATCTCGGCCCATTCTTCAATCAGTCTGTAGCATCCTGACCCAAATCATTATCAATCCGTGTTCTCGAGAAATGCAGCTTGACCACCAGCTGAGTTACTCCAGCACTTTGCCTTTGAGTTAATTTCCAACTCCAGTCAGGACAAACACCACCCAGGACAAACCAATATGTCCAACCATTTGGCATTAATGCTCATTCCCTCCATCATTAGGACACCAAGTTTAGTGTAAACCATCTGCAACTGCAGTAAAGCTGGGGAACAGGCTCTTTGCCCATTATATCCACGGGGATCATGATGCTAATCTGACTAAACCCAGCTGCCGCTAACTGGTCTGCCGGCCTGTTCATGCATTTGCCAAAATGCCTCAAACTTTGCTATTGCATCTGCTTCTACCACCTCCCAAGTCACCATATTCCAGGCAGTCGCCAATCAAAAAAAGTTGCCTTGCTCATCTTTACACTCTTCAGTCGTGTCCCTTCCCCCCCACTCCCCAAGACCTACATCCTCCAGCATTTCACATTTCTACCAGAGGAAAAAACTGACTACCTACCTAATGTATATGCCTCAATTTTATTTACTCTGTTAACTTAAACATTCAAACCCCCGATTAACAAAGGCAAGCATTTGATATGCCTTTTATTAACCACACTATCAATTAATGTTGCCACTTTCATCAAGCTATGGACTTGCAGCCCAAGTTCTTTCCAATGCCAATGTTCTGAAGGGTCCTGCCATTTACTGCATACTTTCCTCTTGCATTGGACCTCCCAAAATTCAGCACCACAAACTTGTCCAGATTAAACTGTGTCTACTATTTACCCCCCACCCCCAACACATTCATCACCACAAACTTGTCCAGATTAAACTGTGTCTACTATTTACCCCCCCTACCCCCAACACATTCATCACCACAAACTTGTCCAGATTAAAGTGTGTCTACTATTTACCCCCACCCCCAACACATACATCACCACAAACTTGTCCAGATTAAAGTGTGTCTACTATTTACCCCCCCCCCCAACACATAAACCGTGTCTACTATTTACCCCCCCCACACCCCCAACAAATGTCCAATTGATCTATATTCTGCCTTTTTATTTGACAACCTCACCACCCACAACTGCTATTTTTTTAATGTCATATGCAAACTTACTTGCATGTAGTCCCAGCACAGATTCCTGCTGAAAACAGTTCACAGACCAATTGTCAGAAAATGCTCTGACCTCTGCACTGTGTATGACAGCTAATTTTGTTTCCAAATTACCAACTCGCCATGTTCTTTGCAAGGGCCTACCACAAGCGACCATGTCAAATGCTTACTAAAATCCATGTAGCAACATACACTGCCCTACCCTCAAATCAACATTGCTACCTTGAAATCCTCAAAACTACAAAGAGTTCAGATTACTTGATATGGCTAACCCCTGCACAACTGGTTTACAATGATTGCTGACAAAGTGAATAGGTAAAAAAGGATGCAGGAAAGAACTGCAGATGTTGGTTTAAATGGAAGATACAAAATGCTGGAGTAACTCTGCGGGACAGGCAGCATCTCTGGAGAGAAGGAATGGGTACATTTTTTAGTCAGTTGCAGATTAGATTTGAGATTCAGCGCAGAAACAGGCTCTTGGGCCCACGGAGTCAATGCCGACCAGCAATCACCTCGAACACAAGCACTATCCTACACACTAGAGACAACTTACAATTTTTACCAAAGCTAATTAACCTACAAACCTATACTTCACTGGACTGTGGGAGGAAACTTGAGCACCCGAAGAAAATCCACACGGTCACAGGGAAAATATACAAATTGCATACAGACAGCGCCCGTAGTCAGGATCAAACCCAGGTCTCTGGTGCTGCCCCATCGTGCCACCGGTTTAACAACTAATTCTGGACAGGAAGGTAAACTTAAAGAAATGCACAGATATTAAATGTAAACAGCTGCATTTGGGAACAAATCTTTATTTTAGCATTTTAATATTTTAAGACAAGATATTTGCTGATCTTATAACGGCAGATTAAAGACTGGGGGTGGGGAAGCTGTGCAGGGGCGAAGCAGAAACCAATAACAGACTATTTTATTGGTCACATGACAGCATATTCAAACCTCAAAGCTGACACTCAGATGCAGGGATGGAATGGTGGGTGGGGAGTTTTTTTGAGCAGTACCAAGACAAGGAGTTCAGTACAATGTGACAGCCTTGACAACTGCCGTTGATTCAATGCATGACCTTAATGACTTTAGGGCACATCATTCAAAAGGAATTCACAACAAAAGCCAACCTAAAATTCATTGGCGGGGGACTTAAGAATGCAGGCACAAAACGTGT
Source organism: Malacoraja senta (assembly GCA_038087875.1). Classification (NCBI taxonomy): domain Eukaryota; kingdom Metazoa; phylum Chordata; class Chondrichthyes; order Rajiformes; family Rajidae; genus Malacoraja; species Malacoraja senta. The sequence continues at coordinate 306,235,328 of CM075977.1, read as the reverse complement.
CACACTGGCTTGTTGTGTTTCCAGTTTATTCTTGTCATAATGCACATTTTGTCAGCATCATCCAGATTCCAAATTAAAACATCCTGATATTCATTAGACTTGAAAAGTACTGCAGGGATTAAAAAGATTGAAGCTGTATGTGAAAATTTGGATCAGGTTACTATCTAGTTCTAACTCCTTGGAAAACATAGGTAGACACAAAATGCTGGTATAACTTAGCGGGACACGTAGCATCTCTGGAGAGAAGGAATGGTGACGTTTCAGGTCGAGACCCTTCAGAGGGTCTCGACCCGAAACGTCACCCATTCCTTCTCTCCAGAGATGCTGCCTGTCCTGCTGTGTTACTCCAGCATTTTGTGTCTACCTTTGATTTAAACCAGCATCTGCATTTCTTTCCTACACATTTTGTCCTTGAAAAACATGACTGGACCCAATAAACAGGATTGGTATCTGGAAATGCATGTGAACTTTGAATTAGAAAGGGCACGCAGTTTGTACTCAAAGCTACAGACAATCCGTGTTACAAACGAGCTCAAATTCAGAGAACTGCTCATAACTCAAACTGCTCAGAAGTCAGAAATTACCAAACTGTGTGGAACACAAAAAGAGCATTATCAGAAGAGTGGCCATCATTCAGCTTCACAGACTCAGTGAGTGAGCAAGACAGCTCAGCAATCCCAGCTCTGGTTGACCCAGCCAATAACTGTTGCTGCTCACAGCTGGGGAGAGGTTGAAGGAGAGCAAAAATTCCCGTTCCCAAACAGCAGAAGATGCCTGCAGCATCAAGCAAATCCACCTTCATCCATCACGCCGTCTCCAAAACACCATGCTAAATGCTCAACCCCCAAAATACCACCCGCAACCCTAGTGGCAAATCCATCCCAGACTAGTCTCCGGACAGCCAGCGCAGTGACTTAAACCACTAATTCCTGCTGAAAATATCAATTCCGCAGCATAAAACCGAGCCAGGCTCCAGTTGTACTGGCCAACTCCAAATCACATGACTTGCCCATGAGGCTCTGCCTTAAAGTTGGGCTAGCTTGATTTGTTTCAAAAGTTATTTACATTTTTTTTTTGGAATTAATTTTATTAGTAGCAATTGTACAAGAATAAAGCAATCGACATGACAGTTATACAATTTTCGTACAGCTTCATTTTTAACATTAATACATGAATTTAAAAAAAAGAGAAAAAAAGAATGAAGAAAAAGAAAAATGAAAAAATAAATAAAAGACCTCTAAACTACCAAAGAAGTGCGAGAGGAAAGAAGAGAAATAAGAAAAAAGATAGAGATATGCCCCCACTATCCTTCTCAGTTTGAGACTTAATTTCAGCTGTTTCCAGATACGTAGGGTACTGTGTATTATCGGATTTTGCTCATACGTTGATTTATTCAGATGTGTTGGAGAAAGAAGAATTGCGCCTATGTTAAAAGGCAAACAATCTTCCCTCTCCATTTTTAACCAATTTACCTGTTGACATGTACCATCCATCCATCCAGAAAATTATGTTTTTAATATTAGTCGCCCAATAGTAGAAAAGGAAATTAGGAAGAGCTAATCCTCCATTTTCTTTAGATTTACACAAATGTCTTTTGTGTAGTCTGTGGGTTTTGTAGTCCCAAATGAAATTTGTAATAATAGTCAATTTAAAAAAAAAAAACTTTTGTGGAGATATATCTGTATTGATTGAAATATAGGAGTTGTGGAAGGAACATCATCTTTATGGCATTTACTCTACCTATAAGGGAAATAGGGAGTGTTTTCCAGAATTGAATGTGGGCATTTAGTTTAGTAATTAGTGGTGGGAAATTTGTTTGAAATAGGGAGGTGTATTTTCTAGTCACGTAAACTCCAAGGTATCTAAATTTTTCAGTAACAATTCTGAAGGGAAATTTTTGAAGTTGAGAAGGGTCTTGAGCTTTTATTGGCATAATTTCACTTTTATTCCAATTTATTCTATAACCTGAAAAGGCACCAAATTGTTCTATAAAGTTTAATACATTTGGGATACTAACTTGGGAGTTGGTGATGTATAAATGTACATCGTCTGCATATAACGAAATCTTGTTATTGGTATGTTTAGTGTTATATCCATGAATGCCCAAATGTACTCTAATGCTCTCTGCGAGAGGTTCTATGGCTAAGGCAAATAACATTGGTGAAAGGGCGCATCCTTGTCTATTACCCCTGGATAAATGAAATTTTGGTGAAAATTTGATTTGTAGTATTCTGGCTGTCGGATTATTATATAACAGCTTCACCCATGAAATGAAGTTTTCTCCTAATTGGAATTTTTCCAACACTGTAAAGAGATAGGCCCATTCCACTTGGTCGAAAGCTTTTTCTGCGTCTAGGGAAATAATTGTTATATCTTCGTTTATCGTTCTGTGTGAGTAAATTATATTGAACAAACGTCTCAAGTTATAAAACGAATGTCGCTTCGGTATAAACCCAGTTTGATCTGTGTGTATTAATTTACTAATATACAGACTTAGTCTGCTTGCCAAAGTCTTGGCTAATATCTTCTGATCTGTATTTAAAAGAGCTATTGCCCTATATGATTCAGGCTCTTCAAGGTTTTTCTCTTTTTTAGGTATCAGTGTAATGGTTGATTCAGCAAGGGTTTGTGGTAAGGTCTGTTCTTTAAAAGCGTGAATATAAAGGGCTCGTAAACGTGGGGAAATTGAATCATTGAATTTTTTGTAAAATTCATTACTAAACCCATCCAGACCTGGCATTTTTCCACTTTTCAGTGATTTAATAGTCTCTTCAATGTCTTTTATTGTTATCTCAGCACCTAATTCTTCTCATTCCTCCTCATTAAGGGATGGGAGGTTGCAATTTTCAAGAATTTTTTAAATCTTTGCAGGGTCGGCTGTTGTTTTTGATGAGTATAGGTTTTCATAGAATTTTAAGAATCTTTCATTAATATCTTTGGGGAAGTTATTTAAAATTTAACTGGAAAATTGCATAAAGACAAAGAAACGTAGAAATAAGGTGCAGGTGGAGGCCATTTGGCCCTTCGAGTCAGCACCGCCATTCATTGTGATCATGACTGGTCATCCACAATCAGTATTCCATGTCTGCCGTCTCCCCATATCCCTTGATTCCGCTAGCCCCTAGACTAGAGCTCTATCTAACTCTTTTAAATTCATCCAGTGAATTGGCCTCTACTGCCTTCTGTGGCAGAGAATTCCACAAATTCACAACTCATGGGTGAAAACGCTTCTCATCTCAGTTTTAAATGGCCTCCCCTTTATTCTTAGACTGTGGCCCCTGGTTCTGGACTCCCCCAACATTGGGAACATTTTTCCTGCATCTAGCTGGTCCAATCCTTTTATAATTTTATACGTTTCTATAAGATCCCCCCTCATCCTACTAAATTCCAGTGAAGGCGCTGTCCTGAACGGCTGCCTGTCCTGCAGCTGTCCGGTTTTTTTTCCCCCTTCTTTTTTATTATTTTTAGTACGTTTACTGTGTAGTCAGGGGACCTAATCTTTTTATGTGTGGGGGGTGGTGGGGGGGGAAGGGGGAAACTGCTTTTCGAGCAGCGCCTTCGACCAGTCCTCGCGGCCTACCAGCGGGGCCTGGAGCGGCGTTTCCTGAGGGGACCTGGCCAGAACCTCGGCTTCGGCGGCGGCACAGCGCTGGAGCGCTGGAGCGCTATCGCGGAGTGGGCGATGCCTTGTCTGGGTCGCCACGCTGGAACTCCGGTATGCTGGGACCGCCGATAAAAACATCGCGGAGCCGCGGGTCCGTGGAACGGCCAGCTGCGGGGACCGCCGATAAAAACATCGCGGAGCCGCGGGTCTGTGGAGCGGCCAGCTGCGGGTGGCAGCGCTGACTTTAACATCGCGGAGCCTGGGATCTCTCGCCGAGATCGCCAGTATGTGGAGCTCCGTCCAGAGCGGCCTGTTGGCTTGGAAGCCGCGGTCTCCAGTAAGAAGGCAGCCGTTCCTGGCACCCCAAGCCGCTGAGAGGGTTCTCCCGACGCCGGAGGACCATCACCCGGCGAGAACGGCCAGGAACATCGAGCCTCCGTAGCGGCGACTGTGGAGGCCTCAATAGGCCCGACTATGGGTGGACATGGGGATGGGCACTCGACTTTGTGCCTTCCACCACAGTGGGAACCATTGTGGGGGGATGTTTTTATGTTTTAATGTTAAACTTCTTTAACGCTATGTTATATTTTTATTAGTGTGCTGCAAGGACATCTGAATTTCCCCTGAATAAGGGGATTAATAAAGTAAAAATCAAAATCAAATCAAATACAAGCCCAGTCTTTCCAATCTTTCCTCATATGACTGTCCTGCCATCCTGGGGATTCACCTTGTGAACCAACGCTGCACTGCCTCAATAGGAAGAATGTCCTTCCTCAAATTAAGAGACCAAAACAGCACACAATATTCCAAATGTGGTATTACATTATACTGCATCTGCCAACTCACTCAACCTGTCCAAGTCACCCTGCAACCTCCTATCATCCTCTTTGCAGTTCACACTGCCATCCAGCTTTGTGTCATCTGCAAATTTGCTTGTGTTACTTTTAATCCCATCTAAATCATTAATATATATTGTAAATAGTTGCCGCCCCAGCACCGAGCCTTGCGGCACTCCACTCGCCACTACCTGCCATTCCGACAGGGTCCCGTTTATTCCATCTCTTTGTTTCCTGTCTGCCAACCAATTCCCTATCCATGTCAACACCCTACCCCCAATACCATGTGCTCCAATGTTGCCCACTAACCTCCTGTGTGGGACGTTATCAAAGGCTTTCTGAAAGTCCGGATACACTACATCCACTGGCTCTCTTTCATCCATTTTACTTGTCACACCATCAAAAATTTCCAGAAGATTAGTCAAGCAGGATCCCCCCTTCAAAGATCCATGCAGAATTGGACCAATCGTTTTACTGCTATCCAAATGCGACGTTATTACTTCTTTAATAATTGACTCCAGCATCTTCCCCACCACCGATGTCAGGCTAACTGGTCTATAATCCCCCGTTTTCTCTCTCGCACCTTTCTGGAAAAGTGGGATAACAGCTACCCTCCAATCCACAGAAACTGATCATGCCCTGTCTTTCCAGGTGAGTCAGGACAGTGTGAAGAGCCAGAGAGATGGCATCCTCTGTGGATTTGCCCTGTATGCAAATTGATGAGAGTCGAGTGAGGCAGGGATGCTGGATTTGATGTGGGAGAGGACCAGCCTTTCAAAGCACTTCATTGGTATTGGAGTTAGGGCAACCGGACGGTAGTCGTTCAGGTTGGTGACTTTTGACTTTTTCGGCACCAGCACTATGGTAGCTCTCTTCAGGCACTTGGGGACCGTTGCCAGAGATAGAGACAGGTTAAAGATCCTCGTGAATACCTCAGCCAGCTGTACAGCACAGTCCTTTAGTACCCTTCCTTGGACTCCGTCCGGGCCTGCAGCCTTGCGTGGATTGATCCTACGCAGAACGCACTGTACCTCCTGAGTGCTCAGTGTTAAGACCTGTCCCTCCACCATGGCCAGGGTTATTCCACTCCTGGTGGTGTTGCCAGTTTCGAAGCGGGCAAAGAAGGTGTTTAACTCGTTGGCCAGTGTGATATCACTGTGGGGGCAGGCGGGGCTGCTCTTGTAGTCAGTGATATCCCTGACACCGTCACATGCTTCTGGTGTCCGCGGTATTGAAGTGGTTTTCCACCCTTTGCCTGTGGTTGTCTTTGGCCTTTTTTATACCTTTGTTCAGGTTTGACCTGGCAGCACTGTATGCAGAAGTGTCCCTGGACTTAGCAGATTCTGAACCTCCTTGTTCATCCATGGTTTCCGGTTTGGGAACATCTTTATTTTCTTGTCTACTGTGACAGTCTCCACACAGCAGTTGATGTAGGAGAGCACAGTGGATGTGTACTCCTCCAAGTCTACCTCTGTACCACTGGTAGCCTGTTGTGCAAACAGGTCCCAGTCGGCAACATTGGAAAATGATCACCAATGCGTCCATGATTTCTAGAGCCACCTCCTTGAGTACCCTGGGATGCAGAACATCAGGCCCATCAGTCTACCCAATACTATTTCTCGCCTAATGCTAATTTCTTTCAGTTCCTCTGTCTCCCTAGATCCTCTGTCCTCTAGTACATCTGGGAGATTGGTTCTGTCTTCATTATGGAAGACACAAACAAACTACCTGTTCAACTCTTCTGCCATTTCCTTGTTCCCCATAATAGTTTCATCTGTTTCTGCCTTCAAGGAACCCACATTTGTCTTTACTAATCTTTTTCTCTCAACATACCTAAAGAAGCTTTTACTATCCTTCTTTATATTCTTGGCCAGCTTACCCTTGTACTTCATCTTTCCACCCCATATTGCCCTTTTTGTTACCTTCTGTTGTCCTTTGAAAGTTTCCCAATCCTCTGGCTTCCGGCTACTCTTTGCTACGTTATGCACCTTTTCTTTTAGTTTTATTCCATCCCTAACTTCCCTTGTCGGTGGCGTATTACTCCCCTTAGAATCTTTCTTCCTCTTTGAAATTAAATGATCCGGCATCTTCTGGATTTGCCCAGAAATTCCTGCCATTGCTGTTCCACCGTCATTCCTGCTAGGGTCCTTTTCCAGTCGACCTTGGCCAGCTCCTCTCATGCCTTCATAGTACCCGTTATTCAAACGCAACATTGACACTTCTGATTTACAACGGGGTCTGGATTGTTGAACAACTACAACTTGTTCATCAATCAATGAAAGTAAACATGCAGGTACAGCAGGCAGTGAAGAAAGTAAATGGCATGTTGGCCTTCATAACAAGAGGAGTTGAGTATGGGAGCAAAGGTCCTTTTGCAGTTTTACAGGGGCCTAGTGAGACCACACATGGAGTATTGTGTAGAGTTTTGGTCTCCAAATTTGAGGAAGGACATTCGTGCTATTGAGGGAGTGCAGCGTAGGTTCACAAGGTTAATTCCCGGGATGGCGGAACCGTCATATGCTGAGAGAATGGACCGGCTGGGCTTGTACACTCTGGAATTTATTAAGGGTTTGGACATACTAGAGGCAGGAAACATGTTCCCGACGTTGGGGGAGTCCAGAACCAGGGGCACAGTTTAAAAATAAGGGTAAGCCATTTAGAACAGAGATGAGGAAACACTTTTTCACACAGAGTTGTGAGTCTGTGGAATTCTCTGCTTCAGAGGGCAGTCGAGGCCGGTTCTCTGGATACTTTCAAGAAAGAGCTACATAGGGCTCTTGAAAATAGCGGATTCAGGGGATATGGGAAGAAAGAAGGAATGGGGAACTGATTGTGGATGATCAGCCATGATCACATTGAATGGCGGTGCTGGCTTCAAGGGCCGAGTCTACTCCTGCACCTATTGTCCCTCTCATATTGCAGAGAGTCGGAAGTTTAACCCATGGACTGCCTATACATTTAACTTCTGACAAGCAATTAATGCATCAATAACTACACTTGACACGTTTGCTGTTAGATGAGTGTGAAGCTGCAATTGAAGTGTTGATCATTTGATATCAAGCACTCATCTTCACTAAAAATCATCCCTTTTTTTTTTGCCTTTCCAATAATATTCCTTTAAGCAATAACAATTAACATTATATAAATGCAAACGTAATCTGTAATTGGGTCTTAATCAGCTATTGCACTGGCGACAAATTTATTCAAAACTGTTGAGATTGTGAGAATGCAAGTAACTATTCATTTGGTTTGTGCTGGTTAAAGAATTCCATGATGTTGGAGTGATTGAATGGGATTTTTTTCATTTCTTCATGAAAATTGAATCCTTACAAAGGTTCATTGTCAACGCTTTTCACATCTGTCTGCATGAATTATAACAAGCACCATTCAAACAATTGGGATGGAGTTCCTGCTATTTTTCAAATGATACAAAAGATCTACTGTACGAATTACCAGATGACCAACCTTTGATGTCATGGAGAAAACAGGACTGCATTGACTTTTACATGATAATTCTATTCTATTATGAAAGTTAAGTAGATATTTTGGCAGTTGGTTAATATCTAGATGGTCATAGCAGCACATTTCAGATAGGATTCAAATGAAGGGCAAATTAATAAATCGTAAAATTGAATGATGTTCAGTGGTGAAGAACGTACTGACCAAACAATCCAACTTCTTTCGCCACCCCCTTGTTTTCTTGATATAAGGAAGCTACCACCCCTCCCCCCCCCCCGCCGCCACCCTTTCCTCTCCCACACACCCCTTTCTTGCTCCCCTCCCGTGCCCCACCTGGACTTGCACCCATTTCCCCCGCCCCTCTCCAACTATATTCATTCTTCTAGGTTCACAAATTGCAATGCTTCAATCCTTGTCTCACACCTTCTGTTTTTCATCTCTTGCTTTGCCCACCACCTGCTTTTCAATATACACACCCTCTCATCTGTTGACAGATTACCTGCAATGCTTCGCAGTGCCCCTCTCTTCCAGTTTCATTCCTCTTCCCTGTCCCCCACAATAAGTCCGAGGTAGGTCACAACTGAAACATCACCTGTCCTTGTTCTTCAGATATGCTGCCTGACCAGATGAGTTCTAGCAGCACTGACCCTTTTTTCCTAAACCAAGCATCTGCAGTTCCTTGCCTTCATGAACAGCAACATTTGTCAGAGAATATGAACCTAGAATCCACTTGCACCTAAGATGCTAAGAGGTTTTAAGATTTATCTGCCCTCTGAGTCGGATGACCCATCTTATTGCTGTACCTTATGGTATTGCTTGTGTGTTTGGCAGAAACAAGGAAGATGCTGGTTTACAAAAAAGGGGCGGCACAGTGGTGCAGCAGTACAGTTGCTGCCTTACAGCGGCAGAGACCCAGGTTCGATGCCAACTACAGGTGCTGTCTGTACGGAGTTTTACGTTATCCCCGTGACCGTGCGTTTTCTCCGAGAACTTCTGTTTCCTCCCACACTCCAAAGACGTACAGGTTTGTAGGTTAATTGCCTTGGTATACATGTAAAGTCTGTCCCAAGTGTAGGATAGTGTTAATGTGTGGGGTTTGCTGGGCGTTGCGGACTCTGTGGGTCGAAGGGCCTGCTTCCCCACTGTAATTCCAAACCTAAATAACTAAAAACTAATCCAAGGTGCAGGAGAAACTCAACGAATGAACAGGAGATATTTTGGGTCTGGACCCTTCTTCGGACTGATTGTGGAGGAAGAAAGCTGGGAAATGCAAGGGGAGGACAAAGCCTGGCAAGTGACATGTGGATGCAAGAGAGAGGGGTTTATCATACGCAGACGGTTGGGCAAAGGCCAGAGATGAAAAGTAAAAAGTACAAGAAAAGAATAAAAATGCTAATTGCCAGTGTGTTACACAAAACTGGAGAATTCAATGTTCATACAGTTGGGTTTAATTTAAGTTTAGAGATACAGCACGGAAAGAGTCCTTTCGGCCCACCTGGTCCGCACCGACCAGCAATCCCCGCACACTAATACTATCCAACACACACGAGGGACTATTTACAATTTTACTAAGCCAATTAACCTACAAACCTGTACGTCTTGAGTGTGGTAGGAAACCAGACCACCAGGAGAAAACCCACGAAGGTCACGGGGAGAATATACAAACTCCAAACAGAGAGCACCCACAGTCAGGATTGAATCCAGGTCTCTGGTGCTGTAACGTAGCAACTCTACCACTGACCACCATGCACACGTGGGTTGTAAGCTACCCAGGCGGAATATGGTGTGCTGTTCCTCCAGTTTGCCTGTGGCCTCACTCTGGTGATGGAGGAGGCCCAGCACAGAAAGGCCAGTATGGCAATAGACAATAGGCACAGGAGTAGGACATTCAGCCCTTCGAGACAGCACCGCCATTCAATGTGATCATGGCTGATCATCCACAATCAGTACCCCATTCCTGCCTTCTCACCATATACTTAGACTCCACAATATTTAAGAGCTCTATCTAACTCTCTTGAAAGCATCCAGAGAAGTGGCCTCCACTGCCTTCTGAGGCAGAGAATTCCACAGATTCACAACTCTTTGGGTGAAAAAGTTTCCTCATCTCCGTTCTAAATGGCCTACCCCTTATTCTGAAACTGTGACCCCTGGTTCTGGACTCCACCAACATCAGGAACTGTCTCCTGCCTCTAACGTGTCCAATCCCTTAATAATCTTATATGTTTCGATAAGATCTCCTCTCATCCTAAATTCCGGAGTATACAATCCCAGCCGCTCCATTCTATCAACAAATGACAGTCCCGCCATCCCAGCAATTAACCTTGTGAACCTACGCTGCATTCCCTCAATAGCAAGAATGTCCTTCCTCAAATTTGGAGACCAAAACTGCACACAATACGCCAGGTGTGGTCTCACTGGGGCTCTGCACAACTGCAGAAAGACCTCTTTGCTCCAATACTCAACTCTTCTTGTTATGAAAGCCAACATGCCATTAGCTTTCTTCACTGCCTGCTGCACCTACATGTTTACTTTCAGTTACTGATGAACAAGGACCCTCATATCTTGTTGTACTTCCCCTTTTCCCAACTTGACACCATTCAGATAATAACCTGCCTTCCTGTTTTTGCCACCAAAGTGGATAACCTCACATTTATCCACATTAAGCTGCATCTGCCATGCAACTGCCCACTCACCCAACCTGTCCAAGTCATCCTGAATCCTCAGTTCACACTGCCACCCAACTTGCACCCATCTGCAAATTTGGTAATTTTACTTTTAATCCCTTCATCTAAATCATTAATGTATATTGTATATAGCTGCGGCCCCACACCAAGCCTTGCAGTACCCCACTAGTCACTGCCTGCCATTCTGAAAGGGACCCATTAATCCCTACTCTTTGTTTCCTGTCTGCCAACCAATTTTCTATCCATGTCAGTACCCTACCCCCAATACCATTAGTGGGCTCTAATTTTGCCCACTAATCTCCTATGTGGGACCTTATCAAATTTCTGAATGTCCAGATACACTACATCCATTGGCTCTCCCTTGTCCATTTTCCTGGTTACATCCTCAAAAAATTCCAGAAGATTAGTCAATCATGATTACCCGTTTGTAAATCCATGCTGACTCGGACTGATCCTGTTACTGCTATCCATATGTGCCGCTATTTCATCTTTTATAATTGACTCCAGCATCTTTCCCACCAGCGATGTCAGGCTAACTGGTCTATAATTCCCTGATTTCTCTCTCCCACCTTTCTTAAAAAGTGGGATAACATTAGCTACCCTCCAAGCGACAGGAATTGATCCTGAATCTATAGAACATTGGAAAATGATCACCAATGCATCCACAATTTCTAGAGCCAATTCCTTAAGTACCCTGGGATGCAGAAGGAGAAGAGGGGTTAGAATGGTTAGCAACCAGGAGACTCAACAGGTTGTGGTGGACAAAGTGCAATTGAGATGGGCACCTAGTCTCCATTTCGTCTCACCGATGTAAAGGAGGCCACATCGGGAACATTGCTGCGTATGAATTGCGTTCCCCAGTTCACGTGTATTGCCGTGCCAGAATCTAGAGGTAAGTTGCTGATGAAAACATGGGGAGAAAGCACAGGTCGCCAAAACTGAACGCCAAGATCTGAGAGTTCTAGAGCTGGAAAGGCACAAGAGCTGGAGAGGAAAGGCACAAAATGATCAGGTTGGATTATCAGTATTTCCATATATACTAAATTCATAAAACAATGGAGCAGAATTAGGCCATTCGGCCCATGGAGCCTTCTCCGCCATTCGATCATGGCTGATCTATTTTCCCCTCACAACCCCACCATGCTGCCTTCCACCTTTGATGCCCTTACTAATGAAGAATCTATCACCCTCCGCTTTAAAAATACCTAATGTCTTGGCCTCCACACCCATCACTCTCTGGGTCAAGAAATTCCCCCTTATCTCCATTCTAAAGGTACCTCTCTTTTCCAGCTTTCTCCCTCCAATTGCACTTAGTCTAAAGAAGAGTCCCAACCCAAAACAATGCCCATCCATTTCTTCTAGAGATGCTGCCTGACCCATTGACTTACTCCAGCACTTTGTGTTCTATGCAAGATTCTTGCATCTGCAGTTCCTTACGTCTCAAACGATGAAATTGGTTGGTGTTCTAACTTCTTCCCGATCTTTCAATGCCTAACCTTTAAGATTCCACCTCTGCGTCTGAAACCCACATGTTCATGTCATTTCCAAATTCCCTTCTCTCCTTTACCTCTTCTACACTCCCTCAAACATCACTCCTCCATTCAAGCACCTTTATCTGGCTTCTTATTCAAACCTCCTTACTTCACTCTATTGTTCCTATACCTCTGCCCACGGGGGCTTAAATATTGATCCTGTTCTAATCCCCTTCTTTATTTCAGTGTTTCCTTAAAACAAACTTAACCTTCTTTAGCTCAGTTTAAAAATCACTGATTACATCTCACCTTCGAGGCTTTTTCCACATTAAACATGCGATATCCACAAGTAGACATCCATTTCGAACCAAAGCGCAACCTAAATTAATGATAACCGCAGCAATGTTCCTAGACAAATATTTCAGATCCTGCACAAGATCGTCATGGATTAATACAGCGTGGAAACATGCCCTTCAACTCAACTTTCCCACACCAACCAATATGTCCCATCTACTCTACTCCCACCTGCCTGTGTTTAGCCCATATCCCTCGAAACCTATCCTATCCATGTATCTGTCTAAATGTTTCTAAAACATTGCAATAGTACCTGCCTCAACTACCTTCTCTGGCAGCGGGTTCCATACACCCACCACCCTTTGTGTGAGAAAGTTATCCCTCAGGCTCCTATTAAATCTACCTCCCCTCTCACCTTAGACCTACAGTATGTCTTCTGGTAGGCTCTGACACTGTAGGCTCAAGGGGATGGTTTGGTCAGCTAGCTATTGATTCTGCTCTATGTAAAGGTGAAATACGAGGCCAGCCAGGCATGCAGTGTAATAACTGGATTGACAAGGATCAGAAAGCAAGAATTACAGTTCCAGTTAGTCAGAGGCAAGGCTGGAAGAAAGATCAATCCTCTAATGAATTCTACACAAGGATGACACACACATATATATATATATACACACGTGTGTGTGTGTGTGTGTGTGGGTGTGGGTGTGTGTGTGTGTGGGTGTGTGTGTGTGTGTGTGTGTGTGTGTGTGTGTGTGTGTGTGTGTGTGTGTGTGTGGATGTGGGTGGATGTGGGTGTGGGTGGATGGGTGTGGGTGTGTGTGTGTGTGTGTGTGTGTGTGTGTGTGTGTGTGTGGGTGTGGGTGTGGGTGTGGGTGTGGGTGTGGGTGTGGGTGTGGGTGTGGGTGTGGGTGTGGGTGTGGGTGTGGGTGTGGGTGTGGGTGTGGGTGTGGGTGTGGGTGTGGGTGTGGGTGTGGGTGTGGGTGTGGGTGTGGGTGTGGGTGTGGGTGTGGGTGTGGGTGTGGGTGTGGGTGTGGGTGTGGGTGTGGGTGTGGGTGTGGGTGTGGGTGTGGGTGTGTGTGTGTGTGTGTATATAATATAGGTCATCCTTGTAATATAAATAAATATATACGTATATATACACATACATACACACGCACATACATTTGCAAGGTGTTTAAATAATGTGAATTTAAAATGTAGGATTCCAAATTACTGGTTTAATTCAACTGAAATCTCATTTTGAAAGAGGCAAATATCAAATGTTTAAAAATCACAATTTAGTTTTTCATGATAATTACAGGCAAAGAAGAATTTAAGAAATGACTGCTGGTATCACAAAACTAAACTGTTTTGCTAGTTCACGAAGTGCTGAAAGCCTTGGCATTTAGAATGAAGTACTTTGAATCAAGAACTTGGATCAAGTATCAACTTGGCCTTGCATCAGTTTGACCATGATTCTATGGGTTTATGGAATCCCAAAGCTCACCGTTCAAATCAAAGCTCACCGTTTGACCTGTTTTTACAAAATGTTAAATGATCAGTTCGACATAGATTACCAAGCCTACACCAAACCCAAACCTATTAGGAGCAGACAAGGGCATTCGATCCAATTTGAGATACCAGCTACCAAGACAGATGTGTACAGCAATTAATTCTTCCTCGCACAATTAAAGCATGGAATAGTCTTCACCCTACCATAGTTACCCAACCAGACGCAACTAAATTTAAGGTAGCTCTTCTTCTCTAAGAACCCTTTTTTGCTTAAGTCCACCCTCCGCCACCTCCAGTTTAAATTTTGAATATTTTTGGAGGACCAAGAGCCAAGAAGAACTGAAGATCCACATCCTTGGCACTGTACCCTTTTCCAATACAACTTAAATTGATGCACTAAATTTGACACAAACCAAGAGATTCCTAATCATTGCCTGTTTAAGTATTTGGTTTAAGCATTTTTGCCATCGTATCCTTCTGTATTTCAACATGTTTTCACATTTTAGAGAATAAAACTACCACTTTCAAAAAAGGTTCAGAAACGATACGCTCAAATGACTCACCAATATAGTAATATTTACTTCATATTACCCGAGATGTTCTACCTTTCCAAAATGAATTGTTTCAGTTTTTCTTAATTTGATATGCATCTCCCGAATTTGCTGGTCTATGGCCACAGTCTTCATATTCCCTTATCACCGCGATCTACACAAAATTGCCACTTAATTCACCAAGCTGTCTGTGTCATCCTGCACTGTTATAACAAGGCCCAACACTGGCCAAAAACTCCCAATCTTTGAGCATGTTTCACTTTCCCGACTCAAATTGTACAACTTTAGACAACTCTGCATCTGAGCAGACAAGTCCACGTGATACTGGCTCATTTTGTTAACTCTGTTAGGATATCCTGACTTGTTAAACATGTTCTGCAGCTCTATTTCATTTTCCCCTTCTTGTTTGTAACTGCCCTGGTTAATCTGTCAACCAGATCCCCAAAGGCAAACCCATCAGAGATGCTCTTTGTTCTCTCCACACCTCATCCACCCTTAAACACAAAACAAGCTTGTTTTTTTTCCTCTACTTTCCATGTTCTGGGGAATCTTCAACTTAAAACATTTACTCTCTCTTCCCAGAAGCGACTGAACAGAGGCACTACCAGCATTGTTTTACTCATATTTCTAACATTTCTATTTACAAAGCCTAAAGACTTTTGGCGTATGAAAATGGAAAATGAATATATATCCTCCACCCACAGCCAGGCTCCTGCAATCTCTACTTTCCTTCTTAAATAAAGGAACATTAAATACTCTCCAGTGCTCTAGGTGCTCATCTGTAGCTAGAGAAGACACAAAGATCTTTGTCAAAGCTTCTGCAATCTCCTCTGGTCTCACAATTACCTTGGATAGATCCCAACACGTCCTGAGGATTCAGAAGGTCTCGACCCGAAACGTCACCAATTCCTTCTCTCCAGAGACGCTGCCTGTCCCGCTGAGTTACTCCAGCATTGTCTATCTGGGGATTTAACCATCTTAATGCTCTTCCAAAGCCCCAACAATTCTATTTTGAGACATGAAAATGCAACCCTCCCGACTTAATCTCAAACTGCCCTTTCCTATTAGTATTCTACACGCTGATCTCACGGTCCTCCATCTTGGTGAATACAGATGCAAAGTACTCCGAACTCCAAATGTCACCTACCCATGGTCTCCAGAGATCTGCCTAATCTGCTGAGTTACTCCAGCACTGGGCACCCTTTTGTGCAAACCAGCATCTGCAGTTCCTCGTTTCGTACCTTGCATGCATCCCAGTAGTCCAAGTACAAATGCCCTCCTTAATCCTCAAGTGATCCTCCCTTCTCCCTGGGTATCCTCTTGGTTTTAATATAGGTACAACAATCTTTGGAATTGTATTTAATCTGAGTTGCTAAAGCCATTTTGTTGCCCCTTTTGGCCCTTCTAATTGCCCACTCGAGTTCTTTCTGCATATTTTCATATTCCTTCAAGGCCATTCTCTTAAACCTTGAATGCACTTCATCTTTTTGACCACATTTACAACCTCTTTGGTCATCCAAAGTTCCATTATTTTGCCATCCTTATCCTCCCTCCTTACTGCAACATGCAATTTCTGAACCAGATGTGGACGACACAATAAATGCTTCCAGTGTAACCTCCTGTGCTCCGACTTAAAGTTGTAGTTTGTCTTACTCCAATTTAAAAGCTTCCCGAAAAGTCTGGTCTTCTCCCTGTTCAAAACAATTTAAAAACCTGGAGCAATGATCACCATCCTCAATATACTCTTTCTCTGTAACACCAGTCACCTGGCCAGGCTCATTTCCCGACACAAGGTCCAGTATGTTCCTTATCACATTCAACTATCCACATAATGTATCAAGAAACCCTCATGGATACATCTCTCAAATTCTGCCTGTCTGAGCCTTTGGTACTGAGCAAGTCCCACTCAATATTGGGGAAGTTAAAATCATACATTAAGACATCACGGTTGCTTTGGCATCTTTCAGTTATCTATCTGTACATCTGTTCCTCCATCTCTTACTTGCTATTGGGAGGCCCATAATACAAGCCTATTTGAGTGCATACACCTTTCTTACTTCCAAGCTCAAAATCATTCTCAAGTACCAATCTAGGCTCCAAGTTCATATGCTATCTCCACAATATTCCTTGTATTGAGATAACAGTTTAATCCTATGGGCATCACCATATTCCTTCACTTCTCCCTGCTGGTCCTACACCCCCCCCCCCCCCCCCCCCTTCTCTGCCTCCAATTAAAAATCTCCCGAGTTTCGCTGGAAAACCTCCCCGTATCAAACATTTAAGAATGCTTTAAATACAAGCTGCCACTTTGCTTTAATTAAGGAAATTTGAAGTTTTACCTTAAAATACAGAATATACTTCAGATGTTCTGACTCCCACACCTCCTAACCCTCATAATTAAAAATGGATATCATGAAGGAACACTGCCGATACTTCAACACTGAATTCTTCACACATAGCGCTAAATCAATTTCATAATTCAGTAGTTACAATTACAAGCAATGTCAGTTTATGTAACAGAGAATACAGAATTTCACGTAACCGCAGCAGCATGTAAACAGCTTGATTTGATTTAAATAACTTGATTTGCAGAAATAGCAGAAACTCAAAGGCTGCAATTACAACTCATTTGACAGTTTTAATTCTAACTGATAACATTTTTGCGTGTATGACAATACCTAAAATACTATATTAATTCAGTGAAGTCGACCACAGGAAAATTGCACTTTTAGTAAACCGACTTATGGCCAACTATATATTGATCGAAAAACTGCTTCTCATCACAACTATTATACAAATTTTAGACAAATTTATAGAAAACATCTCATGATTACATTTGAACACCTTACCTTCCAATACTGTAGTTGTGGTCCAATTACATCTGGCAACCATATACCGGCTCATTTTTACATCTGAATAATTGCAGAATCCAGTCGAGCCTTCCCATCCCCAACCCTCCACTGCCTAGTAATTTCTCTTTACACAAATGACATTTGAAACAGATTTTAAAACAAATCTCATTACTAATAATGAAGATTGAACACCTTTCGAGTCAATATTTAAAACTAATCATGCACATTCTAATACAGAGCACATTCAGCACGGAATATCCAGGAATACCAAGCCCAAAAATTCGCAAGAAACTAGATCTAAAATCACTGACGTTAAACACGAGTGCATCTGGCCAATGAACACTGAAAACTGCCTACACCCAGTTCAGCCTCAAACCTGTATACATGGGATGGGTGGGTCAATTCTTTAATGTAACCCAACCTTGACAAAGTAATCCAAATTGGTCTGTCATCACTATTAACTGTACATTTAACATTGAGTATTCTTGCCCAAGGCACAATGATCCAACTATACTTAATTCACAGCTGCTATCAAGATTAAGTATTTAACCTTTTTACTACAAATGTTAAGCAAAGGCAACATGAAAATTAGTGCTCACAAAATTCAACCTTAGCAGATGCTTCCAAATTTACAAATCATGTTGCACCGATTATCAAATCAGATTGCATTGACTAAATGGCCTAAATTGGTTAATCATGACTATAACTTTATACAACCCAATTTGAACAGAAGTGTAGATTTCTCACCAGCTAGTCTCAATCCTCTGCCCATACCCACTGAAAGTCCAACAAATCTCTTCCTTTCAGATAACCCAGTTTCCTTTTTAAAGGAAAGTACCAACCAAGCAGTGCATTCTTTTACCATTTACTGGGCCTACAATTTCTTTATGTCATTGGAATGAAGATATGGCAAAAAAGGGTTGGTTCTTAACGCTTCCTCCAATGAAGAATATTTCATTTACAGCCTCTATAGATGAAGCATTTTAAAAATCTTCCAGGTATCTTAATTTCATGTTCCATTAAGAGCAAACTCACCTTCCCCAGTCCAGCCGCAACTAAAGTTCCTCATTCTATGCATTAAATTTTTTTAATCTTTCAATCTCTGAAGCTTTTGCATCCGTTATAATATGCAGCATCAGACATGAGACAATACTCCCTGTATGACTGACATGTGCGCATGTGCGGGGCCTTTCCAGAGTGTGCGCATGTGTAGGGTCTCGAGCCGGCGAGGCCTGCGGAATCAGCGATATTTTCCAGATGCTTTGAAGTTATGTATTACAGAAATGAGTTGCTTAAAGCTTAAATAAAGTTTAAGTAAATTACGAGTAGCGTAAAAGTTTCATTTGGCTCACAACAATGACCAAGCCATGTATTACATAATGGTATGCTATAACTTCCTTGTTTAGATCAGCATTTTAAGCTCCGATTCTCAACCTGTCCCTCCATACTCAAAACCTTTTACTTCAACCTGCTCTTGTACACCCATTTAGAGAGCCTATTTTCATTCTTTCTGCACAACATCTCGGCATATTTGTTGCCAACTATTGATTTATTTTGAAGGTAGACACAAAATGCTGGAGTAACTCAGTGGGACAGGCAGCATCTCTGGAGAGACGGAATGGGCGACGTTTCGGGTCGAGACCCTCCTTCAGACTGCAGTCTATTTTGATTTATTTTAGTAGCTTGACTTTCACCATCCTCCTCACACTTAACACTTCCAAGTTTGCTGTTGTGCGCAAACTTGAAAATTGTACCCAGTACACGCCAGTTCAAAGTCATATGCATCATGGAAAGCAGCAACTCCAACGCAGAACTCCATAAAGCTACACAGTCGACTAGAAAACAAAGCCATTTCTTGTTAACTAATCAGTTTACCAACTATGTTGTATTTGCCCCTTTTAATCGTTGAGGTCAATCCTATAATATGGAATCTTATCAAACACCTTTAAAACTCGATATTTGCCACCTTGATATTACCCATATATTTCCTTAAACTCTTGTTTTAGACAATTTATCTTTAAATGTATTTTTCCTTGACAAGCCAAGTCAGGACTGTAAATTCTACCTCCACTCCAAGGAGAATGACCTGTTTATTAGTCATAAATGAAAACTGCTAAAAAAAAAAATAGGTCAGGAAGCATATGTGGAAAGTGAAACAGTTGACATTTCAGGCTAAAGAGCCTTTACTTGTGCCAAGAAGAAAATGTAAGCTGGTGCGAGTAATAAAGAAGGCGGGAAGAGTACAATGGGGGAATAAAAGGGAATGTCTGAAAGGGTCAGAGTGGCCATTTTGGTTCTCGTTTTCTGGTTTGTGGTTATCCGCTTGCCTCCCAACTATGACTTTCTAGCCCACAGGAACCATCCTCTGATGGCTATTTGTTTGGTGTATTATGTTCAGGACCTCCTATTTTCTCCCTTCCCTGAGCAACAAGATATATTCGAACTGTAATAAAAAGAAACTGCAGATGCTTGTTATATCAAAGATAGATAAAACGCTGGAGTAACTCAGCGGGTCAGCAGCATATCTGGAGAAAATGGATAAGTGATGTTTTGGGTCAGACCCACATTTGAAGTGTCGCAAGTCACTTTAATCCATAACCATCAATAGTTAGCCCATTATAAACTTCATTTGCACCTTTTGCTATGATTGCCACAGCAGCCTCTTATTTGAAGACCACCAAGGTATTCAGCACTTTAGCCATGATCTCTGGTTCCAGGAGCACATACCTTGGCGTCTGATCAACTCAATTTTTCTTTGCCACCATTTCAGTTCACGTTGATATAATTTTTCTGATGTTTCTTTTAAATTTGCTGCCTGGGATGTGTTCATTATCTCATTTTTTTACCCAAGACTGTGGCTGAGCACATACGTCCATTGACAGCAACAAGTGTCATCCCTACAGAATCATTTTCGGGACTTCATAAGTTCACCACTTAATGTTATGAGATGGAAACTCACAAAAGTTTGCCATCAATAAGCAGTATAATTCAGCACTGATGGATTTACAGTTTAAAAGTTTAAACTACTCAGCAACTCAGCGTCCATAATCCGGAGGTAAAGATTTACTCCCAGAATAATATACATCCCATTTCCAACCCTGATTTCGAGGCAGGCACCACCAATTCCAGATTACCCTGCCTGGGACATGTTTATTCTTGTATTTAAACACGCAGGAATCAAAATAATTCAGGAAGATAGTCGGAATAGAATTAGGAAGGAATACTTTATTGTCATATGTAACTAGGCACTGTGAAATTCTTTGCTTGCATACACAATGTATACAAATAGCAGCCACTTATGGCGCTGACAAAGTTACAAAGCACACTGGCTCCCCCTTTTGTGTCCCCTCCCCAACCGTTCCCCCATGACAGGTCCCATTGTTCTTTGTCCCCCCCCATGGCTGTCCCCCCACACCGGGTCCTCCATTGATCTTCCCCTCCCCCCTCACGGTGGTCCTCCACGCTCTCATTGACAGTCGACCATGGGTTGACCTGCGAGGCATCTTTGCTGCTGCCGCGAGGCTTCGCCACCGCCAAGGCCTCACCGCTGTCAACGGCCCATTTCACGCCTCCATGGCGCCGACCCAGGCCCAAGCCGCGGGCTCCGCTGGCTGCTCCAGACTCCGACCCGCGAGGCCTGGCTCCTCCTGCCGACCCGCGTGACCCTGGCCGGGCCCCGACCCGGGCTTCTACACGGGGATCCAGGAGGCATCGAGACCGCGGTGCCTCGATAAAGGCTGCGTTCCCAGTCCGCAGCCTCGGCCCGTCGGGTTGCCTTCAGAGTATCTACTGAATCCATAGTCATGCTATCATAATGTTGCAGACTAAAAGAAATCAGGTCATAGATTGTATTCAATACCTACAACAGGCTGAAGGATTAGATTATCAATCAGACAAATTATTGAAAATACCCATGCAATTTACAACTTGATTTTGTTGCATTACATACCCTTTAAGGCTGTGATTTTTAGGTATTGTATAAAAATGGGAAATGTTAATACAATTTTTTGATAAGCATTGCCCTTTTAAAAACAAAATCTCAGGCATCTCTACTCAGAACAATTTCACCTTTGTGGGACAAACCCCGAAAACCAGCTTGGTTGATATGGACAAAGGCCCTTTTTCATACTGTGTAATTCTATGACATTGTTCTCTCAAGTTTCACGATGTAGGTGTCACTCCAAAGTTATCTAAACTTATCAGAATCAATTTATCTAAAGAGAACAATGAGCCCCAAGCACTACTATTTATTTATTTTTAAATTACATTACATCTTTCTTGGCCTTCATTAAAAGCTTACTCAAATCAACTCTCCCTCTGCCTGGTAATTGAAGCTGAACAAAACCCATTCATAAAACCCCAAGCAGAGCTTCAGGGTACCATATCTGTGTTCCATCAGTGCCACCAACTTCCATCTGTTACACCAGACTCAAAATCCACATGATCTCATTTATACCCCAGACGTCATTAAAAAACAACTGGCCTATCATTTTCCATCTTCTACACCTCTGCTGCCCACATTAGCACATGTCCCTTTTTGACTAGCTCCCAGTTCTACTTTTAACATCCAACAGTCATATTCCACTCTGTTTATCATCAGCTGACCATACAAACCTCAGTACAATTCTTAGTTCTTGGACTTTGATCAGTTCAATTCTGCCAACCACATCTCCAACACCAGGTGCCCAAGCTGTGGAGCTCCCCCTAATTTTTAAGCTACTCTTTAGCTTCTTGCAGACTATCCCAAGTTGGTGCATTAATGTTGGCATCGTAGCAGGTTTACGTGTAGCCCTTTGAAATACAAGATAAGAGAAGCACTACAAGTTCTTGTCAAAGGCCCGTGGTTGTTCTAGTTTACATCAAATTACAAGCTCATGGATTTGAAAGTAATCATGTGAAACAATAAGTGTCAAGCAGTCCTTGGGAAGTGGATCTTAAACCCATGATCTACTTTGTGTTAGAGAGCTATCACAAGGCCACAGTGGACAAGGCCACCCTTTTGGCAAGGAGAGAAAAATATGAAATTTCCCTCCAATTGCCCTTGACAGAATGGAATCAAACCCAA
The DNA here is from genome assembly GCA_038087875.1 of Malacoraja senta. Lineage (NCBI taxonomy): Eukaryota > Metazoa > Chordata > Chondrichthyes > Rajiformes > Rajidae > Malacoraja > Malacoraja senta. The sequence continues at coordinate 306,213,020 of CM075977.1, read as the reverse complement.
GCCCAAACAGATTTCAAACCAGTTCATATATTAAACCAAATTGGATAACAAACAGATTCTGTTGAATTTCAGGTGCATCAGCTTGCTTTTGACAGACAACCCAAGATCCCAGCTACACATTTGGTGCTCTTCCAATGAGGTTTTACCAGATTGTGCCAAGCAAGATTGTGCGTAAATTGAGGGTAATCAGAAGGCAACCAACCAAGGAAAAACTTAATTCCTCAACTTAATCACACAATGTCTTAAGATAATCTCCAACCCATCATAAACTAAAGATTGGTGGAATGAATAAAAGTGACAGCTGCATCAATGGCTAATGAAGCTGGCTGCTGAAACAGACAGTGATGTTGCAGTTACCTTTTAGCTTGCTTGAAGTAGTCAACTGTCTTGCAGACCTTGGAACAGATCCTGAAAGAACCTGGCTTGGAGTGTTCCCATTTCTCCATGGTCCTATAAATTTAAAAAAATAGTTTGTGAAATTAAGCCTCACTGACAAATTAATGGACAAGACAAAAATTTGCAAGAATTTTTCTAAGCTCTACACAAAACAGACCAACTCAATTGGAACGAGCTTTCTGCATTGGAAGATTTATTTAAATTTCTGTTAAACAGTAGATTAAGGAACAAAGACCTTTTATATTACTGAAAAGCACATTCCTGACAGAACAACATTTGGAAGTTTTGTCTCCAAATAATGGCCCTTTACATGAAGTTTTTTACAAAAGCTCTTTTATATGAAGATCAATATGAAATGTAATTGATCTTAAGGATACAATCACAGCACATTGTGGAAATAGAGAAGTTTGACTTCAATTTCACAACTTAAAATAAGCCAATTTCTTTGTCAGATTATGGTTTACAAATAAGAAACAAAAGATTGCACATAGAGTCAGACGGCGTGGAAACAGATCCTTCAACACAACCTGCCCACACGAACCAACATGTCCCATCTACACTCGTCCCACCTGCCTTGTTTGGCTCATATCCCTCTAAACCTGTCCTATCCATGTGATGGTCTAAATGTTTCTTAAACGTTACAATAGTACCTGCTTCAACTACCTCCTCCTTTGCGAGGAAAATATTACCTCTCAGGTTCCTATCAAATCTCCCCCCCCCCCACCTTAAACCCATGTCCTTTGGTTCTCGATTCCCCTACTGTGTGCAAGAGACTGAGCATCCACCCGATCTATTCCTTTTACAATTTTGTTCACAGATGCTGGCGTCATGAGTAAAAACAAACTGCTGGTGGAGCACAATGGGTCAGGCATCATCTTGAGGGGCAAAATGCTGGAGTAACTCAGCAGATCAGGCAGCATCTCTGGAGAACATGAGTAGGCGACGTTTCTGCTCACCACCCTTCGATACAAGGAATTCTTGATGTTGGTTGGCACAACTGCACAAGGCTCCCCGACCCAAAATGTCACCGATCCATGCTCTCCAGAGATGCTGCCTGACCTGCTGATTTACTCCAGCAGTGTGTTTTTTGTTGTTAATCAGTATCGGCCGTTCCTTGTGTTGTCATCATCCTGAAGTCACCTGTCCATTTCCCTCCATAGATGTGACTGACCCAGAGTTCCTCTGCCATTGGTTTTTTTAACTGCGGTTTGCTATTGTATGTGCCCCTACATAGTTTCAGTCCTAAATTAAAAGAGTCTAAAAGGATAATGTTAAACCATTGAAAAAGCCTTGCAGTTGCTAGAAATATGACAAGGTAGATCCTTTGTCTTTCCCAGTTTTGATAAAGTGTCATGGACCAAATTGTTCTCTTTCCACGTACACTGCCTGGCTAGAGTGCTCCCAGCATTATCCTGTCTTTACTTCAACATTATGGGATTGGTAGTTATAAACACACACGAATGTCCAGGAACAAATTAAAAGTCAGCAATTATAAACTGATCCTTTAATGGATCTTTAAAGATGGCTTCATTCAATACAACACTGAATCTGTGCATCTATAGAACTTCTTTGGATTAATCAGGCCAGAATATTAAACAATCCATAAAAAGCCTGCCATTTTCTTTGGGTCAGTGTCCAAATATTGACAGTGCTGGAGTAACTTAGCGGGTCAGGCAGCATCCACAGAGAACAAGGATAGGTGAAGTTGGGGGTCAGGGCCCTTCCTCAAACTCAGTCCTGCTGAGTTACTCAAGCACTGTCTTTTTTTGTAAACAAGCAACTGCAGTTCCTTGTATCTAGTGATGAAATACCATTGGCTTTTTAAACATCCAACTAGAAATTAAAACATTGATTCCTGGAATAATTACTCATAGGAAGGAAAAGTAAACCATAGCTAGCAATCGTTATTTATTACCACAAGCCTGTGGCAATAGGAGTGGTCAAGTAAAAATGCAACAGTTTTGATGTGCATGGCAGAACTTAACTAAATGCATAAATCTTAGAATGGTCCAAGTCATTTGTGTCAAATTAAAAGAGAGCATGTTTCAATTCTTAACCAGTGGAGCTGCTTACAGGCCAAGTTACTTGGGAGCTACCAGTAAGAAACTTGTCACACACTAACCGATAGTTATCGTGAAAGAATCCCAGTAGAAGTGATGTGCAATTTTACTTCAATACCACAAATGCATACACAGGATGGCAGCATTCAGATCTAACACTAAAAAGTAAATTGTTCCACCAAATGCTAAAATTCAAGTCACGTATCGGAGAGTGCATTTTGCACACAAAACTAAAGTATATTCAACTACGTTCAAAGCATATCTACCTTTGCATGGGGACTTAACAGATGCAGACTTTATCACGGAAAACGATTGTTTTTGAATATGATTGGCACATGCAGAGCGTACGCGTTCCCTTGAACCATCCCTGCGATGAACTGAAGCAACTGTAGCTGGTGGAGAGGGAAAAAGTATGTTTGTTGAAGCATCGAGCAATTTTTGTTTACAATTATACACACTTTGTACCTGCACACATGTGACGTCCTCAATCAAGTGGACATACAGGGATCGAATAAACTTCCCCAAAAAACATCCATTCATTTGTTGTAAATATACCACCATATTACATGATATTATCACGTATCTATACCTTGTAAATGGATCAACTGTAATCATGTATTCCCTTTCTGCTGACTGGTTGGTATGCAACAGAAGCTTTGCACTGTACCTCGGAACAAGTGACAATAAACTGAACTGAACTAATATTGTTCAAGCTTTAAAATTTAACAGTTGCGTGGCAACAGGCACATGCCCGTTGTGCAAGGTCACATGAGGAAATTTCTATATTGCACAAACTACTGTATAGCCAATTAAGCATCACAGTACATTTTGATCCAAAATTGGATTGCATTTAATTAATAAGGGCAGGATTTAACCACTTCAAACCTCCAGTATATCCAAGTGAAAAAAAATCTAACCAGTGTTGTACACAAGCTGTAAAAATGACTAACTTGTAAAAATGACTACCTTCTCAATACATCTGCCTTATCTTGTCTTGTTCAAACAATTATTTTTGCTTGACCCGTTACCCAAAACCAGAACGGTATTGTGCAAATTGATTTAGAAAATGTACCCGAAAAGTGATAGCTAGACTTGACCCAAGGCACAGTTTAACAATTTATATTTTGGTACTATGGATGAAATAGTGCCACAAATGGAAGCAGCTATTGCTGCACAAGTACAGGTCACGTGAGGAGGCAGTACCAGGGCATCATTCTGGATGTCAAAGATCAGAAATCATTCTGCCATGAAGTACCTCCCATTTGATGAAATTAGCTTGGATTTTTATTTTTTAATTTTTTAATTTAGCAATAAGCTTCACACAGATTTAATCCACAAAAGCTTAATACTTCTTTGTTGGAACGAGAGCATTGCTTGTTTACCCTGCAACCGTAAGCCTTTTGCTCTGTATTGGAGTATTCGTGCAGTAACCATTTCACACATTTCTGTCACCTGCTGTGGCTTGCGTGCATTGCTCAGAATAACCAGAAATAAAATGATGTTTATTTTTGCTTAACTGCCTTAAGGGCTTCAATTCAATCGCCACTATTGACATCACTAAATGAACTGGTCCCGGTGGAATCCATCCGCTGATGTAGTAATATTTTTCTCTCCCATCACACAAGAATGCAACTGCCTTTGTACTGCCGTTTGCCTCCCATCTTGCAGCTGTGTCAAGACTTCATTTTAGCATGTAAAATTCACAATTCAAACTACAAATGGGTCAGAGAACACATTAAGAAAATAAAGACTGATGACTTACTTTTGAAATGCTGGTATTTAGGTCGAACAATGAAGACTGCTAACAAAGGAACAATACAGAAACTATAAGATCCAATTAATAGAAAGGTCACAAACATGACATCACTGCGACTTCCTGAAGTGTTGGGAGGCATGAGTGTCGAATTGGAGAAAATATGTGGAGAAAAAGTCGTATGAGTGCAGCTTCGAAGTCCTCCTGGTACAGTCATTGAAATAGTCCAAAATCAAGCAGTCGCAGAAATAACATTTCACCCTTGCTCATGCTGCCATCTCCTACGCTGCCCCTCAGTGAAATAGAGTGGAAATAAAGTAATTTGCTCGGCATGCCTGTGTGCTGTGCTCCAGCTACACACGCACAAAGAGATGGCCAATCAAAAAATGGAAACAAAGAAGCAGCATGTAGAATACAGGCTTCCTTCGCCGAAAAATTGCATTCACACGCATTTATGCTGCATTCCTGTTGTTTATTTGCAGAGCCACGAATTGAAATGATGCAGATTTGTATAGTGCACACTTTGTGAATATTTCCATGCATATTTTTATGTTTTTGTTGTTGAGCACTGAATCACTCCTATACACACACTAGTTAGATAGCCTTTATTCCAGGGTGCTGCTGTAGAAAGCTGTTCGTTCTTACAGCACAGTAGACATGAGACCATTTAAACCAGTGACACCAGGAAACAATTAATTTCATGAAATCCTTCTCCATTTCAGCTGGACACTGTCAAACAATTAAATACATTAACTTGAGAGCAAACGTCATCTGACACTCAAGGCAGATGCGTATTTCATTAGGCAACACGAATTACATTATCAAATGTAGAGCCTTCTGCAACGTTGATCAAGGGCTATATCGCAATCTATTGAAGTACAGAAGCTATTTGGCCCACTGTTCCTTTTGATTATTTACCATCAGTGCCCCAGTGTTAAATGTTATTTTAAATCTGCTCGAAACTGAGGCAACACAATTCAATTTATTTTAGGTAATCCTAAATTAGCAATAGCTTCAGAGATGGATCAATTCGAATTAATATTTTTGCAGAATGAATTGTCTGCAAGTTTGGATAGACCATTTGCTTTTTCCAGTTTAAAGATTTGTGCTATTGCAAATTTATGTCTGCATTACTTAAGTTCCACAGTCTTGTCCATGTATTAAAAATGAGTGCCAAGAATCAATGCATTTCAAGATATAAACATTTAAAAATTGCAATATTGTTCAAATCTTGGCACCAGGGGGCGCTGCATGATGGCCGCCTCGCCAACAGTCTCTGTCTTTTCGGGTTTTTTTTGTTATTTTTATTGAGTTTTAAAAGGTTGTGTTAATGTTCTCTAGTTTGTTTTATGTAGCGGGTGGGGGAGGGGTTTGGGGAAAAAACATTTTTTTCAATCTCTCACCATGCCGGAGATGCGATTGTATTCCGGATCATATCTCCGTTCGCTCTGTGGCCAAACAACATGGAGCTGGAGGCCTTGTTCGGGACTGATTTTGAGCCCCACCGCAGGGCCGTGGACTTACCATCGGAGCCTATTAATTGCCTGGGATTTCACCATCGAGGAGCTCACAGTCTCGGGTAGAGACCGATGTCGGGAAGCTCCATATGACGCAGAAGATTTCGACCAGCCCCGCACCGGGATCAGATCACCCGGCACGGGGGAGCTGAGATTCCTCCCCCCAATGCAGGAGCTTGATTGCCCCGACACGAGGGCCCAAACACCGCCAGGTACAGGAGCCAAGATCGTCCCTTCAACGGAAGGCTCGAGGCCCCCGACCATGGGAGAACAAAGAGGGAAGATTGAACTTTCGCCTTCCATCACAGTGAGGAATGTGGAGGAGTCACCGTGGTGGATGTTTGTTAAAATGTATTTTGTGTTTTCTGTTGCTTTTTATTGGTATGACTGTATGGCAAATCAAATTCCTCGTATGTTGCAAAACATACTTGGCTAACAAAATATGATTATGACGATTATGAATTTCCTGCACAAATATCAAAAGCTATGGACATTGCTAAATTTCAAAGTATTTTTTCCCAATAGGTAGGGCACAAGATACTCACCTTTACTACTGTAAGTGCTCTGAACACTCTGAACTGACACACCACTGCTGTTTGATGACAGGCTGTTGACTCGCTTTAACCCAGAAGTTGGAACAGGCAGCTTAGAGTTGAAGTTGCCTTTCACTGTTTTACTGCCCAAGTTTGGAGTGGCTTTAATTGATCCAAGCCTTGGTTTTGTGTTATTTGAAGCAACCTTGAAGCAATCTGGAGGAAGAATAAAAAAGTGTAAACTAACTGCAAGAAGTTTAAATGTCATCTTCCAGATTTTGCCCAAAACGCAGTCAGGTAATCAACCCATTCTACCAACTAGAGAGCAGCCCTGAGCTGCTATCTACGTCATTGTAGAACCTCGGATTATCTTTGATCAGACTTTTCTGGGCTTCATCTTGCACGAAATGTTATTCCCTTTATCATCTATCTGTACACCGAATGGCTCAATTGTAATCGTGTATTGTCTTTCCGCTGACTGGTTAGCATGCAAAAGCGTTTCACTGTACCTCGGTACATGTGACAATAAACTAAACTCAAACAATGCAGCCTGATGGATTTACGACAACAATATCTAAATTTAGACTTTAAATTCTATCCTCTGTTTTTCAGAGATTGATATAATGCAGTGCAAAACACAAAATCAAATGCTATGATCAACCCATGCTCAGTTTAAGCTCTGCCCATTTTGAAATCAAATTCCAAAAGTCTAGGGCTACACCAAATTGAACAAAACCTCTTCAAACGTATTTATTTGTTTGCATTCCTTCCATTAATTCCCATGATAACTCAATTTGACAAGTACTGCAGATGCTGGATTCTTGAACAAAACAAAAAGTGATGGAGTAACTCAGTGGATCGGGCAGCACCTCTGGAGGACATACGGCAGCTTTTCAAGTCTGAAGGGTCCAGACTTGAAACAACACCTGTTCATGTCTGCCTGACCTACTGAGTTACTGCAGTACGGTTTTACTAATGATTTAACATTGGGGACATTTTTCACTTGATTTTCATTACTTCTATTTGAATACACTAATTTTAGCAATTGTTCATCCTTAATTCAATATTACATTCCTTGCATAGTCAGAATGTTATCCTCTTAGAAAGAGACGCCAAGTAATATCTAAATCCATCTTGATTCATAACTTGATTCATATTGTTATCCTTAATATTAAAAACTGGGATAATCTCACACTTCCTTCCTTGATTTAAGGAATTAGAGTTGATATGAAAGTTCTCGATAATATGGTAAAAAATAGTACATCCTCAAAAGGAAATTGTAATCTGCTTGCAGACTCATACATATATGAATGCAAAAGATATCACTCATTTGACAAATTAGACCAGGTTTCAATCAAATAAACCAGGACAAAGTTACTGGAATCACTGAAGGCACAGGAGGAGCAAACAGCATACCACAACATTTCTGGAATTCTCACTATAAAGCTTTGAGGCACTTCATCAGAAAATGTGTTAGCCATCCACAAATTAAACTATAATGCTTAAAACACCCACTTCTATAACAAGTGCTAAATTCATGGCTTGTCAAGTCAGCAGTCACCAAACTTCATGTTTTAATACTACAACCAGGAGGTAGCAAGGTCACAACAACCCCCATTTTCTACTCTACATATCCAGACACCCATTTTATTTATTCCATAAAATTGGCCATAGAATCTTGAAACATGGAAATTCAGGTAAATGTTCTCCTGGCTGAACTGTTGTTCATTTCAAATGCATTACCACCAGCAAGTAACAAATTTATTATCCCGTTCTTCCAAACAATTTTGACAGATACAAGTTTTAGACAGGAAATGAATATAAATAGCACTAGATTTAGAAATATAAAATTTAAAAATGGTGTACAATACCCTAAATATCTTGTACCCTTAAATTCCAAGGAAGTGTTCCTTTAATGAATTGTCCTTTGTGAATTTCATTGATGCGTCTTTTAAGCATGCAGAGGGAACAAGCATTATGTGAGTAACCATGGCAATGATCTCCATATCTGAGATAGCCAAAGGCATTCTATTACGTTCTGCAATGCTAGCAGCAAAATCAGCTGAATGCTCAAAATCCATTTATCATCAATACATCACGAATGTGGAAAAAGTACAGGACATTTAATATTTATGCCTGGCAAATACAACAGAAGCATTCACTGTGGTACAAAACGTCACGTTTCCTTCATCTTTCAATAAGTAATTTCACGCCACTCCCTGGCAATGCCAAGCACTACAACGATAGGAATCAATTTATGTATGGTAAGCAAATTTATAGCTGTAAAACTACAGAAACAATTTCCTTCATTTATAAGGAGCTGTGCTCCATTAACCAGAAATATGTTAAACTCTCGTTGATTGATTCCATATTAAAATTCCAGTGAAAGTATTCTGCAAAACATACTCATGGATTCAGAAACACTGATGGATCGCCAGATTAGAGTGATATTGGACTGAATCAGGCCCTTTGGCCCAAGTTGCCCATGCCCACCAAGATATCCCATCTAAACTAGTCCCACCTGCCCATGTTTGGCTCATATCCCTCTTAACCTTTCCTATCCATATACAATGTCCAAATGTCATTATAATACCTGCCTCAACAAACTCCTCTTGCAGCACTTTCCACTTACCCACCATCCTGTGTGGATAACGTTGCCTGTGCTTGGTCCATATCCCTCCAAACCTGTCCTATCCATGTTCCTGTCCAACTGTTTCTGAAACGATGGGATAGTCCCAGCCTCAACTACCTCCTCTGGCAGCTTGTTCTATACACCCACCACTCTTTGTGTGAAAGTTACCCCTCCGACTCCTATTAATTATTTTCCCCTTCACCTTGAACCTATGTCCTCTGGTCCTCGATTATAATAAACAACAGACAATAGGTGCAGGAGTAGGCCATTCAGCCCTTCGAGGCCGATTCAATGTGATCATGGCTGATCATCCCTAATCAGTACCCTGTTCCTGCCTTCTCCCCAAATCCCCTGACTTTAAAAGCCCTATCTAGCTCTCTTGAAAGTATCCAGAGAACCGGCCTCCAACGCCCTCTGAGCCAGAGAATTCCACAGACTGACAACTCTCTGTGAGAAAAAGCGTTTCCTCGTCTCCGTTCTAAATGGCTTACCCCCTATTCTTAAACTGTGGCCCCTGGTTCTGGACTCCCCCAACATCGAGAACATGTTTCCTGCCTCTAGCGTATCCAAACCCTTAATAATCTTATATGTTTCTATAAGATCCCTTCTCATCCTTCTAAACTCCAGAGTATACAAGCCCAGCCGCTCCATTCTCTCAGCATATGACAGTCGCATCATTCGGGAATTAACCTTGTAAACCTACGCAGCACTCCCTCGATAGCAAGAATGTCCTTCCTCAAATTAGGGGACCCAAACTGCACACAATACTCGAGGTGTGGTCTCACTAGGGCCCTATACAACTGCAGAAGGACCTCTTTGCTCCTATGCTCAACTCTTCTTGTTATAAAGGCCAACATGCCATTCGCTTTCTTCACTGCCTGCTGTACCCGCATGCTTGCTTTCATTGACTGATGAACAAGGACCCCCAGATCCCGTTGTACTTCCCCTTTTCCCAACTTGACATCATTTGGATAGTAATCTGCCTTCCTGTTTTTGCTATCAAAGTGGATAACCTCACATTTATCCACATTAAACTGCATCTGCCCACTCACCCAACCTGTCCAAGTCACCCTGCATTCTCATAGCATCCTCCTCACAGTTCACACTGCCACCCAGCTTTGTGTCATCTGCAAATTTGCTAATGTTACTTTGAATCCCTTCATCTAAATCACTGATGTAATTTGTAAACAGCTGCGGTCCCAGCACCGAGCCTTGTGGTACCCCACTAGTCACTGCCTGCCTTTCTGAAAGGGACCCGTTAATCCATATTTTTTTTTTCCTGTCTGCCAACCAATTTTCTATCCATGTCAGCACTCTACCCCCAATACCATGTGCCCTAATTTTGCCCACTAATCTCCTATGTGGGACCTTGTCAAATGCTTTCTGAAAGTCCAGGTACACTACATCCACTGGCTCTCCCTTGTCCATTTTCCCAGTTACATCCTCAAAAAATTCCAGAAGATTAGTCAAGCATGATTTCCTCTTCTGTAAATCCATGCTGACTCGGACCGATCCTGTTACTGCTATCCAAATGTGCCGCTATTTCTTCTTTTATAATTGACTCCAGCATCTTCCCCACCACCGATGTCAGGCTAACTGGTGTGTAATTCCCTGTTTTCTCTCCCCTGCCTTTCTTCAAAAGTGGGATAACACTAGCTACCCTCCAATTCACAGGAACTGATCCTGATCTTGAATCATTGAAAAATTGTCCCCAATGCATCCACGATTTCTAGAGCCACTTCCTTAAGTACCCTGGGATGTAGACCATCAGGCCCTGTGGATTTATCAGCCTTCAGTCCCATCAGTCTACTCAGCACCATTTCCTGCCTAATGTGGATTTCCTTCAGTTCCTCTGTCACTCCAGATCCTCTGGCCACTAGTACATCAGGAAGATTGTTTGTGTCCTCCTTAGTGAAGATGGATCCAAAGTACCTGTTCAACTCATCTGCCATTTCCTTGTACCCCATAATAAATTCACCTTTTTCAGTCTTCAACGGTCTAACCTTGGTCTTAACTATTTTTTTTCCTCTTCACATACCTAAAGAAGCTTTTACTATACCCCTTTATATTCTTGGTTAGTTTACCTTCGTACCTCATCTTTTCTCCCCATATTGCCTTTTTAGTTATTTTCTGTTGCTCTTTAAACATTACCCAATCCTCTTGCTTCCCGCTCATCTTTGCTATGTTGTACTTCTTCTCTTTGATTTTTATACTGTCCCTGATGTCCCTTGTCGGCCACGGTCGCCCCTTACTCCCCTTGGAATCTTTCTTCCTCTTTGGAATGAACTGATCCTGCACCTTCTGTATTATTCCCAGAAATACCTGCCATTGTTGTTCCACTGTCATCCCTACTCCACTACAGATTCCACTACTCTGGGCAAAAGACTGTGTGTATCTACCCAATCTATTCCTCTCATGATCTTATACACCTCTATAAGACCACCCCTTATCCAGCGCTCCATGGAATAGAGACCCAGCCTACTCAACCTCTCCCTATAGCTCACACCCTCTAGTCCTAGCAACAACCTCGTAAATCTTTTCTGAACCCTTTCAAGCTTGACAAAATATTTTCTTTAACATAGTGCCCAGAACTGAACACAATATTCTAAATTCAGTCTCACCAACATCTTATACAACTGCAACATGACCTCCCAATTTCTATACTCAATATTCTGATGAAGGCCAAAGTGCGAAAAGTCTTTTTGACCACCTGCGACTCGATCTTCAAAAAATCATGCACCTGTACTCCAAGATCCCTCTGCTCTACAACACTACCCAGCCTACCATTTACTGTGTAGGTCCTGCCCTTGTTTGACACCCTGAAAATGCAACACCTCACACTTCTGTAATAAATTCCATCAACCATTCCTCCAATTGATCCAGACCCTGCTGCAATCTTTCACAACCATCTTCACTATCTGCAAAACCACTCACTTTTGTATCAGCAAACATGCTAATCTTTCCATGTATGTTCTTATCCAAATCATTGATGTAGATAACAAACAGAAACAGGCCCAGCACAGAACCCCAAGGCACACCACTAGTCACAGGCATCCAGTCCAAGAAGCAAACTTCCACCATCACCCTCCGCTTCCTTCCATGGAGCCAATTTGCTATCCTTTCAGCTATCTCTCCTTGGATTCCATGAGATCCAACCTTCCAGAGCAGCCTACCATGTGGAATCTTGTCGAATGCCTTAATGAAATCCATGTACACAATATCTACAGCTCTATCCCTAATCAGCCCTTGCCCATCCAAATGCCTGTATAACCTAAAGGGGCTGTCCCACTGTACGAGCTAATTCAAGAGTTCTCCTGAGTTTCCCCCGATTTGAACTCGGAGAATTACGGTAATAGCCGCTCATAGGTACTCGGGGCTCGCGTGGACATTTTTCAACATGTTGAAAAACCTTCACGAGTCTTCAGGAGCTTACCGCGTTTCTCGAGTACCTGCCGTTAGCGTTACGAGCCGCTAAAAGTCCCGAGCTCCGACGTACCTGCTACGTACATTCTACCTGCTTACCACGAGTATGTTTTTTTTTTTACTCGGGAGAGCTCTTGAATTAGCTCGTAGGGTGGGACAGCCCCTTAACCCTCACAATACTCAAGTAATTTTCCAACTACAGATGTTAAGCTCACCGGCCTATAGCTCCCAGGATTTTCCCTGCAGCCCTTCTTGGAAAGAGGCACAATATTTGCCACCAGTCTTCTGGCACCTCTCCTGAATTTAAGGACGACTTGTAAATTTCAACCAGAGCTTCCACAATTTCCTCTCTCATTTCCTACAATGTCCTCCGATATATATGATCAGGCCCTGGAGATTCGTCCACCTTCAGTACTTCTTCGACGGTAACACTGAATGCTCTCAAGACACTTCCATTGACTGCCCCAAGTTCCTCCGTCCTACTGTCTTTCTCCTCGGTAAATATAGAGGAGGAATATTCAATACCTTGCCCATCTCCTGTGGCTCCACAGAGGTGACCGCTTTGATTCCTGAGGTCCCATTCTCTCTAGTTACCCTTTCCCCCCTTATGTATTTATAAAAAAATTTGGGATTGTCCTTAATGCTACTCGCCAGAGCTATCACCTGGCCCCTTTTTGCCCTTCTGATCTCCTTTCTCAGTTTACTCCTTAGCTAACTCCTGAAACTCCTCCAGGGATGCACTTGATCCCAGCTGCCTAAACCTGTTCTAAGCATTGTTCTTGTTTTTGACCAACGCCTCAATTTCCCTCGTCAGCCAAGCTTCCTTATGTTTGTCTGCTTTGCCCTTCACTAAGGGGATGTACACATCCTGAGCTTTCTTCAGTACACTTTTAAAACCATCCCACTTGGCCGATGTTCCTATCCCCGCTAATAACCTGCTCCAGTCAACTTGAGCGAGACCTTCTCTCATACCCTCAAAGTTGGCCTTACCCCAGTTGAGCATTTTAACACTTGGACCCTCTCCGTCCCTATCCATAACTATCTTAAACCAAATCGAACTGTGGACACTGGTCTCAAAAGGCTCCTCCACAACACTTCACACTGATTTTCCCAGTCTATATTGGGAAAGGTAAAATCCCGTACTACAACAACCCTATTTGACCTGCAGCTGTCTGCAATCTCCTGGCACATTTGTTCTTCTAATTCCCATTGACTATTCGGGGGTCTGTAGTACACCCCCAACAAGGTGATCATCCTTTTCTTGTTCCTCAGCTCCACCCATATCGCTTCACTAGACGAACCATCCGTAATGTTACCTCTGAACACAGCCGTGACATCGTCCTTAACCAACAATGCAACCCCCCCCCCCCCCATCTCTTTTTGCCTCAACCCCGTCTCTCCGGGAGATTCTGTACCCCAGAGCATTGAGCTGCTGGTCCTGCCACTCCCTTAACCAGGTTTCAGTCACGGCTACAACGTCCCAGTCACTCGTACCGATCTATGCCCTAAGCTCATCTGCCTTACCAGTCAGGCCCCTTGCATTAAAATACATGCAGTTTAAACCAACCCTTCTTCCTCGCCCTCCACCTTTCACCTGCCTATTCTGACCACTAACCTTTTCTATACCACCTTTACCAACTTCTAGCCTCTCATGTGCCTCCATCCTGTACGAGATCCCATCCCCCTGCCAATTTAGTTTAAACCCTCCCATGTAGCATTAGCAAACTTTCCCACTAGGATGTTGGTCCCCCTCCAGTGAAGATGCAACTCGTCCCTTTTGTTCAGGTCACCCCTGCCCCAGAAGAGATCCCAATGATCCAGAAACATAAAGCCCCGCCCCCCTGCACCAACTCCTCAGCCACACATTCATTTACCCGATCTTCCTGTTCTTACCTTCACCACCCTTGCATCCCCTCTCCATCCTACCCCCACCCAAGTCATACTAGCTTCAAAGTTATCTTGAGTTTCATTGTCTAATTTGTTTTCACATAGGTCACATTTAACAATGGCCCGATTCCTTTATCATTTTTACTTTTTTTGCATATCTATCATTCATTTGTTCTAAATCTCTCTATATCACCGTCTAGATCTCGTTTCCTTTTCCCCGACTCCTAATCTGAAGGGCCCCGAACCGAAGCGTCACCTATTCCTTTTCACCTCAGTTGCTGTCTGACCCGCTGAGTTACTCCAGCTTCCATCTTCGGTTTAAACCAGCATCTCCAGTTCCTGCCCACACATAATGACACCCTTGTTGTAACTGGGTGACATGAACCGCAGACATTTCTCCAAGTGTGGTAGCATCAAAGACCAGTACAGCTGCATCACAATGTCCCAAATTTTGTACTCAATACCCTTCACTACACTGCACCCGACTCTACACTTTTAGGGAATCACGAACCTGTACTTGCACATCTGCTCTGCAATGCTACAAGGCTCTACCATTTACTGTGCAAGCCCTGCCCTGATTTGACATACCAAAGTACAACACCCCACACTTCATAACCAAATTTAGAGCTCAGATCATAAGAGATAGGAGCAATTAGGCCATTCGGCCCATCAAGTCAACTCTGCCAACCATGGCTGATCCAACTCTCCTAACCCCATTCTCCTGCCTTCTCCCCATATCCTCTGACACTTGTACTAATCAAGAATCTATCTCCACCTCAAATATATCCACTGACTTGGCCTCTAAGCCTTCTGTGGCAAAGAATTCCACAGATTCACCACCCTATGACTAAAGAAGTTCCTCCTCATCTTCCTAAATGAATGTCCTGTAATTCTGAGACTGACCTCTAGTCCTAGATCCTCCCTCCAGTGGAAACATCCTCTCTACATCCACGCTATCCAAGCCTTTCACTATTCTGTACATTTCTGAGGTCCCCCCTCATGGCTTCAAACTCCATCGAGTACAGGCCCAGTGCCGTCAAACGCTCATCACATGTTAACCTTCTTAGTTTAGTTTAAGCCCAGTTTAGTTTAGTTTAAAAGTTTAATTTAGTTTAATACTAGACTAAGTGGGACCCGTTCGGTCCCATGTTCACACGGGAGGGCTGGTCCCCCGACGCAATATTCCACCTCTCCACCAATTCCAATATTGGTGGCCAGTGGGGGGGGGGGCTCTTTCTGGAGCGCTGGTATGGGTGTTGTTGGCTGCAGGGACTACTGGTCTCCAGACGGCTAGTATGGGCATTGTGGGCCAAATGGATTCTTGGGGTGGCAGCTCAGTCCCTCACACCTGATGTGCTGGCAGCTCAATCACGGCTGGTGGGCTGGCAGTTGACTCACGGCTATTCCTTGAAATTTCATTTCAAGCAGAGTGCAAGGCCACAAAATTCAAATCCATTTTCCTACCATTTCAAGCAGGGTGCAAGGCCACCAAATTCAAGTGCAGTTTCTTACCTCTTCGAGCAGGGTGCAAGGCCACAAAATTCAAGTGCAGTTTCATACCACTTCAAGCAGGGTGCAAGGCCACCGAATTCAAGTGCAGTTTCATACCATTTCAAGGAGGGTGCAAGGCCACCAAATTCAAATGCAGTTTCATACCATTTCATGCAGAGTGCAACGACACCACATTCAAATACAGTTTCATACCATTTCATGCAGGGTGCAAGGCCACCACATTCAAATGCAGATTCATACTATTTCAAGCAGGGTGAAACCCCCATAAAAACCACCATAAAAACACACAAAACACCACTCTCACAGTTCAGTAGACATTCAGCGTGTTCAGTTGATTCACAGCTCAGACAGTCGTGACCTCTCCCTCCCCCATCATGCAGAGACTGAGCCACACCCACACTTCCGGGTTTTATAATCCCTCCCCCTTCCACCGGAAAAGGTGTGGCCTTCATGGCGTGATTGACAGGAGAGAGATTCTCAACATTTTTAAAACACTAATAACACTTTTGTTTTTCATTGATGGGAAGAATCCTCTGCACCTGATGAGCAGAGGGGAACTGAGTAAGATGGCCAAAAATCACAGCTGTAAGTGGTAGCGTTTTATCTAAAATCAATACAGTGCAAACAGGAAGTTGTCAACTTTAGACAAACAACCATTTGCAGGCAGTGCCTTTTCACTTCAACCCAACCCTCCCAAACAACCATTTGCAGGCAGTGCCTTTTCACTTCAACCCAACCCCCCCAAACAACCATTTGCAGGCAGTGCCTTTTCACTTCAGCCCAAACCCCCCCAAACAACCATATGCAGGCAGTGCCTTTTCACTTCAACCCAAACCCCCCAAACAACCATTTGCAGGCAGTCCCTTTTCACTTCAACCCAAACCCCCCAAACAACCATTTGCAGGCCATGCCTTTTCACTTCAACCCAAACCCCCCAAACAACCATTTGCAGGCCGTGCCTTTTCACTTCAACGCAAAATCCCCAAACAACCATTTGCAGGCAGTGCCTTTTCATTTCAACCCAAACCCACCAAACAACCATTTGCAGGCAGTGTCTTTTCACTTCAAACCAAACCCCCCAAACAACCATTTGCAGGCAGTGCCTTTTCACTTCAACCCAAACCACCCAAACAACCATTTGCAGGCAGTGCCTTTTTACTTCAACCCAAACCCTCCAAACAACCATTTGCAGGCAGTGCCTTTTTACTTCAACCCAAACCCCCCAAACAACCATTTGCAGGCAGTGCCTTTTTACTTCAAACCAACCATATTTTCATTTTCAAACCACATTAAGGGCACTCACAGTTGAATAGAAATGTGTTCAGTGTTATTCAGAGCTCAGAGAGACGTGACCCTCTGGCTTCCTCCATCTTGCAGAGACTGAGTGAGGCACACCACTTCCTGGTTTTATAGTCCCTCCTCCTCCCTCCAGCAGGGGCAGCAGAGAGAATGGCAAATGTTTTAAAAACATTAATATCTCTCTGATTTTTCATCGATGGGAAAAATCCTCTGGTCCCGGAAGGCGGAGGGGGGCTCCGAGCGAGGTGGCCAAAAATGACGGCCATAGGTGGTGGCGTTCTCTCGGAAACCACAGCACAGCGAGCCAAAAGCGGTCAAGATCAGACTTTTAGTAATATAGATAGTCACGTGTGCAGAGGTACAGCAAAGCCATAATACGGTCACGCGTGCAGAGGTATAGCTTTGTTGCGTGCTATCCAGACAGCGAAAAGACTCTCATTACAATCAAGCTGTTCAGTGTACAGATACAGAATAAAGGGAATAACATTTAGTGCAAGATAAAGTCCAGTAAAATCAGATTATAAATAGTCCGAGGGCCTCCAATGAGGTAGATGGTAGGTCAGAACCACTCTCCAATTGGTGATAAGATGGTTCAGTTGCCTGATTACAGCTGGGAAGAAACTGTCCCTGAATCTGGAGGCACGCATTTTCAGTGCTGTACCTCTTGCACGATGGAAGAAGAGGAAGTGACCAACGACAAATCTCATTTGCCATCCTTCTCAATGGATCCAAATCTTGTTGTTACTTGCATATGTGTGTTTTTACAATACTGGGTACGAAAAGTGTGACATCATACATAAAACTGAAGTTCACAAATAAATTATTTCAACACGATTCAGATTAATCAAAAACCCTCACAGCGGCAGTACATGACAGGGAGAGATAGTTCAGAAGTTTGAGAAAATTTGATTAATGAACAAAATTCCTTGTTTAACATGTGTACCTATGCATTTTTTTACGCTTTATGTTTGGTGTCCACCATAACAACTGTTACTTGAAATTTAGAAAGTCATTTTTTTCTAAAGCATGATAGCTGATTTCTTCACTTTTGCTGTTTTTCAACATACAGATGTGATTTCTTGTTATAAACACGGAATATGTGACCAAATGAGCAATATTCCTGTTATCTATGAAAACGTGCGTTACGCGTATTACAGAGTGTCCAAGGGTGGATACCAAAATGAAAGTAGCTCCTGTTTCTTACAGTAATTCTTTTTTTGTAATTTCTTTCTCATATTTTGAAGCAACTTTATGGAAGTAATTGTCCATATATAATAAGAGACTGCAGGTACATCATTTGATAGAAATATAGCTACTGCTGGTGTTACGCATGTGATGGTGGACACCTAAAATATTCACTAATTTTGGCATGCAGCAGCTTTTACAGAATCTTGATATTAAGGTTACTTTCTTCTCATAATTTCATTTATTGAGTTCTTCAAACTTGTGCCATTGTGGTGTAACGGTGGTTACTCTAAAATAGGGTGGACACCAAGAGTAACCACCGTTAAATATGGCCTGAGCACAAGGCCAAATTCATCAAAAGTTTTGCTTATTACTGTGAAACATCCCTCTCTGCAAAGCAACAAACGTGAAAATGTTTTGAATTATAATGAAGTCAATGCAGAAATTGCCTCTTTATTTCATTGTGTCAAAGCATGTCATATTTTTGGTGTCCAAAAAATGGATATTTTTTAAATATAAACTGGTTGAATCAGGGAATTAATTCAATTCCTAACTTGATTTTATCTCTACTATCTCTGGCACATTTGAGTAACAATCCCTGAAAAAATTAACACCATACTACTTGAAACAGTGTAGATATGACATTTTTAATGTTCTGTGCTAAAATCTCTCCAGTATTGTAAAAATACACATATCCTTCCTTACCATCCATTGTACCACCAATTTTGGCATCACGTACACATTTACTGACAATGTTCATTTTTTAAATCTTTATTAACAATTCGGTTGACAAATTGTGGACCCAGCAAAGACAAGCCAGCACCTTCTAATTCCCAAGCTCTACTTAGAGCCTCACCGGAAAGTGCACGACCCAAGATAGTACTGTATTGTAGTTAGGTCTTCCCTAAATAGGCACCCCCCTACCTCTTACCTGCACATTTATCACAGCAGCTGCAACTGTACCCTGGAACATTGGGCTGCCAACCCTGCCCTTCTCTCAGCCATGTTTCAGCTAGGACTACAATATCAGTGCCCAGAGTCAATCCACAGCCCAAGATCATTCACCTTGCCCATTAAGCCTCAAGAAAATAAAAAGCAGTTTAAACCTTTTTGCCCATCTCGTTTGCAAATATTGCTTTTTGACTGCAATTACTTCCTACTTCTCATCTGCCTTGTTCCCCCCCCCCCCCTCCTCTCCCTCTGCCAATCAAGTTTAAATCCTCCCAAGCAGCTCCAGTAAATCTTTCCCTCTCCAGTTCAAGTGCGACCTGTCCCTCTTGTGCACTACTCGCCCTAAATGCAGGGCTTTTGACAACAGCTTAGGTTTTTAGGACTTCAGCCGTCTTTCTGCATACAACAAAGCCTAACAGTTGGCCCGTATCACTCTGGTTAAATTAACCTTGCTCCTTACTCCTGAAAACCCACACACGTACATTACTATTAACTCATGGCAACTGGATAATGGCCAATAAACAATTTTTAAAAGTGAAAATCTCATTACCATTCTCAAATCCAAGAGTAAGGGGCAAAGCAATGTTATTAATGACCCACTTGGCAGATTGCTCTGACCTGGACTTCAGAGTATCAAGTAGGCAAGCATTTCCACCCACACAAGGCAAGTCTTGACTAGCCCATTGCCATTTGACTCATGAGTGGCAGTGGAGTTACAAAAAGCAATCCCAAAACAAAAAGAAACATTTTGCCCTGCCAATGCTACAATTATTCTGAGAAGTGTCCACTCATTTCAAACTTCCAGTTAAGTGTGTGACCAAATTGAAAGTTACAAGGTTTGAAACCTATTTCCAGTTTCCATTGCATCAGAGAAATAAGCTTCACTCACATTGTATTTTGAGTTGGTGTGCTGTCCTACACATTTTGTACAACATTTTAAAACACTTTCCTTAGCAAGCACTTACATTTACAATCATGCGTTAGGGAATTGATTGAATTTCATCTTATGCAAAGCTAAGCAAATAAAAGTTGAGGAAATATCTTCAAATTAAACCTAAAAAGAAGTGATTGTCCAGTTGAATACAACATTCTGCAAAACTACACGTTTTGAAGTTACAGCACTGAGTGACACGACACAAAATCAAAAAACTTCAAAAGGAACTGAAGGTGAGGATTAAGGAGGGGAAGGAAAACTATAGGCTCAAATTAGAACGACAGCTGCAGCAAGATGGGGTGAAGCAGGTATGGGCTGGAATGCGAAAGATCACGGGCATGAAGCAGAAGGGTGGTACACTGCCTGATGGTGAACAGAGTCTGGCTGATGATCTCAACAGATTTTTCAACAGATTTGACTGCCCCACACCACCCCAGCCCCCACCACCTGGTCTGCTGACCATTGCTGCTTCCTCTCCACTTCCTCTCCCTCTCTCCATCATCCCCATCACTCCTGAGATGTCACCTGTACGGAGTCCCCTCTTTCCACCTCCCACTCCACCAGCAACTCCACCTATGACTCTTCATACTGCTCAGGTCAAGATGATGCTGGACAGACTGAAGCCAGGGAAAGCAGTGCGGCCTGATGACACCAGCCCAAGGCTACTGAAGACCTGCTCTTCAGAGCTGTGTGGTATTCTAACACACCTGTTCAACCTGAGCTTGCGTCTACAGAAGGTTCCAAGGCTGTGGAAAACATCTTGCCTGGTACCTGTCCCAAAGAAGACCCATCCCACTCACCACAATGACTACAGACCAGTAGCGCTCACTTCACATATTATGAAGACATTTGAGAGACTTGTCCTTTCCTGCATCAGGACTAGTGTGTCAAATCAAATGGATCCTTTACAGTTTGCATATCAGCCTAACATCAGTGTCGATGATGCCCTCATTTACATGCTGCAGAGGGTGTACACACATTTGGACACTACTGATGCATCTGTAAGGATTACATTTTTTGACTTTTCAAGCGCCTTCAACACAATTCAGCCCCGATTGCTAGGGGAGAAGATGGAGAAGATGAAAGTGGATCCATCACTGGTACTGTGGTGTTTGGATTACCTTTCCCTCAGACCACAGTACGTGCGCCTACAGAACAACAATGTCTCAAGCACCATCTTGAGCAGCACAGGGGCTCCACAAGGAACTGTGCTGGCTCCATTCCTGTTTACCATCTACACAGCGGATCTCCGATATAACACCAACAGCTGCTTTTTGCAGAAGTTTTCGGATGACACAGCTGTTGTCGGCCTCATTAAAGGGGGCAATGAGGAGGAGTACAGAGACATAATAAGTAACTTTGTGGAGTGGAGTGCACTCAATAACCTCCATCTTAACACCACAAAAACCAAGGAGATAGTTGTGGACTTCAGGAGGGGGAGGAGGAAGACTCAAGCAACACCAAACACCATTAAGGGCACTGAGGTGGAGGTGGTCGCTAACCACAGGTACCTTGGTGTGCAGCTTGACAGGGAGCTGGACTGGAAGTGTCATATGGAGGCGGTGTACAGGAAGGGACAAAGCCGACTGTATTTTTTAAGGAGGCTGAGGGCATTTAACATCTGCCAACCCCTACTGTGCAGTGTCTACCATTCAGTGGTGGCCAGTGCTCTGTTTTTTGCGGTGGCCTGTTGGGGAGATGGCGCTCGCATAGCGGACAAAAACAGACTGGACAAACTGATCAGGAAGGCTGGCTCAGTGGTCGGGGCTGAGCAACGAACGGTCCAGCGGGTGGCAGAGGCCAGAACTCTGAAAAAACTGGGTTCTATAATGACCAACCCCACTCACCCACTCCATGCCCTGAAGGTGATCAAGAGCAGCAGCTTCAGTCAGAGACTGATTGCACCAATGTGCAAAACGGAGAGACATAGGAAGTCCTGTTTACCAGCTGCGATAAGGTTATATAATGCGCATAAATAACTGCACTTTTAAAAAAATTAATTGTATTTTAACTTGTATTTTAACTTGTTAAGTATGGAAGCTATTTGTGGTGTTATGTCTGTCTTGAAGCTGTCGTGGCATTGTAATTTCCTGCAAAGGATTATTAAAGGTATAATCAAAAAAAAGTGATTACAATTAAACTACAATCCAAGTGCGCATGCCTTATAATTTAACCTTAACCCAGGCTGTTTGACTCAGTAGCCTCAACAAGGAATTTACATTTGGTTTCAATTACTTAGTTGACAAGAACTTCTTTGTTCAACAATTTAACACAAACCAAAAATATTCAGAATCACTATTGTATTTCAAATCTGGCAAAAGCAGACATTTGCAAACTAAATCTTGTTACAAGAGGCAGAAAATGTCCATTGCGGACATGGCAGATTTAGTCACTGCAGCCTCTTCTGCATTGGAATTAGATATTGATAATTATTTGGCTTTGAATGTCAAAGTTGAAAAAAACTAATTGGAAGAGAGGCAAGTTATTAATGGAGCAATGCGAAGGGGGCAGGGCATAATTAACCCAAAACACACTTAAAGTGCCTTCACAACTCAGCTGATTGAATCAAAAACAGAAAATACTCAAAATGTTCGACCAGCCCAGCCACCATCTGTGGAAGGAACAAGAGGCAACATTCCAGAAATGCTCCACATGCTGTTCAATGTTTCCAGTGTTTTCTACTTTTAGCAACGGCAAAGCATTGGCAAGCTGCCGTGGCTGAAACATCTAAAAAACATTTCGTTAAATGGCAATGTTTATATTGAAAGTGTAGCAAGGGATTGTTCAAAGTTGAAGTCTCGCCCAGATTTTAACTGCAAGTCAATGATCCACACTCTTCAAAGACATGTGTTTTATTTTCCTCCCCCTCCCACACCCTCAAAGACCAGGATTTGAAAAGGGGTAATTTTCTTCCAACCTTTCAAATTCACTTGAAGATTATTTCACAGTAAACTCAATTTCTTTGGCACCTTTGGCTGCATTGACTGTTATATACAGTAAATTAACTACTTCTTTGCATGTTCACAGTCTTGATCAATATTTACCAACCTCAAGAATTATTTTGGTCAAATCAAATGGCTTTATTTTCTTTGCAATTTGCTATTCCTATTTGCAAGGTAGAAAATTATTCCTATTTGCAAAGTAGGAATCCCAAACTGTCTTGACCCATAACAACATTTAATCCTTATTTACCTGATGGTGCGTGGAAAAGTATTTGAAAGCTTTGAGTTTTTTTCCCCAAAGCTCTGTGGGATGCAATTATATTGATGAAGACTATGCATTACAGCAGCAAGTAGTGACTGTTTAAGGCACATGTACCAAGGTACAATAAAATATTGTTTTGCATGCTATCCAATCAAACAATACTGCACATAAATACAATCAAGTACAATAGGGAAAGCAAAGAGGAAGATAGAATGAAAAATATAGTTCTCAACATTATAGCACAAAGGACTCCCCTTACAGATTATCCAAAGTCATTTTTTATTTTCCATCAAAATAATCCTAGCAAGCAGCATTAATTATTCAGCAAGCACATTACAAAATAAAAATGGGAATTTGAAATGTGGCCCAGTCCATCACACAGACCAGTTTCCCCACCATCAACATTTCATGCTGCCTCAGAAAAAGAACCAAGAAAGACTTTTCCCATCCCAGCCATTCCCCTCCTTACTCCTGCCAACAACTTGAAAGAGTGCATCACCAAAGTCAGGGGCAGCTCCTTCCCCTCTTATCATGTTTCTGAATGTTCCTTCCATAAACTATCCAATTCACCTCTACTCCACTGCAGACATTGGGTTTTGTCAATGGAACGGATGTGCTATAATGTTGAGAACTATTTTTCATTCTATCTTCCCATTTGCTTCACCTATTGAACAATTGTATTTATGTATAGTATTATCTGATTGGATAGCATGCAAAACAAATATTTATTGTACCTTGGCACATGTGACAATAATATACCCAAACCTAAATAATCAATCACAAAAACATTTTACAATTCTAAACTAGTGGCTTAAGCAATTATACATTAAGTTTAAGCAATTTAGTGTTTAGCTTACCAGATTGCATCAGCTGCTTATTTGTTGAACAGTGAACTCCACCCAAGTGGTTGTGATTCTTCATACTTCCCAGAGGCAATTTGGACTCAGAAGATGGCACTCTTAATTTTGCAGACTGAGACGGCATAGGCAGGCTCCTCTTATTGCTGAGAGATGGTTTTCGTCCAACTTGATCACTGGGTGCTGATTTAGTTAAAATAACCTGACCAAAAAAAATGTTATGTGGGAAAAATAAATTGAAAAGGGGTCCACTGATCTTGTACAAATCACTTAAAATTTAATCAACTGACCAAAATCAGGCTTACATGTAAACACTCATTGAAAGAGGATTGTTTTGCATGAGCCACCACTAGTCTAAGCACATTCAGTATTCTGCTACACAATCATGCATAATTGTCCATACCATAAAGCATACACTGAAGAGCAATGCACTATTACTTACATGGTAGGTAGTTTCACTTTTAAAATTATGTCCAAATGAGAAATAGAAGCTTTTCATGCAAAGCACTCAAATGTTGATGGCTCAATGTTAAAATGGAAAAAACCTGCAACTGTTAAGTCACTCAGTGTGCCTTTGATCGCTGACTTGCATTGTTGGCCAATTTCCACAATTATTGCACAACAATCTCAAATACATGAACAGGGAATGCATCAAAAGAACACTGCCTCAGCCAACTGCATTGTTTGAGCACTGACAATGGGGAAGAGGGAAGGACAAAAATATCTTTTATCTTCATTACAAAGTGCTGCATCATTTGAGTGCTAACATTGTTTGTTCTCTATGGAGCATTCAGATAGAATTTACAAGATGCAAAACTGGAAATTCAGATCAATTAAAATTAAAGTTGCACTAAATACAATTCAGAACTTCACTTGGAAAGTTTAAAACCATTTCAAATACTAAAGTAGAATTTTGACACAAGGATGCTAGCTGCCCAAAAGACATTTCATAACCTTGGTTGACATTTAAATCCAACACATACTTGATATACCAAAGGTAATCAATAAATGCTGGTTTGTCTTGTCACATTTAAACATCTCCTCAAAATAAAGGGATAAAGATTAGCAAATACCAATTTAGTTTAGAGATACAGTGTGGAAACAGGCCCATCAATCTTCCGCTGCGCCACCGTGCCGCCTCTTCTTTGAACTAATGCATTAATTTGAAGTCATTTCATTCATTGTTCAAATATCCATGTTTTATAGGTAAATCAAGACCTTGGGAGCCTTGCAAGTGTGAATAAGTATCAGCATAAATAACTGAACATTTGAAACTAGTTGTACTAGCATTTAAAAGCCTGGATGTTTCAGCCAAAAGAAGCCTGAGTGTGCAAAGATTATGGGCTGCCCTGAAAGAGTCCATAATTGGACATAGAACAGTATTTAATTTAGAGATATAGTACGGAAACAGGCCTTTCGCCCCATCAAGTCCGTACAAACCAGCGAACCCGCACACTAACATTATCACACACACACACACACACACGAGGGACAATTTACATTTATACCAAGCCAATTAACCTACAAACCTGTATGTCTTTGGAGTGTGGGAGGAAACCAAAGATCTGAGAAAACCCACGTTGTCACAGTGAAAACATGCAAACTCCATACAGACAGCACCCGTAGTCAGGATTGAACCTGGGTCTCTGGTACTGTGAAGCAGCAACTCAACTGCTGTGACACTGTGCAGAACTGGAACTGGTCCTTCGGCACACAATGTCTGTGCAGAACAAAATGCCAAGCTAAACTAATCTCATCTGCCTACATATGATCCATACTCCTCCACTCCCTGCATATCCATGAGCCTATCTGAAAGCCTCTTAAACACCACTATTGTATTGGCCTCCATTACCACTCTTAGCAGTGCATTCCAGGCATCCATCAGCTACTAAAACAATTGTTCCACTTGTCTCCTTTAAAGTTTGCTCCTTTCACCCAAAAGCTATGCCCTCCAGTCTTTTGTTTCCACTGTAAATTGCCTACCATGACAGTCTCCCTTCATTGCCCACATTCAGCTCAGTCAATGATATCTTTACCCTAAACACCAAAGGTCTTACCCAATGACAAGATCGAACTTCAGACAGAGGGACTGTCAGGCAGGAATACCGAATACCACCTCGATCACAACTATCCTCGAATCAAGCAACCTTTACTCCACCCATTTGTCATAGTTCCCTTGTCTGATATTTGAAAAGGTCAAACACTAACCAATGAAGAGCAAGGACCAGATAGTTTTGCCACTTTAGTTTTAAAACTTAGCCATAAAAACTGAGTCACAAATCCACAAACTGAATACCTGAGCAGAGTACATGCCTCAGATGATGTAAACAACAGACAACTGACAATGATGAGGGGCACACCCAGCTATTTGCCATGGGAATAATTGACAGAATCCTCCTAATAGTAGATAAGCTGCTCCCCCAAACGTTGTAAAGAACGAGTGGACAATATTCACTAGGTGACAATACCCAATAAATGCAGGGAGCAATAACAACCATTGCCAGTAAAATGCCAATAATGTGCAGTCCAACACTTCAGAAAGTAAGTTTGCACGTACAGCAGGCAGTGAAGAAAGCTAATGGCATGTTGGCCTTTATAACAAGAGTCATTGAGTATAGGAGCAAAGAGGCCCTTCTGCAGTTGTACAAGGCCCTGGTGAGACCACACCTGGAGTATTGTGTGCAGTTTTGGTCTCCTAATTTTAGGAAGGACATTCTTGCTATTGAGTGCAGCGTAGGTTCACAAGGTTAATTCCCGGGATGGCAGGACTGTCATATGATGAAAGAATGGAACGACTGGGCTTGTAGTCACTGGAATTTAGAAGGATGAGAGGCAAACTTATAGAAACATAAAATTATTAAGGGATTGGACAAGCTAGATGCAGGAAATATATTCCCAATGTTGGGGGAGTCCAGAACCAGGGGCCACAGTTTAAGAATAAGGGGAAGGCCATTTAAAAGTTTCAAAGGTCTTTTATAGTCACATGTACAACTTTAAGGTACAGTGATATGTGATTTACCTTACGAAAAAAAAGCAACAAGACAAAACTACATAAAAGTTAACAGAAACATCCACCACAGCGGATTCCCCACATTCCTCACTGTGATGGAAGGCAAAAAAGTCAAAACTTCCTCTTTATTCTCCCGCAGTCGGGGCAGTCGAACCATCCGTTGGGGTGATAGAAACACCCGCGTCGGGGCGATCGAAGCTCCTGCGGCTTGGAGTTCCCGAAGTCGGTCTCTAACCAGAGACCACGAGCTCCGTGATGTTAAAGTCTGCAAGCACCCACGGTTAAAGCTCCAAGGTCGATCCCTGGCAAAAGGATCGCGAGCTCCGTGATGTTAAAGTCTGCAAGCACCCACGATTAAAGTTCCAAGGTCGATCCCTGGCAAAAGGATCGCGGGCTCCGTGATGTTAAAGTCCCAGTCGTTCTCCAGCAAAGACCGCCAACTCCACAATGTTAGGCCGCAGTGCGGACGGAGATACGATACGGGAGTTTGAAAGAACACTAAACATACATTTAACACATACTAATAAAGCACAAATAAGGGACAAGGCAGCCATTGCTGTCGCCATCTGGTGGAGAACTGAGATGAGGAAAAACCTTTTCACACAGAGTTGTTAATTTGTGGAATTATCTGCCTCAGAAGGCAGTGGAGGCCGATTCACTGGATGCATTCAAAAGAGAGTTAGGTGGAGCTCTTATGGCTAGTGGAATCAAGTGATATGGGGAGAAGGCAGGAACGGGGTACTGATTGTGGATGATCAGCCATGATCGCATTGAATGGCGGTGCTGGCTCGAAGGAACGAATGGCCTACTCCTGCACCTATTTTCTATGTTTCTAAATCCTAACCATTCAGCATCTGGCTCACCAGGTGACATTTCCTGCACTCCACTTAAACTCCAGGGAACAACGTTTCCTTTAAAATTACTGGGTTCCCTGAAAACTCAAGGCATAAAATCCAATCGTCAGAGTATTAATATGAATAACATTCAATAGTTGGAAATTCTAACAGTCTTGCATCAAAATGCTAAGCGTACCAATTGATGTTATAGTACAGAAACAAAGAATTGCAGATGCTGGTTTATATCAAAGAAACGTACTAAGTGCTGGAGTAACTCAGCAGCTCAGGAAGCATCTCTGGAGAAAAAGGAGGGATGACGTTTTGGGTCAGGAACCTTCTTCAGACTGAAAGAAGCGGTGGTGTGGGGGGTTGGTGAAGAGCTGGGGGCTAATAGAGACCAGGAACAATCAGGGCCAGCTACAAATGACCTGTGGCAGGACGTCCTTATCTTTTCCTACCTCCATATCATCCTTTTTCTCCAGAGATGCTGCCTGACCCACTGTTACTCCAGCACTTTGACTACCTTTAGAGTTGTTGTATACATGGCTTTGAGCTTGCCAGAACTTCACCACCACCACCTGAGAAACTGCAATATCCCTGGGCTGTTCAGAGTTATCTGCATCTCATTTGATTGACAATGGAAAGCATGCCACGATTTAACCTACCAGAGTACAATAGCTGTCAATATTTTCACTGCAGTGCTGCACTTCATTTCCAATAAACCTTCTGTAGAGCTCACCCACAGTACTAATAGGAAGCTATTCAACCTACAACAACTGCATTTCCAAAGTGGCACTGCTGTTTTTATTTTTCTGCAGACCCTTTCTAAATCTCAAATCAGGCAATTCCACTTTACATTAGGTAAAAAATGGATCATGAAGATAATCCTAGATATTTTGAAAAACCTTTCCAATTAAGCTGTAATACAAGTAGCAGCTTTCAACCTTCCCAAATATATAATATTCCCATGTTTTCCACTTTGCAGCTGCATACTTCAATTCTCTCCCACTGGCCAACACCAACACATTACTCTAACTTGAATTCTATTTTGAAATGGTCTCAACTCATTAAATTCAAGGACGGATAAGAATCAACCTTGCTGCTGTGGATTTCAAGCCACAGGAATAGATCAGCTAATCCCCAAGTCAATAAATGATCGATAGTTTAAAATTTAATGTCATATTTATCAATAAGGGTGTTTTAGTTACAATTTAATTCACTTTTATTTTGCCAGCAGTCATGAAGGAATTAAAGCACATGTCATTGGCCCAGACGATAGCTTATAAATCCAGAACTCAGGAATGCCACCTCTGTTACAGTGATAATAATCATTACGCAAGATAGAAATTCAGTTGTGCATTGGTTAAATTACTTGGCTGGGATCCAGTAGCCCAAACTAATGATAAATAAACACTAGGCTGAATGCTACTCCATCAATTAATAAATGTATTCTGTAATAGTGTTTGGAATTTATCAGATTTATATTCATCTCTATTTTGCCCAAGTGTTATGGAAGGAACGTTGCAGTCTGTTCTCCAAACATTAATTCCTAACTGAAAACTACAAAATAATTTTTTGCGATTTTCATCCATGCCCAAAGTGACTTTTCCTTTGCACAACTAACTTCCAAGCCTTCAGGTATGTTCTCAGCCAGTGCAGCAACCACCTGCACTGCCATTGCTCAATTAGTACTTTCATATTATATCCACTACATTGTTTTGCTTTATTTCTTCCCCTCCCACTTGCAGTACATTGGACCGATAATAGTAGCAGTGAGAAAAATTGGAGATGTGAGTTGATCTTCAATTAACCCAAATTAATGCACACTTGAATTTTAATCCAAACGTCTAGTAATAAAACTATTCAAATGATGCCACCTGCAGCTGTGATTGGTCATAACAGAAAATTAACAATGTGGCTCTAACCATTAACAAAAAGGCTCGCATCTCAAAACGTATAGCAATAACAGTCAACACTTACTTCTTCTGTGCTGCAAGCCTTCTCCACTTTCGGCACAGAAGCTGGAACATTTAAATCAACTTGGTGATCACTTGCCAGACTCGAACATCTGGCTCTTGGTTTTTCAATAACAGGAACACGTTGCTTTGAAAGATTTGTTCTCTCACTTCCATTACAGTGAAAAGTTTTATTAAGTTGAATTGTGCTTGCAGAGTACTGCAATGAGTTGTGTACTTGACTTGAGGGTCCATCAATTAAAGCCGATTTTGAAGGTGTTGGGGCTAGAGCATTCTTACAATTGGACTTTGAGATCTTCTCTGCAATCGAAACGCACTGCTTGTTTGTAGGGAGCATTTTCTTATACACAACATTCTGCAATTTCAAGACTGCCGACTTTACTTTTGGTGCAGATTTGGAAAGCCGATCCTTAGTTAAGGCTTTTGGAAAAGAGAGGGAACATGGAGACCGTGGTGATGGAATGGAACTGACGGACCTTGGAACATTTTTTGATGAACCTTCAGATGAAGGGGAGACATTTTTTGGTGACAAATTTGTCTGAACTCTGGATACAACTTTAGGTTTGACATTGTTAAAGTTAGGCTTGGGGTAACATTTAATCTCCAATTTTGCTTTCATATTTGCATTATGTTTTACCTTGTAACATTGCCTCTGTACTGGGTCTCTGGTTATATGCAGCTGCACGTTAATTGGAGACTCTCCTACAGGTGTGGTACAGTTCCCATCCATTCTGCCAGTTGGATTCATATAGGGAGGGCTGAAGAAAGTCATTCCTGTGGACTCTGGCAATGGGGTTGACGTTTGAGAGTAAGTATTTCCATCTTCATGAATTATTGAATTAGAAATTAGAAATGTTTCCTCATTTTTATCCCTTGCTTGAGGTACAGGTTCCTCTGCATCACCATTCCAATTGGTGCTTTCAGATGTGGAATTTGAATTATTTGCTTCCTGCAACACCATAAAAGTGGCATTCATTGCCCAGTTGGCTGGCTTTCTGCAACCTTCATTCCTTTGCGGAGTAGTCACCTGCATAGGTTTCTTACTGTCAACTTTGGTGGTTTGTTCATTTGTAGCTACTAACTGTTCATGTACCATTTCCTTTGGTTGATATGTCACACAGAGGTCATCAGTGGAACTGAATTTCTCACGATCAGTGCTCTCCCTATCGTTCCAATTAGGATTTTGGGAGGGGCCGATAGAGAATCTAGCTCTCTGACCCAATTCTGCTTGACAAAATACTTGCGTCTTTTCATCGACGACTGGCTGCTGATTTGATAGCCTTTCAAGAGGGTCCTTGGAATCAAAGACAACTTCCATTGGCAGTTGATATGTAGTCAGCAGGTCATCTGTCAGCTCACAGTCACCCACAGATTCAAAAACATCCAGTGACTGATCTGACACGACAATTGGATCATATGAACTATTGGAAAATACTGACAATTCAGGGACAGACACAGTAGATTCAAATTCTGTGCTGCCAAGACAACCACCTTTCATTTCCAACTGTGCTTCACAAGGCAATATTAGATATTCTAAACTTTCTATACGTGTTTTAATTCCTATGCTTGAATTATTGGTATTGCGAATTTTATCAAAGTTCAAGCTGTTACCTGAAACATGATGCACCGTCTTCTGAAGATACACTTCATTTGAAACGTTAGAGTTTAACTTGTGTACAAAATCTGTGGCATGGCTGGCACCAAGGGGCTCAATGCAAGGCAGCTTACTTTTGAGGGAGTTAGATAATTTACATGTTTGGACACACCAGCCAGGATCTGTTATTGTAGCAGAACTCTCGGAGTTGCAACTCAGATTTGCAGTCATGTACTTATCTGAAGAGCTAGTTTGAGAATTAGTAACTTCATCACAGAGATGGTCATCAGCCACTTCTAATTCAGGTCCGGCCATATCTGGGAGCCCACAGACTTTTTGGTCAGATATGATTGCCCTGGCATTATTATTACATGGAAACATTAGCTTATCTGGGATCATACACTTTTCAATAGTCAATTGGGTTGCCACATGGACTGTTTTACGAGATGTTCGTGCACAGGAATGTTTGTTGTCATTCGTGTCATAGATCAGATTAGGCTGATGCGCGCTATTTACTGTATCGTGCGAAGAATCATCCATTCCATTGCAGTTATTAGCTTGCAAGCTCATTTCAAATATATCCAACAGAGCTCTTTGGAATATTAATCTGACATTAGCAGCAGTGCACACAACACTCAAGAGGCAAATCAGAAAGGATCAAGTGTTCCAAAATAGCAAATGCTATTCTATCGACTTGAATGTTGATTCTTCAAGCAAATAACGTTTATCTAGAAGTGAACAGAAAACAAAAGTTAGGTTTGCTACATATCCAATAGATATTCTCACTGGATTTTGTACTTTTAGAGTGTTATCTGATAATTCCAAATCATAATGCAATGCTTGCAGTGCAACTGGACCAAAGTTGTATCAACCTTACAGTAATTCAAAATTTACAAGTTTAGAATTTGCCAGAAAATAAAACAGACGAATCCCAGAACGAAGTTCAGATTTCTCTGTGCAAGGTTTAAAGTCAGTGTTAAAACACCATAAAAATAGACACTACCGTCCACCACCTTCATGCCAGACATGTACCAAGAATCCCATGTTCCAGCAATCAGCCCACATCTATACAGAGCTAGAGTGCACTCCCAATCTTCCAACCTACCTGACAGTGAACACTGGACTTGCTCTCTGGAACTGTAATGCTGCAATGGTGACAACTATATCCTGCACTCTGATAATTTTCTCTTTGCTCTACCAGTTGTACTTATGTGACTTGATTGTATTAATGTGTAGTATCTGATTTAATCTTATAGCACACCAACAAAAGCTTTTCATTGCAAGTTAGTACACGTGACAATAATAAGCCAATATCATACTAAGTGTTTAAGTCTCTTTTATGCAAGTCTGCTTTCTCCATCGAGAGAATTGTCCAGATCCCATATAAATCGACTACCATTTAAATATATTATCACTTAAATATATGCCCTTGTACAACGTGGGAACAGGCTCTTCAGACAAACTCATCCATGCCAAACATGATGCCTTTCTGAGTTAACCTCATTTACCTGCATTTGGCAGACACCCCTCTAAATCATTGGTATGGGCAGTTTGGGCTCAAGAGCAAGTTTGCTTGTTGTACGACTCTGACCTTAACCATTCAGGCACCTATTTAATTGTCTTTAAAACATTGTAATTGTACCCACCTCCACAGCTTACTTGGGCAGCTCCTCCATATACCCACCACCTTCTGAAATCCTGCCCATCAGATGTCCTTTAAATCTTTCCCCTCTCATTTTTAACCCATACCTTTAGTTTTAGACTCTCCAAACTGGGAAAAATGACTGAATATTCACCTTCTCTGCCCCTCATGATTTATACATCGCTATATGGTCATCCCCTCAGGCTCCTATATTCCAGAGAATACTCAGCCTGTCCAGTCTTTCCTGACGTTCAGTCCCTCCAGTCCTAGTAACATCCTTGGTCATCTTTGCTGCATCCTCTCATGTCCAATTACATCTTTGTTACAGCTGGGCAACTGAAATACATACTAAATTCCATGTGCCGTCTTATCAATATCTTAGTTGTAAGATGGCATCTCAACTCCAGTGCTCTACTCTGACTGAAGGCAAGCGAGCTAAATGTCTTCACCACCCTGCTCATCTGTGAGCTTCATACATCACTCCATCCTAAGCAACATCCCAGTGTATCTACTCAAAGCTATCTTCAGTGCAGACTTCCCCATTATGCAGTGACTCCACCTACAAACGAATATTAGTTGTACCAGACACCCCAGCTCTTATATTCCATGCTCAAACTAATAAAGTATCCCATTTGCCACCTTATCTACCCATGCTGTGCCTTATGGGATCTTTGACTGTAAATAACCCAGTAAGAATGAATTTCATTGTTCTGTCTGGGACATATGACAACAATACACTTGACTTGGCTATATATATACACCAAGGGCCATGGTACGCGAGTTAAAGTCTCAGCCTGTCCAGCCTTTCCTCATATTCAAGCCCTCCAATCCAAGTAACATCCTCTCAATCTTAATGAAATCCTTGCTACAGCTGGGCAATAAAATGCATATAAAATTCCATGTGCCATCTTACCAATATCTTAGTTGTAAGATGGCATCTTAACTCCTGTACTCTGCCCTGACTGATCAAGGCAAGCTCGCCAAATGCCTTGATAGGTTCTTGATTAGCATGAGTATCGAAGGTTACGGGGAAAAGGCAGGAGAATGCAGTTGAGGGGGGAAAAAATAGATCAGCCATGATTGAATGGCAGAGCAGATTCAATGGGCCGAATGGCCTAATTCTGCTATTATGTCTTATACAGATTGAATGCAATTCGCAAGTTCTCTCTGTGACTGCCTGGGTTTCCTCAGAGTGCTCCAATTTCCTCCCAATTTCCATACATGTGGGTTTGCTGTTAATTGGCTTCTAAATTGCACCCTAACGCATGAGATGAAGGTGGGGTAAAACAGAACTAGCGCAAACTGATTGATGGTCAATGATCAGTGTGGACTCGGTGGGGTGACAAACCCATTTCCATGCTCTCTCCCTTAATTCTAAAAACGTAACATTTTCTCCAGAGATTGTCAAGAGGAAGGAGGAAAACATTGGCGACTTCAGGCACTAAGTTATAATCTGGATCTACCAAAAAAAAATGTTAGCTTGAGCATTATGGCCATGTACCTTTCTGCAGGTTTCATCTATGTATGTCCTGCCAATTATAAGCTCTATTGCATACTAAATAAAATAATTTGGGAGCACATTTCCTCTGCATTCAGCTTTGAATTGGTCGAGTCTTCACCCAGTTGTTCCCATCATTTCTAATTCAGTTCCAATCTTCACACTCCAAAATCTGCAGTGTTTTGATCCCCACTTAGTACCTCCCAGTCTCTGTTGCTATCTCCACCCTTCCCATTCCAATCTGAAGTATCCGCCAATCAACCTCTCGTCATCCGTCTCCACCCAACGCTTGCCCCACTCGTCTCTTATACTGGTTACTTCCCTCTAAGTCTTGAATTTTGGGGGCCAGAAAACAAACCTTAACTATCCATTTTTCTCCAAACACTACCCGACCTGCTGAGTTCCTCCAACCTAGCGTTGGAGGAACTCCAACTAAAACTCCAACTTAGCGTTTAACTGTCTCGACCTCCAATCCACACCTTCCCCAGCTGGCTCCATGTACCAGTCATTCCTTACCTCTCCTGGTCTGCAAATGACCCCTCATTACTGCCTCTACACTCCCCCTCTTTATATCTCTATCTTTATGAGAAATATAATAAATTAATTATCTTTTCTCTTTCCCCTCTCCGCTCCAAGTCCTGATGCAGGGTTTTGATCCAATAAATGTTTTTCATCCATAAATGCGACTTGACCACCAAGTTCCTCCAACTGATTGTTCCTGAATATTGCTTAATCAAATATTTAATCCCCCAATTCATCGGATAAATATGGTCACCTTCTCAACAATCACAGCCCTTTCAATAATTGCCCAGTCCATCACCGGCTTTGACCTCCCCACCGTCGAAGGGATCTATCGTAGTCGCTGCCTCAAAAAGGCAGCCAAAATCATCAAGGACCCACACCATCCTGGCCACACACTTATCTCACCACTGCCATCAGGAAGAAGGTACAGGAGCCTGAAGACTAACATCCAGGTTCAGGAACAGCTTCTTCCCCACAGCCATCAGGCTATTAAACACAACGAATAAGCTATGAGCTCTGAACTGCAAAAGACTATATTACATGTTATTTGCACTATATTTGTTATTTATTGAACCTATTCTCCCCCCCCCCCCCCCTTATATACAATGTTTACATATTCACATATTCTGTTGTGCTGCAGCAAGTAAGAATTTCATTGTCCCGTCCGGGACATATGACAATAAAACACTCTTGATTAATGTAACTTGAGAGAAACAGGCTCAACCACTGAAAGCACACTGAGCCGCCGCTGGTGTTTAACTGGAATGGACAGCATGTACAAGGGCTCCCCAGTTAACAGTGATGACATTTACAAAACCAACTTTTACATAGATTTTACCATGCTTTAAAAGCATTTTTAAGTTCAGTTTAGTTTATTGTCATGTGTACTGAGGTAGTGAAAATCTTTTGTTACGTGCTTATAAGCTAGTAAAAATATTTGATGGTATTCATTAATGTCTGGATCCTGTACATCGTTCTTTAGTTTAATTATGGGTAGTGTTGGAGTAATTATTCAATGAAATAAAAGAATTACAGCAAGCGCATCCAGTACAATTTACTTTTCAAGACAGACTTTTTGACTTGCGGCAAAGTCAGCTCACTGACAGTTCTCAGGAACCAAATCCTTGCATAACCTGGGGACAGGGTATGCAGACGTCTATTGCCAGATCAGGTAAAACCAGCAGAGTCAGATTTTTTTGATTTTAGCTTCATGTTTTTTCATTCTTAATCAAGAAATTACTGGACAATGTAATGATGCCTACCCAAAGATTCTGCAAAATAAAAAAACTCCAAACGTTTCTCCTATTAGTTGCGAATGCACTGTTCAATTGGGCCAGAGTGAGTTATGCCTATAAATCCTAATTTGATGTTTCATTGGCTAACAGCAAATTACTTCTAAAGTATTGATTAGCAGATAATTTCATTGACAAATGTTTTGCTGAAACAAAAACCATGTCCAAAAATATCAAAAGGTTCATCGGGTTCCCAGTTGCATTCTTCTGTACTAGCACACCTTTTTTTGAGACTGATCCAGTTAGATATTAACTGAAGTTATTCATGTGCACAATGCTTCTGATTTTATTGATGAAGGCTATGAATTTGCAAAAGTTGATTTGGTATTTAATTAAAATTAAGGTGTGCCATCCATAACCCCAAATGAAAGATTTATCCAAGTTCAAGCCACTAAATGTTACGTTACATGCTTAAGTTCTGAAATCTAAAGAATTATGCTTTTTTGTGTTACTTAAAATACAGAACTGAGTTCTACTAATAGATTAAATTTGCCTTCAATTTTTCTCCAAGGGGAAAGTCAAATATGGGAACTACAAAAATAACCTCACTCTTTGCATCATTCTTTACTGCAAGACAGAGACAGCCCTAACATTAATGACCTGGAATCTGCAGGGAGGTTTCAACTATTCATTTCCCTGCATTTCAAATCTTCACAATTGCAGTGATCCAGGATACCCGTTTCTCTTAGGCTAATGCTTGACCAAGACTTGGGATGCTTCCTACCCTATCTCAAGATAATGAGTAAAGTAAATCAGGATCCATCTTAATGAGTAAAGTAATCGGGATCCTCATGTTCTATCCGCGTAAAAACATAATTCTAGTAGATGAACATTCACAGACCCATAGACAAGCTGGAGCACATACTATAGCTATTTTCCTGGATTAACTATAATCCACCACAATGGGTGGGGCAAGAAAGGCCAAGAGATAGCAATGTAGGAACTAGAGAGCAAACTGAAAATGTTCATTATTTTTAATTCTGAGGATTAAGCAGATTAATCTATAGTACATTCCATAAAGAAACCACGGAGTAGCCCCAGGAAACATTAACTCTCTTGATAGATATTGGAATCATACAAAGTTTAGATCAGTCAACAGACAAGGAGAAATGTCTTGCTATCAAAACTTTTTACTGTTTCTTTAAAAGTTGGAATTAAGCATCTTGCACCTAAATAATGGAACAACATTCAAACTATTACATTATACATTTCATTATCCTTATCGGCCAATTTTTCTGAGGAGACCTTCACGTCTATCCCACCATAAAGTTCCAAAATAGTATAAAACAAACTTCTCAGAATCTGACAAGTAGCGAGAAACCTGCGTCTGCAATTGGAGCCAAGTGCCATATTCAAAATGCAATCATTTTGCTTTGTTCAATGGTGATCCATTGATGCATACATCCGATAATATCCTTTTACTTCATACTTGTACGGCATAATAGGACAGGACAATGTATAGCATAATATTGGCCCATTCCCTGCATATCCATGTACCTATCTTCAAGATTTTTCAATGCCGCCATCATATCTGCCTCCACCACTACCCCTGGCAGCATGTTCCTAGCACCCACCACTCTAAATAAACACGCACTGTACATCTCAAACCTTCCCCTCTGATCTTAAAGCTATGCTCTCTAGTCTTTAACATTTCTACCTTGGGGGAAAACTTCTAACCGCCCACAATTTTCCAGACATTTCAGGTCTCCTCTCAACATCAGACACCCAAGAGAAAAAAAAAATCCAAGTTTGTCCAACCTCTTCTTGTAGATAAACATTCTGGTAAACCTCTCCTGCACCCTCCCCAAAGCCTCCATAACGTTCCCGTTATGGCATGACCAGAACTGCAAACAATTCTCCAAATGTGGCTGAAAGTGTTTAGGCTTGGACTCCAGAGGATTCATTGAAGAGGCTAAATAGGCAGTATGGTGTTTTGTTTCTAACTTTCTTCTTTACCACATACATTTGGGTTGGTAGTTAAAGCACTGTATGCCCTTTCTGCAGGATGTGGGAAGTCTGGGAGAAGACTACACCAGTGGGAAGTGCATCCAGCTGCAACTCCTGACTGACCGTGTGGAGAGAACAGAGTTGTGATTGGACAACTTCAGGATCATCCAGGAGTGAGAGCATCATAGACATGAGTGATAGTGATGTGGTCCATTTACCATTTCCAGAGCATTATCACCACCAACTGCAGTATCAAAATCAGAGGATCAAATTGGGTTAGAATACCAGGCAAAAACATTATTTTTTCAATATAATGGGGTAGCTCAGAATAAATTGTTGAACACTCACAGGGAGTGGTGAGTCTGTGGAATTCTCTGCCTCAGCGGGCGGTGGAGGCTGGTTCTCTGGATGCTTTCAAGAGAGCTAGATAGGTCTCTTAAAAATAGCGGAGTCGGGGGATATGGGGAGAAGCCAGGAACGGGGTACTGATTGGGGATGATCAGCCATGATCACATTGAAAGGCCGTGCTGGCTCGAAGGGCCGAATGGTCTACTCCTGCACCTATTGTCTACTGTCTAATAAGCAATATAAACAAAGCACAAACATCCAGTGTCACAAATGGGTGAATGGTACAATTATTTGCTGTTTATTAACCTATGTGGTTAATAATTTAGTCATAAAGTCCCAGCTCCAGTCCAACAACATTTTTCATTTACTACTCACAACCAGAGCAAGATAACTGGGTCCAAAATAATTTTTCTCTAATCTCCACCTCCTGGTCATACAAATTTGATGTTGCTCTTTCTAGCCAAGGGGACCATTAACTTTGAAAACAACAAACCTATATCCTTGTACCACACATAATTGGGTATAAAAACTAAACCACTGAAGTTCAGACTGGTATGCATGACACCTCTTGCTGCTTGTGAATAAGGCTTTTGGAATGCTGCTCAGAATGGTAAATCCACACAAGGAACATTAGATACAGATTTTGCACTTCTGCAATGCAATTTAATTGATTTTATTGGAGTCACATTTCAGCTACTCTTGCTGAACATGACCTTGTTAGGTTTACTTTTCTCAGATAAAAATCACAAAGTATTATTGATGCTCCATAACAATGAGCATGCAAGACTAACAGGCTCCCATTTCTCTCTGGAGGTCATGTACTAAATCACTGAAGAGGAAGGACATGAGCCAATTACCCAGCTATATCTATTGCAGGCATCAAATTGGAGTACTGTCAAATATTTGGTTCTAGGCCAACTTTTTCAAACAAGCTTACCGATTTCACAATCTGGCCATCATCTCAACATTTCTGTGAACCTTGCGCCTTTGGATTCGCTTTCCCCAGATTAAGAGGAGAACTAAATCATGATAATTTAATTTGGATACATGACTGCATTCATTCATACTAAGCCAATTATCTTTAATATAAAAACTGCAGCCTTGAGCTCAGCTGTAATTCATTAACACAAAATCTATATGCAGAGTACACACTTTATACTCATTCTAAGGGTACATAGGTAACTGCACTCAAAACACAAAAGTATTTTTTTCATCTTCAGTAATCGGAGCCCAATTATTTTCAGCAAGGAGACCAGTGTCAAGAGCCAGTGGTGAAATATCCATGCCAAATTGAAAAGACTTCAGATTACACAGCTTGGTTGACCTGGCCATGTTCTACTTTTACTTTTTTCTTAAAAAGCAGAAAGCTGTAGAAACAAAACGAGGAATAGTAGGGGGAGATAGAAAATAAGACAAGTCAGCCGCCTGCAGGAAAGTAACGCATGTGATATCTTAGTCCGAAGGGAAAGGGATCATGTTAGGGGCCAAAGTATCATAAGTTGGCAAAAAGGAGACAGCAGCAGAGTTTCACCCTCCTGGAATTTCATACCAAATGTCGCCTGCAGCTAGACAAATGCAAATATATTTGAGCGGCTGTATTCCCTAATTTACAGTAAGCTGTGGTGCAAAACAACCCAATGAAATCCTAAACACCCTTCAATTTTCTACGCAGCACATCGGGAACCAAGTAATATGAAACTGTCAATATCAATGCATCATCCATTGTAATTTAATGCCGATTTCAAATACATAACTGTTTGGGATTTTCTTTCCCCTGTAGCCTCCAATCTTTCAGGTTGAGAATCCCAGAGGCCACCACATTCTATTACTATTACTTTTCAATAAATATATACCTTATTTCAAAAGGTCCTCTTAAATTTAAGTATTATTCGTAAAAGCATCCTTTCAGGACTATTTACCTGCAGCCTCCTGCATTCTCACCTCCAAAAGAAGCCTTTAAGCTTTTTTTCCCCATATACTTTCCATCTAATAGCCATGGCAGAGCTTACTTTTCCTTTTACTGCTTAACATTAAATATCCTTTCCAGACCTTGGTGCTAACATTTCAGCTGTGTAAAATAAGAGTGGGGCCTTAAGGGCCTTGTGGAGCTGATGTTGAGGCATTTTGCCAAATGTCTTTGAAAATCTGCTTGGGTAGCCATCCAACAGCAAGTGTCAGGATCGGTCCGAGTCAGCATGGATTTACAAAGGGGAAATCATGCTGGAATAATCTTCAGGAATTTTTTGAGGATGTAACTAGGAACTGCAGTTGTACAGGGTCCTGGTGAGACCTCACCTGGTGTATTGTGTCTCTCCAAATCTGAGGAAAGACATTCTTGCTGTTGATGGAGTGCAGCGTAGTTTCACAAGGTTACTTCACGGGAAGGCAGGACTGTTATATGTTGAAAGAATGGAGTGACTGGGCTTGTATACTCTGGAATTTAGAAGGATGAGAGGGAATCTTATTGAAACATAAAATTATTAAGGGATTGGACACGCTAGAGCAGGGGTTCCCAACCTTTTGTTCCATTTATCCCTGGCGAATTTTCAAAAGTGAATTTACCCCACCCCGCTTTGTTCAGTAATTTGAGTTTACACTTCTGCCATAATAAAGCAACCGACAAAGGGGAATTTCAAAATACTGTTTTTAACATTTTGTTCAAATTTACCCCCTGGGTAGGCGAAATTTACCCCCAGGGGTAAATTTACCCCAGGTTGGGAACTCTTGACAGAGGCACGAAACATGTTTCCGATGTTGGGGGAGTCCAGAACCAGGGGCCACAGTTTAAGAATAAGGGGTAGGCCATTTAGAACGGAGATGAGGAAAACCTTTTTCACCCAGAGAGTTGTGAGTCTGTGGAATTCTCTGCCTCAGGAGGCAGCGGAGGCCAATTCTCTGGATGCTTTCAAGAGAGAGTTAGATAGGGCACTTCAAGTTAGCAGAGTCAAGGGACATGGGGAGAAGGCAGGAACGGGCTACTGATTGTGGATGATCAGCCAGGCTGGCTCAAAGGGCCGAATGGCCTTTTAATGGCCCTCTATTGTCTATTGTCAAATCCTACAGGACCAAAGAAATTTTGGGTGAATTACTACTCTATTGACTTGTGGTCAAATATCTTCCCCTGTACAAGCTAAGGGACAGGCGGTACATTGAATGATTCAGACAGAAGATAACTGCAGATGCTGGAATAGGGAACAAAAACATGAACTCAGTAGGTTAAGTCGTATCTCTCCCTACTCAGTTCTGAGGTACCCACCTACTTCAAGAAGACCTCCATCATCCCGGTGCCGAAGAAAAGCAAGACCTCATGTGTAAACGACTACTGTCCAGTGGCCTTGACATCTACCATCATGAAATGTTTTGAGAAGCTAGTTGTGGAATGCATTAAATCCAGTCTACCCAGCGGCCTTGACCCACTGCAGCTTGCCTACCGCCACAACAGGTCCACGAAGGATGTCATCACCCTATTCCTACACTCATCCCTGGAACACCTGGACGAGAGAGACACCTTCTTCAGATTCCCAATCATAGACTACAGCTCTGCCTTTAACACTATTATACCATCCAAGCTGATCACCAAACTCCCAGGACTTGGTGTCAGCACTCATCTCTGCATCTCAGCGACTTCCTGACCAGAGTCCAATCAGTGAGGATAGGGGACAAATCATCCTCTATGATAATCGTCAACACTCTGCAAGGCTGCGTTCTCAGTCCCCTTTACTCCTTGTACACCCACGACTGTGCAGCCATGTACAAATCTAATTCAATTATCATAATTCACCAAAAATACTGCCGATATCTAATAATGATGAAAGAGTACAGGAAGGAGATAGAGAACCTCATGTCCTGGTATCTATCCTTTCTCTCAATGTCAGCAAGACAAATGTGATACTGATCGACATACCCCATTTTGCATCGATGGTGCCGAAGTAGAGATGGTTGAAAATTCCTAATTCCTAGAAGTCAATATCACCAACTTCTCCTGGACCACCCATATTGAAGCAACAACTGAGAAAGCACACCAACAAACTTCCTTAGAAGTCTTAGGAAGTTCGGCATGTCCCCTACAATTCTTACTCACTTATACAAATGTTCCATAGAAAGCATTTTATCCTGATGTATCACAGCTTGGTTTGGCAACAGCTCCATCCAAGACCGCAAGAAATTGCAGCAAATTGTGGACACAACCCAGACCATCGCACAAACCAACCTTTGTTTGACTACATTGACTCTATTTATACCTCATTCTGCCCCAGCAAGGCCAGCGGCATAATTAAGAATGAGTCGCACCCTGGCCACTCGCTCTTCTCCCACACCGACGAGGCAAAAGATATAGAAATGCACACCTCCAGATTCAGGGACAGCTTCTTCACATCTGTGATCAGGCAACTGAATTATCCTACTACAACCAGAGAGCAGTCCTGTACTACTATCTACCTCACTGGTGACCCTCAGACTATCCTTGATCAGACCTTGCTGGCTTTAACTTGCACTAAACATTATTCCGTTATGTATCTATACACTGTAAACGGCTCGATTGTAATCGTGTGTTGCCTCATGTTCCACTGACTGGATAGCACACAAAAGCTTTTCACTGTACCTTGGTACACGTGACAATAAATTAAACTGTTCAGAATCTACGGAAGGAGAAGTGCAAGTGAACATTTCACTCAAGACCTTGCATCAGGAATATTCCCAATGATTACACCTTTCAAAACAAACACCTTTCATTGAGCAATAATTGCTCCCATCAGCAATTGCCAAGTCTTTCAACATTTGTTTCCTTTCCAATATACAACCTCATCCCACGCAGTTTAAACCTATATATACTCTTCTGGCACATGATCACCATAGAACAAATGCTAACCACAATTTCTTTTTTAAAGTAGCTATTATGTACCGTTCACCTCCTGATGTTCACCGGGTATTCATCTTTCTCTTCCACATGCCTTCACACACCCTCAAGAATTACCCTTATACCAGACTTCACCTACACCAAAGACTGGTCATAACTTAGTCACAGAGTCAGAGTTATTGCATGGAAACAGGGACCCATTGGCCCAAATTGTCCATGCCAAACAGGATGCCTCATATCTAAACCAATTCCATTTGGCCATGTTCGTCACATACCCCACTCAACCTTCTCTATCCATGTACTTGTCCAGGTGTCTTTTAAATCCTGTTTATAGTACCTGCCTCAACTTCATCCTCTGGCAGCTTGCTCCATACACCCACCACCCTCAGTGAAAAAGATTCACTTTAGGTTCCTTTTAAATCTTGCCCCTCATCTTAAACCCCTGTCCTCTTGTTCTTGACTCCCCAACCATGGGTTAATGACTCTGCATTCATCTTACCCATTCCCTTTGTGATTTCATACATCTTTATAACATCAGCCCTCAGCCTCCTGAGCTCCAAGGAATAAAGTCCTGGCTTGTCCAACCTTTCCCCAGAGTTCAGGTCCTAAAGTTCTGGCAACATCCTCAATCAGTTCTGCACTCTTTCCAGTTTAATGTTATCCTATGGTACAATACTCCAATTGTGGCCTCACAAAGGAGGAGAAATGGACTCTAGTCAAAATCAACGGTAATTCACCCCAGATTCATCCACTGCAATCATTTCAGTGGAGGGCAGTTTTTTTTTAAACTGGAAAATCATTGGACTTGTGCCTTAACTTGATTCCATCTTAATCTATGCAGGAGACAAGACAGCCCTTTAATGTTATTTTCCCTTTTCTAAATGGCTTTGGTCTGTTCTCACTTTCCTTCCATATTCATATTAATTATATGCTCACTCCCCAAATTAACTTTGCATCTTCTTCAACAGCATCAATTCACTGCTGTAGCAAATGTCATAGGTAAACAACCTCAACAAATCAATTCATCAAAATTGG
Organism: Malacoraja senta; assembly: GCA_038087875.1. Lineage (NCBI taxonomy): Eukaryota > Metazoa > Chordata > Chondrichthyes > Rajiformes > Rajidae > Malacoraja > Malacoraja senta. Next base: position 306,168,322 of record CM075977.1, on the reverse strand, counting down.
TGTCATCAGTTAACGGTGTACACTGCAAATTGCATCTCAAATCAAGTATTTTACTCAACATTTCTGCCCAATTTGACAGTTATTATGAGATTGCCACATGCCAAATTCCATAGTTTATTGAACTATCCTCAACCTTCACAGCGCAACTCCAAGGGCAAGTGTATTCTTGGAGACCAAAGTATTTCTCTTCCATCTCACCTCAATTATGCCCTCATAACCCTGTACGTGGTTCCTTACTCTTGTATCCCATCTCTCTTGCAATAAGAATCAATATTCTTTCAGGTTATTTGTGTACTAGTCAGCATACACATCGGAAGACAACATTTCTGAACACCATGTAACAGCCTCTTAGCTTTAAACTTTCTGCTTTTCGACTCTTCCCAGTGTAACCAGCTCACCAACATTTAAAAAATCATTTCATCAGTATTACTGCAAATCAGTATTATTTGCAATCAAATATCTATTCCTGCAAACACTTACACTCAACCCCATGTCAAATGCAGTATTTCTTGCAGCACTTGTATCTTTCCAAAAGATAAAGTTACATGCACCGGCATTCAGTTTTCCACCTGCAAGTTGCAAACTCATAAGAGCTCCAATGTTTCATAATATTTCCATTTCATAAAACCATGTTGATTCTGCTTAGCAGTTAAGTGTTTAAACACTACTTCCTTTTAATTAATTCCAGCCTTTTCCTGACAGACATTTGGTTTGTGGTTTCCCCATCCTCTGGGATCTTATCCAAATATTGCTAATTTCTATAATTATCCCTGTCCTTGGGTTTACACCCATTCTTACAATCACAAAGCCTCAAGCATGCTAACCAAATCCAAGAAATTCCTTAAAGTGTGGTTTTGGTGGAGTACACAGTTTAGATATACTGATTTTTATGATAAAGTGCTGGAGGAACTCAGCAGGCCAGGCGACATCTGAAGTGGGAATGGACAGGTGACATTTCGGGTTGGGATATCCTTGAGACTGAATTGACGTCACAAAATGTCTATATAACCCTGGAGGTTCTTTACTGCTCTCTAATTGTGTGACAGCCACTGGGTCCAAGCAAACAACCCAAGCATAAAGGAAAATGTGCACTGAGCAAATACAGAACTGAATTTAGGTTAAAATCTTTACATAAACATACTTTTGGTCTAGTCATCTATGTTGGGAGCCACAGGATCCTCAATTAATATCTGTATTTGCCAAAGGAGACTGGGGAACTTGGGAAAGTTAACAGATGTCTCAAGGACAGTCTGTGTTACAATCAGTAGTGGTCCTGGACATCCAAAGACATAAGTAGATAAATCTCCCAGGCCTGATCAGATATTTCCAAGCATATAGTTGGGAAGCTGGAGAAGAAATTGCATGTCTTGGCCGAGATATACAAATCATCAATAGAAGTTTAAATGCCTTGCTTAAGTCCACAGACTGTGTATACAGCCTAGCCCTCGTCAACTTTCTTGCTACTTCAAAACAAAAATCTAATTTTTGTCTATCACACGATCCCCATGTACAATAACATGCTGACCATCCTTCATCAACCCCTAACTTTCCAAATCTGTATACATCTTAATCCACAGAATCCTCTCCAGCAACATTCCCCATCACAGATGTCAGGCTTACTGGTCTATAGTTCCCATGTTTTCTTTTCAGCCCTTCGAGGCACAACAGTAGCCAGTCTCCCAGCACCAGTGTCTATCCATGATTCACATCTCAGCCAGGATTTCTGTAATTTCTTCCCAGCGGCATATCTATCCAGGCCTACCATGAAACTATTTGGAAGGCTGCTCTGTAAGGTAGATTACATGGGATCCAGGAAGGGCTAGCTAACTGGATACAGAATCAGCTTCATGATAGGAAGCAGAGGGTGGTTAAAGGAAGGTTGTTTGTCAGACTGGAAACACGCTTCCAGTGCAGGACCCATTGCTGTTTGTCATCTATATCATTAATTTGGTGAGAATGTACAAGGCATGATTTGCAAGGTTGCAGATGACACTAAAATAGGTGGCATTGTAGACAGTGAAGATGGTTATCTGGAATTATAGTTGGATCTGGATCAGCTGGGCAAGTGATTACCATTAAAGAGCATTCCTGAAATGAGGATATAAGGAATTTTGGTAAGTTTGCTGGCTTGATCATTTCCAATAATGCTCTTCAAATCTACAGCTCTTGACAGGTGATTGATTTGGGTACAAGGGTACTCTAAGAATTGATTAGTGTTGTCCATGTGCAGACTTCAACCCATGCCTATCGCAGCTCAATGCAAGCTGTACAAATAATTACTGCAACTGTCAAAATTAAGATGTATTCACTTAAAGTGCAATGCTTAATCGGATTCCACGTCCCTTACTCCACAATGCTTAAGGATTTTTAAGTTTTTTTGCTAGCGAATGGCTTAAGCTTGGAATACACGAATAGAGACAGAGACCATCTAGTCAAGCACTTAAATTGACAATATTAATAACTGTGATTGTCTAGATTGTTGCCACGTGTCTATTTTTATTGTATAACTTAAAGTTTTTAAAGCACAAAACCTTAAATGTATCCACTATCCAAAAACCTCCCAGTGCACTGGAAGGATCAGGAAACCATCTGCCATCCTGTTGGAGAAATATCCCCTGGTTCGACACCCTGATCACAGCCCTTTCTGAGGGGTATGCATTCCCCCGAAAACTGTTATACCAAGAGATTTGAGGAAGGACATTCTTGCCATTGAGGGAGTGCAGTGTAGGTTCACAAAGTTAATTCCCGGGATGGCGGGACTGTCATATACTGAGAGAATTGCGGTGCTGACTCAAAGGGCCGAATGGCCTACGCCGGCACCTATTGTCTATTAATAGGTTGTCAGACAAAGTAATGCTGTGATTCAGTGGTTTGCACCATTTGCTTTGTTACCATCATTTATCCAAACATTTGTAGGTGAGATTAGGGACCCTAAATTGACCCAAATGTGTAGCAGCCTTCCATAATGATTTAGATGAAGGGATTACAAGGAACATTAGCAAATTTGCAGATGACAAAGCTGAGTGGCAGTGTGAACTGTGAGGAGGATGCTATGAGAATTCAGGGTAACTTGGACAGGTTGGGCGAGTGGGCAGATGCAGTTTAATGTGGGTAAATGTGAGGTTATCCACTTTGGTAGCAAAAACAGGAAGGAAGATTATCTAAATGGTGTCAAGTTGGGAAAAGGGGAGGTACAATGGGATCTGGGGGTCCTTGCTCATCAGTCAATGAAAGTAAACACACGGGTACAGCAGGCAGTGAAGAAAGCAAATGGCATGTTGTCCTTCATAACAAGAGGAGTCGAGTATAGGAATAAAGAGGCCCTTCTGCAGATGGACAGGGCCCTAGTAAGACCACACCTGGAGTATTGTGCGCAGTTTTGGTCTCCGAATTTGAGAAAGGACATCCTTGCTATTGAGGGAGTGCAGCGTTGGTTCACAAAGTTAATTTCCAGGATGGCAGGACTGTCATATGCTGAGAGAATGGAGCAGCTGGGCTTGTATACTCTGGAATTTAGAAGGATGAGGGAATCTTATTAAAACATATTAATAAGGGTTTGGACACGCTAGAGGCAGGAAACATGTTCCCGATGTTGGGGGAGTCCAGAACCAGGGGCAAGTTTAAGAATAAGGGGCAAGCCATTTTGAACGAAGATGAGGAAACACTTTTTCACACAGAGAGTTGCGAGTCTGTGGAATTCTCTGCCTCAGAGGGTGGCGGATGCCAGTTCTCTGGATACTTTCAAGAGAGAGCTAGATAGGGCTCTTGAAGATAGCGGAGTCAGTGGATATGGGGAGAAGGCAGGAATGGGATACTGATTGTGAATGATCAGCCATGATGACATTGAATGGCGGTGCTGCCTCAAGGGGCCGAATGGCCTACTCCTGCACCTATTGTCTATCACAATGAGGAACGTGGGGAATCCACTGCGGTGGCTGTTTATGTTAACTTTTATGGAGTTATGCATCTTGTTTTTTTTTCAGTATGGTAATTCGAATGTCACTGTACCTTAATTGGTACACATGACAAACTGGACCTTGAAACCTTGAATGGAGAGAGGGGGCAGGAAGAGTATATTGATGGAAGCCTACTAAAATGAACGGCGATTGCTGTGCGTGACAGCATAGATTTAAAGGGCTGAAATAACTCCTTTCATAAAGTAATTTCCTCAAAAACAATGATTGTGTTGCGATTCACGTTAAAAGTTTAGCATTTTACCTCTGCCGAGTGTGGGGGTGTGTGTGTGTGTGTGTGTGTGTGTGTGTGTGTGTGTGTGTGTGTGTGTGTGTTGGGGGGGGGAGAGAAGAGATCAGTGCCAAGACAAACCAAGATCTTCCAATTGTAGTACAACTCGCGGCGTTTCAGACGCAAGACAACGTTTACAAAAAGGTAAACGGAAATAATTAATGGCGCAATATAACCGTGAATATTCATGCTAGGAGGTTTGTGGACTATTTATTTCTCCATTTGAGACAGACTTTCGCCGGGTTTCCAATCCAATGCAACTGAACATTCCACTCGCAGAAGGTGTGAAATAAATTATTCACTTTTTGTAGTTCATAGCTTCTTAACGTCTTTCAGAACGGCTGAATGGCTAAAATGTGTTTGCATTTAACCTGCGGAATGCCCAAATACGATTATTGTCTATGAGCAGTTCTAAAAACAAAGAGTCCGCAATGCTCTCAAGCCCTTTGGAATATGTACAACCGAGAAGGATCAATACTGGGTCCAATAAAAAGCAACTTACCATAAACTGTTTACCGCGAAAAGGACAACGCGCTAAAAAGCAAGTACTGAATCATGAAAACTTCCTCTTCATTAAGTGGAGGCAGGCACTCACTGTCGGTTGCGACATTCTGGAAATGGAGATGTACTGTAAACTAAACCATCGGCTTGCATTAAGAACTCTCATGGGACTGCTCCTTGTGGATTAACTCAGCAAGCAATGCAGCACAAAGGGCAAGTGCTCACTTTCTCAGACAGGGCGGAATGTTTAAGGCTTGGCAATACGGAATAATCCGCGGTCTCCTGAAAGCTGCTGTTTAATGAGCGTAGCAACGCTCTTGTGCTGCATTTCAAGATCCAAACGAGCAACTGAGCCAAAGTTCCAGCAGGAAACTGGCTGCTTCGTCATTGAAATGGGTGTGTCTGATCCAGTCAGGATAAATTAGCATGAAAGGTTGCACAGCAAATCACTTTTCCACAAAATGCATTAGCAAGAATGCAGACGGCAGCAAATCCATTTGAATAGCACAAAATAACTACTGTACCTTGAAAGCAAATGTTAATCCTCTCTTCCCCTCGAGCCAAACAATTTAAAACATTACGATCATGAAAATTTGCGCAGACTTTCAGCAGCAGCTTTATTGCTAGCTATGGACTGGATAAAATAGCAATACTGGATAAAGTAATAGCAGGATTGTTTCTAATTTAGGTAGAATCAAAGCAGAACAAAAGCTGAGGGCACATTTTGGATATGTTACACTGCTGAACTTCATCGGGGAAATAAAGTGTGAAATTTTCACAGGGTAAAGCACTTCTGCCTGTGATCAAACCCTGGGGTCATCTTTAAAGCACACCTCTTGGCATTTTAGTCATTCACATGATATGGATGTCATTGGGAAAAGCTGCTATTTTGGTCCACCGCATTGCCACCAAACAGAACACCAAAATGAGTTACACTGATTTGATTGAGATGCTTAATCATGTTTAGAAGAAACCAGTTAAGATGTTGGCAGTTGTAGTCATCTTCTATATTGATGAAGTCAAAAGAATATGAATGTGTGCAGAACTGAATCCGAGCACAGGGGGGGCTGGAAAGGTTTTCACAAACATAGCAGCAAGGTCACGTGGAGATGATGTCTTCATAAAATACATTCCTTATCCATGAATAGACGGTGCAATTCAGGTGAAAGATAGAAAAATGTTAAGACAATAAAAAAATGGTGGATGGAAAGCAACCCCCAGAGCATTGGAAATGTAGCAACTGAGTCCACTATGGTCAAGATGAGAACATGCAAAAGTCTGAGGGAAAACCGAACTCTCATTAGTTAAATAACTTCTGCAATTTTATATTAAGCATCAATCATGGTTCGTTTGGTTCACCGAAATAATTTTTGGCAAGCAAAGCTAGAACATAGAACAGTGGAGCACTTCGGCCCCAATGTTTGTGCCAAACATGATGCCTATGTGAACTAATCTAATCTGCCTGCAAGTTATCCATATCCCTCTATTCCCTGCAAATACATGTGCCTATTTAAAAGATTTTAAAAATAATAATAATAATAATAATAAATACTTTATTGATCCCCTCAGGGAAATTCAGATGTCCAGAAGCCAACCACCAACAAACCCACACATACAGAACGAAAGCAGACAAAAAAAACATAAAATACAATATGGACAATACCTGAAAGCAATAAATACTTAAAATGACCTATTAATTAACTATTAAAAATGCAAAAGCATCCCCATACAGCCTAGCGGTCAGTATTATAAAATCTAATGGCTGCAGGGGTGAAGGATCTCCTGAACCACTCCGTTCTACAGTGCAGGGAGAGGAGCCGGTTGTTGTTCCGTGTGCTCTTTTGACCCTCCAGAATTTCATGGAGGGGTTGCCCGGAGTTGTCAAGGATGACCTGCACCTTGCACCTCAAACACCTCTCAAGCACATTCAACACAGAGTCCACTCTCCCCCCCAGCACTGAGCTAGCTCGTTTTACCAGCTTGTCCAACTTCTTGCTGTTTTTAGCACTGATGTTGTTACCCCAGCAGACAACAGCGTAAAAAATGACACTTGCAACCACAGTGTTGTAAAACATGTGCAGCATATCATTGCACACATTGAAGGATCTGAGCCTTCTGAGGAAAAAGAGTCTGCTCTGTCCTTTTTTGTAGAGGGCATCGGTGTTGACAGACCAGTCCAGTTTGTTATCAAGGTGCATTCCCAGATATTTATATGTCTGCACCACCTCAATGCGTACCAGGAGAACATGAGGGCCTCCAACTCCTCACACTTGTTAGGGAATGAGTTGATGTTCCCCATAAGGATCGATGGCAGAAACGGCTTGTATCTCCACCTCCACGCCCTTAGCCTGGCACTGGCACGGCAATCACGGAACGGCTTCTTCAGCTCAGACGGAATAGGGTGTTTTATTCCGCAAGCTGTCCGTCGCCGCATAAGGAGTTCATCCCTCCTATACGCGACTCTACACATGCTGTGTAAAAAACTAAACATCAACAACCAACGCGCAAACCAACAACCAATGCTCAGACAGCTTTTTAATCGTATCAGCGTCCCCATCAGTGAGAGGTACAGACAGGGGGTTCAGCGGCAACATGAGAGATTCAAGGATGGTGTATTGCCTCCCTGGTGCCAGGATCCAGGACATCACAGACCGATTGCAGAGCATCCTCAAGGGTGAAGGTGAGCAGCCGGAAGTGGTAGTGCATGTCGGCACAAATGACGTCGGGAAAAACGGAAACAGATTCTGCAGCGTGAGTTTAGAGAGCTCAGAAGAAGGCTGAGAAGCAGGACCTCCAGGGTGTTTATCTCCGGTTTGCTTCCAGTTCCTCGTGCTGGTAAGGGGAGGAACAGGGAGATACGGGATCTGAATGTGTGGCTGAGGAGCTGGTGCAGTGGGCAGGGATTTAGATTCTTAGACCACTTTTGGGGTGAGGGTAAATTGTACAAAAGGGATGGGTTGCACCCTAAAGGTGGGGGGGGGGGGGAGGAGACAAATTGGAAATACAAGGATGGAGTTAAAGGGAAAAAGAGCATAGGAAAAGTTAAGAAATACACCAGAATTAACAGTGCACAAAGCTCAAAGGGTTAGGAGAGGATAGCCAAGTGAAATAGGAATAGATGTGAAAGGTGAGGTGAGTAATGTATTAAAAGTATTATATATGAATGCACAAAGTATAAGCAGTCAAGTGGCTGAGCTTGAGGCTCAGTTAGAGATTGGTAGATATGACTACGGGGAATACAGAGACATGGCTGCAGGAGGATCGGCAATCAAATATTCAGGGTTATATGTCCTACAGATAGGACAGGCAGGTGGGCAGAGGTGGGGTAGCTCTGTTGGTGAGGGATGAAATTCAGTCCCTTGGACATATGGACTGAGGATGTAGAGTCACCGTGGATAGAATTGAGGAATTGTAAAGATAAGACACCAATGGGAGTTATCGACAGGCCCCCAAACAGTAGGTAGACAAAAATGCTGGAGAAATATTCAGCGGGCGAGGCAGCATCTATGGAGCGAAGGAAATAGGCAACGTTTCAGGTCGAATCCCTCCTTCAGACTGATGTGAGGGGGGGGGGGGAAGAGGGAGAGCTGAGAAGGGGAGGAGAAAGTGGGGACTACCTGAAATTAGAGAAGTCAATGTTCATACCGCTGGGGTGCAAACTGCCTAAGCGAAATAAGAGGTGCTGCTCCTCCAATTTATGGTGGTCCTCACTCTGGCCATGGAGGAGGCCCAGGACAGAAAGGTCGGATTCGGAATTGGAGGGGGAGTTGAAGTGCTGAGCCACCGGGAGATCAGGTTGGTTATTGCGAAATGAGCGGAGGTGTTCAGCGAAGCGATCGCCAAGCCTACGCTTGGTCTCACTGATGTAGAGCAGCTGACACCTGGAGCAGCGGATGCAATAGATGAGGTTGGAGGAGGTGCAGGTGAACCTTTGCCGTATCTGGAAAGACTGCATGGGTCCTTGAATGGAGTCAAGGGGGGAGGTAAAGCGACAAGTGTAGCATTTCTTGCAGTTGCAAGGGAAGGTGCCCGGAGAGGGGGTGGTTCGGGTGGGAAGGGACGAATTCACCAGGGAGTTCCGGAGGGAGCGGTCTCTGCGAAAAGCAGACAAGGGGGGAGATGGGAAGATGTGGCAAGTAGAGGGATCATGTTGGAGGTGGCAAAAATGTCAGAGGATTATTTGTTGTATGTGACGGCTGGTAGGGTGAAAGGTGAGGAAAAGGGGGGCTCGGCCTTTGTTGCAAGTGGGGGGGATGGGGAGTGAGAGCAGAGTCACGGGGTATAGAAGAGACTCTGGTGAGAGCCTCATCTATACTAGAAGAGGGGAACCCCTGTTCCCTGAAGAATTATGACATCTCCAATGCCCTGGTGTGGAACACCTCATCCTGGGTGCAGATGTGGCGTAGACGGAGGAATTGGGAGTAGGGGGATAGAGTCCTTACAGGAAGCCGGGTGGGAAGTGTAGTCCAGATAACCATGGGAGTCAGTGGGTTTATAGTGGATGTCGGTCAGTAGTCTATCACCTGCGATGGAGATAGTGAGGTCAAGAAATGGTAGGGAAGTGTCGGAAATGGTCCAGGTGTATTTTAGTGCTGGATGGAAGTTAGTGGTGAAATGGATGAAGTCAGTGAGTTGTGTGTGGGAGCAGGAGGTAGCACCAATGCAATCGTCGATGTAGCGGAGGTAGATGTCAGGGATGGGGCCCTGGTACGTCTCGAACAAGGATTGTTCGACGTACCCTACAAAGAGGCAGTCACAGCTGGGGCCCATGCGCGTGTCCATAGCTACGCCTTGTATTTGGAGGAAATGGGAGAAGTCAGACGAAATGTTATTAAGGGTAAGGACCAGCTCCGCTAGGCGGAGGAGAGTATCAGTAGACGGGGATTGGTTGGTTCTACGGTCGAGGAAGAAACGGAGGGCTTTGAGACCCTCCTGGTGGGGGGTGAAGGTGTAGAGTGTAGAGTGACTGGACATCCATGGTGAAGATGAGGGAATGGGGGCCTGGAAATTGGAAGTTCTGGAGTTGACGAAGAGCGTGTGAGGTGTCTTGAACATAGGTAGGGAGGGATTTAACCGGGGGGGGGGGGGGGATAGGATGGAGTCGAGGTATGTGGAAATAAGTTCGGTAGGGCACGAACAGGCAGAAACAATGGGTCTGCCAGGACAGTCAAGTTTGTGGATTTTGGGGAGAAGGTAAAATCGGGCCGTGCGGGGCTGGGGAACGATGAGGTTGGAGGCTTGGGAGGGCAGGGAGCCGGAGTGGATGAAGTCAGTGATAGTGTTTGAGATAATGGCATGGTGCTCATCTGTGGGGTCATGGTCCAAGGATAAGTAGGAGGTGTCTGAGTGTTGGTGCGTGGCCTCAGCCTTGTAGAGATCAGCGCGCCAGACTACCACGGCACCTCCATTGTCGACAGATTTGATCACCCAGTCTGAGTTGTTGCGGAGTGAATGGAGGGCTGTACGTTCGGGGGGGGGGGGGGAAAGAGAGGTTAGAGTGAGACAGGGAGAGGAGAAGTTGAGGCGGTTGATGTCCCGCCGGCAGTTTAAAATAAATAGGTCTAAAGCCGGTAGATGGCCATGAGGAGGAGTTTAAGAGGGGGTTCGTTGGAGACAGGAGAAGGGGGGCGAGGACTTGGGGGCAAGGACTCCTTCCCATGGGAGAACGCTTTGAGGCGGAGGTGACAGAAGAAGAGCTCCACATCGTGGCAGGCGCGGAACTCATTGAGGTGGGGATGGAGGGGAACAAAGGTGAGGCCTCTGCTGAGTAGCCTGAATATAGGGTGCAAGTTGCAGCAGGAGTTAAAATTGGCATGTAACAAAGGTAATGCCACTGTGGTTATGGGAGATTTCAATATGCAGGTAGACTGGGAAAATCAGGTTGGTTCTGGACCCCAAGAAAGGTAGCTTGTAGAGTGCCTCCGAGATGGATTCTTAAAGCAGCTTGTACTATAGCCAACCAGTGAGCAGGCAATTCTGGATTTAGTGTTGTGTAATGAATGAGATTTGATAAGGGAACTCAAGGTAAAGGAACCGCTGGGAGGTAGTGACCGTAATAAGATGAGTTTTAATCTGCAATTTGAGAGGGAGAAGATTAAATCAGAAGTGTCAGTGTTGCAGTTGAACAAAGGGTACTAAGGAGGCATGAGGAGCTGACCAAGGTAGACTGGAAAAGGATCCTAGCAGGAATGACAGCGGAACAGCAATGGCATGAATTTCTGGGCATAATCCAGAAGATGCAGGATCATTTCATTCCAAAGAGGAAGAAAGATTCTAAGGGGAGTAAGAGGTAACCGTGGCTGACAAGGGAAGTTGGGGATGGAATAAAACTAAAACATGCATAACATAGGAAAGAGTAGTGGGAAGCCAGAGGATTTGGAAACTTGCAAAGGATAACAGAAGATAATAAAAAGGGCAATATGGGGTGAAAGATGAAATACGAGGGTAAGCTGGCCAAGAATATAAAGAATAGCAAATGCTTTTTTAGGTAAATTAAGATAAAAAGATTAGTAAAGACAAATGTGGGTCCCTTGAAGGCAAAAACAGGCAAAATTATTATGGGGAACAAGGAAATGACAGAAGAGTTGAACAGGTACTTTGGTTCTGTCTTCACTAAGGAGGACACAAACAATCTCCAAGATGCACTGGAGGACAGAGGATCTGGGGAAACTGAAAGTAATTTGCATTAGGCAAGAAATAGTATTGGGTAGACTGATGGGACTGAAGGCTGATAAATCCCCAGGGTCTGATGGTCTGCATCCCAGAGTACTCAAGGAGGTGGCTCTAGAAATTGTGGACGCACTGGTGATCATTTTCCAATGTTCTGTAGATTCAGGATAAGTACCTGTGGATTGGAGGGTAGCTGATGTTATCCCACCTTTCAAGAAAGGAGCGAGAGAAAATGGGGAATTATAGACCAGTTAGCCTGACATCGGTAGTGGGGAAGATGCTGGAGTCAATTATTAAAGTAATAACAGTGCATTTAGATAGCAGTAAAAGGATTGGTCCAAGTTAGCATGGATTTATGACGGGGAAATCCTGCTTGACCAATCTTCTGGAATTTTGAGGATGTGTCAAGTAAAATGGAAGGAGAGCCAGTGGATGTCATGTATCTGGACTTTCAGAAAGCCTTTGATAGGGACCCACACGAGATTAAAATGGGTAAAATCAGAGCACATGGTATTGGGGGTAGGGTATTGACATGGATAGAGCATTGGTTGGCAGACAGGAAACAAAAAGTAGGAATAAACAAGTCCCTGTCAGAATGGCAGGCAGTGGCGAGTGGAGTGCCGCAAGGTTCGGTGCTGGGGCCGCAACTATTTACAAAATAGAATGATTTAGTTGATGGGATTAAAAGTAACAGTAGCAAATTTACAGATTACACAAAGCTGGGTGGCAGTGTGAACTGCAAAGAGGATGCTAGGAGGTTGCAGGGTGACTTTGACAGGTTGAGCAAGTCGGCAGATGCATGGCTGATGTAGTATAATGTGGATAAATGTTAGGTTATCCACTTCGGCAGCAAGAACAAGGAGGCAGATTATTATCTCAATGGTGTCAGATTAGACAATAGACAATAGACAATAGACAATAGACAATAGACAATAGACAATAGACAATAGACAATAGACAATAGACAATAGACAATAGACAATAGACAATAGACAATAGACAATAGACGCAGGAGTAGGCCACTTGGCCCTTCGAGCCAGTACAGCCATTCAATGTGATCATGGCTGATCATCCCCAATCAGTACCCCATTTCTGCCTTCTCCCCATATCCCCTGACTGCTATTTTTAAGAGCCCTATCTAGCTCTCTCTTGAAAGCATCCAGAGAACCCGCCTCCACCGCCCTCTGAGGCAGAGAATTCCACAGACTCACCACTCTGAGAGAAAAGGTGTTTCCTCGTCTCCGTTCTAAATCACTGACTCCTTATTCTTAAACTGTGGCCCCTAGTTCTGGACTCGCCCAACATCGGGAACATGTTTCCTGCCTCTAGCGTGTCCAAACCCTTAACAATCTTATATGTTTCAATGAGATACCCTCTCATCCTTCAAAACTCCAGAGTGTACAAGCCCAGCTGCTCCATTCTCTCAGCATATGACAGTCCCGCCATCCCGGGAATTAACCTTGTAAACCTACGCTGCACTCCTTCAATAGCAAGTATGTCCTTCCTCAAATTAGGGGACCCAAACTGCACACAATACTCCAGGTGTGGTCTCACTAGGGCTCTGTACAACTGCAGAAGGACCTCTTTGTTCCTATATTCGATTCCTCTTGTTATAAAGGCCAACATGCCATTCGCTTTCTTCACTGCCTGCTGCACCTGCATGCTTACTTTCATAGACTGATGTACAAGGACCCCCCAGATCCCGTTGTACTTCCCCTTTTCCCAACTTGACGCCATTTAGATAGTAATCTGCCTTCCTGTTTTTGCTACCAAAGTGGATAACCTCACATTTATCCGCATTAAACTTCATCTGCCATGCATCTGCCCACTCCCCCAACCTGTCCAAGTCACCCTGCATTCTCATATCATCCTCCTCACAGTTCACACTGCCACCCAGCTTTGTGTCATCTGCAAATTTGCTAATGTTACTTTGAATCCCTTCATCCAAATCATTGATGCATATTGTAAATAGCTGCGGTCCCAGCACCGAGCCTTGCAGTACCCCACCTAGTCACTGCCTGCCATTCTGAAAGGGACCCGTTAATCCCTACTCTTTGTTTCCTGTCTGCCAACCAATTTTCTATCCATGTCAGCACTCTACCCCCAATACCATGTGCCCTAATTTTGCCCACTAATCTCCTACGTGGGACCTTATCAAATGCTTTCTGAAAGTCCAGGTACACTACATCCACGGGCTCTCCCTTGTCCATTTTCCTAGTTACATCTTCAAAAAATTCCAGAAGAATAGTTAAGCATGATTTTTCCTTCGTAAATCCATGCTGACTCGGACCGATCCTGTTACTGCTATCCAAATGTTCGGCTATCTCATCTTTTATAATTGACTCCAGCATCTTCCCCACCACCGATGTCAGGCTAACTGGTCTATAATTCCCTGTTTTCTCTCTCCCGCCTTTCGTAAAAAGTGGGATAACATTAGCTACCCTCTAATCCACAGGAACTGATCCCGAGTCTATAGAGCATTGTAAAATTATCACCAATGCATCCACAATTTCTAGAGCCACTTACTTAAGTACCCTGGGATACAGACCATCAGGCCCTGGGGATTTATCAGCCTTCAGTCCCATCAGTCTATCAGTCCTGCCTAATGTGGATTTCCTTCAGTTCCTCCGTCACCCCAGATCCTCTGGCCACTACTATATCAGGAAGATTGTCTGTGTCCTCCTTAGTGAAGACAGATCCAAAGTACCTGTTCAACTCATCTGCCATTTCATTGTTCCCCATAATAAATTCACCTTTTTCGGTCTTCAATGGTCCAACCTTGGTCTTAACTAATTTTTTCCTCTTCACATACCTAAAGAAGCTTTTACTATCCTGCTTTATATTCTTGGCTAGCTTATCTTCGTACCTCATCTTTTCTCCCCATATTCTCTTTTTCGTTATCTTCTGTTGCTCTTTAAACATTACCCAATCCTCTTGTTTCCCTCTCATCTTTGCTACGTTTTACTTCTAATTTTTACACTGTCCCTGACGTCCCTTGTCAACCATGGTCGTCCCTTTCTCCCCTTGGAATCTTTCTTCCTCCTAGGAATGAACTGATCCTGCACCTTCTGTATTATTCCTAGAAACACCTGCCATTGTTGTTCCACTGTCATCCCTGCTAGTGTATCTTTCCAGTCAACTTTGGCCAGCTCCTCCCTCATGGCCCCATAGTCCCCTTTATTCAACTGCAACACTGACACCTTTGATCTACCTTTTCCCTCTCCAATTGTAGATTAAACCTGACCATATTATGGTCACTGCCTCCCAATGGCTCATTAAACTCGAGGTCCCTTATCAAATCCGGTTCATTACATAAAACTACATCCAGAATTGCCTTCTCCCTGGTAGGCTCCAATACAAGCTGTTTCTAAGAATCCATCATGAAGGCACTCTACAAAGTCCCTTTCTTGGGGTCCAGTACCAACCTGATTTTCCCAGTCTACCTGCATGTTGAAATCTCCCATAACAACCACAGCATTACTTTTGCTACATGCTAATTCTAACTCCTGATTCAACTTGCACCCTATGTCCAGGCTACTGTTTAGGAAAAGGAGAAGTGCAATGAGACCCGGGTGTACTTGTACACCAGTCACTAAAAGTAAACATACAGGTACAGCAGGCAGTGAAGAAAGAGAATGGCATGTTGACCTTCATAACGAGGATTTAAGTGTAGGAATAAAGAGGTCCTTCTGCAGTTGTACACCACATCTGGAGTATTGTGTGCAGTTTTGGTCTCCTAATTTGAGGAAGGACATCCTTGCTATTGAGGGAGTGCAGCGTAGGTTCATGAGGTTAATCCCCGGGATGGCGGGATTGTCATACGAGGAAAGGTTGGAAAGACTGGGCTTGTATTCACTGGAATTTAGAAGGATGAGAGGGAATCTTATAGAAATGTATAAAATTATAAAAGGACTGGACAAGCTAGACGCAGGAAAAATGTTCCCAATGTTGGGAGAGTCTATAACCAGTGTCCATAACACTGTCTAAGAATAAAGGAGAGGCCATTTAAAACTGAGATGAGAAAAAAATTTCATCCAGAGTTGTGAATTTGTGGAATTCTCTGCCACAGAAGGCAGTAGAGGCCAATTCACTGGATGAAATTAAAAGGGAGTTAGATAGGTGCTAGCGGAATCAAGAGATATGGGGAGATGGCAGGCACGGGTTACTGATTGTGGATAATCAGCCATGATCACAATGAATGGCGGTGTAGGCTCGAAGGGCCAAATGGCCTCCTCCTGCACGAATTTTCTATGTTTCTATCATCCCTCGCAATGCATTCCAGGACCCCAACACCCACTGTAAAAAAATTTGCTCCACACATCTCCATTATATTTCCCCCCTCTCACTGCTATGCCCTACACGCAGCCTCCAGCACTGACCTTTAACTGCATAGGCTCAAGACAAAAGGTTGTGCATTGCACCACACACCCCTCCCCACCCACATCTTGCATACAAATTGCAAATATGCTTCAAATTTGTTTTATGCACATGCATATTACCAGACTGTCTTGAATTTTTGGCGTTTGATATTTAGTTTGAACGGTCTTGGCCCAAATCATCACCTATCCATGTTCTCCAGGAATGTTGCCTGACCCACCAAATTGCTCCAACACTTTGCTTCTTTTTTTTTTTAAACATCTGCAGTTTTGTTTCTACACAATCTCCTTTGTCGCTGACATTGAGGGAGAGGTTGTAGTCTTGGCATCAGGTTACAAGGTACAGCTTACAATCCAGCAGTATGAATATTGACTTCTAACTTCTAGTAACCCTTGCTTTCCCCCTCTCCCCCATCCTAGTGACGAGTGGAAAGTCCAGGATTTGAGATGTGCAAAGATTGGGGAGTGGAAGGGGAGAGTCAGTCTACCGCACGACAGATGGGGAGGAGTTGGACAGTGTTCTAACTGCAGGAAAAAGGGATCTCCTGTGGCATTCTGTGCTGCATCTTGGTGGAACTAATCCGTTTCTGAACCTGCTCCTCAGGTTGACCAGTGTGTCATGGAGGGTGGTGAGCTGTATTGTCCAGGAGGCTACACAGTTTGACAAGCATCCTCCCCTCCACGACCGTCTCCAGTGAATCAAACTCTACCACCAGGACAGAGCCAGCCTTCCTGATGAGCTTGTTAGTTCTGTTGTCATCCACGACCTTCACCCTGCTACCCCAGCACATGACAGCGAAGAAGATTGCCCTGGCTAGTTGATGAATAGGAGTATTGTGTCCTTCTTATCCAGGTATTCCAGGGATGGGGTGTCCTTATCCAGGTATTCGGAGAAAACCCACACAGGTCACGGGGAGAACGTACAAACTCCATACAGACAGCAGCCGTAGTCAGGATCAAACCCGGGTCTCCGGCGCTGCATTAGCTGTAAGGCAGCAACTCTACCGCTGCGCCACCATGACCGCCCTGTTCGGCACACATCCGTCTACGCACTTACTGATGAAGTCAATCACAGCAGTGGCCTACTCAGTCAGGTTGGCTGCTGGATTCTTGAATATGAACCAGTGAGCGAACTCAAAGGTGTCGAAGGATGTCATCCGTTTCCACAGGCCAGCATTGAACTTTCAGTACTGGATCTTCATGCTTCAGTTTTTGTTTGGTCAGAAAGTCAGGGGCTGCAGTGCATAACAGCTACAAAATGCAGTGTAACTACTCACCCACCCATGCTACAGTAAAGCATCTCCCAAGCCAGCTATCTCCACCACCAAGGATAAATGACAGCAGGCACATGGAAACACCAGATCTAAGTTTCATCCCACCGTCTCATCTTGGAATTATAGTTCAAGGTCACTGGGTCAGAATCCTGAAACATCTGCCCCAGTAGCATTCCTCTTAACAGCTACAGTTCAAGTGTAGCTCAGTGCCTCCTCCCAAAAGTGGAATTAAAACAATCTCACATAATTATAAAAACTACATACCAATTGTAAAACATGTGGGCCACACAGAAGTAAACACAAAATATGGATGAACTACACTGGGACACAAATGTTTTAGTGTAAAACAAAGATAGCTTGCCAGATTTAAATCTGTTTGCATAACTTGCTTAATAAACCATCTGCAACTATTGTAAACAACTTTGTACTTATTACGTGGCTTAAACATGTTGTAACATTATTAGCAATTCAGTCA
This sequence comes from Malacoraja senta, assembly GCA_038087875.1. Classification (NCBI taxonomy): domain Eukaryota; kingdom Metazoa; phylum Chordata; class Chondrichthyes; order Rajiformes; family Rajidae; genus Malacoraja; species Malacoraja senta. The sequence goes on along the minus strand of CM075977.1, from coordinate 306,150,782 downwards.
TGTATTACTTCCCTTACAAGTCGCTTTTCCCCAATAATACATCAACATCGTTACCAAGCAGAATTAGGGTAATATAACACAAACTGCAGGAGGCACTTAGCAGATCAGGCAGCATCTGAGGAGGGAATAGACAAACAACTAAAGGCCTGGGAACCACCATTGACCTCTAACATTGCCAGAGACCACATGCAAACTGGAAGAACAGCACCTCATATTACACTTGGGTAACTTACAATACAACAGTGTGAACATTTAATTTGTCAATTTCAAGTAATACCTCCTCAATTCGGCGGGGGGGAGACGGCGGGGGGGAGACGGCAGGGGGGAGACGGCGGGGGGGAGACGGCGGGGGGGAGACGGCGGGGGGGAGACGGCGGGGGGGAGACGGCGGGGGGGAGACGGCGGGGGGGAGACGGCGGGGGGGAGACGGCGGGGGGGAGACGGCGGGGGGGAGACGGCGGGGGGGAGACGGCGGGGGGGAGACGGCGGGGGGGAGACGGCGGGGGGGAGACGGCGGGGGGGAGACGGCGGGGGGGAGACGGCGGGGGGGAGACGGCGGGGGGGAGACGGCGGGGGGGAGACGGCGGGGGGGAGACGGCGGGGGGGAGACGGCGGGGGGGAGACGGCGGGGGGGAGACGGCGGGGGGGAGACGGCGGGGGGGAGACGGCGGGGGGGAGACGGCGGGGGGAGACGGCGGGGGGGAGACGGCGGGGGGAGACGGCGGGGGGAGACGGCGGGGGGAGACGGCGGGGGGAGACGGCGGGGGGAGACGGCGGGGGGAGACGGCGGGGGGAGACGGCGGGGGGAGACGGCGGGGGGAGACGGCGGGGGGAGACGGCGGGGGGAGACGGCGGGGGGAGACGGCGGGGGGAGACGGCGGGGGGAGACGGCGGGGGGAGACGGCGGGGGGAGACGGCGGGGGGAGACGGCGGGGGGAGACGGCGGGGGGAGACGGCGGGGGGAGACGGCGGGGGGAGAGAGAGAGGCAGGGCTGCCAACTCTCATGCATTGAGCGTGAGAATCACGCATTTCGCAGATGCGGACAGGGATCGGGGCTGGCGAGTGTTTGCTGGGCTGGCGAGTCGCTCACTGCAGCTCCAGCCATGGAGGAGCCTCAGTGCAAGAGTCCCGGACCGTCGGAGGCATCGGAAGCGTTGCGCCGATGCCGTGAGAGTCTCTGTGCCAAATTCGCCCAGGTGACCGGCATGGATCAGGCTACGGCTCGGTGCATCCTGGAGGACAACCAGTGGCTGCTGGAAGCAAGTACCAAGCACTGGGTAGAAACGGTGGAAGATAGTGGACTTCAAATGGGAGTGGTTGGATAAAGCATCCTGCTTGTCTGCTAGATTTTCACTTACTGTAACTGCAAGAAAAATTTTCCCGATGTTGGGGGAGTTCAGAACCAGGGGTCACAGTTTAAGAATAAAGGGTAGGCCAGTTAGGACTGAGATGAGGACAAACTTTCTTCACGCAGAGAGTTATGAATCTGTGGAATTCTCTGCCACAGAAGGCAGTGCAGGCCAATTCACTGGATGTTTTCAAGAGAGAGTTACATTTAGATCTTGGGGCTAATGAAATCAAGGGATATGGTGAAAAAAACAGGAAAGAGATACTGATTTTAAATGAACAGTCGTGATCATATTGAAGGCATTGCTGGCTCGAACGGCCGAATGGCCGATTCCTGCACTTATTTTCTATGTTTCTATGCTTGAGTATATGGCAATAAAACTCGATCACTTGATTTTGAACCATTCATGCATGGTGGAGGTATAATGTAGCAATGTTACAACATTTTGAGATTTAAAAAATAAAGTCTGCAATTTATCCCATCAGATAAAGCATAAAAAGAAGTTTAATTTGACACTTAATTCACTTTCATATCTTCAGTATTAAAAAAGTTATGGCCATTATCATACTCAGAAATTAGCATCTAGTTCCCTATTGCTTTTCCATTGACTTAACACAAAAGCTGTGATCGAGGACAGTTAAAAGCCCATAACTTTCTTAAAAATTATGGTAACTGAAAGAAATTTTCAGGTATTATAGATTGAAGCATTCTGAAACAAATATGAAACAATCTTACTTCGAAGACATGAAAGTAAAGCATATAATTAGTTAGTTACCTAATTGTAGCTAATTACAAAATTCAATTACTAGATCTAAACATCTATCAATTTCTTAAGAATAGATTAACATTTTTAAATAGCCTAAGTGTCCAAATAACATTCACACAATAATTCACAATATAACATAATTTTTAAATCTAATTTTCATGAATTTACAGGCCAAATGGAAGGAATTGAATGTTTAATACCTGTAAATTAATGGGGATTTAATTCATCTTGCGAGTGAGAATTACTGGAACGCGATCTTTTGGAACGTTCATTTGCGGTGAATTTAACCCCGTATTGGCATGAAAAATACTGCCGTTAATTCGGGGAATAAAATCACCGTGTCGCATGACAAAATGTGAATTAAAGGCTTCTTAAGAAGCACTTTTATACATTTAAAGAAAGCACTTTTGTTTACCTGTCCATTGTGTGAAATCCGTCCCCGTTATTGGCGTTGACGCTTCAGGAGCTGCTTTTAAAATGACTCTAGCGCTGACATTGACGATTTAATTTAAAAAAAAAATTCACAAATCGCTGGTAGGAACGATTTTGTCAGCGAAGTTTTGTACTCCAACAAAATATTTCCAGGACAAGGGAGAAACCCGCGTTTTAACCCCGCCCCCCCCTTAAAGGCGCCAAAATCGCGCACACGGCCAGTGGCAGAATTACAGCGCGACTGAAGGTAAGTTTTGTAACATACCTATATAATGTAATCATAGTGATACAGTGTGTAAACAGGCCCTTCGGCGAAATTGCCCACACCCACCAACATGTCCCAGCGACGCTACCTGCTTTTGCTCGATACCTCCAAACCTGTCCTATCCTTGTATCAGTCTAACTGTTTCTTAAATGTTGTGATAGTCCCTGCTTCAACTACCTCCTCTGGCAGCTTGTTCCATACACCCACCACCCCTTGAGTGGAAAAAATTACCGCTTAAAAAGTTACCTTAAAAATACTTCATACAAAAAACATTGAAATTATACTTCTACAATGCACTAAAACATGATTTTAATACATCAAATTTCAAAAAGTCCCTACCCAGGGAGGGGGGACACCCTCTCCCCACTCGGTTGCTCCACTCCCTCACCGGGTACCCCCCCCCCCCCCAAGGCCAGTGATCAGTGATCACGCAGCTCCCCCCACTTTCAAAAACGCCCCCCCCTCCCATTGGTACGGAGCTTTTGCATTTTTCAGCTTGAAATTGCGCAATATGGTGTTGTGTAGCGAGTCTTTTAACTTACACTTGAATGCAATATATATGCTTTAATTTGGATTAGCTGTGAATAAGGTTAGACTAAATTACATTCCTAATTACATTCCACAGTAGAGCCCAGGCTCTGATCAACACGTGCAGCACATGAATGATCTCTCGCAATTTCTCACTCCCAACTCTCACCCTGCTACAACCACTTCACATGTTCACAATTGAAAAAGGTGTCCCTTGAACATTACACATGTTCTTTTATCTACAAAGCATTAAGGTAATTTAAAATCTTGAAACCAAGACTGGAAACTGCACACTTTGTACAATTTACTTTATTTTAACTTTGGAAGGCAGCACGGACAAAATGTAGATTCGATGACTACTTGTTAAAAGCAAAAGCATTGAGCAAAAGTAAAAGCAAAAGCATTGAGCAAAAGTAAATGCAAAAGCAAAAGCACTGAAGTCCTCCACCCTTGCAAGTTGTTCGGTTATATATCTAGTTGTTAATTACTTGTTATTTACAACAACTATCCAGGGTTAATGGGTTTGTTTTGTTCCACAGCAAAGGAATAGGCAAACCTAAGTGCAATGTCTGTGCCTTTGAGCCTTTTACAAGTAGTATGGTCCAACTTTAAGACTAACCAAGACATCAGAAGTAGAAAGCTCTAGATTCTGTTATAGCATTGACAGGCTCATTTGAGAATAATTATGAAAGGCAGTCAATCCAAAACTATTTTGAGATTGTTTGCAGTGAGAACGAATGGATCAAACATCTTTGGACAGTCAGATGACCTTCAAATGTCACACATGGATGTTAACCAACAAAGGGTAGATGGGTAGTAGATAATGCCATAAACTGAAGATTAACAGGAAACATTAGGAATAAATTGGACACTTTTCAATCAACTATAACAAGGTATTCCAGAGATGTGTTTGGGGTATTCAACTGTTTAATATCAAAGATTCACTGGTGATCAAAAGCTGGGGTGCAGTGCAAATTGCAAGGAGACAGAATCTTCAATGTGACACAGGTTTAATGATAGCACAAGAACATGGTAGATGGAACAATGTGTTAAGTGCAAGGTCACTTATTTTTCTAAGATTTCACTTACCATTGAGAAATTGTAAAGTGTTGATATTCAAAGAAACTTGGGTTTTCTTATACACGAAATCACTCAAAGTCAAGTTGCAGGCTCACCAAGCAATTAGGCAAGCAAAGGTAATGTTGGTAAAGATGGGAGAGATACACGAGTGAAGACAATGAGATTACAAAGAACATCAATGAGTCTATGTCTGAACTATTGTGTGCTGGTCTTCCCTCACCAGAGCTTAGAGACTCGACTGCACAATATTCCAGCATAAATGCTGCATTTCTACACAAAATGTTGGCTGTTTTTGCTTTCCACAGAAGCTGCTTGACATGTTAAGTTCTTGCAGCACATCTCTTTTTCTTCAAACAAAATATATTTTCAATCGTTGTAGTTAAATGGATTCTTGTAATTCCCATTAACAGAAATCAGACCAGTCTTACATCATTCTTTGAAAATGCAGTTTAAATTCTTCAAGATTGAACAATGCATCTATTTCCCCTGGCTGACATGTTCAGAACTAGGGCTTAAGGAATCTTTCAGTAGCCATTCAATAAAAAAGTCTTCTGCACCTCATCTCTCCGCTTCCTCCACCCCCAAAAGGAGCTACAAGGTTCAGTTGCTAAATACAAGTTGAGAGAATTAAACTTGATATTAAGGAATCAACAGATATGGGGCCAATGCAGAGGTAAAATACCACAAGAGTATTGACCAATGGCTGAGCATTCAAAAGGGACTAAATGCCAAATATGTTCTCCTTAAATCCTGACAAATGAACCAATGTTTTCATTATGGTTCTCGCAATATAATAACAAAAGGCTGGAGGAATTCAGCAGGTCAGGCAGCATCAATGGAGGGAATGGAAAGATGACATCAGGTTGGGACACTTCTTTAGACTGATTGAGTAGGGGATGAAAGCTGGAAAAGAAGTGCATAACCTGGGAAGTAATAGGTGGGTGCAAGTGAAGGGGCAGGGGGTGATTAGCTGTGGGTGGAATAAGTGACAAACACTTGGTGAAATAGAGATCGAAGGGTGAGAGATAAAGAAGAATGGACTTTAAAGCAGGTAGAAGGATATATGCGGAAGGGCATTGGTGCGAGGGAAGAGGGTCATGACAGAAATATAATACTTGGAGATGGAAGATGATGGTGTGGTGGGAGAAATGTGCACACACTGGGAAGGTAGGTATGCTTGAAATTGGAGAACACAAAATTCCTACCATTGTCTGGTAAGCTACCCAAACAGAACATAAAGTGCTGTTCTTCCAGTTTATCTACACTCATCTCCCATCTCAGGAGGCTCTGATTGTGACTGCAGAGAGTTTTATCCTTCATGTGCTTTACAATTAATAATTAACTTGGTTTAGCTACTAATTCAAAACATAATTTTAATACAAATATCATAAGACCATTATGGGGAGAAGACAGGAGAATGGGGTTAGGAGAGACAGATCAGCCACGATTGAATGGCAGAGTAGATTTGATGGGCCGAATGGCCAAATTCTACTCCTATTCCTTATGACCAGAACATTTGCAGTTTGTGGTAAAGGATAATGGAATATATTGTGTTCATTATAGTCAACAAACTATAATTGATTTAATATTAATCCAGAAAAGAATACTCCTTGAAAGTACATCATGCAATAGAATATCTCTTCACTAGAAGAGCTGGTCAGGATGTGTGTTCGTCTCGATTTGAATTCAAACAATTTGAGGATAATCATACAATACTTCAATTAACAATACACTGGAGTTGGAATTACCAATAATTATTTCAACTCTGGAGATTGTTTTCCTTTGCAATATCACGATTTAAAAATTGCATTCTCCAGGTGAATTGTAACCCTTTGGGGTGCGATAACTCAATTGAAGACAGCAAACCAAGTACAAAACTTAAGACAGTGCACAACAATGGGAAATTATTTACCGTGCACCACCACGCACAGATAAATGCAGCGGATACAATTTAATGTTAATCATGATACTTAAATATATTAGATTACAACTATTTGCCCCAGTTTAGGTAAACATAACAACAAACTCCAGCCATGCAAACATGATAATCCACTCCTCTATTTGGAAATAGGCCTTTGTTACAGGAAAAACCTGAAAATGTGACCACATTATTCCGTGATGTCAAGTTGTTTGCTTGGTAAACTAGATAAATGGAGATAACTAACTGATAAGTAGCTGGCACAAAGTTCAATTGCAGTTCCAAACCAATGGAACATTTGGCAGCTGTTAAAAATCCTTACTAATACGCAAATACCTCGTTGGAATGCAATCAAAACAATATACATCAGGCAATAATTAACCACCAAACATTCGCCAGTATTGCTCCAAAAGCCATGTTGGGTGAATTAGCAAAATAAAGCTCGCAAAAAAAATCTCGTTCTCGTTTCACATTTTAAAACGTCGACTTCTTGTTGTATGTAACACTCACATTAAACTGTTTTTTCAATCATTAATAATAAGTGCAACTTCATCAAATACAGTTATTATTTTAATTGCATTATACAGAACCGAAAATATGTTACCGACCAATAGAGTTAAAATTGATAATTGGGCTGATGGTAAAGACTGTGAGCAAAACCGAAGTTTGACCTCGAGGAAGATTGAACAATTGAGATGGGAGAGAAGAGGCATGAACAGAGAAGTTTAACATTTTTACAATGAGTGACATATCTACTGTTCGAAAACTTTCATTTAGCGTAATTGCGACTAGAAAAATACATGACAACAAACGGTGTATTATAAACTTGTGTCCACCTCCCACTTTGACAACACACGTTTCAATGGTGGCGCCAGCGCTTGTAACACACCTGGTAACTTGCCGTCGCGGTCGCGGAGTCCACTGGGAGTTGTAGTTGCACCTCTCAATAATAGCCTACCGCCCACCTTTAACTCAGACTAGAATACCCGGGCACAAACTACATCGTCCACAAAACACACACAACAACCGACCGGGTTACCCTTGGAACGATACGACGAGCAACGTAGAAGATAGAATATAGTAGCAGATGTGAAAATACCTAGAAGAAAACGTAACACTACGCGCTTATCAAATCAAGCTGGAACGAGTGACCATTTCTTACTGACACCCACTCATTACAGCGCAAACTCATTTCTTACTGACACCCACTCATTACAGCGCAATGCAACAAACCTTCCCACTAGTGTACGGGGAAAGTCAAGGCCGGCTTTGCAGAGCCAGTTAAAGCTGCAGTGCGCGCTCCCGGGATTCGCTCCACCTGGAGACGCTCGTGCCCCACGTGCACTCCCAATGATATCAGTGGCGATCTTTAATAACCCTGAGTTGTTCTTGCTGTTTTTCCTCGAGGTGCTGGCGAGGGAGCAGTGCAATGAAATATATTGGGCAAAATCTCTCTGAACCCTGTATTAATATCTTGTTCAGCCGATGTTGCACTTCTTCACAACATTTTTTTGACTAGGTTTGTGCGGATTTTCAAGAAGGTTTCAAACATGCCTGCAAAGCAGTTCATGGCATTGGTTTCACGAAGGCTTGTGTCTTAATAATGCAAGTAAAACGTTTAGTTTGAAGAGAAATTAAAAACATATTTGTACAGAGCCCAGCAGGTTTGTCGAGCAGTCTGTTTATTTTTGTTTCAGATTCCAGCATCTGCAACCTCTAGGCAGTGTCGCTACCTTTTGTAACAATACTGTCGAGGTGAGCTGCTGGACAAATGATTTGCCTGTATAACTGCAGTGCAATGATGATCGGATCATTTGTTTTCCCGGCGCCACGTGAGAGCTAAAGATTGGCTGGGATACAAGCACTAACTCTTCCACAAAGTAGCGCCGTCGGATCTTTCACTTCAGCCCGAAACAGCAGACTAGGCCGCACTTTAACATCGCAGCGCCGGAGAGTGCCACACTCGGTAATACAGAGATTGTCAGAGGCTGGAGTGTTCCCTGATAACTCACTGGTGATTTAAAGCAGTGTTTTGAAAACATCTAATAATAAAAATCGCTGTCAACATATTCTGTTGCCGGCGAACTAATTATCGGATGAAAGACAAATGGGTGAAAATATGTTGATGATATTATTATCTTTATCACAAAGTTTTGCCCAAAATACCAACCTGGGGGCTGAGCGTAGTGTCCTCGCGTTACTGTGCCAGCCAATTGTCACATCATAGCAGAGCGCGCTTCCAGATCTCGTTCCAATTCTATTTCAAAACTATGATAATGTTGGTAATATATTATATATATATATACTGTTTTAAAACCATGTATGTCAATCAAACTACATTTAATGTGCGTTGTTGTGTTTTCATTAAAGAATTCACCCGTATTACAAAAAAAACTCGTCTTCTTTAGAATCGTTCTTGGGCCTTTTTAAGCTTTGATTTTCAGTTTTATTTGTCGACACTAAGCACAATTTGTTTGTTATAATAGACCAATATAAAATATAGTGAAGCTGGCGATAGCATATCAGGTTAATGCTTGAAGGGCGAAAAATACAAGGTATCACTTGGGAGAAGCCTCCGATTGTGGGAACTGGTTGAATATGATGTCGTTTATCGCAGTTGGCCCAGAAGCTGAGATATGGTTTCCATGTTTCATATTGTCCACAATTTCGCGCCATCGTATTCACAGAATAATGTTTCTTGCAACTAACTTTTCGGGGGGAAATCTTATGCAGGTATTGTTAATGATGTGTGATCTCGTTGAAATCATGCTTTTACAATACTCCTGGGTTGCAGGGGAACAGAACTGATGGGAATGCACTCCTGGGAGTTGGTACAGGCAAAGCGCTATAGTGAAGAAGATAAAGGTATTCTGAGTTAATTTTCCAATGTTACCTATTTGAATTTAAAAATAATTACAGTATATTATTTATTGTAATTGGCATTGATTATTCACACAAAAATATTTATGGCCTTAGTTTGAATTTGCAAATTTATTTATTTTTTAAAATATTTTTATTAGAAGCATATACACATAATAGCAAAACACGATTTCTTTACCAATTACATACATACAAAGTTTCTATTTTTTATTTTAAATTTTTTTGAAAGATAAAGCTGTAGAGGAAGAGAGAAATAAGAGGGGAAAAAAACTAAACTAATAGAGAGGGAAGGGTAAAAACAAAGGAGATTACCAATAACACGGTTTGGGAGATGGGTCTGTAGATTATAAGGTGTAATTATTCATCCAGTCCTGAACTCAAGTTTCAGTCCAGCTTCCGTGTTGAACCAATTTACCTTTTTAGAAAATCAATAAATGGAGGCCATATTCTAGCAAATAGTTCTGATTTGTCAATTAAGACCAATCTAATTTTTTCCAAATGTAATGTCTCAGACATTTACATAATCCACATTTTAATTGTGGGGGTTGTTGGGTTTTTCCAAAATTTTAGTATTAATTTTTTCCCAATTATTATACTATAATCAAGAAAATTTCTTTGATTTATTGTGAGATTTATACTTTGTTTTGATATTCATAATATTATTAGTTTTGGATCAGGATCCAATTGAATGTTAAAAGCTTCAGAGATAATTTTTAAAATATCCATCCAAATTTTTTTAATTTTTATGCAGTTTACAAAAGTATGAGTCAAGTTAGCTTCTAGGCATTGACATTTATCACAGATAGGAGAGATATTTGGAAAAATTCTGTTTAGTTTTGTTTTGGAGTAGTGTAATCTATGTAGTACTTTGAATTGTATTAAAGAGTGTCTGGCGTTTAACGAACAATGATGTATATGTTGTAAACTTTCATCCCATATATCTTTCGTTATGGGTTGAGCCAATTCATTTTCCCATGCTTGTCTGTGTGATTCTGTCGACGGGACCTCTATCTAAAAGGATATTATAGATGTAGGATATTAATTTATCTGTATTAGGGTGTTTATTCAAACATTCATCAAGGATTTCTGGATCCCTAATTCTATATTCTTGTGTATGTGATTTTACATAATCTCTAAGTTGCAAATATCTAAAAAAAATATTTGGGTGTAGTCCATAATTCTGTTGTAGCTCCTGAAATGAAAGAAAAATACCCTTTCGATAAAGGTGTCCCACCTTTTTAATTCCATGGGTTTTCCATTGTGCAAAACCTTTATCTAACACGGAAGGTTTAAATGAAGGGTTATTTACAATAGGGAGAAGGAGTGATAGATTATCCAATTTTAAAGTCTTTTTTAATTGTTTCCAAATTCGTATACCACTATATATTATCGGATTTCCACTATAAGTTTTATTATTCAATTTTATAGGGCTTAATAAAACCGAACCAATTTCAACAGGTAAGCAGTCTTCCTTTTCCATCTTTAACCAATCTGGTTGTTGATCCATATCTTCCAACCAGAAGGTCATGTTTTTAATATTAACTGCCCAGAAATAAAATAGAACATTTGGTAAGACTAATCCTCCATTCATCTTGTATTGTATATCTTTATTGTCATTTCCTGAGTATTCGCATACCCAGAGGAAACAAAAAAACGTTCCTCAACCAGTGTCCATTTCAGTGTGCAGTAAAAAATAAATAGAAGTAAAAATACATATATCATAAACAAATTAACACTCTACTCTACTAAACATCATCAGGCGTTCCGATCGGCAGCGGCACGACAGTGGCTCTGCTGCAGTGTGTCCAGGTTGGTGGTTGGTGCACAATACTTTGGCAGGGGACAAAGTCCGTTTATCAGTCTTATAACCTGCGGGAAGAAGCTGAGGAGCATCCTGCTGGTTTTGCACCTAATGCTCCGGTACCTCTTCCCAGATGGCAGGATGGAGAATATGTGATGCGATGGGTGGTAGGGGTCTTTGATGATGGAGATGGCTCTGCTGATACATCTCTTCCTGTATATGTCCAGCAGGAAAGGGAGTGGAGCACCAATAATCCTGCTGGCGGTCTTCACAATCCTGTCTAGTTGGTGCCGTTCGTACGCCTTGCAGCTCCCGAACCAGGAAGTGATGCCGTAGGTTAATGTGCTCTCGATTGTCCCCCTATAAAAAGTTCGTAGGTGTGTAGTGGGGAGACCTGCTTTACGTAGTCTTCGGAGAGGGTGTAGTCGCTGCTGGGCTCTCTTGACCAGTGCTGTGGTGTTGGTCGTGGACGTCAGGTCATCTGACAGGTGGAGTCCTAGGAACGTCACGCTGTTGACCCTTTCCACATCAGCTCCATCGATGTGCAGAGGTGTATGGTGTTGTTTTCCCGCCCTTCTGAAGTCAACCACCATCTCCTTAGTTTTTCCCACGTTGAGAATGAGGTTGTGGGATTTGCACCATCCTGTGAGCAGCTCCACCTCCATCCTGTACGCCGACTCATCATTGTCACTGATGAGACCCACCACTGTTGTGTCATCAGCGAACTTGTTGATGAAGTTGTTGTTGAGTCTAGCAGTACAGTCGTGTGTTAGCAGACTAAACAGCAGGGGGCTTAGGACACAGCCTTGGGGCGAGCCAGTGCTCACGGCTATGGTTTTTGATGTCCTACTGCCCACCCTGACTGTCTGCTGCCGTTGCGATAGAAAGTTCAGGACCCAGTTACATGTGCCAGCATCAACCCCCAATAGCTCCAACTTCTCCACCAACTGCTGCGGAATGATTGTATTAAAAGCAGAGCTGAAGTCTATGAAGAGGATCCTGGCATAAGTATTTTTCCGATCAAGGTGTGACAGTACGAGGTTCAGTGTTGTTGAGACTGCGTCCTCTGTGGATCGGTTGGCTCTGTAGGCGAACTGCAGTTGGTCTAGGTCGGCAGGTAGACTATTTTTGATATGCTGCATAACCAGTCGCTCAAAACACTTCATTACTATGGGTGTTAGAGACACTGGTCGAAAGTCATTATGGCAGGCTGGGTTTGGTTTCTTCGGGACAGGGACGATGGTGGCACTCTTAAGACAGTTGGGCACTACTGCCTGGCTGAGTGAGATGTTAAAAATGTCTGTGAAGACATCTTTCAGTTGCTCGGCGCAGTCTCTTAAAACGCATCCAGGAATGTTGTCCGGCCCTGCAGCTTTGCGTGGGTTGATGCTGGCAAAGGCCTTTTTAACTCCGGCTGCGGACAGCCTGAGTGACTGGTCACTGGGAGATGGCAGTAGTGCACGTGTCTGGGTGGTGTTTCCAACCTCAAACCGTGCGTAGAACTCGTTCAGTTCATCTGGTAGAGAGGGGTCGTTTTGGCATATCCGCAGGGGGGGGGCTTGTAGTCCGTGATGGTATGAAATCCCTGCCACAAGCGACGTGTGTCTTTGTCATTTGCGAAGTGGCTATTAAGTTTTTGTCCATACAGCCTCTCCGCTTCCCTGATCCCCATAGGTTACACTTGTGTAAATCTTGGATTTACACAAGTGTTTTTTACTTATTCTATGGTTCTTGTAGTCCCAAATAAAGCTTGTAACAAGTTTTAAAAAAATAAAAAAAATTTGGAAGATAGATCAGGATTGATTGAAATAAGTACAGTAATTGTGGAAGAAAAATCATTTTTATGGCATTCATTCTACCAAGCATTGAAATGGGGAGTGTTTTCCAATACTGAATATTCTTATGTAGTTTATTAAGTAGAGGAAAATTTAATTTAAATAAAGAAGTATATTTCTTAGTCACATAAATTCCAAGATATTTAAACTTTTCGTAGACTATTTTAAAAGGAGATTGTTGCAATATCTGTGGGTTTGGTTCCGTTATTGGCATAATTTCACTTTTATTCCAATCAGTTCTATATCCCGAGAATGAACCAAATTGAGTTATAAGATTTAATAAATTTGGAATACTAGTTTCTGAATTTGTGATGTATAATAATACATCATCTGCATATAAAGACATTTTATTAACTATCTTTAGTATTGTACCCATACATTTTTGGGTGGGCTCTGATACTTTCTGCAAGTGGTTCGATAGCTAGGGCAAATAATAACGGAGATAGTGGGCATCCTTGTCTACAACCTCCAGATAAATTGAATTTGGGTGATAACATTTGATTTGTCAATATTCTAGCTGTTGGGTTAGTATATAGGAGTTTAACCCATGTACAAAACTTCTCACCCAATTGAAATTTTTCCATCACAGAAAAAAGATAGGGCCATTCCACCAGATCAAATGCTTTTTCAGCATCTAACGAGATGACTGCTAAGTCTACATTAGCTATTCTATTTGAGTATATAATATTAAACAATCGTCTCAAATTATAGAATGAATAACGTTTTGGGATAAAACCTCTTTGATCGGGGTGTATTAATTTATGAATCACTAAACTTAATCTGTGGGTTAAAATTGTAGTTAATATCTTCTGATCAGTATTTAAAGGAGCTATTGCTCTATATGAGCCAGGTTCCTCGAGATCCTTATCAGTTTTTGGTATATGTGTTATTGTTGATTCGTTTAAAGTTTCTGGCAGTACCTGCTGTGTGAAAGCATAGTTATATAATGTCTGTAGACGTGGGGAGATCAAATCATTAAATTTTTAATAGAATTCAGAATTTAGACCATCGGCCTTTCCATTTTTCAAAGATCTAATGGACTCTTCAATATCTTTTACTGAAATTTCAGCACCTAATAATTCTCTCTCCGATCTAAACCTGAGAGATTACATTTCTGTAAGAATGTTTCCATTCTCACAGAACAGTCTGTTGTTTTGGCTGAATAAAGTGTCTGATAATATTGTAAAAATCTGTCATTGATGTCCTTGGGCAATGTTAGTGTTTCTCCCGTATATGATCTAATTTTATGAATTGTTCTTTCATCATCTAATTTACGAAGTTGACGAGCAAACAGTTTTTGTGGTTTGTCACCGAATTCAAATTGTACTTGTTTAGTATGTTGATAAACTCTTATAATTTGATCTGAGTATATGTGATTTAACTTATATTTAAGTGCAGCAATTTTGTTGTGTTTTATCATAGAAGGAGCGGTCGCATTCTCTATATCTAATTGCCTTATTTCCATTTCTAGTTCATATTGTTTAGCTCGGCTCTTTTTATTATGAAAGGCTTGAGAGGAGATAAGCGCTTCTCGTACAAATACTTTAAATGTTTCCCAGAGAAGGGAGACAGATGTTTCTGGAAGGTCGTTCGTCTGGAAAAACATATTTATCTATGTTGTAAGATATTCGTAGCATGCTTTATCATTTAGAATTTGAGGGTTAAGTCTCCAATGTGTCTGCTTCTCGGCTATTACATTTAATTTAACCATGAATGTTAGAGGTGCATGATCCAAGATTATAATATTATGATATTTTGAGTTATATGTATATGGGAAAGTTTAGAGTCCACTAAAAAATAGTCGATTCTTGAATAAGTTTTATGTACTGGTGAATAAAATGAGTATTCTCGTCCAGTAGGATTTTCTATTCTCCAGACATCTTTGATATTGGCAGTATTAATGTATGAGTTTAATAATTCACTTGCCTTGGATTTTATTTTCCTTTGTCTTGATGATCTATCTAAATAAGGTTCTAGTGTGCAATTTAAGTCTCCACCAATTATCAAATTGTATTGTGTAAGTTCCGGAATAGTATTAAATGTTTTCTTAAAAAACAATGGGCTGTCAAAATTTGGACCATAGACGTTGAGGAAAATCACTTTTTTTGAATATAATTCACCCATCAATATAATATATCTACCATCAATATCCGCAATAGTTGATACATGTTTAAAAGGTATACCCTTGCAGATTAAAATTGCAACCCCTCTAGACTTATGGGAGAATGAGGAATGATAAGTTTTAGCAATCCATTTTGCTTTCAATCTATGTTGTGCTTCATTTTTAAGATGAGTTTCTTGAAGGAACATTATATCAGCTTTAAGTGATTTTAAGTGTGCTAATACTTTACCTCTCTTGATTGGCTCATTAATACCCTTGACATTCCAACTACAAAATGTAATTCCTTCACCCCCAATTTTCATATTAGCATCTTGCATCTTATGGATAGAGTGGTCTATAAAAAAGCAAATGGTTCAACACATTAAACCTGATATTCCACCCGGACCCAGGATAGATGAATTTTAAGTTTAATAGGTCTTCATCCTGAACATATCTCCTTAAGAAAATCTTATAATTAAATTTAATATTTAGGTTATAATTAAAGATAAAGTGGATAGATAGATGGTTAAAAGGGTGCAGGAAAAATAGAAAAACTAGTGTGGCTAAGCCTCTAAAGACTTCCGTAGCCTTGTAAAAAAAATAATACTAGTTCCGTGTTTAAAAAAATAGATAAAATCTCAATAAAAACAATTTATAAAAGGGAGGGGAGAGAAAAGAAAAAGTTAGGTCCACTGGATTTTTAATCCAGTAATTTTTATTCTCTTAAAAAATATTAGTCAAGTATTAGTCAAATATTAAAAAATAAAATACCTGGATCAGGTATTATTTACAGTTCTTATTTATAACTAATTCTGAGAATATCTTGTTAGTAATAGTTAGTAATAGTTAGTACTAAATAATAATGGTTGTGAATTAATAGCAAGATAACTTGCTCAACTATCATTAATCTTTAAGTATAACAACTTAAAGTTCCATTTGTTCTCTGCCAAGTAATGACACCGTGAAAATAATGTTCATCCCACCGGGGATTTCTCAATGTCCTGGGCGAACTCAAGTGCTTTCTTGTGATCGGTGAAGAAGTGTTCCTTGTGCTTGTAGGTAACTTGCAGTTTTGCAGGGTACAACAGTCCAAATCTTAGGTTTGATATCTTCCTGAGAATTCCTCTTGTCTCGTTAAAAAGCGCTCTATCTTAACAACCTCTGCGGGGTAGTCTCTGAAGAATTTGCAAATATTTAAGCTCTGATTGAAAGATAGCACTTTATTGTGCTTTGAAATTTGGTGGTTTAAATCAAACATTAGATGGCGCTGCTGTGTTGCCCAAGAGGAATCAGTGGCAAAACACCATTGAAGGACGCAGGTTATAGGCATTTCTGAGGATCACCTAAATTTGAGATTATATTGCTGCCATTATCCGACCACCTATTTGCATTGTGCATGTGCATTATTCTTTTCTAATGTTTAATAAATGCAAATAATTAGTGGTTTAACATGTTGTATGCTCAATAGCTCTCTTCATGTCTCCAATTCTTCTGTACCTCTGTGATTTAATATTATTTTGCAGGAGATTTTGCTGTTTCTTATTACAGCTCAATTTGGATTTATCTTGCATTTATATACTTTTTAATGGGAAGGATAAGATGAGGCTTCAATACCACATTACTTTTTGTGGTGACTTTCCAAACATCCCAAATGTCCTTCAGGAAATGTTTGTTTTAATTGAGTGATTTATATTGAATCATTTTTTAAATGCTGAAATAAATTAGCTGAGGTTGCTCAAGAGTAATTGCAGAAGCCTAATTAAGATTGTCAGGAAATGGAATTGTTTGTGGCACTGTGCTCTTGACATACTTCAGTTAGCCTCCTCGAACAATGCCAGTCCCCGCACAAGTCCAAACACAGGTCAACAAATCCAAAAATGGCTTATAAAGAAACCTTCAGAGTTGTTGTTCATTCACAGTCACAGAATCGTACAGCTTGGAAACAGACCATTTGGCCCAACTCGCCCACATTGACCTAGGGCGCTCATGCGTATTGATCCCATCTCCCAGCTCTTGGCCCATAGCCTGCTATGCCAAGGTGATTCAAGTGCTCATCTACAGTAGATACTGGGTGAAGAGGTTCCTCTCGTATCCCCTCTAAATCTCTGCCTCTTTGTCCTAACTCAATGTTCTCTCGTTTCATCTACCTCTGATATGGTGTAAAGTTTCCTGGAGTCTACTCTATCTATACTCCTCATAATTTTATATTCCCCAATCATGTCCTTTTAACCTCCTCTGCCCCACGGAGAATAGATCTACTTTCTCCAATCTTTCCTCATAACTGAACTGCTCTATCCCATGTAACCTACTGAATCCCCTTCACACGCTCCAGTGCTATTGCGTCCTTGCTATAGCATGGTGACCAGAACTGCTCAGACTCCAGCTGAGGTTAGATGATGCTTTTATAAAATCCTTACCTTGTTTAGTTTAGAGATACAGCATGGAAATAGGTCCTTCTGCCGAGTCCACAGCGATCACCCGTACACTAGTTCTATCATATGCACTTAAGGCCAATTACAGAAGCTTATGAACCTGCATGTCTTTGGAATATGTGAGGAAACCGGAGCATCCAGCGGGAACCCATGTAGTCACAGGGTGAACGTACAAACTCCGTACAGGCAGCAGCCAAAGTCAGGATCGAACCTGGGTCTCTGGTGCTGTAAGGCAGCAACTCTACCGTTGCGCCATAGTGCTGCACTAATGAAGGCTGGTTTCCCATGCGCGTTGCTGACCATGTTATCTCCATTTCAAGGATTTAAGGACATATGCAATGGTTCCTCTATTTCCAATGTTAGGGGAATCCAGAACAAGGAGCCGCAGTTTAAGGATAACGGGTAGGCCATTTAGAACGGAGATGAGGAAAAACGTTTTCACCCAGAGAGTTGAGAATCTGTGGAATTCTCTGCCTCAGAAGGCAGTGGAGGCCAATTCTCTGAATGCTTTCAAGAGAGAGTTAGATAGAGCTCTTAAAGATAGTGGAGTCAGGGGATATGGCGAGAAGGCAGGAACGGGGTATTGATTGTGGATGATCAGTCGTGATCATATTGAATGGCGGTGCTGGGTTGAAGGGCCGAATGGCCTACTCCTGCACCTATTGTCCATTGTCTATTGTCCTCAATAGTTCCTCAGACTCCACCATTCATGGTGTATGCCCCAGGATCATTGGTGTTCCCAAAATGCATCATGTCATGTTTGTCTTAACACCACTCTGCAGCCTCAGGCTACCTTCATCACTATCAACTACACCGCCAATATTTGTGACATTTCTGATTATGCCTGCTACATCCACATCCAAGTCAATCATGCATATTTACAAACAGCAGGAGTCCCAGTACTTTGTGAGACACTGCAAGTCAAAGGTATTAAATCACAAAACAACCCTCCAACAATACCCTCTATCTCCTACTGCCAAGCTAATTTTGGATTCAGTTTGTCAACTTGCCCCAGGCCCTAACCCTTTGGCTCATTCTCCCATGAGGGATCCAGTCAAAGACCTTGCTAAATTCCATATAAATCATATTTATTTTCTTGCCCTTATTGATATACTTTGTTACCTCTTCAAATAATTCATTCAAACTGATCAGAGTTTTTCTCCTTGATAAAACCATGTTGGTGTATCTGGTTAATTCCTGCCTTTCCAAGTGATCATTAACCCTCTCCCTCAGCATTTTTTCCAGTTACCTTCCCTACCACTGCTGTTAGGTCATAAGGTCATAAGTGATGGGAGCAGAATTAGACCATCAAGTCTACTCCACCATTCAATCATGGCTGATCTTTAGGTGTTCCCCAATCCCATCACAGATGAGGCCCTCACTCGTGTCTCCTCAGTATCCCGTTTCTCCCCCCCTTGTTCCCCCTCCCTCTAGTCGCAACAGAGACAGTCACCTTAGTCATTACCTTCCACCCCATCAGCCGTCGCATACAACACATAATCCTCCAAAACGTTCACCACCTCCAACGGGATCCCAACACCAGTCGCTACTTCCCATCTCCACTCCTTTTCACCTTCTGCAGAGACCATGCCCTCCACAACTCCCTGGTTAATTCATCCTTCCCACCCAAAACACCCCCTCCCCAGGTACCTTCTCCTGCAACCACAGAAAATGCAACACCTGTCGCTATACCTCCTCTCTCTACTCTGTCCAGGGACCCGACAGTCCTTTCAGGTTAGGCAGAGGTTCATGTGCACCCTTTCCAACCTAATCTACTGTATCCGTTGTTCAAGATATGGACTCTTATACATCGGCGAGACCAACGATAGACTGGGCGATCGTATCGCTGAACACCTTCGCTCAGTCGGCTTGAACCTACCTGATCTCCTGGTTGCTAAACACTTTAATTCTCCTTCCCATTCCCACACAGACCTTTCTGTCCAAGGTCGCCTCCATTGTCAGAGTGAGGGTAAATGCAAATTGGAGGAACAGCATCTCATATTTCGCATGGGCAACTTACAGCTAAGTGGTGAGTATTGATTTCTCTAACTTCAAGTAACCCCGGCATTCCTTCTCTCTCTCTCTATCCCTCCCCCATCCAAGTCGCACCAGCTTCTCGGTTTCACCCAACAAACAGCTAACAATGGCCTGTTTCCTTTATCATTGTTACTTTTTTGCATATCATTCACACATTGTTCTTTATCTATCTACATCATCGTCTATATCTCTCGTTTCACTTGTTTGTTGAAAATTATTTATTTAGGATCTTCTTTCTCTGGGTGCATTTGCTGCATTATCCAATCTTTTCACTGGTTACTCCTTTGCCCTTAATATGCTCATAATATACTTTGGATTTACCTTAAATCCTGCCTGCCAGTGATTTTTCATGACCTCTCATAGCCTTCCTAATCTCCTTATAAAGAGCTCCCCTACACTTTCTATATATTCTCTCTTGACTCCCCCATCATTAGCCCCCCTATCATATGCTTTCTTAACTCTTTACCCAACATTCAATATCGCTCAACATCCAGGATTCTCTGTACATGTTATCCCTGGCTTTTACCCTTAAAGGAACATGTTGCCCTCGAATTCTCTCTGTTTCTCCCTTCAATGCTTCTCACTGTGCAATGAAGACTTACCTGCAAGTAAATGCTTCCAGTCTACCGTTCCCCTTTCTTCACTAATGCTTATTGTGTCTGTCAACATTAGGCAATACCTCTCAAAGTCAGCAAGATAATCCTCTCTCCCATTGAACAGTGGGTAGCTGGAGGTGGGACCAAACCCAAATAACCAAGAGTACACCATAATTACACTGATCCTTTTCCTGGTAACTGTTCATGTGATCTCTTTAGTCAGTCCCTTCCTGATCAAGACACATGATACACTACAAGGCTACCCTTTCATGCAACTGGCATTTCTGACAGCTGCTGGTCAACCTCTGGACTTGGAAAACTTGAAATGAAGTTCATTTCTGTCCCATGAAGGTCATTATATCACAGAGCAGCCAACTATCAGTGGTGTTCCGAGCATCAGGTTACATTTAACCTCAGCACAGCGAGGCCCCGAAATAAGTACAATGTGCAAAGAAGCACTATAAATATAGAAGTGCAAGTAAAACTGCTTTGATTTAAATGCAGTGTTCTGTAAATTAGGTTGATTTCACTTTGCATTGAAAGAGTATTGTATTTCTGTTTTCCCTTCTTTGTGAGCAGGTTGAGAACTGCACAGTACTTGTGGCATAACAAATATTTTACAGAATTACATCATAATCTCTCTGTCCCTTTATTTTGTGCTGTGGCAACTGAAAGCTAGCATCACATTTGCTTTCATAACGACCTTACCTACTTGTGGTGCCAACTTCGGGGATCCCAGGACTTGTACAGCAAGGACTCTGCATCTCAACATAACCCAACACTATATTATTCATTGTACATGTCCCACCGATATTAGAACTCCCACAATGCTTCACCTCACATTTATCAGGATTGAATTCGATTTATCATCGTTCTGCCTATCTTACTAACTTGTTAATATTTGTCCTGTTGCCTCTAAGACTATCCTCTTCACTATCAATAACACCAATAAAAATTAGCATCTACAGTTCTTTCCTATGCATTTTGTAAGCTCAGTATGGGATTGTAGAGAGTGGTATATTTGAAGGGAATATAACATGAGGATACAACATATCTCAATTTATCAAATAAGTACCCACGATAAATCATGTAATAAAGTATTTATTTGATATGGACATTTTCCCATATGTTGTGTTTTTCTGTGCCAAGATCCTCATTAGTATTATCTGATGTGTTGGAAAAGGGACTGGTAATTGCTGCCATGACAGCCCATTAGTCAATGAAGGGAAATCTGGCAATTACTTCCTGTAGTGGTGAGGTAAGACATTGACAGTGCATTGCAGATGAGTTTTCCTCCATGTGAGTGATCTTCCTATTAGTTTTCTTGGGTAACTGATTGTTTGGTTCCTATGATGCTGCCTTAGCTTCCCGGGGTTGAAACCAAACTGGATTAAGTAGGCTACTCTATGAAGGGTCATCATGCCTATTGCTTAACCAGTTAATGGTACCTCATGTATTTTGCATTTGGAAGGAACTGGACCATACAAAATGAGGATAGCTATCACTTTATTTGCCGTACAAAGAGAAATCATGACATAGGAAAATATCTGCAACTTGCGAGGTCAACAAATGCACAATGATGAGTTGCAATTATCAGGCACAGATCTCTGCACAAAAGTCGCATTCAACATGCTTCAATCCTCAGCTTGATTAGTGTGGGAGGAAGTTTGCTTGGAGTATAAACCCATTTGTTAATTGAGAAATAGTTTAAATTAGTGCTCAAGATTCTGGAGAGTATTTACACACCGAAGAAGAAAGCTTGATGAATACAAATATGAATAGTTATGGGGTTGGGAGAAGTCAGGCGTTGAATGGATGACAGTAAAATAAAATGCAGATGTCTGCAACTTAAATATTAATGCAATTTTTTTTAAATTACAAAGATCATGGATTAAATGAAATTGATGATTTTGTTTGCCAATGCCTCAATCACACTTGTCTAATATAAAAGATAAAAGAGAAAGCTGTCAGACAGAAAGCTTATTTATTCAAGAATACTGGAACAATACGTTGATATCCGGTGTCTTTGTGTAACCCTCACTGAAAGCAAACACTCGTGCAACAAGCTCTTAGGAAGATAAAGGGCATGTATCATTATAAGATAATATGAGCACAAGTGCAAGGATGGAGTCGTAGGGTGATACGGTGTGGAAACAGGCCCTTCAGCCCAACTTGCCAACATATCCCAGCTACGCTAGTCCCACCTGCCTGCGTTTGGTCCATATCCCTCCAAACCTGTCCTATCCATGCATGTCTTGGTATATATGTACAGGGCCTTGTTGAGACACCACCTGGAATGTTTGTGCAGTTTTTGCCTCAATACCTGATAAACAAAAACGTTCTAGACAATGGAGGGAGTGTAACCAATGTTCACTAGCTGGATTCCTGGCAGGGCAGGACTCGGAGATGAGGAAAGATTTGGTTAGTTTCACTGGAGTTTAGGAGAATGGGAGGGGATCATATTAAAATTCTTTTAACAAATAAATTTACAAGAGTAGACAAAAGCGATAAAAGATCGATGTTCCTGATGACATGGAGATTAACAGAAATGTCTTCACTGTAGGGATGATGTATTTGCAGGTGAAGAAATGTCCATCATTCTGCACCACAGAGAGCAGTGGAGACCATCATTAAATATATACAAGAAAAAAGTAAATATATTTAATATACAGTACAAGAGATCAACACATAAGGGGAGGTCAGGGACAGGGTATCAAAGTGAATGATCAGCCACAATCATTTTGAATTGTGGAGCAGGTAAGGGTTCAAAGACCTACTCCTGCTCTTATCTTCTTTCAACAAACTTCAACTGGCTTTAACAACCTTAAGACTTGCTCCTCTCAAAACATCAAGGAAATTTCCATGTAATGACCACCAGGGGAGATGACAGTCCTGCTGGCAGTCTGTTCGTTTTTTCATCTTTTTGTTATTTTTAGCGTTTGTTAAAAGTTTGTTTTATTGTACTTCGGTTTGTTTTATGTGGGGGGAGGGGGGGGGGATCGGGGGAAACTTTATTTCAAGTTCCTACCTTGCCGGAGATGTGATCAATTTTTGGATCACATTCTCCGGGCTCTGCGGCCTACTGGAGCTGGAGGTCTCCTCGGACAGTCGTGAGCCCCACGTGCGGACGTAACGTCGGAGCGGATCCCTGCCTGGGATCGCTCCCACCGCGGCCTGCGGACTTTACCATCAAGAGCTCACAGTCTCGGGAGAGGCTAGTCGGGAAGCTCCAATGTCGCGGAAGGTTCGACCAGTCCCGATGCGAGGTTCGATCGCATCGGGGCTGACAACACCCCGATGCAGGAGCTGAATGCCTCGACGCGGAGGGCCTGAACGCCGCCGGCTATGGGAGCCAAGACCGTCCAGTCAACAGGGGCTCGAGGCCCACGACCGAGGAAGAACAAAAGGAAGGACTTGAACTTTATTTCGCCTTCCATCACAGTGAGGAATGTGTAGGAATCACTGTGGTGGATGTTCATGTTAAAATGCGTTTTTGGGTCTTGCTTTTAATTGTATGACTGACCTGGCCAGTGAAATTCCTCATATGTTGCAAAACATACTTGGCGAATAAAATCTGATTCTGATTCTGATAAGCAATATAATGATCCTAAATTTCTGCCTGGTGACAAAAAAATAGAATAGTTGTTTGAATCTAAGTCATAAGGGAATATTTTCAGCCAGTTTAAATAACAAAATGATATTGATTGTTTGAATTAAAATATATTTATGGAAAAACAGATAAAATGTGGCAATATGTCTTATGTGTCATACTGTAGAATAATGTAACACATACCTGGCATTAAAACAACCTACTCCATGCACCAAAATCAGATAACCTACGTTGTGATACATGTTGAATGTTAAATACTGCTACTAATAAAAAATACCAAATGTACTGCATTATTATTTTACCAATTAATGTTTTGTGCCATGGGAAATGTTGGAGGAATAACTATGCAGAATAATGTACAATGTTGTGCATAAGCATTGCTTAGAGAAAATATTACAGTACAATAATACAAATTTAGTCAAATTTGATAACAAATTGGAAAATTCATTCTGAAGGTACAAATTCAGAAGGTCTTATCTTTATGACTGTGGAGTTTAGTGAATACCACCATCCATGCCATGTGTACCATACAATTCCGTCATCTGTATTTGCATTGAAAGGTCCTCTATTGTAATAATGTCCATTCAAGTTAGCAGAGTGACATCTGTAAAATCAACATGTTACATTTTTAAGCATCTAGAATACTAAAAAAAAAATAACCCTTCAATGCAGTCAATTTAAATTAACAACCCCATAAATGCAGTGTATCCCAAATAAATTAGATTTTGCAGCCTAAATTTAATGCAAAATATCCATCCCAAAATGTTGCCTATCCATTCCTCCCATAGATGCTGCCTGAACCGCTGAGTTACCCGAGCATTTTGTTTTATGTAAGATACACAGCATCTGCAATTCATTGTGTCTGCAGATTATTTGTATTGGGTAATGCTATGTTAGGCATTCACCTAGAAACTAATAGCTGGGAAGTAACTGCAACATGTATTTAATAGCATGTAACACCAACTATGACCATGTTTTTAATTGTTTTGCTTGTACAGTATGTATCGGTTATTTCTCTTTGAATGCTGCGATTCTCTGTCATTTTTCTTTATACCCATTTGTTATTAATCTTAAATTTTACATCCCCGTTACCGAAGTTGTGAATGCAGATGGTTACTGGTTGATGCAATGCTGATGCAAACTTGTTCACCAAACCTGCAGTTCGATTTAGGAGGAAGGTAGAGTTAAACTAGAGGCAAGATGCTTATTTAATAACAGGAGGTAATTTTATAAATAAAAGTCAGAGTTTAGGACAGGAATGTGTCTTTTACTTGTGTCTCCATTCCACTGCTGCCAAATTGGCTTCAGTTTCACTGTTGGGAACATCATTAATCAAGTTAATGTAGGATGCAATGTACTTCATAATAAAGATAGCAGGGCTGATTGAATTACTCATTCCCAACATGCCTTCCTCGTCCAATGTCATCAGCTATATTTAGGTCACAAACTATTTTCCAAATAGATCTCAATAGAAGCTTGCAGCCAAAGTAAGGACTTGATTTATTTCAGTCTTGGTTCATTTCCTGCCGCCCTACTACACCCATAACCAACTAACACTGTATGCCATAATGCCATAGTGTAGTTGAAAATTCTGGTACCCCTTAATAATTACCATCTTAATTTATTTATTTTATTAATGTATTGATGGAGATAATACAACAAACGTAATAGTTATATCCCATTATTAGCAATGATGGAAGACATTGAGAGGCAGCCATTTTGTGCAAGATTGCATTCGAAGGGTCAGACCAAGAAGAGATAGTGTGATCTTCTGCAAAAGTTTCCATCAAATCATTTGGTGTTTGTATTAATTCTATAGCTATCATGTCATTTTCTGGTTCCAGCTCAAAAATCGCTTGATATATTAAATTCAGTTTCATATGGTGATTTTTTTTAAACTAGAATAAAAACTGCAGATTGTTGCTTGAAATCTGACATAAAGACAGAACATTTTGAATATGCTCAACAGGTCAGGCAGCATCTGTGGAGAGAAGAACAGGGTAAAGTCTTCTCATTCTTACGAAAGGTATCATTAACTTTGTTTCTCGCTCCACTGATAGCTTCTGTTTTTATTAGAATAGACTAAAAGGGAACTATAAGACCAGACTTCAGTAAATAATGTGTCTTAAATGATCCCTGGAAAATATCTAACTGAAAACAGTTTTGGCAAATCTGCAAACATCTGAGGCTGTTGCTTAACATGCATATTGTGGATGCATTACGCAGATGAATGGATTCTTAAAATTCAGTTAAAATCTGGTATACTGGCTTCCCAGGGAGTCTGACATAATCTCAGATCTTTGGGATTGGAAGAAACACTATCAGCAGCCACTGACTGCTGAAAAATTAGTAATTAGTAATTTAGCAAGATGATGATAGATATAATTTTCAATTGAGATGAATAAATCCAACAAAAGAAAATCTCAGCAATATATTTCAAAAAGAGTTTGGAGACAGAAATGTCATCAATTTTCAATGGGGAATATTAAAATTAGGGTATTTGGGCTATGGGTGGCCTCATTTAAGGATTTTAGAACAATTAAGAGTATAGTACACTTCCTTATGCTAGACCCAACAGACATGCAAATTGATAGATTTTTAGTTTGTTTTCCTGAGCTCTGCTCTGTGTGAAAAACATAGACATTGTGCTATTACATATCATTAGATTAGATTTCCAGCATCTGCAATTTTTTTGATTATCATCATCATCAGATAAAATTGTCATTGTGTCTAAAATAATGCAGAGTATCCAGAAAAAAATATATTTATGTCCATGCAGATTTTGCTGGAAAAAATTAAAGTGGAGGAACAACTCTATATCACGTGCAGTTTTCACCTCCCCAGCTTCCAATGGAAAGTATCAATTAGAGTGGGACAACTATTCCTCGTTTGAAAATGTAAACAGAGTATGCCACTTTGAATGGAAATTATCCCCTTAAAAAGAAGCTGATATAAATTGTTGCCAATTTTGGTCCAATATTAATGTTGAAAGTATAAGAACTATAAATTATGAATTTTGTCAAGAAAAATATTTTTTTCAGCAACCTGTTAAACCACCATCCACCCTTGTCTTCCTTTGCACAGTTGCCATGATAGCGATCATTGTCCCTGTCCTTTGTGCTGAACTTCATGCCGTTGTGGTTGGCCCACCATTGGACCTCTGGGTGAAAAGTACCACTCAGTGAATCCCCTGCAGTTCCAGTGTAGGTGCCAAAGCTTAAAACATATGAACTCTGTGCAAAAAAACAAAATCAATTCTCTTAATTAAAATGCACCTCCTAAACAATTTCCAGGAGTAATAATTATATTAACCTGGTGCTATTTTTGTCAAAATAAGGTGCCAGTCGGCATATCGATTAAAAATTAAGCTACATTTGTCAACATTTCTTTCCATTAATATGTACCATTATTCTAGTTTGATTTTGGGGCCCATCAACATAATTTAATAAATTAATATCTAAAACAGATGAAATCAATGCATGTTTAAAAATTAAAAATTCTAAAAATATAAAAAGTTTGTTTTTAACATAGAAACATATAAAATTATAAAAGAACTGGACAAGCTAGATGCAGGAAAAATGTTCCCAATGTTGGGCGAGTCCAGAACCAGGGGCCACAGTCTTAGAATAAAGGGGAGACCATTTAAGACTGAGGTGAGAAAAAACATTTTCACCCAGAGAGTTGTGAATTTATGGAATTCCCTGCCACAGAGGGCAGTGGAGGCCAAATCACTGGATGGATTTAAGAGAGAGTTAGATAGAGCACTAGGGGCTAGTGGAATCAATGGATATGGGGAGAAGGCAGGCATGGGTTACTGATTGGGGACGATCAGCTGGCTCAAAGGGCCAAATGGCCTCCTCCTGCATGTATTTTCTATGTTTCCATGTAACCTTTTGGAGGTGTTGGTACTCTGTACTGCACAGAAATTGATAAGATCCAAGCTCAAGGAATGGCTAGACAAATCCATGCAATTTGCTGGAGTATTGGAGTGTATATATCAGATCTTTGATTTTATGGATAGTCAATACTTTTCAAGAACTATACAAAAATTCAATTTGGCAATTCACAGAAAGAGCAACTAAAATCGGGGATATGCAGGGACGAATCAGAGGAATGCAGCATCTGAAGAGGTTTGTTGTGCTCTGGAACATTACAGGGAAAGGAAGGGGAAAAACCTTAGAGAGATTTGGAAGCAAGGAGGAAAACATTAACCTTGAGACTTTGCTTAAATGAGAACTGAGTAAGTCAGCAAGCAAAGGGGGGTTGGGTAAATGAGAGTGTGTTTATGATGTACACAGCAGAGTTTTAGATAACTTCAAATTTGCAGCAAATAGAATGGGGAGGGGAGAAGACATTGGAATAGTTACGTCTGGATGAGGGTTTCAGTACCACATAAGTTGAGGCAGAGATGAAGCTGGCCAATGGCCTTGGAAGTGGAAATTAGCTATTTTAATAATCACTCAGATATGAGGTCCAAAACCAACTGGAGGGTAAATGTGACATTGTTACAAATAATCTGATTATATTTCACGTGGTTAAGAGAGAAATAGAGTAATTGGCTGGAAAATCAAGTTTGTGAAAATGAGCAGAAATAATGGTTTTGGTCCTCCCAATATTTAGCTGAAGGAAATTTATGCTCGCCCTCTGGAAGTCAGGCCAAATGTTTGACTACGTAGGGCGACTGAAGGAGTAAGATATGTATGAGATAAAGCTAGATAAACTATCAGCTTTCATGTAGAAACTAACATTTTATTTTCATATGATGTTGCCAAGCACCAGCATGCAGATAAAATACAGATAACTGCAAACACTGCAGGTAAGGCGCTGGGGGTAAGGTGTGCAGGCACGGCTGTTGATTCTCTGATGACAAGTAAATTGGTAAAATTACAGAAGGCTAATGTGGGTGGAGGGTGAAATTGCTCTGATATATACTCCTAGTCAAATTGCTAACGGATTGTAAAAGATGATCAGAACTTTCTCAGTAATGCAGCAGGAATGAAAAAAAAACTTGATTTGGGGATTTAAATAAAGATATAAAAGAAACAGGAGATCTGAAGGACTTCATAGAGAGCAAAAAGCCATTGGAGATAATGTTCAGAACTAGGACCAAATAATGAGTAGATGGAAGTCTAGCCAACAACTCCAGTGCACTATAGGGGTAACAAGATAAGGATTTTACCTGTGTAGGTCTTGTTGCAGTTGATCTCCTGACCAAGAACAATTAAGTTCACAAGTTGAAGTAAATTGTTTGCGGAGATCAAATGGTTTACTTGAAGGTGCAAGTCCAAGGCTTACCTAATATTGAGGATCATTTTAATTATGAGGGATCTATTGGCATACTGTATGTTCTTCTTGTGATTAAAATCTGAACAGCTCATCAACAAAGGAGGAGGTCAGGCAATAATCACACAATTGGTTGAAGAAAATTGGAAGGGGGTTCAATAAAGCAGGGAGTATTTGTCGTGATCTTGGGGGGAGCGCAATTATATTAGAAGGGTGATATTCAACATTAAATTATCTACATGAATGCAACTTCTTGTCATTCTTTAACCATTAAATGAAGTAGCCCATAGTAGTACTCATATAGTTGGATTAATTTGATCCATACTAAATTGTAAAATATATTCCTTCATGATGCCCATAAAACACTGTCAGTTACCATGCCCCATTTGGAAAGAATGCTGCTAGATTTCTCATGTAACCTGATTATAACCAAATGTTTAAAAAAGTACATTTATTCAACCCAATTATCCATTATCCTCACCTGCTCATTTTGAACTTTGAAGCGTTTGTATTGTGCGTAGCGTTTATCACCTTCCCAATCAGTAAGATCGATTTTCATTGTGTAATCTCCTGATAGAAAGAAAAGGGAAGATATATTTATTCTTCTAACCTTACTGAGTTTGGCTGTCCAATAAAAATCTCAAATTCCTAAGCAAGATTGCCAAGTTTAAAATTAAAACACTGTGTACGGAAGTGGGTATGGCTTATTCTGAAACCTCAGTTGGTTATGAATAATAAATAATTACTTTTAAAAAATCAATAAATTGCTTCTCAAACCAGAGTGGTAAAGCTTTTCCTGTTAACGTCTTCTTAAGAAAGGGAGGGATTTTTTTAACTCTTTGGTGTTTTGAGAAGAGGTTGGGGTGGAGAAACACAGTGCTTACCACCAAGCAGGAGTCAGTTTTATTCTCAGTTGTCCGTTGGTGAAGATTTAACTTGGCTAATTTGTGAACATATTGCAAATGGCCCAACCACTAATGCAATAGCATGCAATACCAATGCACAGAATGTAACTTCAATTATATTACTGAAAGTTAGGTTGTAAAAATGCATTTTTGATGGACTCAGGAATTGCCTGGACTCTAGAAAGGAAGAGGGAAAGAAATAGTTGACCTGGCAAGGCATCTCCTTAAAGGTAATATCAAGGAACTCCAGATGCTGGTTTATATCAAAGACAGACATGAAGTGCTAGAGTAACTCAGTGGGTCATGCAGCATCTCTGGAGAAAATGCAGAGGCTGCACAACTATCATGTTCTTGGTTCTTGGTCCTTCAAAATATTCCAAATGGAATTTAAACTGGAGGTGGCAGAGGGTGGACTTAAGCAAAAAAGGATTCTTGGAGAAGAAGAGCTACCTTAAATTTAGTTGCGTCTAGTTGAGTAACTATAGTAGGGTGAAGACTATTCCATGCTTTAATTGTGCGGGGGAAGACTGAATTGATGTACACATCTGTCTTGGTAGCTGGTATCTCAAATTGGATCGAATGTCTTCGTCTGCTCTTAATAGGTTTGAGTTGGGTGTAGGTTTGGTAATCTATGTCGAGCTGACTATTTAACATTTTGTAAAAACAGGTCAACGGTGAGCTTTACGTCTGTCTTGGAGAGGGTTCCACCCCAGTGAATTCAGAAGTTTGGTAACAAATAGAGCTGCCTGTCTTTGGACACGTTCGATGGACAGTCATGTATCATTTTCAGTTGTGTTTCTGGACCAAAACCATCCAGAGATTCCCAACTTCCCTGCTGGAAATGTCCCTTCCACAGTTCTTGACAATGCTGGGTCCATAAGCACACAGCAAAATCCTTGCATGCACTGCTCAATGCTCACCAAAGACGGTGTAATTCCTTTCTATTCTACAAAGAGGGCTCAAATTACATTGAAGCAGTTCATTCAATCTTAATTGGTATTTCATAGAAAGAATGCAGCTCATAATAATCAAAGGTGTGGAATGCATACCCTGTGATGTTAAATAATTCAAGTTGTCATTTCCTATCCAATATTCTCCATTGATTGATTGGAAGTTTCCAAATCCTCGTTTATAATCAGACCAGACCCTGCAAAGAAATTGTGAAATATATTATTTTAAAAGTTATTTTCTTAAAAGTAAAACTAGATACTGTAAAAGATTATGTGGCAGAAAGGGCTAACTTGTAACAGATGTTTGGACACAATTCTCTGTATTTACTGCAAATGATCATATTTTTTAAAATGTTAGCGCACTCATTCGTTTTCTGTACAAAAATTCAAAAATTTTGGAATGAAATTTTTGAAATCTTTACAAAGTTATTTAAAATAAGACTGATACCCAAAGCAGAATGGATTATCTTCGGAATAACGGAAGATGGTCCAGAACTAAATGTGTTTCAAAAAAAACTAATAGACTATGGGTTAATAACTGGAAAAAAGCTAATTCTAAAATTTTGGAAGAAGGCTCCAATACCAACTATAAACATGTGGATTTCAAATATGTTCGAAACATTACACCTAGAAGAGATAAGACTCCTCCTAGCAGGTAAACCAGATCACTTCCACCTGACGTGGTCTGCATTTATAGAATTATTACAAATATAGGGTGCAAAGGTACCTTTAAAAAAAAAAAATTGAGGTCAGGTAAGGGGGGATGATAGTTGAAGAGTTGGTATGTCTCATTTGCGTAATGCTCATAAAAATATTTGTTTCTCTCTTTTTCCTCTTTCTCTTTCTCTTTCTTTTCTAGGGTCTATTTCTTAACTCTTTTTCTTTTGTTTTTAATTTTGTTCTTATAGGGTCTTCGTCCTTTTTTGTTGTCACATTTTCTACACTCTCACTTTTTCCTTCACTTTCTTCTTTCTTTCAATCTTTTCCTTTTCTAGTGAGTGTAAAAAATAAATGGAATACATTAATTGTAAGAAGACATAAGTGACGAGTACTAATGTATGTGGTTGTAATGTAATGTACTTTTAATAAATAAAAAAATTAAAAATATATATATATATATATATTTTTAAAAATGTTTACTGTGAACCAATCACAACTGAATTGTGAAAAATAGTTCAGTAGAAAAATTAGGTTGCATTCAACTGCTGAAAAGGTCAATGTGCAATAAGGAGGTAGTGTCATTTGAACTGTCTGTGGTAATCTTGAATGTCTTCAACCTAGCAAGAGAGAGTACACTATTATTAATTATACATGAGCATGCACATTAATTATGAATTGTACACCTGTATCCATTATTAATTATGCCTATATCTTTAATTAATTAGGTAAGAGAAGATGACAACATTTGTATTCAGATTGCATTATATTTGACTCAGAATTGCTTTGTAGAAGGATGCAAGTTAGGTGGGATTTTGGTGTTGTTTACAATGTCCCCTTAAACCCTGATGAGAGCTTTGGTGAGCATTGGTAACTGCTTAAAACCAAGCTTGAAAGTAACTTTGGCCAATGGGAATGAACAATAATTTCTAAAGAAAATAAAGGAACATTTAAATAAACATTTTAACTGCAATATATAAGACAACCTATTTTGATTAAAAGAGGGCAGTATTCAGTGAAAATTGATAATCAACAAATGTAAGGAATTTTGTTTTATTTTTGTTGATTGTTTCAATTCATTCCATGTGCATTTGATGGATCTGCAGGAAATGAAGGTACTGAATTCTAATCAATAAGCACAATCAAAAGCATTAAGTGTTTCACATATGAGGAATGATTGGAGAGGCTGGGTCTGTTTTCCCTTGAGCAGAGGAGGTTAAAAGGAGACATGAATAAAGTGTATAAAATTATGTAGGTATAAATGGGTAGTCGGCAGGAAACTATTCTCCATGTCAGAGGTTCATAAAAGAGTGGAGATGAGAAAGGAGATAACATTTTAAAAGGAGATGAGAAGGAATATCTTTAGTTAAAAGGTGATGAATCTATGGAATTCATTGTCATTGACAGCTGTAAAGGCCAAATCAATGGATATTTTTATGGCGGAGATTGACAGATTCTTGATTAGTAAGGGTGTCAGGGGTTATGGGGTGAAGGCAGGAGAATGGGGTTGAGAGGGAAAGATAGATCGGCCATGACTGAACGATGGGCCAAATGGCCTAATTCTGCTCCTAGAACTTATAAACTTATGAAACTAGAGGACAAAGAGTCAGGGTAATAGGTGAAAGATTTAGAGGGGATTTTGATGAGAATCATTTTCATCCAGAAATTGGTTAGTATTTGGAATACACTGCCTGAGAACTGGTGGAAGCAGAGTTGCTGACAGCATTTAATAAGAGTCTACAGGAGCACTTTAATTGCCTCGGCGTGGGGCGAAAGATGAGATTAATTATTGATGGGCACCCACTGGTCAGAGTGGACATGGTGGGCTGAATGGCCTGTTTCCCTGTTGCTTGACGCTATGATTATCAAACCAAGATTCTTTACACTAATTGCATTGTTTGCAAGAAAGTAATGACATTGCCTTCACAAATATCTAGACTCCTAATACAAGAAGTGTTTGGTCAAGACAGTGAAAAAAATGTTTATCATAAGTACAATCTCAGATCTTGAGGGAGGTAAAGAGATCTTAAGCATAAGAGACTAGGCGTCATAGTGGCATAATAGTAGAGCTGCTGACTTACTGCGGCAGACACCTGGGTTCGATCCTAACTACAGGAGGGCTGTGATTGGCAAATAAATATTCCAGGATTTCGTTGCTTCAGGGGTGATAGAATTGGAGGGTCAAGAGGTGGGGGTGTTGCATTGCTTGTCAAGGAAGATATTACAGCAGTGCTTTGGCAGGATAGATTAGAGGGCTCGTCTAGGGAGGCTATTTGGGTTGAACTGAGAAATGGGAAAGGTGTAGCAACACTTATAGGGGTGTATTATAGACTGCCAAATGGGGAGCGAGAATTGGAAGAGCAAATATGTAAGGAGATAGCAGATATTAGTAGTAAGCACAAGGTAGTGATTGTGGGAGATTTCAATTTTCCACATATAGACTGGGAAACACATTCTGTAAAAGGGCTGGATGGTTTGGAGTTTGTAAAATGTGTGCAAGATAGTTTTTGCAGCAATACATAGAGGTACCTACTAGAGAAGGGGCAGTGCTGGACCTCCTGTTAGGAAATGAGACAGGGCAGGTGGCGGAGGTATGCGTTGGGGAGCACTTCGGGTCCAGTGATCACAATACCATTAGTTTCAATATAATTATGGAGAGAGTCAGAACTGGACCTAGGGTTGAGATTTTTGATTGGAGAAAGGCTAACTTTGAGGAGATGCAAAAGGATTTTAAAGGAGTGAATTGGGACATGTTGTTTTATGGGAAGGATGTAGAAGAAAAATGGAGGACATTTAAGGGTGAAATTTTAAGAGTACAGAATCTTTATGTCCCTGTTCGGTTGAAAGGAAATAGTAAAAAATGGAAAGAGCCATGGTTTTCAAGGGAAATTGGACACTTGGTTTGGAAAAAGAGAGAGATCTACAATAATTATAGGCAGTATGGAGTAAATGAGGTGCTTGAGGAGTATAAAGAATGTAAAAAGAATATTAAGAAAGAAATTAGAAAAGCTAAAAGAAGATATGAGGTTGCTTTGGCAAGTAAGGTGAAAGTAAATCCAAAGGGTTTCTACAGCTATATTAATAGCAAAAGGATAACAAGGAATAAAATTGGTCCATTAGAGAGTCAGAGTGGACAGCTATCTGCAGAGCCAAAAGAGATGGGGGAGATATTGAACAATTTCTTTTCTTCGATATTCACCAAGGAGAAGGATATGGAATTATGTGAGGTAAGGGAAACAAGCAGAGTAGCAATGGAAACTGTGAGATTCAAAAAAGAGGAGGTGCGGACACTTTTGAAAAATATGAAAACGGATAAGTCTCCAGGTCCTGACAGGATATTCCCTAGGACATTGAGGGAAGTTAGTGTAGAAATAGCAGGGGCTATGACAGAAATATTTCAAATTTCATTAGAAACGGGAATAGTGCCGGAGGATTGGCGTACTGCGCATGTTGTTCCGTTGTTTAAAAAGGGTTCGAAGAGTAAACCTAGCAATTATAGACCTGTTAGTTTGACGTCAGTGGTGGGCAAATTAATGGAAAGGATACTTAAAGATAATATATATAAGCATCTGGATAAGCAGGATCTTATTAGGAACAGTGAACATGGATTTGTGCCTGGAAGGTCATGCTTGACTAATCTTCTTAAATTTTTCGAAGAGGTTACTAGGGAAATTGATGAGGGTAAAGCAGTGGATGTTGTCTATATGGACTTCAGTAAAGCCTTTGACAAGGTTCCTCATGGAAGGTTGGTTAAGAAGATTCAATTGTTGGGTATTAATGGTGGAGTAGCAAGATGGATTCAACAGTGGCTGAATGGGAGATGCCAGAGAGTAATGGTGGATGGCTGTTTGTCAGGTTGGAGGCCGGTGACTAGTTGGGTGCCTCAGGGGTCTGTGTTGGGTCCACTGTTGTTTGTCATGTACATCAATGATCTGGATGATGGTGTGAAAAATTGGATTAGTAAGTATGCAGATGATACTAAGATAGGTGGTGTTGTGGATAATGAAGTAGATTTTCAAAGTCTACCGAGAGATTTAGACCATTTGGAAGAGTGGGCTGAAAGATGGCAGATGGAGTTTAATGCTGACAAATGTGAGGTGCTACATCTCAGCAGGACAAATCAAAATAGGACGTACATGATAAATGGTAGCGAATTGAGGAATGCAGTTGAACAGAGGGATCTAGGAATAACTGTGCATAGTTCCCTGAAGGTGGAATCTCATGTAGATAGGGTGGTAAAGAAAGCTTTTGGTGTGCTGGCCTTTATAAATCAGAGCATTGAATATAGAAGTTGGGATGTAATGTTAAAATTGTACAAGGCATTGGTGAGGCCAATTCTGGAGTATGGAGTACAATTTTGGTCGCCTAATTATAGGAATGATGTCAACAAAATTGAGAGAGTACAGAGGAGATTTACTAGAATGTTGCCTGGGTTTCAGCAACTAAGTTACAGAGAAAGGTTGAACAAGTTAGGTCTTTATTATTTGGAGCGCAGAAGGTTAAGAGGGGACTTGATAGAGGTCTTTAAAATTATGAGCGGGTTAGACAGAGTGGACGTGGATAAGCTTTTCCCATTGAGAGTAGGGAAGATTCAAACAAGGGGACATGACTTGAGAATTAAGGGACAGAAGTTTAGGGGGAACATTAGGGGGAACTTCTTTACTCAGAGAATGGTAGCTGTGTGGAATGAGCTTCCAGTGGAAGTGGTGGAGGCAGGTTCGATGTTATCCTTTAAAAATAGATTGGATGGGTATATGGACGGGAAAGGAATGGAGGGTTATGGTCTGAGTGCAGGTAGATGGGACTAGGGGGAAGTATTTTTTTTTTTTTTTTAATAAAAAAAATAAAAAATGCTCGGCACGGACTTGAAGGGCCTGTTTCCGTGCTGTTATGGTTCTATGGTTATGTGTGCTGTCTGTACAGAGTTTGTATGTTTTCCCTGTGACCACATGGGTTTTCTCCGGGTGCTGCGGTTTCCTCCCACTTCCGAAGACGTACATGTTTGTAGGTTAATTGGCCGGTAAAAATTGTAAATTGTCCCTAGTGTGTAGGATAGAGTAAATGATCGCTGGTCGGCGTGGACTTGGTGGGCCAAATGGCTTGTTTCCTCGCTGTATCTCTAAAGTCAAGTAGTCTAAAGTGTACTGCCATCTGCTTTTGGTGAATTTGCCTTTAATTTGCTTGGGATCTTTGTAATAACATCAACCACCATATATTTTCACTGAGATTGTTTTAATAAATTACGATAGTCTTTACTTTCC
Organism: Malacoraja senta; assembly: GCA_038087875.1. NCBI lineage: Eukaryota > Metazoa > Chordata > Chondrichthyes > Rajiformes > Rajidae > Malacoraja > Malacoraja senta. Next base: position 306,114,096 of record CM075977.1, on the reverse strand, counting down.
TGTGAAACAATTCTCAATAAATGAAGCGCATCATGGTTAGCTCTAAGCCTTGTATTCATAAAACATCTACTCATTTTTTCCACTATTAAAAGGTGCTCTGAATAATTTATTGCTCACATCCTGACCAATTGTATTGGCAGAACTTTACAAGCGCCTCTTTGAATCCAGACCAGCGAAGTAGAGCTCTTTAGCCCTGTGCTTTATTATTGATGATCAGTTTGAATTTCACCAGCACTATTCAGCTTCATCTATCCTCGAATCCTTTTCTAAACATTAATAAAATAGCCGAGCTTGTGTAGTGAGTTTAAATGACATCAGCGAGTCAAGGACACATGGTAAAACTAGTCAATGGAAATCAGTGGAAAGACTTACTGTCCATTTAGTCCATTGAAACTATGCTGGGCAAGAGATCAATCCCATTCCCCACCCTTTTTTTCCTATAAACTATACCCCCCACATTCTCATCAACTCCCTTCAGATAGAAGGGGCAACTGAGTGTGCCTACCAATTTACCCACCAACCAGCATGCCTTTGGTTGGGGGAGGAAACTACAGCACATGCAGGAAAACCATGTGTTAACTGGGAGAACATGCAAACCCCACACCAAAGATCTCCTGTGCTGTGCGGCAGCAGTTCAGTCAGCTGCGTCATTGTGCCATCCATATCGAAACCCCAGGAGTTCCACTGAACAGTGCCTTTTGACAAATATGGGGACATACACAATTCTTCTGATAAAGATACAAAATAGACCTGGACAATATTCCAGATGTGGCAAGTAATATTTGCAGCACAGAAACATTAGGGAGCGGCCATCTTCAAAATGAGGGAGTCTACCTACCTCCACCTGACATTCAACATTACCAGCAGCAGGTAGTTCAGTATCAAAAACGCTGGAAGCTTAATTGACAAAAAATCTAATAGTAGCAGCCATGTAAATACTGTCACTACAAAAACAAAAGGCCGGAAGTTGGGCATCATCAAAAGAGTATTTGCTTTCTGACTTCCCAATCTACAAAGCACAAGTCAGAAGTGAGAAAGAATATTCTCCATTTAGTTACTTGAGTCAACATAAGTAATTCATCACCATCCAGAATAAGTAATCTGCTCAACCCACCAGCCTGAAACATTCACTCTAATCACCACCAGTACACAAGTTTTCAATGTGTGCCATTAACAAATAACAGCAATGCACCAAAGCACTTTTGACACCATGTTCCAAATTCATGGTCTCTGCCATGCAGATGGACAAGGACAGATAGCACATGGCAACATCACGACTTGCAAGTTCTCCTCCAAGTCACACACTCCTAATATCAAGATATTACCTCATTGTTACTGGGTCTAAATACTGGAATTCTTAGCCCAACAGATCTTGTACTTTTAATCTCAATCTTCGGAGATGCTGCCTGACTTGCTGAGTTACTCCAGCACTTTGTGTCTATTTTTTTGAAAACCAGCCTCTGCAGTTCCTTGTTTCTAGTTCTCGTACTTGTAACTTCATTAAAAGTTCTCCACCACCTTCTCAAGAGCAATGAAAAAACAAAACTAAACTAGTTTGGCAATAAACGTTGGGTGTGTTAATGCTGCTCACATTCCATTGACAAATTTTAAGGAAATTATTTCCAGATGTGAATTTCAAATGATCAGTTAGAATTGCTGTAGAATTTTTAATTGTTGCTTGTTTCCAAATGCTTCTGAACCATTTATATTAAATACATTATTAATTAAATATAAATGAAGACAATCTTAAAGCAAAATATTTAAAGTCAAATCGTGATATGATGTATTTCAATTTCTAAATAAAGTTTGTTTTAAAACAAAAATGCAAAAGCAGGTTGTTTCCTGTTACACTAAACCTTCTTAATGTTAACAACATTGTGAGGTAAGATTTTCATATCATATCAATACGTAAAATAAATAAATCTTGTATTCACTTTTATAAGTTCTGATGGTGGGACAGAGAACTGGGATACAGAAGTGTACTTTTGCTGAAGCTGGATTTTGTTTCATAGAAAAGACACAAAGTGCTGGAGTAGCTCTGCAGGTCAGGCAGCATCTCAAGAGAATATGGAAAGGCAACATTTCAGATCAGAACCCTTCTTCAGACTGACTGTTATAGAAGAGTCCCAATCTGAAACATCTCCTATCCATGTTCTCTTGAGATACGGCCCGACCCGATGAGTTACTCCAGGACTTTGTGTCTTTCTTTGTAAACCCAGATCTGCAGTTCCTTGTTTCTACTTTATATTTCATTGTAGCCATTTCAACAACAAAATGATTTGGTACAAATTTATAAATTACTTTTCTCTCTTTGCAACATTTAAAATACCTGTAACTGATCACATTTTAATGCACATTACAATTTAGCAGTAAATTTCAAATTGATATATCATACAGGAAAAACATTCAATTCTTTTCGGAGGTTAATCAATTGAAGTTACATCTTAAGAAACATTTTACACACAAAAGCTATGAAATTTTTAGCATAATTATAATAGCTATAGAAATTAATTTCTGATTGCAGAAATTTCAAGTTTAAGCAGATTTTGGTAAAGTAAATTGATTAGTGTCACTTGAATAGGAATCTTGAAAGCTTCCACCTGAAGAACGAAGGAACAATAATACTTGAATGGGTTAAATAAGAAGCAATGGTGGTCAAATTAATATCCTCATCCATCAGATATATTGTGCAAAAAATCTTTGAAGTGTATTAACTAAAGAATTTGTTATTAAAAGTGTCAAACCTGTCAAAATTTTCACTGCCATCAGTTCGTCTCTGAACGACAGTCCAGCCACCACCTTCTGTCATGTCACAGTGCACGAGAAAGCTTGTACGTGATGCCAGTGGCTGAATTCGGTAAAATCCACTATGCCTGTTACCACCGTTGTACAGCTCTGCACAATCTTCATCAAATATAAATTTGAGAATGTTATTCTGACGAGAGAAGTTGGTTGTAGAAAAATAAATGTGGTGGGGTAGGGGGAAGGGTCGGATATAGTCAGGACAGTGCTGAAGAAAGATGAGGGATAAATGGATCTGAGGACAAGGGAAAGGAAGAGGAGGCAACAGTGGGCTAGATGGAGCTCCATGCAGGTGGCCTGATCTAGGACGAGTCTCACCCCAGCCTCACTCCCTCTTCTACCGTTTCCTATCAGATAAGAGGTACAACAATGTGAAAACGCATACCTCTAGATTTCAAGTTTTCCTTTGGTTTTAAGAAAGGTCTCTGATAAAACACCATGAAACACAAGGGAATAACATCAGAGAATGTGGACAAATTGCAGAATTAGTCAAATAGCTAGCTGACTTCAGGACAAAAAGCAGGGGTTGAAACTAAGGGTACAAAGATCAGTTCTGGAACCAGTGCCGCTCATATTTACATTATTGAGTTAGAATTTAGAATTAAAAAAACAGAATTTCTAATCTTGCAGAAGACATCCAATCAGAATTAATAGTCGACAATGAGGGGGACTGCAACAAATAGCAGGAATATGTGATTAAATGCAAAATATGCAGATTACTGATAAATGAGTTCAACGCAAATAAATGTGAGTTCGTATCTTGATAGGAAAACCAAGGGGATCACTATTTAATTGCAAGTCTAGGTGAGGTAGAGAAACAAAAAGACCCCAGATTGCAAATGCACCAAACATAAAAAAGTGGCACCTCTGAATAATAAAGTCCAAAGAAGGGTAAAACTATGATATATCTCTAGAGTAAAAAATTTTTTAAAGGAGATAAGTTGTGCTAAGCCCATGTTGAACGTGTGGTGATACTACACTTGGAATAGCGCACAAATCTGGTTGCCATATTATAAAAAAGGATGTGAAGTTACTTGGAAGGTGACTTACAATGATATCATCAAAAATATGAGAGTATATTGAAAGGCTGGACAGGTTGGGTTTCTTCGTTTGGAAAAAGGCTGACAATTTACTTAATTGAGGTATTTAAAATTACGATTTTTTAAAACGTGGCTACAAAGCAAATTTTACTTTAGTTTAGTTTAGTGCTATTGCATGAAAACAGGCCCTTCGGCCCTCTGAGTCCATGCTGACCATTGATCGCCCATTTGCACTAGTTCTATTATCGCACTTTCTCATCTACCCCCAATACATTAAAGGCAATTTTTCAGAGGCCAATGAACCTATAAACCTGCACATCTTCGGGACGTGGAAGGAAACTGGAGCACGTGGAACAGGGAAAATGTGCAAACTCTACACAAATATCATCTGAGATCAGGATCAATCCAGGATCTCTGGTGCTGTGAGGCAGTAGCTCTATCAGCTGTACCAATGTGTTGCCCTTTAGTTGCCATAACTGGAGTCCATTAACACAAAATCATCACTGAGTGGACTCAGAAGAAATAGTTTTACCCAGAATTATTGAGAATATGTAGTATTAACAGGAAGCACAGTAGCAGAGCGGTAGAGTTGCTGCCTTACAGCGCCAGAGACCGAGGTTTGATCCTGACTATGGATGCTGTCTGGACAGAGTTTGTATTTTCTCTCCGTGATCGTTTGGGTTTTCTCCAGGTGTTCAGGTTTCCTCCCAAACTCCAAAGACGTCAAGGTTTGTAGGTTCATTTGGCTTCAGTAAAAAAACATTGTGAATTGTCCCTAGTGTGCAGGATAGTGCAGTATACGGTGATCGCTAGTTGGCGTGGGCTCAGTGGGCCGAAGGGCCTGTTTCTGCACTGTATCTCTAAACTAAAACTAAACTAAATATGACTGACACAAGTTAACTCACAAAACAGAGTTTTGAAAGGCAATATGTCAGAGCTTCAATATGATTTTTTCACGGAATATCTTCCAACCATATAGGAGTTGAGAAAAAGGAGCAAAGACGTCCTTCTGCAGTTGTACAGGACCCTGGTGAGACCGCACCTGGAGTATTGTGTGCAGTTTTGGTCTCCAAATTTGAGGAAGGACATTCCTGCTATTGTGGGAGTGCAGTGTAGGTTCATGAGGTTAATTTCCGAGATGGTTGGCCTATCATATGTTGATAGAATGGAGTGACTAGGCTTGTACACACTGGAATTTAGAAGGATGAGAGGGTATCTTATTGAAACATATAAGATTATTAAGGGATTGGACACGCTACAGGCAGGAAACATGTTCCCGATGTTCCAGAACCAAGGGCCACAGTTTAAGAATAAGGGGTAGGACATTTAGAACGGAGATGAGGAAACACTTTTTCACCCAGAGAGTTGTGAATCCGTGGAATTCTCTGCCTCAGAAGGCAGTGGAGGCTGATTCTCTGGATGCTTTCCAGAGTTAGATAGAGTTCTTAAAGATATCAGAGTCAACGGATATGGGGAGAAGGCAGGAGCGGGATACTGATTGTGGATGATCAGCCATGATCACATTGAATGGCCTACTCCTGCACCTATTGTCTATTGAAACAGGCCCTTCAGCCCAGCTTGCCCATGCCGAACAACATGACCCAGCTACACGTCGCACCTGCCCATGTTTGGTCCATACCCCTCCAAACCTGTCTTATCCATGTACCTGTCTGTTTCTTAAATGTTGGGATAGTCCCTGCCTCAACTACCTCCTCTGCCAGCTTGCTCCATACACCCACCACCCCGTCAGATTCCTATTAAATATTTACCTCTTCACCTTAAACCCAAGTCCTCGTCCTCTATTCGCTACTCTGGGCAAGAGACTCTGTGCATTTACCCAATCTATTCCTCTCATGATCTTATACACCTCTATAAGATCACCCCTCATCCTCCTGTGCTCCAAGGAATAGAGTCCCAGCCTACACAACATCTCCATAGAGCTCAGACCCTCTAGTCCTGGCAACATCCTTGTAAATCTTCTCTGTACCCTTTCCAGCTTGACAATATCTTTCCTATAACGTGGTGCCCAGAACTGAACACAATAACTAGGTTAATCGTTTTTTTCCCAGATGATACTGAAGTGTTTGTTTTGAAATAGCCTCTTAATTTCTTTCATATCTGATCTGCTTCATACATTTTGGTGTTTACTGTTTGTTTATTTTTTGGAATATGTGATTTTTAAATGATTGCCATTTTCGGCCCTCCTGTATTTTAATCTCAGTAACTATTGAGGTAGCTTTGTGCCTATTAAAAATAATCTTGTAAATAAGTCATGTCTAACCTGCAAAGTATTTTCTTCCATCCATTTCATTAAGGGATTCATCATCTTCTGATGCATCAATGTTTTTCTGGGTTTCTCTCTCTCTCAAGATTGCCTCAATCTGAAGTTGTTGCTGTTTAATCCTGAGTTCCAGAGCTTTCACCTGAGCCCTCAGTCTCATTTGTTCATGATGACAATCGACAGGTGCCTTCAGAATCAAACATGACAGTCATTGAGAATGCAGGGAGGGGACACAGCCCTGCACATTAAATATGAAACATAAACTTTCCCCCTTAAATCAACAAATTAAAGTAACTTGCATTAACATATAGAAAATGAAGACACAATGTGCTGGAATAACTCAGCAGGTCAGGCAGCATCTCTGGGAAACAAGGATAGTTGATGTTTTGTATCCACACGCTTCTTCAGACTGATTGTGGTGGAGTCAGGGGATGGGGAGGCTGAGATAGCTGGACGAGAGGAAGCACAGGACAAAGCCTGGTGAGTGATAGGTGGAGATAGGTGGATACAGGTGCGAGAGATTTTGTCCAATTATCTCCCTATCAAAACTCCCTGTCACCAATCACTTGCCATGCTTTATCCTGTCTTTCCTTTCTTCCATCTTTCTCCCATCCCACTAACGCCACCCCGCCCTGCCTTAACCACCTAATCCCACCATAATCAATCTGAAGGAGGGTCCCAACCCAAAACACTACCTAGTGATATTCTCAGGAGATGCTACCTGGTCCGCTGAATCACTCCAATACTTTGTGTACTTTTTTGTAAACCAGTATTTGCAGTTCCTTGTGGCTTGCATTAACATAGGGTTTTATATCCTTGATATAAAAGCAGAAAATCCTGGTAACACTCACAGTATCTATTGAAAAAAATAATGTTTCAAATCCAGGGCCCTTCTTCAGAGCTCGGAAAGTGAGAAAAACAAGTTTGTTTTCAGTAGCAGAGAATGTGGGGAGCAGGGGTGGGTCACTTTTTCTTATTCTACTAAGATAGTCTGGCTTGCTGGACATATTTCTTAAACTCACTAGTAACAACATTCCACAGGGTTCACCTTATCAGAGCTACCCCTTTGTTTTATCCTTCCCTCCCCACTTTTTGGGTAACGTTAAACTATCTTGATTATGATTTCTCTTTTGCAGTTCTGACTAAGGATCCTGAACTTAAATAATTCATTGTTTCCCTTTCCCCAGGTGATACCTGATCTGTTGAGTATTTGCAACATGTTCTGTTTTTATTTCAGAATTTCAGCATCTTCAGTTATTTTTTTAACTTTCATTTACTGTCTTGAAGGCCTCCCTATCATCAAAGGATCCAAAGGAGGATTCATAGCGAAAGGATTTGAGTATAGGAGCAGGGAGGTTCTACTGCAGTTGTACAGGGCCTTGGTGAGACCACACCTGGAGTATTGCGTACAGTTTTGGTCTCCTAATCTGTGGAAATGCATAGAGGGAGTACAGAGAAGGTTCACCAGACTGATTCCTGGAACTGGAACTTGAAAACTGTGACCAAGAGGTTCAAGAACAGCTTCATCCCAGCAAAGATCAACTCATAAACATTGCACATATTAATCTCAGCAACTATGATCTTCTATGGACTGGGCCTTTAGTTGTGCTACAAACTTTGGTCTGGTTACCTGGTATTGCGGTAATTATTCTATTGTATTGTTGATTTTCATATATTTATCTCTGTGTTACAGGCTTGTTAAGCTGCAGTAAGTAAGGATTTCATTGTTCTGTTGTTGCTACATATTACAATTAAACAATCTTGAAGCCTGAGTATAGAAGTTGGGAGGTCATGTTGTAGTTGTATAAGACATTGGTGAGGGCACATTTAGAGTGCTGTGTTCAGTTTTGGACACCATGTTATAGAAAAGATGTTGTCAATCTGGAAAAGGTGCAGAGAAGATTAGCAAGGATATTGCCAGGACTCAAGGGCCGAAGGTTTAGGGAGGTTGAGCAGGCTCGGACTCCTTGGAGCACAGGAGGATGAGGTGTGATCTTACAGAGGTGAATAAAATCATGAGAGAAATAGATTGTGTAGACGCACTGAGTCTCTTGCCCAGAGTAGGGGAATCCAGAACCAGAGGACATAGGTATAAGGTGAAGGGGGAAAGATTTAAGGGGAAGGAGGAAAGATTTAATAGGAACCTGAGGAGTAACTTTTTTATGCAAAGAGTAGTGGGCGTATGGAACAAGCTGCTGGAGGAGGTAGAGGTAGATACTATCGCAACATTTAACAAACATTTAGACAGGTACATGGATATGATAGGTTTAGAGAGATATGGGCCAAAAGCAGGCAAAAGATCCTATATTGATGCAAAAGAAGACACGGAGTGCTGGAATAGCTCAGTGGGTCAGCAGCTTCTCAGGAGAACATGGATCAGTCTGAAGAACGGTCCCAACCCAGAATGCCACCTGTTCATGTTCTCCTGATATGCTGTATGACCTGCTCGGCTACTACAGCACTCTGTGTCTTCTTTTTAAAACCAGCATGTGCAGTTCCTTGTTTCTATATTGCTGCTAGCCTTATCAATCTTTCCATTATAAGAAAAAGTGTAAATTGATTCACTTCAAGTTTAATATTTTGAATTAATTTCTATATTTACCTGTCAAACTATCAAAAATTCAATTTGTTAATGCAAACAGTTACTTATTTGTTAATATAAACATCAGCAATATCAAAGTTTGTCTATGCAAAATTGGAAAACTGAATGGTATTTCAAAGCATAAGTAAAAACAATAAAAAAAAGATAATTTATGTGTTTTGGAAAGTGCGCTGCAAAATATAATCTCTTAACATGCTAAGAAAAATTAAGCAATCCCATTTATGACAATAAAATCATGTCATTGTCCTTAGTTTGTAATGAACAAAAAGCATATATAAGCAAATATTTGGTGCAGCAATGACCATCTTATAGAATTCTGCATCTTGAATTGATTAAAATATTAGATAATGGAGATCCAATGCAAAAATGTAAACACACAACTTGATTATTTAATTTGTCCTGTGGTATTTGATATAAGCCACAGCATGAATATTTGCCATTTGTTTATAACACTGAAAACAAATGTGTAATAAATTTAAACTTAGTTTCAACGATTACTAATTTAATTATGGGCTCCTATTATAAATGCCAAAGAAAACTTGCTGTTACTTTCTTTGGGGAGGCATTTTAATCCATATTAGTGAATATTTCCTCATGTTACAAAGAGCTTTTAAAACTCAGAGGCAGATTTTGTCAGGATAAATGTAATAAATTAAAATTTGTTGTAACTGATGTTCTTGATTGAGTAACTGTACCACTTTTCTTACCAATAGAACTTTACATTAAAGCCAACAATTCCTATCTATTTCCAATGGCAGAGTGCAGTCAAGAGCCAAACTCATTGGCTTGGATCAAATGATGCTTAACCAATGCAGAAGTACTCAAAGTTGTGCTGCCACATATCAGCATGTTCCAGACTTCAAGATCTTCCCACTGAAGTATAAATTAACTGGAAGTCAGATGCAGGCACATCAGAAACACTTATAATGAACAGATGCTATCCAAAAGCTATCAGAGCAGTGCTGTTTCAGGATTGTAGTTTCTGCCACCTGTGGCCTGCTTGCCTCATGGGAGTTCTGCAGCAGTAATACTGGCGAGATGCAGGAAGCAATGCAGTCAGAAGTGCAAGTATAACTGCAGGCTTCCTGTGGGAAGAAAGCTCAAGGGGCAGACAATAGACAATAGACAATGGACAATAGGTGCAGAAGTAGGCCATTCGGCCCATTCGAGCCAGCACCGCCATTCAATGTGATCATGGCTGATCATCCCCAATCAGTACCCCGTTCCTGCTTTCTCCCCATATCCCCTGACTCCGCTATGTTTAAGAGCCTATCTAGCTCTCTCTTGAAAGTATCCAGAGAACCGGCTTCCACCACCCTCTGAGGCAGAGAATTCCACAGACTCACAACTCTCTGTGAAAAAAAGTGTTTCCTCGTCTCTGTTCTAAATGGCTTACCCCTTATTCTTAAACTGTGGCCCCTGGTTCTGGACTTCCCCAACATCGGGAACATGTTTCCTGCCTCTAGCGTGTCCAAACCCTTAACAATCTTATATGTTTCAATAAGATCCCCTCTCATCCTTCTAAACTCCAGAGTGTACAAGCCCAGTCGCTCCATTCTCTCAGCATACGACAGTCCCGCCATCCCGGGAATTAACCTTGTAAACCTACACTGCACTCCCTCAATAGCAATAATGTCCTTCCTCAAACTAGGGGACCAAAACTGAACACAATACTCCAGGTGTGGTCTCACTAGGGCCCTGTACAACTGCAGAAGGACCTCTTTGTTCCTATACTCGACTCCTCTTGTTATAAAGGACAACATGCCATTCGCTTTCTTCACTGCCTGCTGTACCTGCATGCTTACTTTCATAGACTGATGAACAAGGACCTCCAGATCCTGTTGTACTTCCCCTTTTCCCAACTTCACACCATTTAGATAATAATCTGCCTTCCTGTTTTTGATATCATATTTATCCACATTAAACTTCATCTGCCATGCATCTGCCCAATCCCCCAACCTGTCCAAGTCACCCTGCATTCTCATAGCATCCTCCTCACAGTTCACACTGCCACCCAGCTTTGTGTCATCTGCAAATTTGCTAATGTTACTTTGAATCCCTTCATCCAAATCATTGATGTATATTGTAAATAGCTGCGGTCCCAGCATCAAGCCTTGCGGTACCCCACTAGTCACTGCCTGCCAATCTGAAAGGGACCCTTTAATCCCTACTCTTTGTTTCCTGTCTGCCAACCAATTTTCTATCCATGTCAGCACTCTACCCCCAATACCATGTGCCCTAATTTTGCCCACAAATCTCCTATGTGGGATCTTATCAAATGCTTGGATCAGATTGCAAATCAGATTGGATTTAGTAACGTTAGGTCCATTGGTGCATCTGTAGCCACATATAAGACAGACCCAGCGAACATGGCAGATCTGCTTTCTGGGAGATCTTGATAAACCAGATGAAGATTTGCAACAACCCCGCAGTTTCATGGTCACCAGTATGGATGATAACTATTCATTTCAGATTATTAATAGAATTCAAAAGGTTGTGGTGTACGGACATAATGTAGATGGATCAGTTAGTTAGTTTGCAGATGACACCAAGATTGTTGGAGTTGAGAACTGTGAGGGAGGTTGTCAAAGTACACAGCAGGATACAGATCAACTACAGAAATAGGTGGAGAAATGGCAAATGGAGTTTAACTTGGGCGAGCGTAGGGTGATGCACTTGGGAGATTGAATGTAAGGGGCAAGTATACAGACGCCTGCAGTCCGTCTGTTTTTGCTTTTTGTTGTTGTTTTCTTTTGTCCTGTTTTAGTTAAAGTTTAGTTAAATTTTAGTTTATTGGGTTCTGTATGTGTGGGGTGGGCGGGTGAAACATGATTTTTGTCTCTTCCTTCGGGGGAATGCGACTTTTTCTTGTCGTATCCCCCTTCTCTGCCTCCGTCTGCGCTGAGGCCTAATGGCGGAGCTGCCGGCCTCCAACTGCGACTGACCGACCTCAAGGCTCCGGAGGCAGAGCCAGGACTTACCAGCGAACGGGGCTGGCCGGCTTCGGGGCTGCGGTGGCGTTCCGGCGGTGGCGACCGAGGTGACTGGTGGTGACCTGAATCCGGAGGCTCGGCCACGGGCCCGGTGGACGACATCGTCGGGAGCTTGCAGGTCACAGGTGGGTGACCTGTTTTTCCGGAGCTCCCGCAACTACAGCTGCGTCCGCTGGAATGGAGGGCGGCAGCTTCGGCTGCTTCGACCACCCCGGGCCGCGGAGTTTGAACCGGCCCGTCGTGGAGCGGAGCTCGGATTCAGCCGCGGGACTGACTTACCATCACCCGGCGGGGTCACAACATCACCTCAGCGCAGAGGGAGAACAAAGAGGGAAGAGTCAGAGACTTTAAGACTTTTGCCTCCATCACAGTGAGGAGGTGCCTGGTGAACTCACTGTGGTGGATGTTAATTTGTGTTTATTGTGTGTTTTGTTATTTATTATTATATGTATGACTGCAGGCAACGAAATTTCGTTCAGACCGAAAGGTCTGAATGACAAATAAAGGAATCTCTCTAATCTCTAATCAGTTCATGGAAAGACCCTGAACAGCATTAATGTAAAGTGAGATTTTGTGGTTCAAGTCCGCAGCTCCCTGAAAGTGGCAACACTAGTAGATCGAGTGGTAAATAAGGTGTAAGTTATGTTTGCCATCATGGGTCACGGCATTGAGTATAAGAGTCAGGAAGTCATGATGAAGCCTTGCAGGAATTTAGTTTGGCCACATGTGGAGGATTGCATGCAGTTCTGGTTGCCCCCGTACAGGAAGCTTGTGGAGGCTTTGAAGAGGGTGAAGAGGAGGTTTACCAGATTGCTGCCTGGATTAGAGGGTGTTAGCTGCAAGGAAAAGTTGGACAAACTTGGATTTTTTTCTCTGGAGTTACACAAACAGTGATGGGTTCCGAGGTGGTAGTGCAGGAAAATATGACAGTGGGATTTAAGCAGGTTTTAGATGGGCCCATGGATGTGCAGCATGCTCCAGTCTCCTGATCTTGCATGTCTTAAAACCTTCCTTTCAATTGTGTATCAAATTAGTTTTTAAAGCCATCTCTACATCTGTTTTCATCACCCGTTCAGACAGTCCATTTCAGATCACCGCACCATGTATAAAAGAAAATTCTCCTTTGGGTCTTGAATTTTTGTCATTAATCATCCTTCAAGCTACAGTCGCTCCTGTCAATGAAGCTATTGCATCCATTTTGTTTCACACCTGTCAATTTTAAGTAATTTGTAATCTCATTTAACCTTCATGCTAAAGAACACTATCAGCTTCTCTATTGTCTGCACATAACTGAAATCAGTTATCTTCCTGGCTGTGGTGCTCTGCCATTTACTAAAGTGGCAATTTGTGGATGATTCTGGGGGTCCCAATGCTCCTGCTACATAAATAAGTATCAGGACCTTCACTTTAAGAGCATATTGAAACTCAGCACAGAATCAAATCCTTCAGCACAACTCATCCATGCCAATATAGATACTCATCTAAGCTAGTCCCATTTACTCGCATTTGGCGAATATCCCTCTAACCTTTCCTGTCCATGTCCCTGCACAAATGTCTTTTAAATGTTATTATACCTGCCTCAACATCTACATCTGGCAGCTCATTCCATTTATCCACCACCCATTATGAATGAATGAATGAATGAATGAATATGTATATTGGCCAAGTATTCACATACAAGGAATTTGCCTTGGTGCTCCGCCCGCAAGTGACAACATGACATACAGTGACAATTAAGAATGATACATAAAACATTAAACATTAAATGTGAAAAAGTTGCCCATCGGGTTCCTATGAATGTGTTTGAAGTTGTGTAATTAGACAATGTTTGAAACTGAGGTACAGAGGGAGAGGTTAGGACACTGAGCAAAGGCTTGATTGAGAGTTGGGCTTGAAGAAATGTCCAGTAGTTTAATCAGGGTGTGCTGGAGGTCAGTGATGTCTGAATAGGACTTGGTGTAGGACACTGCAGCAGAATTTTAAAGGCCCTCAGATCCATGGAGAAAAGGCGGAGGGGGGATAGGTGGGAGAGTGTTGGAAGCTGCAAGTGATTGTAGTTTGGGAGGTGAGAGGGGTAAAGTTTAAGAAAGATGAGCGAGTGAACAAAATACTCAAATTGAGCGGTCAATAAAAAGAAGCCAGGTTGTAGTGGCACCCTATTTGGAGTGGCCATGTTGAGAGAGAGACTGTGTGGAGGTGAAGTGTTGTGTGGAGGATAACTGTGAGGCTATGGCTCAAGAGCCTTTGGCAAGGCAGTTGAGGAAAATCTAAGAGGTGGACAGGAGGTAAAGGTATGGACTGCAGTTTCTTGTTCGATAGGTTATTTTTTTGTTTTAGTGCAGTAGAGATTGCAGATAGAATGGTGCAATGTTCCACCTGCAGGATATGGGGAGTCAGAGGAAATGCTGGTGTCCCTGATGACTACACCTGCAGGAACTGTGTCCAGGTGCAGCTCCTTACGCACTGCGTCAGGGAGCTGGAGCTGCAGCAAGTCAACCTCAGGATCATCCAGGGGCTATAGTGAGGTGGTCACACGTCAAGTACAGAAGGGAGCAGGTGGTGACCGTGAGGAAAGTAGACAGAGAGAGCAAGTGACCTCTGTGGCCAATTCCCCTTCAGAGCAGGTATATCCTTTTGGATACTGTTGGGGGTGGAAAGACCCATCAAGTGTGAGCAGCAGTAGCAGGTAGGGCTGTGGCACCGAGCCTGGCTCTGAGGCACGCATAGGGTAATGTCAGGTGGAGCCAGAGTGGTAGGTGACTCATTAGTCAGGAGGGCAGACAGGAGATTCCGTGGCAGCAATTGAGACTCCGGGATGATGTGTTGCCTCCATGGTGTCAGGGTCCAGGATGTCTCGGAGCTGCTGCATGACATTCTCAAGGGGGAGGGTGAACAGCCAGAATTTGTTGTGTAATGACAACAAATGACATGAGGTCCTGCAAAATGAATATAGGGAGTTAGGTAAAAGATTAAAAAGTAGGACCTCCATGATAGTGATCTCTGGATTACTCCTGCTACCACGTGCTCGTGAGGAGAGGAACAGGAAGATAGGACAGGTTGAATAGTTGGTGCAGGGGCAGGGATTCAGATTTTTGGACCATTGGGATCTCTTCTGGAGCAGAGGTGACCTGTACAAGAGGAATGGGTTGCACCTAAGCTGGAGGGGAACCAATATCCTGGCTGGCAGGTTTGCCATTACTACTTTGATGGCAAGGGCAAGGGATCAAATGCAGGACTGAGACAGGTGAGAGTCTGGAAATCACTATGGAAGGTGATGAAAGAACATTCAGTGGACAGGATAGGCAGGAGCACTGCAGGGAATGAGGAAGGACTGTTAGATTGAATTGCATTTATTTTAATATAGGACACCTCACCTGTAAGGCAGATGAAAACAGGGTGTGGATTGATCAGTGTGACTGGAATGTTGTAGCCATTACGGAAACGTGATTAAGAAAGGGACAGGACTGACACTTTGATGTTCCAGGGTACAGGTATTACAGGCAAATCAGAGGTTGGGGTAAAAGAGGAGGGGATGTTGCTTTATTGATTAAGTAAAAAGGTCACAGCAGTAGTCTGAGATGACATTACTGATGGTTCGTCCACTGTAGCTACATAGGTGAAGCTGAGGAATAAAAAGGGAATGATCACCTTGTTCGAAGTGCACCCTAGGCCCCTCAAATAGTCAATGGGAATTAGAAGAAAAAATATGCCAGGAGCTTTCAGGCAACTGCAAGACTAATAGAGTTGTCATAGTTGGTGATTTTAACTTTCCAATATAGAATGGGACTGCCAAAGTGCAAAAGGCTTAGAAGGGATGGAAATTGGAATGTTTCCTCAGGCAATATGTAGAGGGCCCTGCAAGGGAGGGGGCAGAGCTTGATCTACTCTTAGGAAATTGGGGAGGGCATGTGACTGAAGTGTCTGTGGGTGAGCCTTTTGGGACCAGCGACCTATTAGGTTCCATTAGGGTTAAATAGTTATGGATTAAGACAGGGAGGACTCACGAGTTAAAGTTCTGAATAGGGGGAAGGGCAACTTTGATGGTGTTAGACGGGAACTTGCTAAAGTTGATTGGATTGGGTTGTTTGTGGGCAAAGGAACGTCCAGAAAGTGGGATTCTTTTAAAAGAGTGAAGATGAGAGTTCAGGGCATGCATGTTTTGGTTAGGGTGAAGGGCAAGGCACATGGGAGTAAGGGAGATTAGATGACGAGAAAAATTGGGACTCTGGTCAGGAAAAAGAAGGAGGCATGGGACAGGTATAGGCAGTTGGGATCAAGGGGATCCCTGGAGGAGTTTTGGGAACTGAGGAGTGTACTTCAGAAGGAAATCATAAGGTAGCTCTAACAGATAATATTAAGGATACTCGTAAGAGATTTTATGTACATTAAAGGAAAGAGAGTAACCAGAGAGAAAATATTGCCCCTCAGAAATATAAACGGTCATCCCTGTTTGGAGCCGCAGGAGATGGGCAAGGTCCCCAATGAGTATTTCTCCTCTGTTTTTACCATGAAGAAAGACATGAGGACTGAGGAATTTGGAACAATTAACGGAGCTGTCTTAAGAACAGTCCCTATTATGGTTGAGAAGGTGCTGAACGTCACGAGGTGTATGAAGGTAGATAAATCTCCCTGGTTTGATCAGATATATCTGAGGACAATGAGAAGCTAGAGAAGAAATTGCAGGAGCCCTGTTTGTGATATATGAATCATCATTAGACACGAGAGAGGTGCCGGCGGAAGACTAATGTTGTGTCTCTTTTTAAAAGAGGCTGCAAGGAAAAGCCTGGGAACTACAGACCAGTGAGCCTAATATCAGTGGTAGGCAGATTACTGGAGAGGATTCTGAGGGATAAGATATATATACATTTGGATAGACAGGGATTAGGGATAGTCAGCATAGTTTTGTATATTGGAGGTTGTGTCTTACAAATTTGACCACATTTTTTGAAGAAGTAACCAAAAAAGGATGACAGGAGCAAAGCCGTATATGTTGTCTATGTGGACTTCAGCAAGGCATTTGATAAAGTTCTGCATTGTAGGCTTCTCTAGAAGGTTAAACCACATAGGATCCAGGGAGAGGTAGCCAAATGGATAGACAATTAGCTTTGTGGAAGAAAATAGAGGGTGATGGTGGAAGGTTGTTTTTCGTACTAGAGGCCTGTGATTAATGATGTCCCTCAGAGATCGATACTGGGCCCATTGCTGTTTGTGGTTTATATCAATGAATTGGATGAGAATGTTGAAGGTATGATTAGTTCAAAAAATTACAGCAGGATTTTGACCAGCTGGGCAAGTGTATTGAGGAATGATTAATGGAGTTTAATGCATATAAGTACGTGTTCTATTTTGGGAAGTCGAACCAGGGCAGGACCTTCACAATGAATGGCAGGGCCCTGGGAAATGTTGTTGAGCAGTGGGACCTAGGAGTGCAGGTACATAATTCCCTGAAAGTGGTGGTCAAGAAGGTTTTTGATACAGGGGCCTTCATTAGTCTGTGTATTGAGTATAGAAGTTGGAATGTTATGTTACAATTTACCACAAGTTGGTGAAGCTGCATTTGGAGTATTGTGTTCAGTTTCAGTCATCCTGCTTTCAGAAGGATATATTTAAGCTGGAATGGATGCAGAGAAGATTCACAAGGATGTAGCCGGGACTTGAGGGTCTGAGCGACAGTGAGAATTGGGCAGTCTAGGACTTTATCCCTTGGCGTGCAAGAGTCTGAGGAGTGATCCCATATATAGGTGTATACGATCATGAGGGGAATAGATAGGGTGAATGCACAGTCTTTTACCCAGAGTAGGGGAATCAAGAACATGAGGACATAGGTTTAAAGTGAGAGGTGAAAGATTTAATAAGATCCAATGGAGCAACTTTTTCACACTGAGGATGGTACTTATATGGAAAGCGCTGATAGAGGCAGGCACTATAATAATATTTAAAAGACATTTGGACAGGTTTATGGATAGAAAAGGTTTAGAGGGTTATGAGGCCAACATGGGCAGGTGGGAATAGCATAGATGGGGTATTTTGGTCGGCATTTACAAATTAATATTTAAACAAGCCTGTTTCCGTGCTGATGTGTACGGTAGTTTTTTTTAAACTCAGAAGGTGGTTGGTGTCTCGATCGCACTGCCAGGGGGGGGTGATGAAGTCAGATATAATTGTGGCATTTAAGAGGATTTTAACGGCATGTGGATATGTAGGGAATGGAGGGGTATGGATCATGTGCAGGTGAAATTAGTTTCGCTTGGCATCATATTCGGTAAAGATATTGTCGGCTGAAAAGCCTCATCCTGTATTGTGTTTTTCTGTGATAGACACAAAATGCTGGAGTAACTCAGAAGGTCAGGCAGCATCTCTGGAGAAAAGAGTAGGTGATAATAGACAATAGACAACAGACAATAGGTGCAGGAGTAGGCCATTCGGCCCTTCGAGCCAGCACTGCCATTCAATGTGATCATGGCTGATCATCCACAATCAGTACCCTGTTCCTGCCTTCTCTCCATAGCCCTTAACTCCGCTATCCCTAAGAGCTCTATCTAACTCTCTCTTGAAAGCATCCAGAGAACCGGCCTCCACCGCCATCTGAGGCAGAGAATTCCACACACTCAACTCTCTGTGTGAAAAAGTTTTTCCTCATCTCCGTTCTAAATGGCTTACCACTTATTCTTAAACTATGGCCCCTGGTTCTGGGCTCCCCCAACATTGGGAACATGTTTCCTGCCTCTAGCTTGTTCAAACCCTTAATAATCTTATATGTTTCAATAATATCCTCTCATCCTTCTAAATTCCAGAGTATACAAGCCCAGCCGCTTTAATCTATCAACATATGACAGTCCCGCCATCCCGGGAATTAACCTCGTGAACCTATGCTGCACTCACTAAATAGCAAGAATGTCCTTCCTCAAGTTTGGAGACCCAAACTGCACACAATACTCCAGGTGTGGTCTCACTAGGGCCCTGTACAACTGCAGGAAGACCTCTTTGCTCCTATACTCAACTCCTCTTGTTTTGAAGGCCAGCATGCCATTCACTTTCTTCACTGCCTGCTGTACCTGCATGCTTATTCAGTGACTGGCGAACAAGGACCCCCAGATCCCGTTGTACTTCCCCTTTTCCCAACTTGACACCATTTAGATAATAATCTGCCTTCCTGTTTTTGCCACCAAAGATAATAACCTCACATTTATCCACATTAAACTGCATCTGCCATGCATCTGCCCACTCCCCCAACCTGTCCAAGTCACCCTGCATCGTCATAGCATCCTCCTCACAGTTCACACTGCCACCCAGCTTTGCGTCACCTGCGAATTTGCTGATGTTACTTTTAATCTCTTCATCCAAATCATTTATATTGTAAATAGCTGCGGTCCCAGCACCGTGCCTTGCGTTACCCCACTAGTCACTGCCTGCCATCCTGAAAGGGACCCTTTAATTCCTACCCTTTGTTTCCTGTTTGCCAACCAATTTTCTATCCATGTCAGCACTCTACCCCCAATACCATGTGCTCTAATTTTGCCCACTAATCTCCGTGGGACCTTATCAATGGTTTCTGAAAGTCCAGGTACACTACATCCACTGGCTCTCCCTTGTCCATTATCTTGGTTACATCCTCAAAAAATTCCAGAAGATTAGGCAAGCATGATTTCCCCTTTGTAAATCCATGCTGACTCGGACCGATCCTGCTACTGCAATCCAAATGTGCTGCTATTTCATCTTTTATAATTGACTCCAGCATCTTCCCCACCACCGATGTCAGGCTAACTGGTCTATTATTCCCTGTTTTCTCTCTCCGCCTTCTTAAAGAGTGGAACAACATTAGCTACCCTCCAATCCACAGGAACTGATCCTGAATCTATAGAATATTGGAAAATCATCACCAATGCGTCCACAATTTCTAGAGCCACTTCCTTATGTACCCTGGGATGCAGACCATCAGGCCCTGCGGATCTATCAGCCTTCAGTCCCATCGGTCTACCCAACACCATTTCCTGCCTAATGTGAATCTCCTTCAGTTCCTCCGCCACCCCAGATCCTCTGGCTAGTACATCAGGAAGATTGTTTGTGTCCTCCTTAGTGAAGATGAATCCAAAGTACCTGTTCAACTCATCTGCCATTTCCTTGTTCCCCATAATAAATTCACCCTTTTTAGTCTTCAATGGTCCAACTTTGGCCTTAACTAGTTTTTCCTCTTCACATACCTAACAAAGCTTTTACTATCCTCCTTTATATTCTTGGCTAGCTTACCTTTGTACCTCATCTTTTCTCCCTGCATTGCCTTTTTAATTATCTTCTGTTGCTCTTTAAAAGTTACCCAATCCTCAGGCTTCCTGCTCATCTTTGCCATGTTATATTTCTTCTCTTTTATTTTTATACTGTCTCTGACTTCCCTTGTCAGCCACGGTCGCCCCTTACTCCCCTTGGAATCTTTCTTCCTCTTTGGAATGAACTGATCCTGCACCTTCTGTATTATTCCCAGAAATACCTGCCATTGTTGTTCCACTGTCATCCCTGCTCGGGTATCTTTCCAGTCAACTTTGGCCAGCTCCTCCCTCATGGCTCCATAGTCTCCTTCACTCAACTGTAATTCCCACACCTCCCTTCTCCCTCTCAAATTGTAGATTAAAACATCATATTATGGTCACTACCTCCTAATGGCTCCTTTACCTCGAGTTTCGTTTATCAAATCCAGTTCATTGCACAACACTAAGTCCAGAATTGCCTTCTCCCTGGTAGGTTCCAGTACAAACTGCTCTAAGAAACCATCACGGAGGCACCCCACAAACTTCCTTTCTTGGGGTCCAGTTCCAACCTGATTTTCCCAGTCTATCTGCATGTTGAAATCTCCCATAACAACCGTAGCTTTACCTTTGCGACATGCCAATTTTAACTCTTGATTTAACTTGCTATCCAGGCTACTGTTTGGGGGCCTGTAGATAACTCCCATTAGGGTCTTCTTACCCTTACAATTCCTCAGTTCTATCCATACTGACTTTACATCTCCTGATTCTACGTCATCCCTCGGTCGAGACCCTTCTTCAGACTGAGAGTCAGAGGAGTGGGAAACTAGAGATATGAAAAGTATTCGGCTTTGATTTGCTCTGTACCTTTTTATATCTCGATTTTCCCTCTCCCCGACTCTACGTCTGAAGAAGGGTCTCAACCCGAAACGTCACCTATTCCTTTTCTCCAGAGATGCTGCCCGACCTGCTGAATTGCTCCAGCATTTTGTGTCTATCTTCCGTGTATATCATCATCTGCAGTTGCTTCCTACACACTATGTTCTATTTAATTAACTGGATTTATATTTCCCGGTTGCCGAGGTAAGAGTTGAATTGATACCTTCCCGTTAATACATATTCTTTTGGATGTTCGTCTCCGCAGTTAACCACTACAAATAAAGGTTGTCAGATAAAAAACATTCCGATCAGTTTTATATCTCCAAAGTACTGACAATCTCTTAAGGAGAACTTCAGCTCTCTTGAGAAAGTTACTCCTGAAGAATGTGACCAAACAAGAGTGATTCATTCCCTACAGATGGATTTATTTTTGCAAGGAGTGCGGGATTCAGTCAAGAGTTCAAAGAGCAGTGGTGTGGGAGGCAGAGCTTGTAAGTGGAATGTGAGTGCCTGATCCCAGCTGCACAATAGAAAACATCTGGAACAGCACTGCTCCCCCTCCACGTCCACTCTAGATTGAGCAAATAGCAATATTCCATCGTCACTTTACCTCTAGTTTTACGGAAAATGTCTGGCAAACATTTAAAAACATTTTAATTTTGTCAGCTGCTTCTTTTGGTTTTCAGGCTGCAACTTTTTAAGTTTGGGCCAGCTTCGTCGTAAAGATTTGTTTAAAAAAAGTCTCAGTAATCGCGTGGCTTTTTACTGCAGTAAACTCAAGAGTGTTTCATTGGCATATGTACCGACAACGGAACAATTACATTCTTGCTCGTTACAGCAGAACTCACTTACCGAGAGGCAACAGCAGCTCAGCATCGAGGTGCACACGAGCAGGGAACACAGTGAACCCCAGAGTCGATGCATTTCGGAACTCCTGTTAGCGAACACAAAAATGAACAATATATATATACACACAGGGAATTATCCAAACAGGCCGGCGGTAGAAAACGGAGATTTTCCATCCATTAACACGGAATTAATCCACAATGATAAGAGCGGCTAAAGTGAAGTCTGAGATTGAACATTTACTTGTTCCTGAGAATTGAAGTAGCAAAGCGGTCAGCTCCAAGTGGCTATCGGGTCTCCTGCGAGCTCGAAGATTTTCAGCCGTTTTCAGAGTTGGTGATTTGTATCTTGGGTGAGTCGATGAGCAGGAATGTTTTCCGCTGAGATGGTTTCCAGAGAGAGAGAGAAAAAAAATCCGACCAGTCAGCAGACTGGAGGAGACTCTGCGGTGGCCCCAAAAAAGGAAGACAAAAGATGGAATATAAGAAGATGACTGGCTGGTTTCGCAGGAAGACAGTTACAGTTGCCTAACACTTTATACCCACGAGACACATTTAGTTGCAAGCGAATTGAGGATTGACAGCGCGAAGACTACAAAGAAAAGACTGCAGTTGGAATCTGGAACAAAAAGAAACGAAAACGGCGGAAGAACTCAAAAATGAAGACACGAAGTGCTGGAGGAACTCGGCGGTTCAGGCAGCATCCCTGGAGAACGTGGAGAGCTGACGTTTCGGGTCGTGTGACTGCTCCGGATGGTAGAATTTAATAGGAATCCGAGGGGTAACTTTTTCACACAAAGGGTGGTGGGTGTATGGAACAAGCTGCCAGAGGAGGAGGTTAAGGCTGGGGTTATCCCATCGTTTAAGAAACAGTTGGACAGGTACCTTGACAGGTCAGGTTTGGAGGGTTATGGGCCAAGCGCAGGCATGTGGGACTAGGGTAGCTGGGACGTTGTTGGCCGGTGTGGGCGAGTTGGGCCGAAGGGCCTGTTTCCACACTGTATCACTCTGTGACTCTAACTCAGCGGGTTAGGAGCATCAGTGGAGGTAAAAGTTGACGTTTAGGATGGAGACCCTGCAGCAAAACCACGAGGGAAGGAGAAAGATTGGCGACAGGAGGGAAGGATGGGACAAAGCCTGACTGATTTGGAGGGGAGGGGTGGAGAGAGAGAGGAGCTGGATGGGTGTTATGATGGGCAGATGAAAACAGGGAGGGGAAAGTGTCAGGGCCTTATCCAGGAGAAGATACGATAGAGGGTGACCAGTGAGAGACTGACAGAAGTCCTGTCAGAAAGAGGAGGGAAGCTTTTTCAATGTAGCCATGCCCTGAAGAGGATTTGCAGTGGAGCAGTGGTATGAAGGCAAAAGAGACCATAGATGTAGGAACCCACACCCCTGGAATTCATCTTCCGCACACACACTCACCTGTACACCTAGATTTCTTCTCCAGAGACACAAGGAACTACAGATGCCTGTTTACCAAGAAAGACACAAAGTGCTGGAGTAACTCAGTGGGTCAAGGAACATACAAAATTAGTCTGGATAAGGGTCTCGACCCCAAACGTCACCTATTCCTGTACGTCTTTGGAGTGTGCGAGGAAATCGAAGATCCCGGAGAAAATCCACACGGTCATGGGGAGAACGTACAAACTCCGTACAGACAGTACCCATAGTCGGGATCGAACCTGGGTCTCCAGCGCAGCAAGCGCTGTAAGGCAGCAGCTCTACCGCAGCTCCACCGTGGGACAGGTTCATATCAACAGGTCAAAGGAAAAGCAGCAGCCAGACCAATAAATTGCAACAAAATTGAAAAATGTTAAGTGTGGGCAATGGTATTAATTGCAGTTAAGAGGTATTTGGACCAAAAGTTGAGTTACAATTTCGTCTCAATGAGGATAGGGTTTATTTTCAATTCCCTGCTAATAGGTCAGGCCAGGGACATCCACTGTGCATAAACAGGTGTGGATATTAAATTATTGTCCCAGAATTTAGGATAAGACCAAAGTGTCTGCAAAATGGTACACAGATTACTTTGCTTCCCATGCTCAAAACTACTTCTGAAGATCTGTGAAGTTTTAGGCTGCGCCTTACATCTTCATCAAAGGCATGTTTAGTTGCCATTTTGCAAAAGGTCATTTTAAACAAACCAAATATGCCTCTGCTGCAAATGCATTCACCCAGATTAAATAATGAATAATAATATTACAACTTGACCTGCACAATCCTTTGAAAGGCGTACCTGCATCATATTCAGTATGGAAATGCTGGCTCCAGGTACACACAAGGAGAAGATCCCAAGTGTCATTCTGGACATTGTGTTTTGATTGTATATCAAAACTCTTATGACCATGGCTTTCCTCCAGTGTCCAATGCAATCCCACTGAAATAAGTTATTTTAATAACCGAGAGAGTACAAAATGTGGAAGCTGTAGCCACAAGTAGCAAGAGAGGCAAATTGAATGAACATATTGATGAGGACACACGATTCCAGGTGAAGTATGATGAACAAGGGTATAAAACAATGTTGAGATGAAGACAGACACAAAAAAACTGGAGTAACTCAGTTAGGTGTTGTGCCTTTGTAGAACAAAATGATGTAGACCTAATCCCTATTTTATACATCTATTCTATGCTGCAATGTATCGCAAAATTCATAGAAATTAGCTCCAGAACCTCCAAAATCTTTCAATTTTATACGTCAATGTTTAAGTTCATCCATTACCTTGCTCCACTCTATCTGCATAATCTCCAGCACTATAAAACTAATCTACATCCAAATCTCCACCTAACCTGCTTATTTTCCACTTCCCTCCTGCTCCTTTGAACTTCTCCCAGCACACAAACCACTTAATCCATAATTTTTCTTCCCTCGGTGGTCCCTTTGGAATTCTCAACAGCCTCCACTGCATTGGCGGCACTGTGGTTCAGCGGCAGAGTTGCTGCTTTACAGCGCCAGAGACCTGGGTTTGCTTCTGACTACGAGGCTGTCTGGACGGATTTTTTTACGTTCTCCCTGTGATCGCGTGGTTTTTCCGTCATGGAAAGAGGCAATTATAATATTAATCCCCAAATTATATTCTTCAATTATCTCCAAACGATTTGAAAAGTTCATGCCAGATTTAATTGATGAAGACCAGACTGGTTTTATAATAGGCAGACAAACACAGGATAGTATTAGAAGAACCCTACATATAATACACAAGATTCAAAGGAAAGTATGCGCGCTGTCCTGATAAGCCTAGATGCGGAAAAGGCTTTCGATAGGGTTAATTGGGAATTCTTATATAAAACACTAGAAAGATTTGGCTTTACCGAAGATTCAATTCAAGTTATTAAAGCAATTTACCAGCAACCTACTGCAAGAGTAAAGGTGAATGGGTCCTTAACTGAGAGATTAGTGTTAGGAAGAGGAACGAGACAGGGATGTTGTCATAGCCCTACCCTGTTTGCTATATATATTGAACCATTGGCTCAAGGGATTCGTCAAGATAGGGAACTGAGGGGAGTAACTATAAGAGACAGAGAACATAAAATTGGCCTTTTTGCAGATGACGTAATGATGTATCTCACGGAAGTAAACACCTCATTTCCAAGGATGATGGGGATCATAGAGAAATTTAATTTTTATGCAGGATATAAAGTGAATATTTCAAAAACTCAAACCCTCCTATTTAATTGTGCTCCTCCAGAAGAAATCGAGCAAAAGTATAATATTAAATGGGATTCAAAATCAATCAAATACGATATTTACATTAGAAACCTGGTTCAATCTTACCAGACAACTTAAACTGAATAAACGACAACAAGTTTTAAGATGGATAGCTTTAGATAATGAATTTAAACCAGGGATGTATGACTCAACATTTAAAGAGTGGATGAAGAAAGGAATTACTGCATTTTGTACTGTTACTGAAAATGGAGACCTAAGAAGTTTTCAAGATTTGAAGGATAGATTTGCACTTCGGAATGAAGACTTGTTTAAATACCTCCAACTGAGAGATTATTACAATAAAAAAGTAAAAAGGGAGGCACTAGAAGAAAAGAATCCAGTGATAGAAGTGATAGTTAATGCGTATCATCAAAAACATTAAGGATTATTTCTAAACGTTATCATAGTTTAATGGAATGTCGAGCTCAAACTACATTGTATGTAAAATTTAAGATGGAAAAGGAATTGAACATCACAATCTCAGAAGAAGAATGGCATCATATGTGTGTAACACTACAGACATCCACTAATTCACAAAAATGGAGACAATTTAATTGGAAAATTTTGATTCGTTTCTTTATTACACCTAACATAAAAAGCAAGCAAATTCTAAGGCAGCAAACATGCTGGAGGCAATGTGGCCAAACAGATGCAAATCATGCACATATCTTCTGGAGTTGCCCAAAAATAGAACCATTTTGGGACAGAGTGAATTCAGTATTAAAGGAGGTATTAGGATATATAGTCTCCAAGAAGTGTTCCATTTTATACCTGGGTAATATAAATACAGTGGTGCTGAAGGGAGATCATTACTTGGTTAAACTCCTACTCACTTCTGGCAGAAAGGCCATTACAAGAAACTGGCTTGCAGCGGACACACCCAGACTTAGACAATGGTTAGACATAGTACAGGAAATATTTGTGATGGAGAAAATGACATATTCTCTAAGAGTGAAAGAAGACGAGTTTAACAGAAAATGGGGGAAATGGATTAGGTATAGAAATAAAGAAATCAACACTGTATAATTTTATTGACAATAATGTAAGTTATTGGAAAATGTTTTAATAAGAAAATAGTTCTGTATACTGCATCATTAATTGTAAACTGAACCCCCCGCTGCACTGCTGTACGTTTCACTGCATTGTTGTATGTTTCGTTGTTATATTTGTGTTTTATTGTGTATGCATAAAAGCAATAGAGACTAAAGTGAAAGAGATGAAGACAGACACGAAAAAACTAGAATAACTCAGTTAGGTGTTGTGTCTTTGTAGAACAAAATGATGTAGACCTAATCCCTATTTTATACACCTATTTTATGCTGCAATGTATCGCAAAATTCACAGAAATTAGCTACAGAACCTCCAAAATCTTTCAATTTTTTTACGTCAATGTTTAATTTCATCCATAACCTTGATCCACTCTATCTGCATAATCTCCAGCACTACAAAACTAATCTACATCCAAATCTCTACCTAACCTGCTTATCTTCCACTTCCCTCCTGCTCCTTTGAACTTCTCCCAGCACACAAACCACTTAATCCATCATTTTTCTACCCTCGGTGGTCCCTTTGGAATTCTCAACTGCCTCCACTGCATTGGCGGCACTGTGGTTCAGTGGCAGAGTTGCTGCCTTACAGCGCCAGAGACCCGGGTTTGCTTCTGACTACGAGGCTGTCTGGACGGATTTTTTTATGCTCTCCCTGTGACCGCGTGGTTTTCTCTAGGTGCTCCAATTTCCACCCACACACCAAAGACGTGCAGGTTTGTAGCTTAATTGGCTTCTGTAAAATTGTAATTTGTCCCTAGTGCATAGGATAGTACTCGTGTGCAGGATTGGTGCAGGCTCGGTGGGTCAAAGGGCCAGTTTTCACACAACTCTAAAGTCTAAAGTAAAGTCTAAAGTTTAACAGAACATGTGTGCTGCCTTGCTTCTACTGACCATCCTGGATGTCCCAAACACACACCACCATCAATTTTCATCTCTTCAAAATCCTCAAGTAAATTAGCGAGACTCGATTTTGCATGCAAAAAGCCATGGTGACTATTCTTAATTAGTGCATGCCTTTCCAAATGCAGATAGATGCAAGGGCAGCAGGTGGTGCAGTGGTAGATTTGTTGCATCGCCAGAGACCCAGATTCGATCCCGACTACGGGAGCTGCCTGTACAGAGTTTGTACGTTCTCCCCGTGACCACGTGGGTTTTATCCGAGATCTTCGGTTTCCTCCCACACTCCAAAGACGTACAGGTTTATAAATCAACTGCTTTGGTAGAAATCTAAATTGTCCCTAGCATGTGTAGGGCAATGTTAATGTGCGGGGATCGCTTGTCGGTGTGGAAGGGCCAGTTTCCATGCTGTTTCTCTAAAACTAAAATTAAATAAAAAAACTAAAAGATCTTGTCTCACAATATCCCCTCCAGTAACTATCCCACCACTGAAGTTAGGCGCATCAGGCTATAGTTCTTGAGCTTGTCCTTGTTGCCCTTCTTAAATAAACCAACAACATTAATCACCCTCCGACGTTAGACACAAAAAGCTGGAGTAACTCAGCAGGATTTTGCTGAGTTACCATATTAAGGTATTACTATAATACCATAATATGATAAGTTTTAATCTACAATTTGAGAGGGAGAATGGAAAATCGGAAGTGTCAGTATTACAATTGAACAAAGGGGACGATGGGGCCATGAGGGAGGAGCTGGCCAAAATTGACTGGAAAGATACCCTAGCAGGGATGACAGTGGAACAACAATGGCAGGTATTTCTGGGAATAATACAGAAGGTGCGGGATCAGTTCATTCCAAAGAGGAAGAAAGATTCCAAGGGGAGTAAGGGACGACCGTGGCTGACAAGGGAAGTCAGGGAGAGTATAAAAATAAAAGAGAAGAAGTATAACATAGCGAAGATGAGCTGGAAGCCGGAGGATTGGGTACTTTTAAAGAGCAAAAGATGATAACTAAAAAGGCAATACGGGGAGAAAAGATGAGCTACGAAGGCAAGCCAGCCAAGAATATAAAGGAGGATAGTAAAAGCTTTTTTAGTTAAGTGAAGAGGAAACAATTAGTTAAGACCAAAGTTGGACCCTAAAGGGGCTGTCCCACTTGGGCGACCTCATCGGCGAGTTAAAAAGAGTGTCTTCGACCTTCCAGGTCGAGGGCACATGCCTGGAAAGCCTCGAGCTGGATCGACCCATCCGCGTTGAAACCGCAAGCTGCATCGACCGACTGCACACACAAACACATCGCAAAGGCGGGGGCCAGGGAAAGCGGAGGAGCGCTGTCTGCACAATGAAGTGGAAGGTAAACGGCTGCCTCACTGTACGGTAAGTGCTTTAGAGAGCGTGGGGGGTGAGAGAAGGGGAGAGAAGAGGGGAGAGAGGGGGAGAGAAGGAGAGAGAAGAGGGGAGAAGGGGGGGGGGGAGAAGGGGAGAGAAGTGGGGAGAGGAGTGGAGACACTTTTAAGAAGTATAATAAAGTTTAGCGGGCATTTTAACTTCCGGTATGTCTTCCTGGGTCCTGAAAACTTTAATGAGCCATTCAAAATGCCTGGTCAACGAAGGAGATTGCCTACGGCTGCCCTCGACTGCCTGTAACTAAATAGCAATCCCACTCCACTGCATTATGAGTTCAAAAGAGCCATGCCGACCAAATTTTACTCGCAAGAAATTTTTCAATATGCTGAAATTTTTTCTGCGACCTAGCTGAGGCCACGAGTATTCGGGAACTTCCCTCGAGCATGAAGGAGAGTTCCAGCTACCTCATAGGACCTCCTAGGACCTTGTGTCGACCATGCTGCGAGTTTGAGTCAAGGGCAAACTCTTCTAAACTCACAGATTAGGTCGCCCAAGTGGGACAGGCCCTTAAAGGGGCTGTTCCACTGCGGTGACCTAATTGGCGAGTTTAGAAGAGTTTAGGAGAGCTTGATAAAAGGTCAGGTTGAAGACCTCCTTCAACTATGTAGAAGACCTCCTTTGACCTCTTTCCACTATGTTGAAGACTAGCTTCGACTAGCTTTGGGAAAATTGGACCAAATAGTGGAGAGTGAAGACGAAATCCTTCGATCTCCTTCGACCTCCCTTTGTCCTCCCTTCGACAATATTGAAGACTATCTACGACTACCTTCGACTACCCTCGATTACCTACGAATAACATGCCGACCTACTACGACCTACTTCGACTAAACCTACAAGTAAAAAAAGTATCGATTTTTTCTATGGCGACCTTTTTTTACTCGTGGGCATTTTTCAACATGTTGAAATATGCGCCGCGACCTAGCTGAGGCCTCGAGTACGCGTGGACTACTCTCGAGCATGAAGGAGAGTTACAAAGACCTCCTAGGACCTCGTGTCGACCATGCTGCGAGTATGAGTCAAGGGCAAACTTGCCAGAACTCGCGGATTAGGTTGCCGCACTGGGACAGCCCCTTAAAAGACTGAAACAGGTGAATTTATTATGGGGAACAAGGAAATGGCAGACAAGTTGAACAGGTACTTTGGATCCGTCTTCACAAAGGAAGACACAAACAATCTCCCAGATGTACTAGTGGCCAGAGGATCTAGGGTGACGGAGGAACTGAAGGAAATTCACATTAGGCAGGAAATGGTGTTGGGTAGACTGATGGGACTGAAGGCTGATAAATCCCCAGGACCTGATGGGCTGCATCCTAGGGTACTTAAGGAAGTGGCTCTAGAAATCGTGGATGCATTGATGATCATTTTCCAATGTTCTATAGATTCAGGATCAGTTTTTGTGGATTGGAGGGTGGCTAATGTTACCCCACTTTTTAAGAAAGGCGAGAGAGAAAACAGAGAATTATAGAACAGTTAGCCTGACATTGGTGGTGGGGAAGATGCTGGAGTCAATGATAAAAGATGAAATAGTGGCACATTTGGATTGCAGTAACAGCATCGGTCCGAGTCAGCATAGATTTACGAAGGGGAAATCATGCTTAACTAATCTTCTGGAATTTTTTGAGGATGTAACTAGGAAAATGGACAAAGGAGAGCCAGTGGATGTAGTGTACCTGGACTTTCAGAAAGCATTTGATAAGGTCCCACATAGATCAGTGGGTAAAATTAGGGCACATGGTATTGGGGGTAGAGTGCTGACATGGATAGAACATTGGTTGGCAGACAGGAAACAAAGAGTAGGGATTAACGGGTCCCTTTCAGAATGGCAGGCAGTGACTGGTGGGGTATGGCAAAGCTCGGTGCTGGGGCCGCAGCTATTTACAATATATTCATGATATTTTGGGTGACGGGATTAAAAGTAACATTAGCAAATGTGCAGATGACACAAAGCTGGGTGGCAGTGTGAACTGTGAGGAGGATGCTATAAGAATGCAGGATGACTTGGACAGGTTGGGTGAGTGGGCAGATGGATGGCAGGTGCAGTTTAATGTGGATAAATGTGAGGTTATCCACTTTGGTGGCAAAAACAGGAATGCATATTATTATCTGAATGGTGTCAAATTGGGAAAAGGGGAAGTACAATGAGATCTGGGGAGTCCTTGTTCATCAGTCACTGAAAGTAAGCATGCAGGTACAGCAGGCAGTGAAGAAAGCGAATGGCATATTGGCTTCCATAACAAGAGGAGTTGAGTATAGGAGCAAAGAGGTTCTTCTGCAGTTGTACAGGACCCTAGTGAGACCACACCTGGAGTATGGTGTGCAGTTTTTGTCTCCTAATTTGAGGAAGGACATTCTTGCTATTGAGGGAGTGCAGCGTAGGTTCACAAGGTTAATTCCTGGGATGACAGGACTGTCATATGTTGATAGAATGGAGCGGCTGGGCTTGTATACTGGAATTTAGAAAGATGAGAGGGGATCTTATTGAACCATATAAGATTATTAAGGGTTTGGACACGCTAGAGGCAGGAAACATGTTCACGATGTTGGCGGAGTCCAGAACCAGGGGCCACAGTTTAAGAATAAGGGGTAAGCAATTTAGAACGGAGATGAGGAAAAACTTTTCACACAGAGGGTTGTGAATCTGTGGAATTCTCTGCCTCAGAAGGCAGTGGAGGCCAATTTTCTGGATGCTTTTAAGAGAGAGTTAGATAGAGCTCTTAAAGATAGCGGAGTCAGGGGATATGGTGAGAAGGCAGGAACGGGGTACTGATTGTGGATGATCAGCCATGATCATATTGAATGGCGGTACTGGCTCAAAAGGCCGAATGGCACCTATTATCTATTGTCTATTGGGACAGGCAACATCTCTAGAGCGAAGGAATGGGCGACGTTTTGGGTCGAGGCCCTTCATCTTCTTCTTGGGTCTCGACCTGAAACGTCACCCATTCCTTCGCTCCAGAGATGCTGCCTGTCCCGCTGAGTTACTCCTGCTTTTTATGTCTGTCTTCGGTTTAAACCAGCATCTGCAATTCCTTCCTACATATTAATCACTCTCCAGTCTCCTGCTACCTCACCCGTGGCTAAGTAAGATACAAATATCTCTGCTGGTACTCAAGGAATTTCTTCACTTGCTTCCTACAATGTCCAAGGATACACTTTGTCAGGCCCTGAGAATGTATCCACCTTTATGAACTTCACGACCAACACCTCTCCTTACATAACGTTGATCACTGTTTTCCTCCCTGAATTCCCTCGCTCCCATGACCTTTCTCATGGTAAATACACTTGGGAAGTATTCATTTGAGACCTCACACATCTCCCATGGATCCACATTGATGACAGCAATAATCCTTAAGGGGACCTATTTTCTCTTAATTTACCATTTTACTTTTAAGATATTTAAAGGATCTCCATTAGCTTATCTGAAGCGACTTTGAGTCCTGAAAAGCGCTATATAAATAAAATCTATTATTATTATTATTATCTGTCAATGATATTTTATGTCCCATTTTTGTGCTCCAGATTACATTCTACATTCCTTATGCTCCTCAGGTAGCTTGATCCCAGTAACCTGAACCTGACATATGGCAGCTTCTCTGGATAGAAGAAATGGGTAACATTTCGGGTTGAGACCCTTCTTCAGTTTATCATGCTATCATTTCACTTTTGCTGCTGGACAATGAGGACTCCTTAAATGCATACTTTGCTTCGGAATAAGCGAGTTCGGTATTCCGACTGCGCATGCCCAGGTCTAAGGTCACAAGCGAAAAACAGTCTCGGCAACAGTGGTGCTGCGTTGTGTGCAGGCTTGCGTTTCGTCCGTGGTCGGGATCGGGCCCGGCTCTCCGTCGCTGCAGGTGCCGTTCAGTTGCTGCTGGGCCGTCCCCGTCCTCTCCCCGATGTCCCGTCCCTGTCGGGAGGTGTCCGGGGAGGCCCTGGGCTTCTGGCTCAAGCTCAGCTCTGCCTGTCCCGCCAGGTTGGCCGGCAGCCCTCCACCTCCACCCCCCCCCCCCCTCACCTTAGTCCGACATCGAGATCCTGCTGAAGATTGGCAGCCGCCGGCACCGCTCGAAGATGGGCGACTAGGAGCCGCCGCTGCCGGAGTCGTCCTGGTCGGAGAGAGTGTCTGCGGACGGGTTCCTGCCAGCCATGGGCAGGTCAGGTGCCCGCTGGAGCTGCAGGTGATGTTTGTGATGGTGGTGCTGGCGGTAGCAGCAACCTCCGCCCCCTCCCTTGCCCAGCCCCAACCCCAGAGTCCGGGCTGGACTGGAGTTGGCGCTTCTCCGTGCTGGCTATAGGCCTGGGGCCGCTGGTGTCGTCGGACTGGGCTGTCAGTTGGGCTGGCGGGAGAGGCAGAGGTGAGGTAGGTTTGGCGCTTCTCCGCGCTGGCTGTGGGCCTGGGGGCTGTTGTTCCATCGGTCCGGACGTCTCCGGCCGCCCCCCGAGCGTGGATGGGACACTCGAGTGGGTACTGGGGATGGTCCAGTGGCGGTTCGGCAGCACTTGCGGCGCTGGGGACACGGGTTCAATTCTGGCTGCGGATGAGGCGCGGTCCTGTGTGCGTGCAGCTGCCGAGAGCCGGTCCAGTCCCCACCCCCCTGTCTCTCACTCATATCTTGCCCCCTGTATCTGCACCCTGACAAATACAAACTTGAAAAAAGACAAAAATTCGGACACAAAGTATACTCATTGAATCCACAGCGCTTTGTTTGATTTTTATTTATAGCGTTTGGCCTTTGACAAATCCCATGATTCCTTGCGTGTTTCGGAATACCGAACTCGCTTGTAGAATCTTTTCTCAGATGTCTTTAAAAAAAATCTTTCTCTACTCTTTCCAGAGAAGTTATTTATTTTTCATCATGCCACAACATTGTTGCTCTTGAACTTATTATTATTATTTGCTTTTCTTCAGCTGGGGAGTGAAGTCTGAATAAAAACCTCAGTCTATATTCAGAGAATCGGCAACCAGAAAACAATAACATGTTTTCAATGAATGGGATATGAGTTGACAGCCAGTCCAGCTGCAATGGATTAACTTGTTTTGTTTTTACTTATGTTTGTTATTTAGATGAGGCCCCGATGTTTGCACTTCACCCTTTATTACTTTGATGGTTACTTCTAAGGAAGAAAGGAATCAAATGCAGTTTCAAAAACAGCATGTACAAACGTTTCATTGTTCACTTAATTCACTTCATCAACGATTGTGGAACTCCTTCCAACCAAATAAATACATACATTTGTAGAACATATATATCATACAGTGTAAAATATCAATTTTAGTTCAGCAAAATATTTATTGTTTCTTTTCCCATATTTTCTCATCTGCTAACACTCAAAGACTGAATCATGTTTACTCCTTTTCACTAATGTTCCCTTTGTGACGTTCCACAGTGACTATGGGGAACATTGTAGCTGACTTCAGCCTTCCACTCTGAACTCACTGGCTTCTGCACTCACATCCAACAAAGCTTGTTTGACAACAATCGGTTTGTTTGACAACAATCATCTTTGCTAGTTTTTCTCTACCTATCTTTGGGTTGCAGAAACAAATTGTTGCACTGCCTCAGGTGAAACTGGCTAAAGCAGAATAGGCTGGAAAGTAAATCAGAGAACTTCATGTTTATTGCAGTTGAGTTTAGCAAAACTAAATCAACCGAATGAATCATTGGCAAGGGGCCTTGATTTATTCATTTGTTTGTTTGCTGGAAACAGTATTGCTCAACTTAATTTCTTATTCAATCTCAAAATCCTGGTAAGAATAAGTGTAGCACAATGTGTGCTTTCAATTGAATCAAATAAGACGAGTGAAATAGCTGTACCTAGAATCCAACGTTGTAAATGGGATCATAAGATGAAGTATATTTGCGTTTACAGAATGCAGAATTCTGAAATATCATTTAATTTTAAATACATTTTCCATAACCAGTAAGGAGTTCCAGTGGCACTCTTGTGGAAAGTATAGTCCTTTAGGGATTTCCCATTCTACAACATTCTTTCAGCAAATCAGCCTTTTAACTTAGAGACATTTCCCCTAATACACTGAACAACCATAAACCATAAAAAGTACAGGTACAATGTACTCATCTCTTGTAAACAAAACCAAGGGCAGGCTAAAAATGGCAATGAATTTGTTTGGAACTTATGCAAAAACGATTGACAAGGGTATTGCCAGGTTTGCATAGTTTTTAGTTATTCACTTAGTTTTCACTGGAGCTTAGGAGGCTGAGGAGAAATCATATAGAAGTTTATAAAATCATGCGGGGCATAGATAATGTGAATACCCACAGTATATTACACAGGGCAGGAGAGTCTAAAACTTTGGGCAAAGTTTTAAGTTGAAAGGGGAAAGATTTAAAAGGGACCCAAGAGGCAACTTTTTTCAGCGAGGGTTGTGAGCATATGGAATGAGCCGTTACGGAAGTAGTAGAGTCAAGTACAATTATGACATTCGAAAGACACTTAAACATGGATAAGAAGTATTTGGAGGGATCTGGGCCAGGCGCAGGTACTGCACGTGGGCTTGCTTGGCAGGACAACTTGGTCGACATGGACAAGTTGAGCCGAGGGGGCTGTTTCCTTGCTGTATATCTTTATGACTCCATGCTATTTGGGATGGAACAATAAATTCCACATCCCGCTGACTGCAATTATTCACAGCACCATTCACAGTCATCTTTTCTTTCTGGTTTGCATTGCGAGTGTTTTTTTGACTAATTAGTTTGCTGGCTGTTTAATCCTTTTGATTTATCGTTTACTTTGGCCCAATTCAGCATGTTACTTGATGATACGCTGCACATTTAAAGAAAGTAAACAACTGCAGATGTTAGAAATCTGAAAATGCATTAGTATTAAGTTATATGGTGGGTGCGGGAATAAATAGGAGAAAGAGAATATCTCTGGTAGGCTGAGACCATGATTACTGATGTGACTTCCATCTTCCTGGGGTCTTCTGGTTAATAGGTAAATCCAGTTGGAGAGAGAGAAAATGCACAAAGGGACATAATAAAGCTGTGAAATGTAGGTCTGAAATCAAACGGAGAACGCTGAAAATACACAACAGATCAGGCAGTATCTGAAGAGAGAGCAAATGTAAGTTCATAGTACAAATGGGCAATCTTGGAGTAATATCAAGATAAAGATAAGATAAGTTATGTGATAAGGCAAGTTATGTGAAATTGTTGAATTCAATATTGAGGCCCAGAAGGAAAATTAAGTCCTGTCCTTCAAATTTATGTGAAGCTGAATTGGTAACATACATTGAGAAATTAGAGTGGAAATGGGATGGAGAATTAAGGGAACAGGTAAATGGAAGTTCAGGGCCATACCTGCAGACGGAAGATAGGTATCTTGCAGAACAGTTTCCTAATCTACCTTCAGGTTCTTCGATGTATAGGAGATCACATCATGAGCACAGTGGAAGAAGTGTGAGTGAATTGTTGCTTCATTTGGATGGTTTATTTCAGTTTGTGGATGGCGTCAAGAAAAAGGGTAAGAAATCAGATGTTACATCTTCTGTCGTCTGGTGGAGATGGAAGCGAAAAACAGAAAGGTGAAGACAGCAGTTCCAAGTGGTGAAAGGTAATTGAAGGTGGTAAAATCTGTAAAGGGGGATCCATTGAATGCAAAGACTCATGTGGTGGGAGATGACAAGTAGTGGAGTTTCATTGTTACTCTGCCTGCGAGTTGAGGGGCTGAGAGCAGAAATGAGGGAATTAGAGGAGATGCAGGTGTGAGCCCAATCAACTGTGATGCAATCAACTGGTTGTACTTGCGTTTGAAGTGATTGTATTTATGTACAGTATTATCTGATCTGATTGGATAGTATGCAAAACAAAACTTTTCACTGTACCTCGGTGTACACGACAATAATAAACAATGTAGACAAGACTGCACTGTGATCGCCAAATGCAGTGCAGATTTGAAGAGGTTCAGGTGAATCTCTACCTCACCTGAAAGGGCTATATATGATAATGGATGGTGGTGAGATGTTGTGATGGTTGCCAGGGAAAGTGCCAGGGGATGTGGAGAGTAGTCCACTTATCCCTTCCCACTGGGATGCAGAAAAGGGGAGAAGGGAAAATGTAATTGGTGGTGGGATTGCGTTGGAGCTGTGGAAGAAGATGTATTGGATGCAGAGGGTGGAAGGCGAGGACCAAGGGAATTTAATAGAGAAAGTGGGAGGAAGATGCTCAGAGCAGGGTGGAAGAAAAGTTAGTTGAGACATCTGTTTGCATTTCTGGGCTTGTAATGGATATTGGTTGATAATCTAACTAATTAAATCTGTAGATTAATTTATTGGTATAACAGAATAGTCTGGTCTCCATTTTAAATATGTTAGTAGCTTTATTGTTTCAGTTTCGGAGTAGTTTATTGTCATATACACCAGGGTGCAATGACATTCCTTGTTCACATGAAATTCACAGAATAAACGGTATATGGTACTGATAAATAGAGCAATAAAAACAATAGCAAGTACAAAACAGCAGAATGTTGCAAGATTGTAGTGCAAAAAAAAAGTACAACAACGGAATAATCCAATGAGGTCGAGTTAAGAGTAAGAGGCAGCACCTTTGGGAAGGGGGTGAGAAAGAGGTGATTGGTTCAGGAGTCGGATAGCAATTGGAAATAAGTTGTTAAGTTTAGATGTCCAGACTTTCAAGCTCGTGTATCCTCTTCAAGAAGGTAGAAGTGAGAAAAGGAATAGCCAGGGTGGCAGGCATCTTTGATGATACTTCCAGCCGTCCTGATGCAATGCATGGTGAAGATGGACTGGATAGAAGGAAATGATGAGCCTGTGATGGACTGAGATTTGTTCAGATTTTATATCATTTCCCCATAAAAGACAAATTGAAAATACAATTGTTGTTTGCCAATTTACAAATCTGGAATCCAGATGAATAGCTGGATTAGTTGCAACAACAAAATATTCCCTGAATGACGATCAGGCAGTAACTTACAAGGATCATTAAATGCCTCAGAGGGCGGTGGAGGCTGGTTCTCTGGATGCTTTCAAGAGACAGAGCTAGACAGAGCTCTTAAAGATAGCGGAGTCAATGGATATGGGGAGAAGGCAGGAACGGGGTACTGATTGTGGATGATCAGCCATTATCATATTGAATGGCAGTGCTGGCTCGAGGGGCCAAATAGCCTACTCCTGCACCTATTGTCTATTGTCTATTGCCAA
This sequence comes from Malacoraja senta, assembly GCA_038087875.1. Lineage (NCBI taxonomy): Eukaryota > Metazoa > Chordata > Chondrichthyes > Rajiformes > Rajidae > Malacoraja > Malacoraja senta. Next base: position 306,076,172 of record CM075977.1, on the reverse strand, counting down.
ATAATTTCACAGGGCCTATGATTGAGTATTTAACTGTATGAAAATCTTCTCTTGGACCATCTCTACTCGGATTGATTTTTTCATGGAAGATGAAGAATGCATTGGTTCTGATCAAAATTTAAAGTAATGTGTTTCTTAAAGTGTGTGGGAGCAGTGCGGGGCCACAGGGTCGAGTGGGATAGGGAGTGGGGGATGGAATTCCAGGACACAGGACACAACTTATCTAAAACCATGACTATCAGTGAATACCAAATGAGGTGGATATGAAAAATACCTCAGCCAGAGCAACGACAAGCAAAACCAGAAGGGAGGTGGCAGTTGTCTACTGAGCCCAAAACCTGAAACATGGAACATATGCCGATACAGCACAGAAACAGCCCCCTGCCCCCCATCCCCCTCATGTCTGTGAGTAAATTATGCAAAATTAAACTAATTCCTTCTGTCTGCCTAGGATCTATGTCCTTCCATACCTGCATATCTATGTGCTTATCTAAAAAAATTAAATGCCACTGTTAGACCTCTTGCAACTACTCAAAGGTGAAAAAATTATCAAACTCTATTGAAACAGTGTGTTCTCGAGTAAATTTTCACTCCCACCTCCACCCTGTCCAAGCATGAGAAGCTAGGTCCACTACTGAATGGAACAGTGTTTGTATGGGTTGTAATAATTAATCTTGTTACTAATTATGGAGCATGGGAGGTCAGCCAAGAGAGCTTAGGAAATATTCGGTAATGGAGTTTATGAACAGGTCAGCAGTAATTGGGCTGGAGTCCAAGAGCATAATGATATGGAGAACACTTATTTGTGACAGAAAGGATATACAGCTGGAAGTTTGAACAGGATACCAAATTTATGACTGTTCAACAGAGCACGTGATCAAGGGGGCGGATGGAATAAATGCCAAGAATACAAAGTTTTTTATGGCAATTTGATGTCTTATCAATGTATAAATGGTGGATATAGTGGAGGTTTTAATGAGGGCCAATTAACATGCACATTCATCTATTGTCCTCAAGGGCACTGAGGACATTAGGTTGGTTTCCATACCTTTTAAAGTATTCTTGCAATATAACTTGCAACACTACCCTAACTCTTAAAATGTGGATCACAAGCATGTCCGAGACGCTACATCTTGAAGATATGAGACTCGTCTTAGCAGGAAAATCAGAGCAATTTTCAAAGATATGGTCTCCTTTCATTGATTCATTACAAGGATAGTATGGTGCAACACAACTTCGGAATTAAACCGATTTACGGACAGGGTGATGGGTGTGGTGAGAAATGAAGCAGGTATATCAACATGTTTCGGTCTTTTTTTAAATATTTTATTATTTTCGTTTTTGTCTTCTTATTCTTTTTTAAGGTTTTACTTATTCACTCTTGGACTACACTCTTTGGTAGTTTAGGGGTTTACATTCACTATTTCTTTCACTTTCTCTCTTTCTTGCTCTTTCTCTCTTTTTCTATTTCTTTTTTGTCAAAATTAAAATGGAAGATGTACAATAAATGTATTTTGTCATATGCCGCGGTTTATACTACTGTACACTGCTTCTAATTTAATAAATAAATAAATAAATAAATAAAGACTTTAAAAAAAAAACTTGCAAACAGGTTGTTTTGCCATTTGGAGGAATGTTTTTTAATAAATATCTCAAATATATTGGTTAATAAATATCTCAGATCCATATAATGAATGAACCAACTACTTTGGTTCCGTCTTCACTAAGGAAGACATAAATAATCTGCCGGAAATAGCAGGGGGCTGCGGGTCAAAGGAGATGGAGGAACTGAGTGAAATCCAGGTTAGTCGGGAAATGGTGTTGGGTAAATTGAATGGATTAAAGGCCGATAAATCACCAGGGCCAGATAGGCTGCATCCCAGAGTACTTAAGGAAGTAGCTCCAGAAATAGTGGATGCATTAGTGATAATTTTTCAAAACTCTTTAGATTCTGGAGTAGTTCCTGAGGATTGGAGGGTAGCAAACGTAACCCCACTTTTTAAGAAGGGAGGGAGAGAGAAAACGGGGAATTACAGACCAGTTAGTCTAACATCGGTAGTGGGGAAACTGCTAGAGTCAGTTATTAAAGATGGGATAGCAGCACATTTGGAGAGTGGTGAAATCATTGGACAAAGTCAGCATGGATTTACGAAAGGTAAATCGTGTCTGACGAATCTTATAGAGTTTTTCGAGGATGTAACTAGTAGAGTGGATAGGGGAGAACCAGTGGATGTGTTGTATCTGGACTTTCAGAAGGCTTTCGACAAGGTACCACATAAGAGATTAGGATACAAACTTAAATCACACGGTATTGGGGGTTCAGCATTGATAGAGAACTGGCTGGCAAACAGGAAACAAAGAGTAGGAGTAAACGGGTCCTTTTCACAATGGCAGGCAGTGACTAGTGGGGTACCGCAAGGCTCAGTGCTGGGACCCCAGCTATTTACAATTTATATTAATGATCTGGACGAGGGAATTGAAAGCAACATCTCCAAGTTTGCGGATGACACTAAGCTGGGGGGCAGTGTTAGCTGTGAGGAGGATGCTAGGAGACTGCAAGGTGACTTGGATAGGCTGGGTGAGTGGGCAAATGTTTGGCAGATGCAGTATAATGTGGATAAATGTGAGGTTATCCACTTTGGTGGCAAAAACGGGAAGGCAGACTATTATCTAAATGGTGGCCGATTAGGAAATGGGGAGATGCAGCGAGACCTGGGTGTCATGGTACACCAGTCATTGAAAGTAGGCATGCAGGTGCAGCAGGCAGTGAAGAAAGCGAATGGTATGTTGGCCTTCATAGCAAGAGGATTTGAGTATAGGAGCAGGGAGGTTCTACTGCAGTTGTACAGGGTCTTGGTGAGACCACACCTGGAGTATTGCGTACAGTTTTGGTCTCCAAATCTGAGGACGACAGTATAGCCATAGAGGGAGTGCAGAGAAGGTTCACCAGACTGATTCCTGGGATGTCAGGACTTTCATATGAAGAAAGACTGGATAGACTTGGCTTATACTCGCTAGAATTTAGGAGATTGAGAGGGGATCTTATAGAAACGTACAAAATTCTTATGGGGTTGGACAGGCTAGATGCAGGAAGATTGTTCCCGATGTTGGGGAAGTCCAAGACAAGGGGTCACAGCTTAAGGATAAGGGGGAAATCCTTTAAGACCGAGATGAGGAAAAACCTTTTCACACAGAGAGTGGTGAATCTCTGGAACTCTCTGCCACAGAGGGTAGTTGAGGCCAGTTCATTGGCTATATTTAAGAGGGAGTTAGATGTGGCCCTTGTGGCTAAGGGGATCAGGGGGTATGGAGAGAAGGCAGGTACGGGATACTGAGTTGGATGATCAGCCATGATCATATTGAATGGCGGTGCAGGCTCGAAGGGCCGAATGGCCTACTCCTGCACCTATTTTCTATGTATCTATGAATGAATGAATGAATACGTTTATTGGCCAAGTATATTCACATACAAGGAATTTGCCTTGGTGCTCCGCCCGCAAGTGACAACATGACATACAGTGACAATTAGGAATGACACATAAAACATTAAACATTAATAATATAACATTATCGATAAACATGTGAATTAAATAAAATACCAGAGCGAAAGGAGGCTACAGATTTTTGGTTATTGAGTAGAGCTATTACTCGTGGAAAAAAAGCTGTTTTTATGTCTGGCTGTGGCAGCTTTGACAGACCGGAGTCGCCTTCCAGACAGAAGTGATTCAAAGAGTTTGTGGTCAGGGTGAGAGGGGTCAGAGATAATCTTACCTGCTCGCTTCCTGGCCCTTGCAGCGTACAGTTCGTCATTGGAGGGAAAGCTGCAGCCAATAACCTTCTCAGCTGATCGGACGATTCGCTGCAGCCTCCGGATGTCGTGCTTGGTGGCTGAGCCAAACCAGACCATGATGGAGAAGGTGAGGACAGACTCTACGATGGCCGTATAGAATTGGACCATCATGGCCTGTGGCAGATTGTGCTTCCTCAGCTGCCGCAGGAAGTACATCCTCTGTTGTGCCTTTTTGACTGTGGAGTCGATGGTAGCCCCCCATTTAAGGTCCTTGGAGATGATGGTTCCCAGGAACTTAAAATACTCCACAGCTGTAACTGTGGTGTTGTTCATGGTGAATGTGGTGAGGGGAGGGGGAGCTCTCCTAAAGTCTACAATCAATTCCACTGTCTTAAGAGCATTGAGCTCCAGGTTGTTGCGATGGCACCAGGATGCCAGCTGTGACACTTCCTGTCTGTAAGCAGATTACTCCCCATCCTGGATCAGTCCAATTGGGGTTGTGTCGTCCGCAAACTTGAGAAGCTTGACAGAGCAGTCAGTGGAGGTGCAGTCATAGAAACATAGAAACATAGAGTCATTGGTATAGAGCGAGTAGAGAAGAGGGGAGAGTACGCAGCCTTGCGGTGCTCCTATGCTGAGTGTCTGCGGATCTGAGATGTGCTTTCCCAGCCTCACATGCTGCTTCCTGTCTGTCATTCTATTATTCCTAAATATTGCACAACGCAGTATTGTTGACAATGAAGATGGTTATCAAGACAGATAGCAGGATCTTAATCAGTTGGGCATATGGAGTGTGGAATTGCTAATGGAGTTTTATTCCGAAAAGTGTGAGATGTTGCATTTTGGGAAGGCAAACCAGGGCAAGAACTCCATAGTGGATGGAGAGCTCTGGGAAGTGTTGTAGCGAAGAGGATTCTAGGGATGGAAGTACACAGTTCCATGAAAGTGATGTCACAGATAGATACGATGGTGCAGAAGGCTTTTGGCTTGCATCAGTCAAGGAGCTGAGTTCAGAATTTGGGATGTTATGTTACAGTTGTACAAGACGATAGTGAGGTCACACTTGGAATATTGTGTTCACTTTTGGTCACCTTGCATGAGGAAAGATGCCAGTAAGAAGGAAAGAGTGCAGAGACGATTTATGAGGATGTTGCCAGGTATTGAGAGTCTGAACGATAGGGATAGGTTGAGCAGGCTAGGGTTTTATTTTTTGAAGCGGATGAGACTGAGGGATGATCTAATAGAGATGTGTAGGGGTAATAGCTTGGGAGAGCTTTTCACAGAATACGGGAATCAGGAAGTAGAAGTCAGAGGTTTAAGGTGAGAGGGGAAAGATTTAATAGAAACGTGAGAGGCAACTTTTTCACAGAAACTACGATGGGGTATATTGAGTGAACTGCTAGAGGAAGTAGTTGAGGTAGGTACAATAAAAAACATTTGAGAGACATTTAGACTGATACATGGATAGGAAAGATTTAGGATATGGGCCAAACGCAGACAAATGGGACTGACTTAGATGGGACATCCTAATCAACTTGGACGAGGTGGGCCGAAGGGTGTGTTTCTGTGCTGTATGATTCTGTGACTCAATGCCCCACAAAATTTTGTAAACTTCTATAAGGTCTCCCCATACCCAATGAGAATAAACCCAACGTATCCAATATCACAGGGAAACAAACTGAATATTTCATTGGAGCTCTATTCTATAAATAACAACAACAAAAAAGATATTATGCAACAAAAGGAACACCAATATTTTTAAGGAAATGTTATGGTGAAGTGGAAAGTGTGGTTTTCATATGTAATTGTAAGTAATTTGTATGTAAATGAATCATCTGTGCATATATGTAGGAAGGAACTGCAGATGCTGGTTTACTGTGTAGATAGACACAAAATGCTGGAGTAACTCAGCAGGTCAGACAGCATCTCTGGAGAAAAGGAATAGATGACTTTTCGGATCGAAAGCCTTCTTCAGACTGAGAGTCGGGGGAGAGGGAAAATAGAGGTTTTTAAAGTTTCAGGACAAATCAGAGCCGGCACTGATGACCAAGGAAAGGTGGAGCCCACAATGATCCATTGTTGGCTGTGGAAGAGGTGATAACGAAGGGATATATGGATGCGAACAGTGGAACTGGCAGGATGACTCAGGTGGGGGATAGGCGGAGAGAGAGGGACTGGAGGGGTTACTTGAAATTAGAGAAATCAATATTCATACTGCTGGATTGTAAGCTGTCCAAGCAAAATATGAGGTGCTGTTCCTCCAATTTGAATGTGGCCTCACTCTGACAGTAGAAGAGACCCAGGACAGAAAGGTCACTATAGGAATGGGAAGGGGAGTTAAAATGTTTGACAACCTTCCCATAGTAACATTTCTGTCCTGGGCCTCCTCCGCTGTCAAAGAGAGGCCACACGAAAATTGGAGGAACAGCGCCTCATTTTGTTCAGTTAATGTCTTCTGTAATAACCCAGCAAAATATCCCATTCATGTATTTAGTAAATTTTCCTTTCCAAATTGATAACTGAAGCTGCTTCCTTCATACTTTTACACACTGTGTTCAAAGAGCATTCAACGCAGCATAAAAAACATTGCCATCTTATAACAAAAGGACAGTATGGAAGAAAACCATCCAGCTTATGCACAATATCGCAGCGATAGAGATGCTGCTTCACAGGGCCAGAGACCCGGGTTCGATCCTGACTATGGGTGCTTTCTGTATGGAGTTTGTACGTTCTCCCTGTGGGTTTTCTCTGGGTGCTCCGTTTCCTCCCACTGCTGTCTGTAAATTGCAAATTGTCCCTAGCGTGCAGAATAGTGTTTGTGTACAGGGTGATCGCTGGTTGGCGAGGAGCCGGTAGGCGATTCCTTCCTCCACTCACTGTTTTTATATGTTAACATTAAGGGTTTTAATTGTTTATACCCATTCTTAAGTTTAACTTTAAAATATATTTTACATTTTAATAATTTTTTTAATGTTTCTGTTATTTAATAGATTTTTTTGGTAGTTCTTAGATATTCTTAAAATAAATAGAAATACGAGGTTAAATGACTGTTGTCCATTCAAGGCCTTGGCTAACGTAAGCTGGTTGTCGATGCCAATTTTTCAGTTGTTTGCTGAGCAGTGCTTGTTCTGGCTCGTTTCCTTGATCTTTTCAAATGATGCCAATAACATGCACAGGATTCTGGCACTGTGCAAAAACTTTTCCACAGAGCATCGGGTTACTGCAGTCAGAAAATTGACAGAGGCAGTTCTGCAAAAAGTAAGTTTGTAATTTTGGTGAATGAAGGCGACTTGATTTCATGGTGAATTTTGGTGAATGAAGGCGATTCTGCGATTCAGAAATCCTGGCCCATTGAATTTTCTTTATGAATATTACCAGTTTTCTTCTTTATGATTAAAAAATTGTTACATTTATTGCTAAAATGCCAGGAGTATTGATCAAGCAACACAAAATCAAATCCAACCTAACAAATGGAGAATTTAAAATCAATAATACACCAAAATCAATAATTAAAAACCAAAAGGCAATGTCAGTAAAAGCAAACATGAAACTTCTAGCTTGCAGTTAAATGCTCATCTGGTTCATAATTATCCTTCAGGCAGTGTATCTGTCGCCTACTCCTTCTGATGACACTTGACTCCATACACACCAAAACCAATCAGTTCAAAGGCCAATTACGAGTGGACGATATCTGTCATCTTATCAGTATCCTGTCAATGAACAATAAACAAGGTTACAAGTCCAGGTCACAATGACTCACGATGTAAAAATTCATTTCTTCATATTTCCTCGCAGGTCATAATCCTTCTGTCACTAGAAATACTTAGTTTATTAAAATATCACAATTAAACTTCTCGTATTTCCTTGAAGGTAGACAAAAATGCTGGAGAAACTCATCTATGGAGCGAAGGAAATAGGCAATGTTTCGGGCCGAAACCCTTCTTCAGACATTGAACATCGTATTTCCTTGATATCTAAGCATAACTGCTGTTTGAACCCCTCATTGGACAGATCTGCTTCTGATCATGTGCTTCCAAATAAATCAGCTAGTTTTATCAATTCTTTTTTACATGACTCTGGAATGTTAGAAGTCTGGAGATTCTTACACCCAAATGACAAAGAATTTTCTTTTTTCCCTCATGTATATCATAGTTACTCTAGGATTGACTACTTTATAATAGATTCTAGGCTAGTTTCATCAGTCACTGCAGATGAGCATGATGCAATTGCTAGTTCTGATCATGCACCATTGAAACTATCAATCAAACTACCTGATTCCAAGTTTAGTGCTAAACAATGGCGATTTAATGCTACTTTGCTTCAAGATCTAAATTTTGTTATTTTTATTAAAGATCAGATTGCTTTTTTCTTCTTAACAAATTCTACTGAAGAAATATCCAATGGAGTAGTCTGGGATGCTTTTAAGGCATATATTCGTGGACAAATTATTTCATATTCCGCGGGATTAAAAAAACAAACTCAAAATGAAATATGTATATTGGCTGATGAGATTAAAGAAATTGATAACAAATATTCAAAAGCTCCTAGTCTAGAGCTCTATAAGAATAGAGTTGAACTTCAATTGAGACATAATTTGTTATTAGTATCACCGATTGAGAATCAGTTACTTAAAACCAAAAGTCAATTTTATATACATGGCGAAAAATCTGGTAAATTACTCACTAAGCAGTTGAAAGTGGTGTCGGCCAAATGTCAGATTACTAAAGTGAGTAAACGGGATGGTACATTGACTGTAGACCATGATAAAATTAATAAATCTTTTCAGGAATTTTATACCTCCCTATTCCAATCAGAATTTCCTACTGATTCCAATATAATGCATGAGTTTTTAAAGAAACTGAACTTGCCATATTTACCACATAATGAGTCTCTGTTGTTAGAAAAACCCATCACGGAGGAAGAAATACAGAAAGCAATCCTTTTGATGAATTCTGGTAAAGCTCCTGGTTTAGATGGGTTTACATTGGAATTTTTAAAGTATTTCTCAAGTTTACTGTCTCCCTGGCTATGCAAGGTTTTTAAAGAAGCCTTTTTAATGAATAGATTACCACAATCCTTTTATGAAGCATCTATTTATTTAATTTTTAAAAAGACAAAGATCCTATAGAATTGACATCATATAGCCCTATATCACTGTTAAATTTAGATTACAAAATTCTTTCCAAAATATTAGCTATGAGATTGGAAAATATTTTACCGCAAATTATTTCTGATCAGACAGGTTTTATTAAAAATCGTTACTCATACTTTAACATTAGGAGATTAATGAATATCGTATATACAGCGTCAAATAAAACTTCAGAATCTGTCATTTCACGATGCTGAGAAGGCGTTTGATAGAGTAGAATGGGAATACTTATTCAATATACTTGAACATTTTAAGATTGGTCCAACATTTATTTCTTGGATCAAACTGATATATCATATACCTCAGGCTTCTGTACTTACCAATAATCAGAAATCCCTTTTTTTCAGGCTCTTTTGAGGTACTAGACAGGGCTGTCCTTTAAGTCCTTTACTGTTTGATATCGCTTTGGAACCTTTGGCCATCGCTATTAGGGAATCCCCTAATATTTCCTATATTGTCCGTGGGAATAAGACACATAAGCTATCTTTTTATGATCTGTTATTATTCATTTCTAACCCTGAGAAATCTAATCTGACAATAGTAGCTCTACTTAATCAATTTAGTAATTTTTCTGGTTATAAACTAAATCTTAGTAAGAGTGAGCTTTTTCCATTAAACAATCTAGTTTCGAATTATGGACAGTTCCATTTAGATTGAGTACCGAATGTTTTACTTATTTAGGCATTAAGATTACCAAGAAACACAAGGATTTATTTAAAGCCAATTTTACGCCTTTAATTGACCATATCAAACAACAGTTCACTAAATGGTCACCAATGTCCTTATCTCTAATAGGCCAAATGAATGCTATTAAAACGTTTATCTTACCTAAATTTTTATATTTATTTCAGACGATACCAATTTTTACTCTCAAATCTTTCTTTGAAATCATTGACTCCAAAATGTCCTTATATATATGGCAGAATAAAAATTCCAGACTAAGTAAAAAATACTTACAGAAATCAAAAAAATATGGTGGTTTGGCACTGCCGAACCTTAGATTTTACTATTGGGCAGTTAATGCTCGCTATTTAACGTTTTGGACAAAAGATTTAGAAGATACCCAATGTCCAGGATGGATAAATCTTGAATGTGATTCTATGCAACGGCTATCATTGGCTTCTATTCTAGGGGCCTCGTTTCCAATTACGAGATTGAATAAATATACGACTAACCCAATATTAAGACATACACTTCGAATATGGTTTCAATTTCGTAAGTTTTTTTGATTGAATGATTTTATTTTATCGAGTCCTATCATATGTAATTTTTTCTTCCAACCTTCTAGTCCTGATCAAGCCTTTCTGTTATGGAATAGGAAGGAATTAGTAGCTTTTCGTGATTTGTTTTCGGATGGTTGTTTTATGTCTTTTGAACAACTCTCCAATAAATATAATTTACCTAACTCACATTTTTTTAGATATTTACAAATTAGACATTTTTTTAGGGCTGCTCTACCCTTTTTTCTGTTACCACATCAAACCGATATCTTGGATTTTTTTTTACATTTGAACCCTTATCAGAAGGGCTTAATAACGACTATTTATGAGTTGATTTTGAAATTAAAAAAAGATACATTTGATAAAATTAAGAATGACTGGGAAAGAGAACTTCAAATTTCTTTATCTATAGAGAAATGGGAGAGGATTCTTCAATTAGTTAATACTTCCCCAATGTGTGCAAGACACGCTTTGATACAATTCAAGGTGGTTCAGAGCTCATATGTCAAAAGATAAGTTAGCTCATTTTTATGGTCATATAAATCCTACCTGTGACAGATGTAATTTTGAAGTGGCCTCATTGACTAATATGTTTTCGTCCTGCCCACTTTTGGAAAAATATTGGAAAGAAATGTTGACACTATTTCTGTAGTTTTAGGTATTGATTTACAACCTCATCCTATTACTGCAATTTTTGGGCTACCAATGTTAGATTCTATTCATCTGTCCCGTTCCGCCCATCGGCTGATTGCTTTTACCACATTAATTGCCAGAACATCTATTTTATTTAAATGGAAAGATTCTAATCCTCCGACCACACTCCATTGGTACTCTGAAACGATATCATGTTTAAATTTAGAAAAAATTAGGAGTGACATTGTTGAACCCTTGGTTAAATTTGATAGGACTTGGGGAAGATTTATTCAACATTTTCATACGACATAAACTGTCCCCTCTCCAACTGTTATAATATTTTTTTTTTACCATTATACGGTGGAACGGACTTGACGACAAACAGGGACTTAAATTGTTGAAACTTTTTCAGCCCAGATTCTGTTTTGCTTTTTTTTTTCTCTTTAGTTTAGGGGGGTTTTGTTTTTTCGTTTTTTCTCTTTTTTTCTTTATATCTTTTTGTTTTTATACATATAAGTTCTCTTTTAAACACTTAACTATATTTACATTTAGGAGGTCTATATTCAATGTGTATTTTGACACTGGACTCATATTTAGGTTATACCTGCTATTAATGTAACCCTGATCCCTATGTATCAATATCACTGTTATGTTTATCATTACTTTTTTGTTGTTTTGTTTTTGCTTTTGAAAAAAACGAATAAAAAGATTTTAAAAGAAAGATATCTAACCATTTCACAGTTTTCCTTCTGCTGGGATTTGATTATTAAACTAACTAATGACTTTATTGTTGAGAAGTAAGAACAGGAAACAGCATATAGTCCTATGAACTTACCTCACTTCATGATCCTGGCCTCCTCCACTTTACTGCAGACGTAGACTTGCCTAAAGATTAAAAATCAATATTCGTCTTGAATATATTCAATAACCCAGCTCCATCATTCCCTGAAATAAAGAATTCCAAAGAATATTGCTCTCTGATAGAAGAAATGCTTCCTCGTCTCTATTCTAGATGGATAACCCATTATTCCAAAATTAAGCCCCTTGTTCTATATTCTGCCAAGAGGAGAAATATCTCTAGTCAAGTCCCTCACAGTTTCAATAAGATCTCTCATTCTTCTAAACTCCGAAAGGCTTTGGCCCAACGGGCACAATCTTTCCATCATGTCAACCCCTTTGTTAAAGGAATCGACCAAGTGAACTTTCTCTGAACTGCCTCCAATACAAGTATATCCCTCCTTAAATAAAGGGAGCAAAGTAATACATAATACACCAGGAGTGGTCTCAACAACAACCTGCACCATTGTAAGTAGGCTTCACCACATTTATTAACCATTCCATTTGGAATAAAAGCCACCATTCAATTTGCCTGTCAAATTACATGTCGTATCTGCATGCTAATTCTCCATGTCTAATGTACAACAAGCTCCTTCTGTAATGGAACATTTGCTTTCCCACCTGTCAGATTTCTGTCAACAAAAATGCATCTGTTTGGGTACCTTTATCTGTCATTAATACAGATTGAGCTGTTTTGGCCCAGGCATTTTACTCTTTAACATATCATTGGTTGCAGTCTGCAAATCTGAAAATGATCCATTTATCTTAACCGCTGTTTTCTGTGTCTTTTCCCATGGCCAATTTTCAAAACTAAAGTATCACTCTCAATGGAACAAGCTTTTAGACAATAGATAATAGACAATAGGTGCAGGAGTAGGCCATTTGGCCCTTCGAGCCATTCAATGTGATCATGGCTGATCATCCCCAATCAGTACCCCGTTCCTGCCTTCTCCCCTTATCCCCTGACTCCGCTATTTTTAAGAGCCCTATCTAGCTCTCTCTTGAAAGCATCCAGAGAACCTGCCTCCACCGCCCTCTGAGGCAGAGAATTCAACAGACTCACCACTCTCTGTGAGAAAAAGTGTTTCCTATGTCTCCGTTCTAAATGGCTTACTCCTTATTCTTAAACTGTGGCCCCTGGTTCTGGACTCCCCCAACATCAGGTACATGTTTCCTGCCTCTATTGTGTCCAAGCCCTTAACAATCTTATATGTTTCAATGAGACACCCTCTCATCCTTCTAAACTCCAGAGTGTACAAGCCCAGCTGCTCCATTCTCTCAGCATATGACAGTCCCGCCATCCCGGGAATTAACCCTCAATAACAAGAATGTCCTTCCTCAAATTATTTTAACTTGTGCAGTTCCCTTTAATGTGGTATCTTATCAAATGCTTCAGGAACTCCATATATACTATGTTTATTGGTACCCATTCATTCACCTGGCTCATGGGGATCATGACAGAAGCCTCCTCTTGGCGATCCCCGGAAACGACGACACGATGCACACTGTGACGTGTCGGACGACCAATTCTGTCAACATGTTGGACGACGACAGAAGCCAACAGCGAGCTATACGTCGTCTGACACACGAGCAAACAAACCTGGCTCATTGCATTCTCAATGAACAACTGCAATAAATTTATCAAATACAATTTCTCTCTCATGAAACCTCTTCTGTATTATGCTATGATTTTCTCAATATCCTGCCATTACAGAAAATAAAAATCATTCTCCTTTATCTTTTAACCTGTGATTGGTATGCCTTTAGTGTATTCTGGCATGGATAAATATGAAATAATAGTTCAAAGGTTCGGAAGTGTCCTTATTTTCCATCATCGTTCACCCTGTTATTGCCCTCATCTTATTTTTTTATATATTTGGATGTAATCATCCTGTTTTTCAGAGTTTTCAGGGGTTTTTTCTCACAAGCTCTCTATTTTATCCCTCATGATTGTTTATGTTATCCTGTACTCATTTCTAAAATGTTCCCAATATTGATCCAATTAAATTTTCCCTGAATGAAACATCCTTCTCTGTAAGTGTTTATTTCTCTATGGGATACAGCTTCATTAAGGATTATCAAATATTTCTTTAAATGTCTGCCACTGTTTATTCCCCAACATAAATTTTAATATGTTTTCCTAATCCACCTGAGCCAACTCTGCCTTCATACCAAAATAAATCCCTTGACTCATTTAATCTTCCTTCGGAATCGCAGCATCAGTCTCATCACCTATTTGTCAAAAGATCCACAGTTCCCTGTAACCATGAAAAAACGATTCTAAGATCACTGTCAAATCTCTCATGGGGTGCACATGCTGTTCCATTCAACCATTGAGAGCTGGTCTTTCTGCCATCATGCAGTCCACTCTCAAACACTGCCAGAATTTATCTGCTTTATGTCAAGTTTCCCTTCTTCACTTTAAAAAATATATTCGGAGTTCGTCATTTTGAATCCTGTTTATTCTTATTGGAACGCTCAATCTCCACATTTATTTTGTCTTCTGGAAACTTCAAGTTATTTCCTTTCAGAAAATGTGTTATGAAATTGTGAGTTGAAATCAAGAGACTGAAATTATTTTGCAACTAATTTGTGGTGCAGAGCCACCCCGTGGTAAGAATGCAGTAGGATTACCATATACTAAATTATATCAATCTCTGATTGATTGTCTTCATTAAAATTGTTCGAAATATTTTCACTCTTTTTTATATATGCAGACCTCCTTGAAACGTTTTGCATGAAAGCAGCTAGCTTATTCTTTTATGTTTACTGAATTACTTCAATAGCATGGAAACAAAAAGCGTTCTCACAGCAACAGTGCTGCTAACAATGAATCTGTTGAAACACGAAACCTGAGCTACCTAATTCAAACAGAGCTGCAGTAAGAACAGTAATTCAACTAGTAACTCCACCAACTTCCAGCAATTGATAGACAGAAAGACCTATACATATGTGAGGCTAATGATCACACACAGCAAAGAATGTTGCTTATATTGAGATGTGCAAAAAGAACACTAATAATTTTTTCAAAATAAAAAAAAACAATAAGCCTACATGTAATACCTTACAATAACCATAAATAGATTCTCATGTGTTAATTTGTGGGCTAAGGAGAGGAGTGAGCAAAAAGGAGGGATGTGTGTTAAGAGACACGGGAGGGAAAAGATGGAAAATAAAAGGGAAAAAGGCAACTAAGGGATGGGAGGAGTTTATAGAGGAAGGAAAAGGAGCAGCATGGCTGGCTGGAGGATTGGAAGAGGGTGGGAGAAATGCATGCACACTGGGATAGGGTTGGCAGAGCATGGGAGAGGGGGGTAGAGCGGCACGGCTTGAAATTGGAGAATTGAATGTTCATACTGTTGTGTTGTAAGCTACCCAAGCAGAACGTGAGGTGCTGTTCTAAAAGTGTACGGGTGGGCTTACTCTGGTAATGGAGCAACTGACAGAAAGGGCAATTTGGGAATAGGAATGGAGTTAAAATGGTCAGCAACCCAGAGATCAAGCAGACCTTTCCCCAACTTTCCCCTGCTGCACCACACTGGTGAGACCTATTTCCTGTAGACCACTTCGCATATCTCATGAGCCACCACTCAATGAATGCAAAAATCAATGTTGAAACTTGAATCCAAGGTGCCAGTGCAGTCCTTGGTTGATTGTGGAAATGGTATTTGGAGAACAAAACCTCAGACATGGTACTTATGGTCTACTGGGTCAACAGTGATCTTTGTCTCCTCTGTTTTTTAAGAAACTGAAAATACCACCAACGCAACCTCGAATGGGTCAACATCAGAACCAACCTCTGGTACTATACAGCACTGGGAAAAAAAACCTTTCTGCTTCTTTGCTTTACCTATCATGCCTTTGAACATCTATATTACTAAAAGTAAGATCTTGACCGCTTTTGACTCACTGCGATATGATTTCCGAGAGAACGCCGCCACTTACGGCCGTCATTTTTGGCCACCTTGCTCAGAGCCCCCCTCCGCCGGACTGGACCAGAGGATTTTTCCCATCGATGAACAATCAGAGAGATATTAATGTTTTAAAAATGTTTGCCATTCTCTCTGCTGCCCCTGCTGGTGGGAGAGGGGAGGGACTATAAAACCCGAAAGTGGTGTGCCTCACTCAGTCTCTGCAAGATGGAGGAAGCGAGAGGGTTATGTCTCTCTGAGCTCTCAATAACACTGAACACATGTCTACTCAACTGTGAGTGCCCTTAATGTGGTTTGAAAATGAAAATATGGTTGGTTTGAAGTAAAAAGTCACTGCAAATGGTTGTTTGGGGGTTTTGGGTTGAAGTAAAAAGGCACTGCAAATGGTTGTTTGGGGGGTTTGGATTGAAGTAAAAAGGCACTGCAAATGGTTGTTTGGGGGGTTTGGGTTGAAGTAAAAAGGCACTGCAAATGGTTGTTTGGGGAGTTTGGGTTGAAGTAAAAAGGCACTGCAAATGGTTGTTTGGGGGGTTTGGGTTGAAGTAAAAAGGCACTGCAATTGGTTGTTTGGGGGGTTTGGGTTGAAGTTAAAAGGCACAGCAAATGGTTGTTTGGGGGGGTTGGGTTGAAGTAAAAAGGCACTGCAAATGGTTGTTTGGGGGGGTTTGGATTGAAGTAAAAAGGCACTGCAAATGGTTGTTTGGGGGGTTTGGGTTGAAGTAAAAAGGCACTGCAAATGGTTGTTTGGGGGGTTTGGGTTGAAGTAAAAAAGGCACTGCAATTGGTTGTTTGGGGGGTTTGGGTTGAAGTTAAAAGGCACTGCAAATGGTTGTTTGGGGGGTTTGGGTTGAAGTAAAAAAGCACTGCAAATGGTTGTTTGGGGGGTTTGGATTGAAGTAAAAAGGCACTGCAAATGGTTGTTTCGGGGGTTTGGGTTGAAGTAAAAAGGCATTGCAAAGGGTTGTTTGGGGGTTTTGGATTGAAGTGAAAAGGCACTGCAAATGGTTGTTTGTGGGTTTTGGGTTGAAGTGAAAAGGCACTGCAAATGGTTGTTTTGGGGTTTTGGGTTGAAATGAAAAGGCACTGCAAATGGTTGTTTGGGGGTTTTGGGTTGAAGTGAAAAGGCACTGCAAATGGTTGTTTAGGGGTTTTGGGTTGAAGTGAAAAGGCACTGCAAATGGTTGTTTGGGGGTTTTGGGTTGAAGTGAAAAGGCACTGCAAATGGTTGTTTGGGGGTTTTGGGTTGAAGTAAAAGGCACTGCAAATGGTTGTTTGTCTAAACTTGACAACTTCCTGTTTGCACTATACTGATTTTAGATAGAATGCTACTACTTACGGCTGTGATTTTTGGCCATCTTACTCAGTCCCCCTTCCGCTCATCAGGTGCAGAGGATTCTTCCCATCAATGAAAAATAAAAGTGTTATTAGTGTTTAAAAAATGTTGAGAATCTCTCTCCTGTCAATCTCGCCATGAAGG
This sequence comes from Malacoraja senta, assembly GCA_038087875.1. NCBI lineage: Eukaryota > Metazoa > Chordata > Chondrichthyes > Rajiformes > Rajidae > Malacoraja > Malacoraja senta. The sequence goes on along the minus strand of CM075977.1, from coordinate 306,059,134 downwards.
CCACACCTTTTCCGGTGGGAAGGGGAGGGATTATAAAACCCGGAAGTGTGGGTGTGGCTCAGTCTCTGCATGATGGGGGAGGGAGAGGTCATGACTCTGTCTGAGCTGTGAATAAACAGAACCCACTGAATGTCTACTGAACTGCGAGTGTGGTGTTTTGTGCGGTTTTATGGTGGTTTCACCGTGCTTGAAATGGTATGAAACTGCATTTGAATGTGGTGGCCTTGCACCCTGCATGAAATGGTATGAAACTGCATTTGAATGTGGTGTTGTTGCACCCTGCATGAAATGGTATGAAACTGCATTTGAATTTGGTGGCCTTGCACCCTCCTTGAAATGGTATGAAACTGCACTTGAATTTGGTGACCTTGCACCCTGCTTGAAGTGGTATGAAACCGCACTTAAATTTGGTGGCCTTGCACCCTGCTTGAAGAGGTTGGAAACTGCACTTGAATTCGGTGGCCTTGCACCCTGCTTGAAATGGTAAGAAACTGACCTGAATTTGGTGCCCTTGCACCTTGCTTGAAGTGGTATGAAACTGCACTTTAATTTTGGTGGCCTTCCACCCTGCTTGAAATGGTAGGAAAATGGATTTGAATTTGGTGGCCTTGCACTCTGCTTGAAATGGAATTTCAAGGAATAGCCGTGAGTCAACTGGCAGCCCACCAGCCGTGAGTGAGCTGCCAGCACTCCAGTCTTGAGGGACTGAGCTGCCACCCCAAGAATCCATTTGGCCCACAATGTCCATACTAGCCCTCTGGAGACCAGTAGTCCCTGCAGCCAACAACACCCATATCAGCGCTCCAGAAAGCCCCCCCCACTGGCCACCAATATCGAATTGGTGGAGAGGTAGAATATTGTGTCGGGGGACCAGCCCTCCCGTGTGAACATGGGACCCAACGGGTCCCACCTAGTCTAGTATCTACTAAATATTCAAGAATCATCAGAGAATCATAGAATAGATATAGCACATTTGACTCGATATGTCCGAGCTGGATCATTACCAGAATTACTCATTGCTTCCCCATTCCCTCAATATCTTTTCAAAGTTTTCCTCATCCAATTCCACTCTCGAAGACCACAATGCAACTTGATTACATCACAGCTACAGCAGTGCACCCAATCACATACTGCTTAAACAGGTTTTCCAAAACTAATTATCTTCCATTTTAATTTGTACCTGTGGCCTCTAATTAAGAAGGAAAGTAGTTAAGATGGTAAACCGAATTTTGTGCCTTTCTTGTGAATGGGTCGGTGTTTATGAACCAGGAGGTTTTGTCACAATTCTATAGGGTGTTGATATACTCCACACCGTTTTGATCCTCGTCTGAAAAATGTACATAATAGCATTGGATTTGATTTGTCAAGCTATTTCCTGACATGAGAGGGTCGACTTATTAAGCAGCTAGACACAGGCTATCAGTCTGAAGAAGGGTTTCGGCCCGAAACGTTGCCTGTTTCCTTCGCTCCATAGATGCTGCTGCACCCGCTGAGTTTCTCCAGCATTTTTGTGTACCTTAGACACAGGCTTGATTGTACTCGTGTATAGTATAATCTGATTTAATTGGATAGCATGCAAACAAAAACATTTCACTGTACCATGGCACACTTGACAATAATAGACTGAATCTACATTTCTTGGGGCTTCGAAGAATGTCTGAATAATTATACATCTTATATGTTTGAATATTGGGGAGAGAATATTGATAGGGGCGAAGTTGATGTATTTTCACCAGTAGGAGAGTCATGAACAAATGGACATTGTGAAGGTTATGTGGAACTGGCACAGTAGTTGAGATCTGCATAGGTTAGCCATTTTCATATTGAATGATGGGGGTGGCTTGAGGGGTCTGGTGGCCTACTCCTGCTTCTATTTTCTTGTGTTCTAGTGTTCAATCCATCTACCAACGGGAACAACCTCATATTATCCCTTCTATCCAGACCTCTTATCTTTTTATTGACCTCTGTTAGATCTCTCCTCAGCCTTCCTTCTCCAAAGCAAAAGCTTTAGTATTTCTAACCTTTCCCTGCTGCTGAAATCTTTCAACTCGGGAATCGTTCTTGTACATTTTTTCCGGACTCATTCTCATGGACTCTATCCAATAATGAGATGACGAGAACTGAATGAATACAGTACTCAAGTTGAGCCCACACCACGGTTTTCTAAAAGTTCAGCAGTGCTTCACTGCCTTCATACTCTATGCTCTATTGATAAAATCCAGAATTGTGTATGTCTGCATAATTGCTTTCTTGACCTATCATCACTTACAATGACATGGCCCCATATTACTTTTCTCTGCATTAAACTTCATCTGCCATGCATTCCATCGTCCTGTTTGGAACCTACTGTAACTTATCACTTTCCTTTTGCAGTTCAAAATGTTGCTTAGTTTTGTCATCTGCAGATTTAGAAATTGTGGCTATCATCTCCAATACTAAGGCATTGAACTAGGTTTAAAAAAAAAGCTACGTAATGATCAACAGAGATATCATGGACCCAAGGGCCAGTTCATGGACTGTACTGTTCTAACCAGTGATCCTCATATTGATTCTGGAATGCCAGGATTCGTCTTCCCGCAGTCCATAGAATAGTCATTTACCAACATCTTTGCTGTCTGTTACTTCACTAACTTTGGAGCTGGAGGGCCCTGATGTGGTGTGCTCCTTCTATGATTTTCACAGAGCTTCTGTATGCTTTTGTTGCATGGAATCAAGTTTCTGAAAGCATCTTTTCCACTTTGAGCAGTCTTCAGGTAGATATTTCTTAGAGTTAGTGGGTATGTTATAATTTTAACAACATCTTAAAGGAGATGAGGCACATCCATAGATATCCCCTCTGTGCACCTGATAATCTCTTCCTCCAACTAAGCTCAGAATAGCGTGTTAAGGGAGTTCTATTTCAGGCATGTGAACAACATAGCCTGGCCAATGTAGCCGATTGAATGTCCATTTGTGCTGTTTGAAAAGAAGGTTGCTGGAGGATGGATACATGCCCTGTCAGTCTTGGGTGTGCCTGTACCAACGGTTGCTGTGGAAGATTGGTCTTCCTGAGAGTGAATCTACAGAAAGCAGCCAGTCCAGATGAATGTCCTGGCCATGTCCTCAGGAACTGTGCAGATCAGCTGGCAGAGGTATTCACAGACATCTTTAGCCTCTCATTACTCCGTGAGGTTCCCACCTGCATCAAAAAGACTATCATTCCCAAAGAAAAGTAAGGTAGTGTGCCTTCAGTAGTTCAATGGTGCTTTACTTGTCACATATACAACTGCACAGTGAAATTCTTTTTGCATACTGTATATTACACATGCAGTATTATTGGCAGTATTATTCAAAGTCCAAAGTCTGGTCGGCCCGCTGTCTCAGTATTTTGGAGCAGTTCCTGCGAACCCATGTCCCTCTCATATCCTTGCCCGGTCACCTCCTGCAGCCGACCTTGAAGATGCTGGAGGCATTACCTCAGTGTCACCCTCCTACCGGCCCTTGCTCCTCGTGTCCGATGTCTCCAGCTAACTCCCGGTCCCACAGTCCGACGAGCCTTCGGGTGGATTCCCGGTCCCCAACGAGCATTCGGGCAGGTTCCCGGTCCTGCTGACCGACGAACCTTCAGGCAACACCCTGCTGACCAACGAACCTTCCGGGGTGTGCAAGGCAACACAGTTTTAAAGGCCTGTCTCACGAGTCCTGCGGTCTCTGGCGGCCGAAACAGGCTATCTACCGCTCCTGGGCCGCCAGAGACCGCGGGCTCGGTCAAACGCACAATTCCGGGGCCGTGTGTTTAAAAAAACAACAACACTGTCCAAAAATATGTTCCTACCGCACAGCCGCCGCCAGTGAGGCACGAGTGCGGCACGGTCACCGCCACAGCCACCGCCAGTGAGGCACGAGCGCCGTGAGTCGAACCTGCACCGCCACAGCCTTCGCCAGTGAGGCATGTGTGCGGCACGGCCGCCGCCACAGCCGCCGCCAGTGAGGCACGTGTGCGGCACGGCCGCCGCCAGTGAGGTACGTGTGGGCACGGCCGCCGCCACAGCCCCGCAATCCGAAAGACGTCATCAGCCAAAACCGCAAGCTCGTTGAACCGGCCGTACTTGGCCCCCCGCGCAGCATCCGTGCGGCGCTCTCGTGGTTGCCATGCGGTCCCCTCTTCCGGCGACGCCGCGCTTCACCGCCAACAACCGCAAACCCGTGGGACAGAGCCATTAGCATTTCCAAACCAAAGGCAACACAGCTTTAGCATTTCCAAACCAAAGGCAACACAGCTTTAGCATTTCCAAACCAAAGGCAACACAGCTTTAGCATTTCCAAACCAAAGGCAACACAGCTTTAGCATTTCCAAACTATATTTTGAAACCACATTAAGGGCACTGACAGGTCAATAAAACCACTCACAGTTTAGTAGACATGTGTTCAGTGTTATTCACAGCTCAGACTGAGAGATATGACCCTCTCGCTCCCCTATCTTGCAGAGACTGACTGACGCACTCTACCCTTCCGGGTTTTATAGTCCCTCCGGAAGGGGCGTGGTCTTCAGGAGAGAGAATCTCAACATTTTTTAAATACTAATAACTCTTTTATTTTTCATCGATGTGAAAAATCCTCTTGTCCTGCACAGCGGAGGGGGACTGAGTAAGATGGCCAAAAATCACAGCCATAAGTGGCAGCGTTTTTTCTAAAATCAATATACAGAACAGGAAGTGGTCAGGATCACTTTTAGTAATATAGATACTAGACCAAGTGGGACCCGTTGGGCCCTGTCCACCAACGCGGGGGAGGGGGCGCGGCGTCACACGGTAGGGCTGGTCCCCGAACGTGGCTTCGGCGCTCGCCCCTTAGACAGGCCACCCCGGAGCCAATCACCCCATCACCCATTCCCCCAACGTAACCCGTTCACCCAACGCAATATTCCACCGCTTACCCAAAGTCCGTTTCCCCAATGCAATATTTCACCACTCACCCGTTTTCCCATGCAACCCGTTTCCACCACTCACCCATTCCCCCAATGCAACCCGTTCCCCCAACACAATCAATCCTTCCCATGTGAGGGGGGGGGGGTGAGCAGCCGGCGCTTCCATGAGCCAATGAATGGGCTTGACTTTTGGGTCAGCGTCGGAGCTCCCTTGAGGCAATGAATCCTTCCCACGTGGGATGGGGGGTTTGGTAACTAAAATCTCACTCTCTCCTAACTCCCCTTGAAGTTGCTGATCCTATTGTCTCTCTGTCACCTCTCCCTCTCTCTCCTTTTTTCTACCCGCAGTCACTCCCTCCCTCACATCTCCCCTTTCGCACTCTCTCACTAAAGACAATGTTTAAATAACATTTCTTCTCCTCCCATCCCCCACTCCATCAACTCTCTTAGCTTGTGTATTAGCAGCAGAGATCACATTGTGATGTCATTTTCGGTTTTCGGAATCTTCACGGCAGCTTGTGTAAATGAGATCCCATTGTGATTGGATGACTGTGAGATGCCACTGTGATATCATCACTGGAAACTGCCAGAATCGTCACCCACTCACAGGCAGTTATTATTTTCAAAGTTGGCTTTTTAAAAACTTTAAATATCAATAACTTGTGAAATATAACATCAAATGTGAAGTAACTTGATACTATCGACCACGGAAAAAAGTCGAGTGATATTCTGCAAAAAAAAATTGCGCTATTGTGTACCGTTTTGGGCTGACATGTTACCGTTGTGATGCAAGTCACAGCAACCCTCCCCAACTGCGCCTCGCCATCCCTCTTCCTACCCCTATCCTCCTCCATTCCCTCTCATCCCCAGCACTCCATCCCCCTGCTCTTCACCTTTCCTCTTCTTTCCCCTCTCCTCCTCCCCTCCCCCACTCCCTCCCTCATCTCTCCCTTCCTCTTCTTTCCCCTACCCTCAGTCACTCCCTCCCTTCATAACCCCTCTCCCCTCCCTACCCCCTCATCTCCTTCTATCTGCATGCTCCCCAACCCCTCACCTCCCCCTATACCATCCCCCCCAATGAAAATCACGATCCTCCCCCCACTCCCCCCCACAGTGAAAATCGGGAAGATTTTTTTTAAACGGCTTTTTTTAAATGTAAATGATATTCAGGATCCCATTGTGATGCCATTGTGAGGTGGAACCTACAGTAGTTTTTAAAAGTGAGTTTTTAAAAATGTAAATGAGATCCCATTGATGTATCATTGTGGGGTGGAACACTGCTGACGGGCAGGGCATGTGGAAAACAGTTTTTTTAAAGTTTTTTTTTTACGTGTTTAATTTACATCACATGACAATGGTGAGTATGGTGGGACAAAAATTGTAGCGAATCCTGTACCGTTTTTGCGCAAATACAAACCGGGCAAACAAATATAGAAACAAAATGAAGGTTTTAGTAATATACTAGACAAGTGGGACCCGTTGGGCCCCGTTCCCCCAACGCAATATTCCACCACTCACCCGTTCCCCCAACGCAACCCGTTCCCCCAACGCAATATTCCACCACTCACCTAAAGCCCCCAACTGCGCAGGCGCGGCTCATTTTCCCTCATCTCCCAGCACTCCCTCCCCCTCCTCTTCACCCACCTTCTTCTTTCCCCTCTCCTTCTCCCCTCCTCCACTCCCTCCCTCTCCTTTCCCCTACCTTCAGTCACTCCCTCCTTCCCTCCATAAGGCCTCTCCCCTCCCTACCCCACTCTCTCTATCTGTATAACATTAAACAACAATCCTCTCATTGTCCCCTCCCCCACTCCCTCCCTCTCCTGACAACAATGTTACAAATCTCTTATTGGACTGAGAGTCCTGTTTTTGTTAACATTGTCCATAAACCCTCTCCACTCCCTACCCCGTGGGACCCATTGGGCCTCGTTCCCCCAACACAATATTCCGGTCTGGAGCACGGGAGGGGGAGTGAGGAGCACAGCTCCGGGCCCTGTTTGTGTCTGTGTCCAGCATGCGCGACATTTTAAAATAACTGAAAGGCAGTCAATGAGTTTTTGAGGCTGCGTCTTGAGCCGGGGGAGGGAGGAGCGCGGCTCTTGCCCCTGTCTGTGTCTGTGTCCAGCGTGCTTTTATCGGGGACAGGGATTTAAAAAAAAATGTAAATGAGATCCCATTGTGACGCATCAGCGTTCACCTCCGCCCCATCCCACCCCCGCACAATGAAAACCTCGTATTTTTTTTGTAAATGAACGGGCAGTTTATGTAAATGAGATCCCATTGTGACGTCATATGCTGCTAAAGGGCAAGTGGGGCGATGTTTAATTTTTTTTTTTAAGTTTTAAATGTCAATAACCTGTAAAATAGAACATCAATCTGAACGAAACTTGATACAAACCACTACATGGCAATCGTGAGTAAGGTGGTCCAAAAATTGTAGCACTATCGTGTACCGTTTTGGCGTAATTTGATGACATCACCGAATCAGAGATCACAGACAGACACACATAGAAACAAACAAGACCAATAGTATATTTAATAATATACTAGACCAACTGGGACCTGTTGAGTTTCCTGTCAAACGGGAGGCCTGGTCCCCCAACACAACTCATTCCCCCAACGCAATATTCGACCAGTCACTTTTTGCCCCCACGGGAGGCCTGATCCCCCAACGCAACCGGTTCCCAAACAACCCGTTTCCCAAAGCAATATTTCACCACTCACCCATTCCCCCAATGAAAGCTGTTTCCCAATGCAATATTCCAGCACTCACACATAGCCCCCAACTGCACAGGGGCTGCTCATTTTGCCTTATTCACCTTTCCTCATTTTAAACTGAAAAAAAATTCTGTGTACTGTGACTTTAGACTTCCCAAGCACTCTCCTGTTTTTTTAAAACTTGCTTGGAGGACAGTGTTCTTGGATGGCAACAATGTTGCAAGGAGAGGCAGCGGGGATTTGGATGCCAAATAGCTGCAAAATTATTGTTAAAATACAATGTTTAAATTTACAAAACGTGAAATGACTTGTGAAATGTAACATCAATGTGAAGGAAACTTGATTAGATCGACGACGGGAAAAAGCCGAGTAATGTTCTGCAAATTTTTTTGCGTTACCATGTACCATTTTGGGAAAAATATCATCACACAGGCACACACACATAAAAACAAGATGAGACTTTTAATACCACACAAAAATGTGACAAAGGGGTCAAATTTCAAATTCCTTCAAAAAAGTTGACAAGCACTTTATTGGGTTCATGATTAACATAGGATCAACAAAAAATATAAGAAAAGATAGCATATTGATGGCAAGTTTCCGAAAATGGCATCAGAATACACAAATAAATTTTGTGTAATGTTTGTCACGTGGTGTCCTGGTGTCCATCAGTGACCTAGTTGGCACAGAAAGTGCACATATTTCTTATTCCTTTCTATGTTTATGAATACTACATGGAACAATAAAATTGCAAACACTGTTTCCACTTCATTCACCTGATCATGTAGTGGAACATTGCATCCATCTGAGTGAACACCGCAATGCATGTTACACATCATACACACAAACGTACGTTGCGGTGGACTCTAAAGGGTTTGGTGTCCCAGAAAACCAATGTTACATTATTAGCGAAAACCAAACATTTTCACCAATGTGATCTAAACAGTACATTAGCTTATGGATTTGTGCTATATCGATGGCCGATAATTCGTCAGAACGTTTTTTAGTAAGTAAATGTAAGTAAAATGTCTCCGTAACAGTCGTTGCGGAGCTTCCCGAAGTTGACACGAAGGAATGAAGTTCGCGACTTGGTCTGTACGAAAAGTAAACAAGAGACAGTGTATTGCCAAATTGAAGATTGGCTCAGTTTCTTAGTTTTGATGACCAATTTATGTCAAAAAAAATGTTTTAATTGATTTTAAAAAGTCGGAAAATATATCGTAAACGGTCGTTGCGTTTTTGACACCACGATGTTTTTGATATATTAAATTGGAAAATAAGAAAAAATATTTAACTTGCCCAAAAATTGCTACTACCATAGGATACCTCGTTGGGTTTTTGAAAAGCAAGAGGTTTGGAGCCTCTGTGATTTAACTTACGGAGGTAACGACCACGATAACGGTCATTGTGACAATGGACACAAAGCACAACGACCGTTACGTGATCTTTACTGTACTGTATTATCTTTATGTTACTGTATTTGTCTCCTGGTAGTGATGAAAATATTTCCCTAGATTATTATCAAAACATATACAAATGAGGGGCCATATGAAGTTTATTTATGAATTAAATATTCATGACTAAATGTGGCAGAGTTTTTAATGTCACATTTTTTGTGTCCAAACTGGTGGTAAAACGATGAAGATTTGTCTGTCATGAAAAAAGTTTTTGACTTTCGGTCTTAAAGTTATCTAATTTATATCTGTTATTTATAAGGTTTCACATGATGGGTAGATTTTTGTTAAGAACAGTGTATTGGTGTAAAAAACTGAATAATAATCTTGTTCCTCATAGATGTGTTCTCAGTCCTGTACTATACTCCCTATGCACTCATGATGGTACAGCCAAATTTAACTCTAACCCCATCTACAAGTTGTAAAATGATAGATTCCTCTGTGGTGGGCCAGATCACGAACGATGATGAGACAGTGTACAGGATAGAGAACTTTGTAACCTGGTGTCAGGACAATAATCTCTCTCAAAGTCAGTATGTGAAAGAGTTAGTTATCGAATTCAGGAAGCAGGGTGGAATACATGCCCCAATCAGCATTAATGGTGCCAAAGTGGAAATAGCTGAGAGCTTCACATTCCTTGGCATTAATGTTACCAACGATCTGTCATGGACCAACTACATTGATGTGACAGCCACATCACCTCTACTTCCTGAGGAGACTGATGAAATTTGGCATGTCTCCAATGATTCTTACAAACTTCTACAGATGTACTATTTTAAGTTGTATCGCAGCTTGGTTTGGGAACAGGTCTGCACAAAACCGCAATAAAATGAAGAGAGTTGTAGCCCACTCCATCACACAGGTCAGATTTCCCACCTTTAATTCTCATCTACACTTCACACTGCCTCAGAAAAGTAGCCAACATAATTAAAGACTTGCTCCACACTGGTCAATCCTTCTTCTCCTTGCTCCCGTCCGGCAGAAGGTACAGAAGCTTGAAAGCATGCACATCCAATCTCAGGAACAGCTGCTTCTTCTTTGTTATCAAGCTTCTGAACGGTCCTTCGATAAACTAGCGTACCCTCTGATTCACCACTACCCTATTGCAAACTTTGTTGGTGAAACTGATGTGCAAGAATGTTGAGAGCTATATTCTGTACTCTGCATCTTCCCCTTTGCCCTATCTACTGTACTTGAGTTTGACAACTGTATTTATTTACAGTATTATCTGATCTATACCTCAGTACGTGACAATAATAAACCTAAATTAGGGCCTCAATGCTCCCAACAACCTCGGGTGTGCCTGTACTGTCACAGCTGGCAGAGTGGCCTTCCTGAGAGTGAATCCATGGAAAGTAACTGGCCTGTATAAAAGACCAGCCTTGACCTCAGGATATGCGCGGACCAGTAGGCAGGAGTATTCATAGACCTTTAACTTCTCCCTACTCGATTCTGAGGCTCCCACCTACTTTAAGAAGAGCACAATCATCCTGGTGCCAAAGAAAAGTAAAGTAGAATTTCTTAAAGACATCCACCATCATGAAGTGATGAGCTGGTCATAGTGCAGCCAGCCTCCCAGACATCCTTGATTCACTGAGTTTGCCATTGCAACAGGTCCACAGCAGATGCCATCTATTTTGCCCTACACTCATCCATGTACCATTTTTATAACTAGGATATCTATATCAAACTCCTATTTATTGACTATCATTCTCAATCACACTCATCTCCAAACTCCTGGCCCACCTCTCCAACTGGATCCTTGACTTCTTGATCCATAGACCATAGTCAATGAGGATAGGCCACCAAACATCCTCCACGATAATTCTCAACACTGGTGACCTACCAGAATGCTTTCTCAGCCCTTTACTAGACTCTCTACACTCTCATGACTGTATGGCCAGATATTGCTCTCACTCCATTTCCAAGTGGCACCATTATAGTGGGCCAGATTCCAAACAATAATAAATGGAGTACAGGAAGGTGATAGAGTGCTTAGTAACATGATATCCAGACATCAACCTCTCCCTCTAAATCAGCAAGATGAAGCTAATTATTGACTTTAGGAAGCAACGTGGTGTACATGCCACAATCAGCATCCACGGTGTCAAAATGAAGATAAGGGCCTGTCCCACTTGGCCGTCATTTGTGCCTCATTTACGCGTCATATGTAAAATAGGTTGACGCGTCGTGATGAGCGATGTCGTGCGCAAATCATGCGTCAGCACAGCCGTCTGATGCGCGTGACGTCATTAGAATACCTTGCGGCGCACGGCAGGACGTTGACGCAAGGACGTTGACGCACGGTGATGTAACCATGCATCACCACGCGATACACGTGAGACGTCGGGACGCCAGCGTACGACGCCAATGCGTCAGCGTGCGTACCCAATGCGTCAGCATGCGTACGCAATACGGCACTCAGGTGGCGCGCAAGGATTTTGTTCCTGTACTAAATCCTGGAGCGCCGCGCGATACCGCACGCCACCGCATACGATTCCACGCCTCACCATGCGCAACGCATGCGCACCCCATGCGTCGACCTAATTTACATATAACAAGTAAATGAGGCGCAAATGACGGCCAAGTGGGACAGGCCCTATAGTTGACAGCTTCATGTTCTTAGGTGTATATAAAACCAGCAATTTGTCTGGAATAACTAAATGCAGCCATGGCCAAGAAGGCACACCAATGCTTGTTGTCCCTCAGGAGACTAAGTAAGTTTTTCACGTCTTCCCTGACTGACCAACCCACATATTTGGTCGATCAGTCCAGTCCATCACACAGATGAGACTCCCTGTCACGAACTCCATCTACACTTAAGACTGCCTCAGGAAAGGAGCCAACATAATTAAGACCTATTTCACCTCCAGGCATTCCCTCTTCTTCATTCTCCTGTTCAGCAGAAGATACATAAACTAGGGTGTTGACCAGATCCTCAAACCTAACATATTGAATGCACTTTTTCTCTGTAACTGGCACCTTATAAAGGTCACAAGTGATAGGAGCAGAATTAGGCCATGCAATCATGGCTGATTTATCGTTCCCTCCTAACCCCATTCTCCTGCCTTCGCCCCATAAGCTGCAATACTATATTATGTACTCCAGTATTTTTCTCTTTGCACTGCCTTTTGTACTTGTGTATGGCTTGATGGTACTCATGTCTAGTAAGATTTGATTGGAGAACATGCAAACAAAGCTTTTCATAGTATCTTGGTACACGTGACAATATTGAATCAATACCAATGTTGACAATCCAGACTTTGGAAGAGACGCAGCCATTCGCTTAGTTATTCATCCAGTGAATTTGGATGATTTTGTGGAGCCAGCTTGATATCTTTCAAGTTCCTTAAGTACCTGCTTCTGTGGTGTCTCATGTAAAATGGGCAGGTCATGCTCTTCAAACGCCCCTTTCCTTAATAGACCAAAGATTCATCTGATGTATTGAAGTCCAAGGTCCTGGCTCTTGAAATGAACATTCAAATACATTTTAAATGTGTTTGTTAGATATTTAACTTCATAGTAATTGTAAATGTTGTATTTAATTTTTTCCTCTTGTAATTCAGCATTTTAACAATACCAAGTTAAATGCATGAGAAGCATTACAACTAGCTTTACTTTGAAAATAACCTATTTGGTCAAGATATACATTGAAAAGTCAGTTTTACACAAAATATATCAGTCATTAAAGCTATAGTTTGGGAATTACGCAGGTAAATAATTGTTTGAGGTTAAAGCCTATGGAATGTTTACACAGTACACAGGAGTCAGTATCCAGTGAGTATGTCCTTTATGGGCCTGTCCCACTTAGGCGATTTTTTCGGCGACTGCCATTGTCGTAGCAGGTCGCCAAAAAACCGGCGACTGGACCCCCCTACGACAATGACTACGACAATGTCGACAACAACCTACCTCCTAGTCGACGTCAAGCTACCGACAACCGGAGACCCATTTGGACGTCCACCTACGACCACACCTACAACAAACTACGTCCACCCGCAACAAGCTACAACAAGGTAAGACAATTCAGTCGCCGGTACCTGTCGCCGGTTGACGTAGGTTGATGTAAGTAGTCGCCAATGGAATTCACCGAAGTCAGCGCCGGCGACAACCTACGTCATCCTGGTGACAACCTACGTCAGCCTGGTGACGGCACCTACGTCATGCTACGATCGTTGGCGTCAATCCCCCGGGTGCCGACCGTCACCGAAAAGTTTTGAACAATTCAAAATCCAGCGCCAACCAGAAAAAAGGTACAACTCTTTGGGCGACTGAGGAAACCATACAGGCGACACCCCGGCGACCATGTGGCGCTAGCCTAGTCACCTGTAGTGGTCTAAAAAATCGCCTAAGTGTAGCGTTGTAACAAATTCCTGCCATCAGTGGCGCTCCAGATCTGCCCACTGCCTATGCGTGCGACTCGAGAGGCTGTGGGAGGGGTGATTAAAATGCAGGTTTTTATTGGTTGTTGGAGTGGGATTTGCTCGTACGACAAGCTCATGAAGAAATTTTGTTCTTTGATCCCGTTCGCAATTTTAAAAAAAGTTGCTGGTCTATTGAATCGCTGGATGAAAGTTAGCCCCGACTTCAACGCCTTCAAAATCACGGATCGCAAGTTTAGGACAAAACAAAAGGTATGTACTGTAGGACGTTTATTTGACATCTTATCTAGTTTTTGGTGTAATTTCATTTTAATCTGATGATGCGAAATATATTTAGGCCCCGTTATCGGCCGTGTCTTGCCTGCCGGCTGTGAGTGTGAGTAAAATCATGGCGGTGGCCACAATCCGATCTCTGTATCATAATCCACAAACATCCACTCTCAAGATAATTAAATTCATTATTTTTTGCACAATCATGTCATGAACATCTAAATTATCTATATTTTGTGTTATTGTCTATCCATGATCAATATTTTCATACTAAATATTTCATACTAAAGACTAAACACTTCCACAGTACATTATGTACACAGTACATCAGTTTGTTATTTGGATACTTTGGCTATTTAAAAAAATATTTTTAGCCTATTCTTAAGAATGGGATAGATGTTTAGATCTAGTCATTGAATTTAGATTAATTTAATTGATTTGATGACACTGATGAATATGAATTTTTTGTTGGGTATTTACTATTTGCTTTAACGTTTAACTTGTGTTAGGCATTTTGTTGAACAAAATAATTTCTACTTTTTTTCTAAAACTGCAAATAATAACTTGTTTATACTCAATGCTGTTCAGTGGTTTTTTTCTTTACATTTTAAACAGATGCCTCCGAAGAAGAAATGCAAAATTGTCAATCCAAATGCCCAGCCTGGCATAGCTAGAGCTCACCTTGAAGTGAATTTCTCTGTCATGCCCGAGTCTAAGAGGGATCTTAAAAATGGACACATCTTGTACTTGTATACCTCGTTTGGAAAAAGTCAGTCTAAATGGGAAAGTAGTGGGCAGAAAAGCATGTCATGCGTGGTTTGAAGAGCAAACACTTGTAGTTTACAATGCCAAAATTGAAAAGTTGAGGAAAAACAAAGTGTACAGAGTTGCTTATTGGTTGCAGTCTGAGGATTATGATGATGCTGCTGATTATGATATGCCAATGTACCAGCAAGCAGCTGATCTTCTCCATATAATACAATAATATTAAAGTTCTGATCTTGAGAATATCACATTTTTTAATTTTCAAGGCAGTCTGGGAGTTTATTACTATTTCCGTCACAACGGTTAATTTTGTAATTAGCTGCCTAATTAGGTAATTAACTAATTATATACTTTAATTTCAGGTCATCCATGTAAGATGTATCATGTTTCAGAATGCAATCTATAACTGAAAATTTCATTCAGTTCTCTTAATGAAGTGAAGGCGCTGTTGAACAGCAGCGGCTCGCCTGCAGTCCGTCTGTTTTTACTTTTTGTTGTTGTTTTCTTTTGTCCTGTTTTAGTTAAATTTTAGTTTATTGGGTTGTGTATGTGTGGGGTGGGGGGGTGAAACATGATTTTTGTCTCTTCCTTCGGGGGGAATGCGACTTTTTCTTGTCGTATCCCCCTTCTCTGCCTCCATCTGCGCTGAGGCCTAATGGCGGAGCTGGCAGCCTCCAACTGCGACCGACCGACCTCGAGGCTCTGGAGGCAGAGCCAGGACTTACCAGCGCAGGGCTGGCCGGCTTCGGGGCTGTGGTGACATTCCGGCGGTGGCGACCTGAATCCGGAGGCTCGGCCGCGGGCCCGGTGGATGACATCGTCGGGAGCTCGCAGGTCACAAGTGGGTGACCTGTTTTTCTGGAGCTCCCGCAACTACAGCTGCGTCCGCTGGACTGGAGGGCGGCAGCTTCGGCAGCTTCGATCACCCCGAGCCGCGGAGTATGAACCGGCCCGTCGAGGAGCGGAGCTCGTATTCAGCCGCGGGACTGACTTACCATCACCCGGCGGGGTCACAACATCAGAAGACTGGATCGCCTCAGCGCAGAGGGAGAACAAAGAGGGAAGAGACAGAGACTTTAAGACTTTTGCCCCCATCACAGTGAGGAGGTGCCTGGTGAACTCACTGTGGTGGATGTTAATTTGTGTTTATTGTGTGTTTTGTTATTTATTATTATATGTATGACTGCAGGCAACGAAATTTCGTTCAGACCGAAAGGTCTGAATGACAAATAAAGGAATCTCTCTAATTAATTTTTTTAAAAGTGATGGGCTTTTATGTCAATTGACCGTCCTCGATCACAGCTTTTGTGTTAAATCAATGGAAAAGCAATAGGGAACAAGATGCTAATTTACAAGTATGAAAATGACCGCAACTTTTTTTAATACTGAAGATATGAAAGTGAATTAGGTATCAAATTAAAGTTCTTTTTATGCTTTATCTGATGAGATAAATTACAGGCTTGATTTTTAAAATCTCAAAATTTTGTAACATTCCTACTAAGTGGGACAGGCCCATAAGTTTGTTAGTTCTAGGAGCAGAATTAGGCCATACAGCTCATCAAGTCTACTCCATCATGGCTGATCTGTTTCTCCCTCCTAACCCCGTTCTCCTCTCTTCTCTAGGTATGTTACAAAACTTACCTTCAGCGGCGCTGCAGTTCTGTCACTGCCCGTGTGCGCGACTTTGGCGCCTTTGAGAGGGGGGCGGGTCTAAAATGCGATATTTCGGCAGCCTGTTCTAAACGATCTTGAACAGGCTAAATAGTTGATGAAGAAAAATCGCTTCGACTGCCGTTTTATTAAGTTTATTAAAATTAGCGCTTTATAATTTAATTGTTGGAGTAAAATTAAAATCATCTTCAAATGCCGTCAACGCCGACAACGGGACGGATTTCACGCACGGGACAAGGCAAGGTACAGCATTTATTTTTTCATATAAACTTGCTTCTTAGGATGCCTTTAATAAAAATTTCAAGTTGCGAAAATGTCATTATTTAAACATACCAACCGGCAGTATTTTTCCTGCCGATATTGGGGTTTAATTCAGTGCAACTGCAGCGTTCCAAACCAGCGCGTTCCACAAAATCCCACTCACAAGATGATTTAAACGGCCATTAATTTACAGGAATTAAACACTAAATTCCTTCCATTTGGCCTATAAATTAATGACAATGAGATTTTAAAATAATGTTATATAGGGGGGTTGCACGTAAGGTCACCGGGTCATAGGGCTTGACGCACGGAGCCGCTCAATCCATCTGGAAGACATCCGTCACTTCCGGTATATGTTATTAATGCAAGAAACACGTACTTTCCTACCTGTTAAAAAACGCCAAAATGTTGAATTTTTTCGCTGTAAAAAATTGTGGAAGTCGGGGTAAGTGTGAGAGACATGTACCCAACTTCAGAATTCCAAAAGTGAAGCGAAATGAAGGTAAAGAGAAGCGAGAGCTGAAGGGACAACTACAGCTAAAGTACTTGGTGAACATTGGCTGTGCAGATATCGGAATTGAAAATATCGGGATTTATCGCGTTTGCTCACTGCATTTAATCAACAGTAAGGCATTATTTGTTTTTTTTCTTGATTTCTTTGGTATCTAAAAAGTCTCAGAAGTGGTAAATCTGGTTGAAAATTTTGCTTCAGAGGCGTTTTATTTTTGTATGTAAAAACCCACGAGAACCAGGGGCGATTTTAAAATTTTACAGCCAGATTTATCCCTTCTGAAACTTTTTAGATGCCGAAGGAATCAAGAAAAAACACAAATAATGCCTAAGTTGATGAAATGCAGTGAGCAAAAGGCCAATGTTCGCCAAGCACTCTGGCTGTTGTTCCTTTCAGCTCTCGCTTCAATCTACCGTCATTTCTCCTCACTTTTTGAATTCTGAAGTTGGCAAATGTCTCTCACACTTATCCCGATTTCCATAATTATTTACAGCGCAAAAATTGACAATTTCGGCGGGTTTTAACGGGCCCGCTACGCTGGAAACAATGGTAAGTACTTACCCGCAGTTCATCGCGTGTAATCCATTTGGCATAGCGTAGCAACAGTACGGGTCATGGGGTCATGACCCGACTGCCGAGAAACCTCCCTATTGTGAATTCTTGTGTGAATGTTATTTGGACACTTAGGCTTTTTAAAAATGTTAACTTTTTCTTAAGAAATGGATAGATATTTAGATCTAGTATTAATTGAGTATCAAGTAAGATTGTTTCGTATTTGTTTCAGGATGCTTCAATCTATAATAACTGAAAATTTCATTAAGTTCTCTTAATTTTTAAGAAAGTTATGGGCTTTTGACTGTCCTCGATCACAGCTTTTGTGTTAAGTCAATGGAAAAGCAATAGGGAACAAGATGCTAATTTCCGAGTATGAAAATGGCCATAACTTTTTTAATACTGAAGATATGAAAGTGAATTAGGTGTCAAATGAAAATTCTTTTTATGCTTTATCTGATGGGATAAATTGCAGACTTGATTTTTAAAATCTCAAAATTTTGTAACATTGCTATCTTCTCCCCATAACGCCCCCTGACACCCGTACTAACCAAGAATCTACCTATCTTAAAAATGTCCATTGACTTGGCCTCCGCGGCTTTAAAGCACTACTACGAGGTAATTCGCCAGGAATGGAGCTACATTTACTGTAAGCCGCCGAGCCGAGCCGATCCACACGCTGGCGGTGGTGCCATGGCGGCGAGTGAGTGAGTGCGCTGCTCTTTGGAGCGTTGCGCTGCCCCAGCGGCCGGAAGGGGAACGCAGGCGGACCTCGCGCATTATTTGCCGGCCGGCGGAGGCTGATCGCGTTTGTTGTGTCTTGCGGCGCGTCACTTCCGGTCCCATCGCTATGGTTTCAGTAACGGCTCGCGAGTGCAGCTCGGCGCTTCGCGGGAGAGTGCGGGAAAGGGCGCGAGCCGGGATTCCGTTGGCGAACCGCTGCCGATCCGCGCGGCCATTCCGCTCCGGCTCCAGTGGGCGCCGTCTCCTCCCCGGGTGAGACAGACAGATAGTCAGTCGGTGGGTCGGTCAGCCAGCAGCCTTCCTTTTCCCTGAGCCTGGCTGTGCGTATTTCTGCTCCCAGCCCGACGAAACGTTGGGCCCGGCCCTCAACCGCTAGGTGTCTGTCCAGCCAGTGGCGGACTTGTGCTTGACCGGCCTGCCTGTCCTCCCATTGCCGGTCAACATCCATCAGCATCTACCGGGTTGGCCGGCGGCATCTCCCACCCTTATCTTGGATCAGCCGGGGTTGGGGGCACTGGGTGAGGTGAGGTCGCCCGCTGTCTGTCTGAACCCGTTTCCTAGCGCAGGAAACCATAAATGTTTCTTTTGGCTTTTGAATGTTGAATTCCAACGCTCGGCCCAGTCTCGGGATTAAAACTATATCACTTGCAGCAAATTGATAAGGTTGTAAAATTCTCATGTGATTTGGAAAATCATGTTTTTATTTTGTTCATCTGTCAAACTAAATTATTTCTGTTTAACTAGTTGTAATGCATATTTTATATCTTTGCTAACTGTTTTGGCATTATGATCTACGCATGAGAAGATTTTGTTTAGTTTTATTTAATTTGGGTTCTTTTGTACAGCATTTTCTTAATCTTGGCTGTGAACAGTTATGAACGGCTTCACTACTGTTGTAGTCAAGGTAGCGTGGCAAACAACAAAGCAACTGAAATGTCTGACCAAGAGCAATAATGCTTGAGCCATAAATGTTGACAGATCTTTAAACACCAGCAGTATTTTACTACAGTCTGGAAGAATCATTTGCCCTATTATCAAAACTGCACCTACATTAAGGCAGAAGTGTGTGGGAATGTCTGTCTCCAGATATTTTAGTTAAATAATTAAAATAGACAATGATCTTCAAGTGGTGTAAAAACTTCAACTTTTTTTGTCTAGCATCTAAAGATGGCAACTGGTGGTACCCCATTGTTTGAGGAAAGCATTGAAGAACCAGACTTGGCCAACTGTACAGAGAACAATGGAGGTCTGGATGATCAGTTAAATAATCGGGTAGGATGACATTCTAGTTATTGTTGAGAGCATTGGTAATGTCAAATTAGTGATTTGGCATTTGGGGGACACTGCTAGTGAAATGCTGCTTTTATCTATATGCTTGGCATAGCCTTTGAGGATTATGTAGGAAGGGGCTATTAATTTGATAGCCTAGAGATAAGCTAAACAAATATTTTGAGTTCAGGGTAAAAACACATTTGTTCTTTACTTGTTTTCTTTTGTGGGTAATGCACTATTTTTAGTGACATATACAGAGCTTTGGAGGTGAAGGATGCTTTGTGGTAATAATTAGGAATTCTGTTTATTGCAGTCAATTTTCTCAGCTTGATACACTGCACTTTCAATTTGTGTATGATTTTTATATTTAACGAAGAAACAAAAATGATAGTAAAACCAGAAAATAATGATGTTCACATTAGACACTATCTGTCGAAAAAGAGATTGAATTGATACTTTTTCATAGAATCATAGAACTGTACAGAATTGGGAATGGGAGACTACAGAGGCTGAAATCTGGAGCCAATTGTGAACTGCTGGAAGAACTCAGCAAGTCAAACGGCACCCGTGGAAACACGGGGATGGACAATGCTTTCAATCATGTACCTGCATCAGGACTGAGGAGGGGTTAGAGGGAAGACAATCTGTATGAAAGGTGGGCACAGGCAAAGGTGGAGTGGGGGGGGGGGTGATGGAGATCATTAGGCAAATGGAACTGGGTGGGAGAGGATAGAGACTGCAGCTGATATTTGATGGCTAGAAACAGGTAGATGAGGGAGAGGGGGGTAAGAAAGGTGAACCAATGGTGAGGAAACCCCTGTGGAAAGGTTTGTGGGTGATGGGGAAATAGAACCAAGTGGGGGATGGTAGCAAATCTTGGTAATGAGGGTGACAGGAATGATGTAAGTGAACAAAGGGAGAGAGAGAACTCTGGTGGGAGTGGGAAGGGAACACCCTGAAATTAGAAAACTCATTCTTCATACTATTCGATTATTGGCTACCCAAGCAGAATATGGTGTTAATTAGGGTCTGTGGAGGCTCAGGGATGGTCCATATTTCAAGTCTAAATCTGGCATCAGTCTAGATCCTGCATCAGGACTGAGAATGCACACAGAAGATAGCCAATATAAAGATCAGCGGGAGGGCTGAAACAAGGGCTGGGAGGTGATCGTTGAAGTCAGGGATGGTGGGCAGATGGAGTTAGGTGGGGTGAAGGTTAAATATTTGGAATGATTGTACAACACAAAACAGATGATCTTGGAACAAATAAAGAAGATAGGTCCACTGTAACCAACTTAATAAATATCTGATATTATAGTCATTGATGAATTGAGTGGGCTGTTAATGTGCCTAGTGCCATGCTGATGATCCTTTCATTGCCCTTAATTTGAGCTTTCATTAGAACAGTTTAGGAGTCAGTTTAAGGTCAGTTTGGGAACAAAATGGAGAATCAAAATTACAAATAATTGGGAAGTTTGCCATTTTTGTTACATATTGAATGGAGGTGTTTACCATTCATTCAATGGTAATGAATGACTGCATCCTATTTGTATGCAATCAATAGTTCAAAGTTTGCAAAACTCTTGGATATTTTAAACATACGCGAGTTTGGTATTCCGATTGTGCATGCCCAGGTCATAGGTCACTACAGATAAACATTGGAGGGTGCGAATCTGCTGTGTGTTATTTTTGGTTATCAGACCTTTGTTTCAGTGAGTGCTTTATGCTTCGTGCTGCTCCATGGGATCTGGCGCGGGTCTCCGGCGCCGCCACTGGGCCATCACCGTCTGGGTGTCCCATCCCTGTCCGGAGGCGGCCGGAGGCGTCGGGCCGGGCTCGCAGCCAGAGCAGGGGGACTTGGTGCCGGCTCCCGGGAGGGCTGTCACCCGGGAGCCGGGAACCGCAGACCGCGCCTTTCTCCCAGTCCAGTGGCCGTCGGATTGCCCCCTTGGTGTAGGGTGTTGTGAATCAGACGGAGAGGTGTGGTGGCGGCAGTGGCCGTACGCTGGCCACCGGCGGGAACGCACACAGGGCGCCGCGGTGGGCCAGGCAACATCTCTGGAGAAGGGTCTCGACCCAAAAAAGTCACCCATTCCTTTTCTCCGGGGATGCTGCCCATCCAGCCGAGCTGCCGCAGCATCCCGCGAGCACCCCTGCCGATGGCCGACGCTCGGCCCACGCTCGCGCAGGGGAGCTTGACCGCCTGCTAGATGGGGCAGGTGGCGTGGCCGGCCAACCTCCCCGACGTGGGCCGAGCCGGCCGTCGGCGGGTGTGCTTGGCCGACGCTAAATATAGGCCGTTGGCGGGGGTGCTCGGCGGCACCTGGGACCACGGGCTTGACCCGGGCTGTGGATGAGGCACGGGTCTGTGCTCGCTCCCCCCTGTCTCCCACTGGCATCTGCCCCCTCTCTCGCTGTTACACCTGCTCTCCCGCTACATGGCACCCCCTTCCTCAGATTAAATATATTTTTACACATAAATCAAGAATAAAGATAAGAATTTACATACAGTTTATGCAGTCAGCGTTTCATTCGCTTTTTCTTTATAGCCTTTGACAAATCCCATGATTCCTTGCGTTTTTCGGAATACCGAACTCTCTTATTGAGCTAGATGGCATCAGAGCGGCATGGGCAGAATAAAGAAATGTGCAGGCATAAAATTCTGCATTGAACTGTACTTGATCTTTGCAATCCTGGGTCTTTTAAAGTTGTTTTCTTCCCCTCTTTCCCCATTCTACTGCATTTATCTCCCCTCCATCCTTTAAAATATTAACAGTAAAGTTCTGTGTTATTCACTATTCATTATGACAGATTTAGACAAAAATACATAAAATAAATTGCACGTTGAAAAACCTGAAATAATAACAAACATAACTGCTGGAAATATTCAGCAAACGTAGGAGAAACAGAGCTAACATTTCAGGTCAAAGTTTGTTTCAAATTCTAGAATGACTGAGGTGGGATAAGGTGGATAGGACAGATGGAATATTATGAATATGATCAGTTCAAAGTTGCCATGGGGAAGTAATGTGGTTACTAGATTTGATGAGTATTTAGAAATTACACAATGACAGTTGGTTTGAGAGAACTTAACACAGAAATGAAATGTAGGGAATCCAAGCATATTTAGACTTTGGAGAAACTACGTAGAAACTGAGTCCGCACCGACCAGCGATCACCCCGTACGCTAGCACAATCCTACACACATGGGGCAATTTACAGTTTACAGAAGCCAATTAACCTACAAACCTGTACGTCCTTCAATTTTGGGAGGAAACCAGAGCCCCATACCCATGCGGTCACAGTCCGTAGTCAGGCTCGAACCTGGGTCCCTGGTGCTGTAACGCAGCATGTCTACTGCTGAGCCACTGTGTGCCGCCCCTCATAGGTAGACACTCATTCATTAATACAAGAAATTCATGAAGATTGCTTTTATTGAGCCTGTATTTCTTCACAGGGTTGGTAATTTTATGAGATTTATCAGAATTAAATTCAATTCACCAATGACACAAGAACAACCTGCTAATAAATTCATCCCTGATCAGATCTGTCAGGACATTGTAAGGCCTTTAGCCTTGAGTATTCCACACCCAAATTATGATATGGATGATTTGGTCCTGTATTTTCGATAAATGTTTGTGTTACAGAAGTAATATATAGCCTTTGCCAACCAGTGTGGAACAATTATACTCTTCTTTATAGGATTGGTGTCTTCAGTTTAAGAAGGCCAACAAGTCATCTGAGAAGAACAAGAAAAGGTTAAGTGGAGGAAGTGAGAGCCGACTTACAAATGACATTTCTCCTGAATCCTCGCCGGGTGTTGGGCGCCGAAGGACAAAAACCCCCAAGAGTTACCCTCCCACAAAGCATACTTTTCGTTTCTCTGTCTCAGACTCTGCAGAGCTTGAGAGGCTGAAGCAGCGTATAAACTTCAGTGATTTAGATGAGGTAAGGAAGATTTGAACGATCAGTTAAATTACCCTTTTTAAGAATAATAAACAAGCAGTATTTTTCATCAAACTGGATTGCAAGATTTTTAATGCACAGAAAAGTGCTGGGCTTGAGCAATCGCTTGAGACCGTAATGAAGAATTACATGTGTTTTATGTTTAGAAAATAATCACTGTCCTAGTGCTCAAACTGTTTTTAAATACTGGCCTTTACAGCAAAATTCCTGAACCGCAAGAATTGAGTTGAAGTGAACAAATTGAAATATTGTGCATACCTGACAAACTGCAGACCGCCTGAGAAAAGTGCTTCAGAAACTTCAGTTGCCCTTTTTTCAATCTCAATAGCTGTGCTGGGAATAGTATAGTTTGTATCTTATGGCGGAAGGCAGATGTTTGTTTGGGGGGGGGGGGAGATTGCATTTTAGGGTTTAACTTGTGAGGCTGTAATGTGTGCAGAATAACTTAAAACGGCACTGCAGGGACTGGCTTTTGAAAATTAGTTTTGTACAGCAAGAAATTCACATTAAGACAAGATAAGCACGTAGTTATGATAAAACAAATGCTCAAGAACTGCTGCCAGGAAACTGTAGTTAGGGCAATGCCATCTAGGCCCCATGTTCCATTTTTAAAAAATGTTTACTTATCTATGGATGAGGTATTTTGCATGTAAATTTCCAGTCTCTTGCCATCTCTCTGACTGAAAAGTAGGAAGGCATCGCCCATCTTTTTAAGAAATAAGCAATGCCAGTCACAGAATCATACAGCATGGAAACAGGGCCTTCGGCCCAACGAGTCCACAATTACCATAGATCACCCATTCTGACTTATCCTATGTGATCCCACTTTCTTATTCATTCCCTACACACCAGGGACGATTTTTAGTAGCTAATAAACCTACAACCCCTCATCTTTGGGATCTAGGTGGAAACCGTAGCACCTGGATGAAACCCACATGGTCACAGGAAAAACTTTCAAACTCCACATAGACAGCATCTGAGGTCAGGATTGAATCCGGCTCTCTGGCGTTGTGAGGCCTCTACCAGCCTCACTACTGTGCTGTCTCATTACTTTCATAAGAACCAGAAGAGATCATGTATCCAGATTACATTTGCAGCTTTGCCCCATATTCCTTAATGTCTTTGGTATCAAAAATGTACTGGAGACAGTTCATTTGCCATTTGGTTAAGGGCATTCCAGACTTGCCTTCTCTGTAAAAAGCTCTTTATAACTTCACTTCTGAAAGACTTGACTCCAACTTTTAAACGTGCAAGAGGATAACCCGTTGACTGATAATAATTTATATCTACCCTTTGGGTTCCCCTAATATCTAGTTTAAGTCATCGTTCAAGCAATTAGATTTCATACATTTGACCTTTGGAGTCCAGTTTTAATTTGGATAAATTTGTTGCACAGCCCCCAAGTTGGTGTATAATCACCCAATGCTACTCGCCGGGTGTAACTGGGGGCTGAATAGTAGTAGAATAATGTTTACCTCTTATTATCAAGTTTTGAAGGTCAGCAATCCATTTGATTATTTTTATGTTTGTCCATAAAAATGTACACGGGTCTTCCATCTCCATCCCACACTCCAAAGTTTCTTTGGAATTCTACTTCCAATATTTGACCAACCTGGACATAATTTAATTTCCATTATAATTGTTAATTTGTTTAAGGAATAGCTGAAATCAAATAGCTCCTTGCAAGCACCACATGTGTTTACTACAAATCTTACCACTTGCACTGATAGCTCATTAGTTATATTTTGTCTCTTGCTGATTTTTGACAAAACCAAAACATTAAATAATTTCTCTGAACTTCAGCTTTAGCCAATAGCCTCTTACACCCAGACTGTCTGTCCTTTCAGCTTTGTGTTTTTGGTAGCCTGTGTTACAGAGATCACCCTTATCGTTATGGTACATTTTAAAAATTAGTTCATGATAGAACTTAATTGAACCTATACATAGTTGAACCTTGGTTCTGATGTTCAAGACATTTTAGATTATGGAAAAATCAAGCTGTAACGTAGTGTACAAATGCAGAATGCAGTAGTGTACAAATGCAATAGTGTACAAATGCAGAAACATACTGTCAACATAAAGTTCCAGAGGAGCCTACTCTTTTTTTGGCCTCCAGATCATTTTCATAATCTGCGCAGTGAATAAAATAGTGTTTGTATATTTCTAAACTTTGATCTTGAGTATTTTGCTGCAGTCTGACCAACAGTCCACATACAGAGATTTAGGAAGTGACAAGAGAAATTACAATTTTTTCCCCTACATACAATGTCAGATTTGAGCGGGAAAGGTAGCCATGTAAATGTTTGTCTCTTTTATAGGAGAGTACCTGATTTTTAATGTATTTAAAACTAGATTATTTCTTAATTATTGAGGTACTAGGATTTTGCAAACTTAGGTTTATTCTCTCACAAATTGTCCAGGACATTGATTGATCAAAGTAATGGAATGTCACTTTTCTAAATGAATTGATCTGAGCACAACAATGCATGAGTATTCCTTACACTAAACATTGTGATGTTTGATTAGAGGAGCATTGGGAGTGATTCTCATGGCAGAGCCATGGCTGCAAACAACAAACGTCCACCTGTTGAAAACAGAAAGCCATTCAACTTTCTTCAGCAGCAGATCAATAGCAACAAAAGCAAGGATCCTGATTTAAATCCACAGAGACAAGAAACCAAGTTTGCTGCTTCAGGAGGAGATTTGTTTGCATCTATAATAAACAAAGATTCGTTGCAAAGTGATCAGGTCTTACTTGGAGATATCAGAGGAGAATCTGAAATAGAGAGTAGTCAGGTGAGATTTAAATTTCTTCCTTTATCATAACTTTTAATGGCTTAAATATGAGAAATATTATTGTATGAAGGCTAATTCTGTAGGCGTTTGAAAACATTGTTAGCTTGCTTATCTGAAAATCTGGTGTGATTAACTGGTATAAATTACTATTATTGACTTTAGAATATGAAGCTGCTATGAAGCCATTGCTGTATACATTTGATATATTTTTGTAACTGATTTGTTGTAATAGGTTTGTGAAAATGTGTGAGGCATTGGCCCACAAATAATATTTCTAGGACAACAGATATCCTTTTAGGTTTGAAGTAGTTTCTAAGCAGTTGCACCCATTTCTGGCATTATCTTATCTGTTAATGTTTAATAATCCAAAGTCTCATTACATTGATTCAATCATTCTCATTTGTGTATTACATAATTTGTTGTTTTAATAGTTCCCATGACTGAAAAAACATTGATAAAATGCTATCATAAAAAACATTGCCAGTAGACAATGCAGTATTTATACATTTCCTAACTTTTTATCAGCATTTTGCAAGAACTACAGTCTACTTGTGATTCTGGGATACACTTGTTTTGTCCATTTGTCAGCTAAAGTACCAAATCCAGCAGCCAATTTGCACTCGGCTAGCTCTCACAAACAACACCAGATAATTATCTATGTGATGTTAGCAGATGGATAAATATTACTTGAGAGATAGATCATAGAAAATTATTGTCAAATGCACAAATATGATGAGGTATAGCCACAAAGAAAAGCTTGGTTGTAGCAGCACTGTAGGTGCTTGGAGTCGGACAATACACAGAACACAAAATTACACAAGTTAAAAATAAATTATACATGACAATGAAAGGAAAGACTGCAAAACAAAACAGTGCAAAAACACTCAGAAAACAAGTTCAAAGTAATGCAAGAGGTGATCCATAGTATTCCATTGCTGAGGTGGGGGATTAAGGTTGTGTGGGTCGGATCAATAGCTGTTTCCGAACCAAGTGCTGTGAGGTTTCAGGCTTTTCGGTTTTAAGTTTATTATTGTCACTGTACTGAGGTACAGTGAAAAGCTTTGTTTTGCAGCTATCCAAACAGATCAAATATACCATACATAAATGCAATGAAGTCAAACCCAAGTACAATAAATAGGGCAAAGGAGAAGATAGTGAATCCGCCAGCACCCGAGCTCTTGGAAGGATAAGCCTGATAAGAGGGAAAAAAGCTATTCCTGAGTCTGGGGGTACGTTCAATCTTCTGTACCATTTGTACACAAGCAGGATGAAGGAATGACTGTGGCTTTGATTATGTCGGCTGCTTTCCCGAGGCAGTCTGTTAATGGAGGTGGAGTGGTAAGTCTGGTCGGTGAAATGTTCTGCGCTACATCTACAACTCTACAATTTTAAGCGGTCTTAGGCATTTTTTGCAGTCTTCTCAAATGAAGCTGTGATGAACCCAACAATATGCACATTTGTAGAAGTTTGTAAGTAATTGGAGGCACTTCAGATTTTCTCGGTCTCCTCAGGAAGTAGGTGTGCCTTTTTGGTTGTTGCATCAATGTGGTTGGTCTACAACAGATCATTGGTAATATTCATGCCTTATATTTATTAGAAAGTAGAAGTGCAGGTAGGCCTTCTTCGTAATTACATCACCACCTGTGACGGTCAACAACAGTGGTGTTTATCAGCAAATTTGGAAATGGCATTGGATCTTTGCTTTGCCGTACTGTCATGGATGAAAAGAAAGCAAAAGAGGGGATTAAGCATGCAGTCTTGAGATGCACCTGTAATGATGGACAAGGGGGAGATGTTACCGATCTGCACTGATATACGTCCGCGATAAAGTCAAGGATCCAGTTGCAAATGGAGATAGAGGCACAGGTCGTTGGAACTTGGTGATGAGCTTGGAGGAGATGATTCTGTTGAACGCTGAGCTGTAGTTCATTGATAGCACCCTGATATATGCTTTTCTGTTATCCAGATGGCCCAGAGCAGAGTGGAGAGACAGTGAGTGACCTTTTGAGGCCCTGGGCTAATTGAAGTATATCCAGGTCATTGAGGCAGGAATTAATTCGTGCTATAATCAAACTATCAAAGCAGTTCATTATTGTGGATATAAGTGCAACTGAATGGTAGTCATTGAGGCAGGTCACCATGTTTTTCTTGGGCATATTTTAGATGACCTTCTATAGCAGGTGTGAACCTCAGATTGTTGAAGCGGGAGATTAAAGTTATCCTTGAATACTCCTGCCAGCTGGTCTGCACAGGTCTTCAACACTTGGCTACTAAGCTGTGGGGACTCATGAGGTTGGTTGTTCTCCCTTTCAAAGTGTGCATAAAAGACATTGAGCTGGCCCAGAAATGTTGCATCATTGCAAATTATGCTACTTGGTTTCAACTTAAAGGAAGTGATAGCATGCAAGTCCTGCTAGAGCTGTTGAGTTTCTGTCTGTGACTCCAGTTTAATATGAAATTATCTTTGTGCTCATCGTGACTTGGACCTCATTCCTGGACTTTGTTTTCAGTTTAGTTTAGAGATACAGCATGGCCCCTTGGCCCACCGAGACCGTGCCGACCTGCCATTCCGTACACTAACACTATCCTACACACCAGGAACAATTTTCAATTTTTACAGAAGCTAAATTAACCTTCAGACTTCTTGTACAACTTTAGAATGGCCTAAACACCACAGCTGTAGCCTCTCGCACATTACAAGCCTCCTGTTTAATCCAGAGCTTCTAGTTGGTGAAAACTCAATGTTTTTGAAGGTACACATTTGTCCATGCATTTGTCAATGAAATCAGTGATGACTGGCAAATTCATTCAGGCCGTCTTCAAATTCTTGAACATGGCCCAGTCCATCAATTCCAAGTAAATCTGTAACTGCTTCGCTGCCTCTCCTGCTGTCCTCTTTGCTGTTGTCATTACTCTTCGGTCTCTGTCTATACACGGGAAGAATAAGCACAATCAGGTTGTCAGATTTTCCAAAGTGTGGGTGAGGGATGGAGCGATAGGTGTTCCTGATGGTGGTATAACAGTGGCCGAATGTGTTGGGTCCTATGGTATTGGCCAAGACTTCAAGCTAACCTGGTTAAGTCTCCAGCGATGCTGAGGAAGCCGTCGGGATAAGACGTTTTATACTGACTGGGTCTCAATTCCTTAAGTACTAGCTTCATGTCTGCCTGAGATAAGCTGCAGTCAGGGTGACAGCGGCTAACTCTCTGGGTAGGAGAATAGTTGGCAATTAACCACCATATGTTCAAGGTATCAATTGATAAGTTTATATGCATTCATCAACAAATGCAGAGCATTCTACATATGTCCTGTTCAATCTTTGCTCCTCAATCAATAGCACTTAAAAAATGGCACCAAGTGCTTGAATAACTAACACTTTAAAAAATGTTTTCTGGTTATCCAGAAACAAACTTACTTTTGCTAAATTTTGCAGCTTGCTTCTTTGCGGTTGTACTTTAATATGTTAAAAACTGAACATTTAAATGTTCGAAAGCATTTAATTTATTCTGATATGCTTTGGGACATTCTCAGTGCACAGTACTCCAGAAGTATTTTCTGTTCTTCAATCTTTTTGTCCAATTATTACTATTGTCAGATATGATGTCATTTTTAAACCATGATTTTGTTTCTTGGGTTTTGGTGTGATAGAAAGAATAGAAAGTAATTTTTCAAGTAAATGGCATCAAGTAGGTCGGGGCGTATTTTCAACATGATGAAAAATGTCCACGAGTAAAAAAGGTCGTGAATTAGGTTGTGAAAGTGGGACAGGGGCTTGAATCTCTGCCATTCATGGTGACGGACGCTACACAAGGCAGCTAAAACAATAATCTAACATTGTAATGCATCTAGATGTGTTAATATTACTATTGAATCCATAGTAATGCAGAAATTGTACAGAAAGTGGTTTCCATGTATTTGTTTTAATAATAGGTTGTGAGCAGACTTATCCAGATTCGGGATTACATCAACAAGGCTCGATGCATGCGGGAAGATCTAATGGAGAAAAATGAAAGATCTGCAAATGTTGAGCGTTTGACTCAGCTGATAGATCACTTAAAAGAACAAGAAAAGTCATACATGAAGTTTTTACAAAAAATGCTGGTATGTTTTGGAGCATGCACCTAATTGTATTATTTATCATAACAATAGGTCTTCTGGACTTGAGTACTCAATTTGGCTCAATGTACCATAAAATCCAGAGCAGAGCATACATAGTCATACCATTTGTGTGCATGTCTTCTTGAGCCATTTCCCAGTATGGGTGCACTTCATTTCTCTTGTCTAAGTGAAATGATTTTCACTTGGATATGGTTGCCTTGCTTAAAAAAAAGATATCTGAACCAATGGTCTGGTGTACTTATATATTTTCTTGATTGTGGGGTAAATTTATGTTTGCTACTATTGCATTTGCTGAGTAGTATATTGTGGCCAAATTCTTTAAATTCATAATTTGTGATTATAGCTGAATGGTTGAATTGAGCCACTTTTCAAATTGGTAATTGGATGAAAAATGGCAGTAAATAAACCCAAGAAAAGGTCACAATTTATTGAGTCTGATAAATGGGAGCAGAGTTTGCAAGTAATGGGAAATCATGTTAATGTAAAATTGTAGTGCTCTATCTATCTTTGGCTGAACCATTACTGAAGAAGTTTGAAATTCATAGAGATTGTCAAGGGATATAAAAATTGAGGATGAAAGGCAGAATTTTTATGCTGTTAATATGTCTACTGGAGCAGAGGACGTTAGAGGATTCTGAGAGATCTTGATAAATATGAAATGATTGTTGGCGATAAAAGAAAAGTACTACTTTGGTTGTTTACGATTGGCAGCGATGTATCTAAATTTAATGCCAATACTGACTTGTGAGAGGGATTAAAATAAATGTCTTAGCTTGGATTGTTGGAACATGGAACACTGTACCACTATTTGTGGCTCAGGCAAAGACATGTTAAAAGAATCATTATTTTACTATGCTTTTGTTGTTATTCAGAGGTCATTGGTTGATAGAGTGGTGCAAAGGCATTCTATTTCAACAAAACTGAGCCAGATAATTGATGAACAAATCCATTTGAAATTTTGCATTCCAGTGCTTTTAGTTGACATTTTGATTTTTTTCTTAGTTCCTTTGAAGCTGAAGTATTAAATGCATTTTTAAAGGACTGATTTGTTTCTAATAAGTTTGTATCCCAAGTTTGTATTGTTGTTGAATGTTCAGGCCCGGGAGAATGAGGAGGATGAAGTTGGCACAACTGACTCTGCTGTAGGATCTGGTTCTGTCGCCGATAGCACTTCGCTCAACCTAGATGTGCAGTCCGAAGCATCAGATGCAACGGTAAGATAATATAGCAGCAAATATCAAATTGAATACAGAATCTGTCTTTGTAAGTTGAGCTTTAAATCATACAGATAGAAAAAGTTCAGGTACTGGCTTTTAAGTTTTGAGAAGTTGTTGTGAATGTTATTTTTTTTAAAAGGGTATTAAAGTTAGAGCAGAATTTGTTTAAAAGCTGTTTGTCTTGGGTGTCATTGACATTTTAATCATAAATGTCTTAACTAAACTGTTTGATAAAGGAGGCATCTCGTAGTCTGAGAGTTCGGCCCCGCATTGAGGACAAGCTAGGAAATGCAGCACAGGGCTCTTCAATTACATCAACTCCAAAAGGGGATACTGACAGGCTTGGTCTGAATGACAGGAGAGTCTTTCATAGTGGGAGTAATGGCAAGGAGCATGGAATTTCCTCCAAGGTACCATTTCATTGCATAGTCCTTGAAAACTGTAATCTATTCAATTTCAATTCTGTGATCAAATTTACTTTTTGTAGTGTTTCATATTAGACTGATCCCATATTTCTTTGCTTATTTTGAATCTTGAAAGAATGCATGTTACAATATTATTTGAGTTAAGCATATTTAAGATTTCAATATTTTGTTAAGGAGGAATAATTTAGAACTGCCAAGGTTGTATCGTTCATATGATACGTGGAACCAATCATATGTATCTTTTATTTTGCAATTTTGTTTTGAACTGAGAAACCCACTGATTATTATTATTTATGTACAAGGACTTTTGTGCAAACCAGCATCTGCAGTTCCTTGCCTCTACCAGTGATTATTAGGGCCTATTATCAACTCCAAGTCCAACCATAGCATCAATGCTAACTTTTTTTATTCTGTTAATAAAATATTTATTTGCTGTGTACTGCTTCGGATACTATTCATTCCCCAGTTTTCCTTTTTGGCAACTGGTCTATTCATATTAAATTTGCTCAGGAGAATCTGAATATACTGTAAAGTCTTGATCTGTGGCAGATATTCAGCTGTGACCTATAGTTTCATGTTTTGATTGCCAGAGCTTATTGATAGACCCCATTGACATTTTGTTTGATTCTATCTTTAGAATAGAGTTTAAGTGTGTTAATGGATAGCATCCAAGTTGATTTTTAAATGATGTACTTGGCTACTTGAAACCCTTTTGTCAATCTCACAGACTTAATTTGGGACACATCAGTTTTGGTATAATAGTGATAAGCACCAACTTAATTTTTGGTGTGTATATTAAAATTTGGACGTGTTGATCCTGTTTTGTACCACAACTTTTTTTAAAAACATTAATTTATCATTTGAGAGATGTATATGTTTGTACAACAAATGCTTAAAAAAATTTTTTTTTTTTTTAAATTTGTATTTTTATTAGAAGCAATGTACAGTAGTATAAACCACGGCATATGACAAAATACATTTCGTGTACAACTTCTCTTTTAAATTTAACAAGAAAAAGGTAGGGCAAGAAAGAGTGAAGAGTGAAGAAAGTAGTGATGTGTAAACCCTTAGAGTACCCGATGGGCAGTCCGGGGGTGAACAAGTGATAGCCTGTAGAAAAATAGACAAAAACCCATAAAATTATATTAAAAAAAAAAAAGAGAAAAGAAACAGAAAACAAGAGGGGGAAAAAAGGGACCCTTGTGTAGGTATATACCCGCTTCACACCTCACCACACCCATCACCCAGTTCGTGAATCGGTTTATTTCCAGAGTTGTGTTGCACCATACTATACTTGTTTGTACAACAAATGCTGAAAGGATTTTTTTCCTGAACAGCAGAATTATAGTTTTACAGCCTGAGGATTTTTTTTTTAGAAAATTAGGTCATAGGACTGAAGTTAGAAAATCTTTATTCAAGGTTATGAATCTTTGGAATTCCCTAACCAAGAGAGCTTTGGGTACTCAATAATTCAAAACTGTATAATAGATTTTCACATATTGGAAAATTGGATTGCAGTGATAATTCTGGAATGTAGAAGATGTGCCATGATTTGAATGGGAATCGAGGATTGGAGGGCTCTATGGAGATTTTTCTTGCTTATAAGGTACAGTTCTTTCTGAAGGGTGAAATTGCAATTAGTGTAAATCTTAAAAACAAACAGAAAATACTCAGCAGGTCAAGCTGCAACTTCGAAAGAAATAACAGTGTTAACATTTCAGGTGGTAACATTTCAGGAGTTAATGGCCCTGTCTCACGGTGCGAGTCCACCTACGAGTGATCCCGAGTTTAAAACAAATCAAACTCGTGGTAATCACATAGAATTAACGTAGCGGGAACGTCGGAACTCGTAATGCTAACGGCAGGTACTCGGGAAACTTGTTAACTCGTGAAAATCTTTCAACATGATGAAAGATTTCCACGAATCAAATTTACTCTTGAAGTAAAAATTTTAAACTTTTAAACTCGTTGTAAGAACGTAGTAGCTCGTGAGTTTACCGTAGTGACTCGTGAGTCTACCGTGGGCACTCTTTAACTCAGCGGGACAGGCAGCATCTCTGGAGAGAAGGAATGGGTGACGGGATGACGTTTCCAAAATTTTGCTGCGTCTTTGTGTTACTCCAGCACTGTGTGTTCAATTTTTGTCAACCAGCATCTGCCCTTTCTTGTGTATGACATTATTTGTATCCGCGGCAGTTGATTGTAGCTCCCTTCAGTTTCCCAGAGGGTCGGGAGGGGGGGGGGAGATGATGCCTAGTGACAATCTCATTTATCCAACGAGTTATGCTCTCTTTAAGGATTAATTCCTAAATAACCCGCCAATTTCTCTTCATTCGCTGTTATATCCGAGGACTGCTCCAGATGAACTCCTGGATTTGATTTTTTTTCTCCCGGGGGTAAAAGAAAAAACAAATGCACTTAATGCACCAGGGGTGGGGTAGAGGCTACGACCAACGAACAGGGCGATATTATACAGAATTAGTAAAATAAAACAAAAATTGGAGTACTGAATAATGGCACATATTTGAGAGGTGCAGGAAGGAACTGCATATGCTGGTTTAAACCGAAGATAGGCTCAAAAAGCTGGGGTACTCAGCAGGACAGGCAGCATCTCTGGAGAAAAGGAATGGACGAGATTTCGGGTTGAGACCCATCTTCAGACTGCAGTCGCCTAGTCCATGGGGTTGTTTATTCTGGATAATACATTTAATGACAGTTGAATGCACCAGAAGTGTCCTGACATCTGAACGCCATTTGTGAATTTTTTCTCTTGTCTGTCACATTTATAATTCAGTATTGTAGTAATTTAATATTGTAATTGGAGCTTAGTTCAAATAACAAGTATAGTTGCAAGGTTTTCAAGCTTTGTGTCTGCGAAACAAAGATTATTTGTTAGAAACGTCACCTATTCCTTTTCTCCAGAGATGCTGTCTGACCCGCTGAGTTACTCCAGATTTCGTGTCTCTCTACGGATTTGAGGGAGTGAGATTCACTGCCAGACATCGTCGGTATATTAAATGTACAAGTCGATTCACATGACCGTAGTCAAGGAAACAGCACCCACCTTTCCCTCCCAACTCCAGTCCCGTCCCGACCCCCTGGGAAACTGAAGGGAGCGACAATCAACTGCCACGGATAAAAATAATGTCATACACAAGAAAGGGCAGATGCTGGTTGACAAAAAGTGAACATACAGTGCTGGAGTAACACAAAGACGCAGCAGAATTTTGGAAACGTCATCCCGTCACCCATTCCTTCTCTCCATAGATGCTGCCTGTCCCCCTGAGTTAAAGAGTGCCCACGGTAGACTCACGAGTCACTACGATAAACTCATGGGCTACTACGTTCTTACAACGAGTTTAAAAGTTTAAAATTTTTACTTCACGAGTAAATTTGACTCGTGGAAATCTTTCATCATGTTGAAAGATTTTCACGCGTTAACAAGTTTCCCGAGTACCTGCCGTTACGAGTTCCGACGTTCCGGCTACGTTAATTCTACGTGATTGATTACCACGAGTTTGATTTGATTTGTCTGAGACAGGGGTTTAACCCTTCTTTGTCAGACCTGAAACATTAACACCATTCTTTGTGTTTTGCTTGAGAACTGACCAATGTACCAAATGCTGCTTTTACCTGTAATCCTTGAATTACAGGGCGTTAGGAAAATTCATGGTGGGGAGCACAGCAGTAATTTTGATCATCTTGTCAGGTTTTCTTAGGATGTTCTTCACCACAACACAGAAGGCTGCTTCTTGGATTGAAGCTACAAGCAGAAGGGGTTGTTCATTCTGGATAATAAATTTAATGACAGTTGAATGCACCAGAAGTGTCCTGACATCTGAATGCCATTTGTGAATTTTTTCTCTTCTGTCACATTAATAATTCAGTATTGTAGTAATTTAATATTGTAATTGGAGCTTAGTTCAAATAACAAGTATAGTTGCAAGGTTTTCAAGCATTGTGTCTGCGAAACAAAGATTATTTGTTAGAAACATCACCTATTCCTTTTCTCCAGAGATGCTGCCTGACCTGCTGAGTGACTCCAGCATTTTCTGTCTATCTTCGGTATAAACCAGCATCTGCAGTTCCTTCCTACAGTAAAAATTATTTTCAGCACCGTCTGAAAAGTCTTCAAGAAAAGTAACATTATTTACTTAGCCTTTGGCTGATATTGATCTTGTAATGTTGCAGATCTGAAATTCCACATGGATTTTCCTCTATTTCATAGCATTAGTTTTTCTGACTAAATTTACAATGATAAAAAACAACATCTTGATGCATCAAAGAATCAACTTGATGCATTGTGCATGTGCCAAATTCCTTGTTCCTCACTTCCCTTTCTCTGTCCTCTTAGTTCTGTCACTTTTTTCCCCCCCATCAATTTTTATTCCCCCTCCCCTTTGGAAAATGTCACTAATTGTGCCTGTGACACCCTTTTCGGGCAGGGCATTCTGGTGGAAAAAGAGATAACAATTTTCTGTGTTTGAAAACCCAACTTGAAAACCTCCCTTTGTGGCAATCACAAATCGGTTTACTCTGATTATGTATTTTGATTTATTTTGTGTTTATGTCTACAGTGCATTCAGAAAGTATTCAGACCCCTTAACTTTTTCCACATTTTGTTATGTTACAGCCTTACTCTAAAAAGGATTTAAAAATATTTTGGTATCATCAATCTACACACAATATCCCATAATAAAAAAACCGAAATAGATGTTTAGAAATTTTTGCAAAGTAATTAAAAAGAAATAACAGAAATATCACATTTACCTAAGTATTCAGACCCTTTACTCAGTACTTTGTTGAGGCACCTTTGGCAGCGATTACAGCCTCAAGTCTTCTTGGGTATGATGCTATAAGCTTGGCACACCTATATTTGGGTAATTTATCTCATTCTTCTCTGCAGATCCTCTCAAGCTCTGTCAGGTTGGATGGGGAGCATCGATGTACATCTATTTTCAGGTCCCTCCAGAGATGTTCGATCGGGTTCAAGTCCAGGCTCTGGCTGGGTCACTCAAGGACATTCACAGACTTGTCACGAAGCCACTCCTGCGTTGTCCTGGCTGAGTGCTTAGGGTTGTTGTTCTGTTGGAAGGTGAACCTCTGCCTCAGTCGGAGGTCCAGAACGCTCTGGAGCAGGTTTTCATCAAGGATCTCTCTGTACTTTGCTCCGTTCATCTTTCGCTTGATCCTGATTAGTCTCCCAGTTCCTGCTGCTGAGAAACATCCCCACCACATGATGCTGCCACCACCATGCTTCACTGTAGGTATGGTAATGGCCAGGTGATGAGCGGTGCCTGGTTTCCTCCAGACGTGACGCTTGGCATTCAGGCCAAAGAGTTCAATCTTGGTTTCATCAGACAAGAGAATCTTGTTTCTCATGCCTTTTGGCAAACTCCAAGCGGGCTGCCATGTGCCTTTTACTGAGGAATGACTTCCATCTGACCACTCTACCATAAAGGCCTGATTGTTGGAGTGCTGCCGATATAGTTGTCCTTCTGGAAGTTTGTCCCATCTCCACAGAGGAACTCTGGAGCTCTGTCAGAGTGACCATCGGGTTCTTGGTCACCTCCCTGACCAAGGCCCTTCTCCCCCGATTGCTCAGTTTGGCCGGCCGGTCTATGAAGAGTCCTTCCCCAAATCTGTCTCGACACAATCCTGTCTCAAAGGTCTACGGACAGACAATTCCTTTGTCTTCATGGCTTGGTTTCTGCTCTGACATGCACTGTCAACTGTGGGGCCTTACATAGACAGGTGTGTGCCTTTCCAAATCATGTCCAATCAATTTAATTTACCACTGGTGGACTCCAATTAAGTTGTAGAAACATCTCAAGGATAATCAATGGAAACAGGATGAACCTAAGCTCAATTTTGAGTGTCATAGCAAAGGGTCTGAATACTTATGCAAATATGATATTTCAGTTATTTATTTTTAATTAGTTTGCAAAAATTTCTAAACGCCTGTTTTCGCTTCTTCATTTTGAGGTATTGTGTGTAGATTGATGTTTAAAAAAAGAATTTAATCCATTTTAAAATAAGGCTGTAACGTAACAAAGTGTGGAAAAAGTGAAGGGGTCTGAATACTTTTTGAATGCACTGTATGTACAGAGAAACAATGAAAAGGATTCTGTCAGTGAACACATTTGTATTCCTCTAATTTTCAAGTCAAGAGTGTTTTATTGTCATACTAGACCAAGTGCAGACCCGTTGGGTCTACATCCCCAACGAATGATTCCACCATTCACCTGTTCCCCCAACGCAAGCCATTCCCCCAGCACAATATTGCACCACTCGCTCATAGATCCCAACTGCATAGGCGTGGCTCATTTCTCCTCATCCCCCAGCACTCCCTCCTCCTCTTCACCCTACCTCTTCACCCTCCCTCTTCAATCCCTAGAGAGGGAGGGGTGGTGGAGAGGGAGGGGGATGGGGAGGGAGAGGGAGGGGGAGAAGGTAGAGAAGGAGGGGGGGAGGTAGAGAGGGAGGGGAGGAGAAGGGGGAGGTGGAGAGGGGCAGAGAGGTAGAAACACAGAAACAGAAAATAGGTGCAGGAGGAGGCCATTCGGCCCTTCGAGCCAGTACCGCCATTCATGGTGATCCTGGCTGATCGTCCCCTATCAATAACCCCTGCCTGCCTTCTCCCCATATCGCTTGACTCCACTAGCCCCTAGAGCTCTATCTAACTCTCTCTTAAATCCATCCAGTGATTTGGCCTCCACTGCCCTCTGTGGCAGGGAATTCCATAAATTCACAACTCTCTGGGTGAAAAAGTTTTTTCTCACCTCAGTCTTAAATGGCCTCCCCTTTATTCTAAGACTGTGGCCCCTGGTTCTGGACTCGCCCAACAATCTAGCTTGTCCAGTCCTTTTATAATTTTATGTTTCTATAAGCCCCCCTCATCCTAAACTCCAGTGAATACAAAGGGGTAGAGTGGGGGGGAGGGAGAGGGTAGAGAGGGAGGGAGGGTAGAGAGAAGGAGGGGGTTAGAGAGGGAGGGTGGTAGTGAGGGAGGGTGGTAGATAGGGAAGGGGCATCTCCCTCCACCCCTCCCCATCTCCCTCCACACCCTCTCCCAACTCCTCCACCACACCCTCCCCCCAACTCCCTCCTCCACACCCTCCCCCCAACTCCCTCTACGACCCCACTCCCCACCCCATCTCCTTAAAATCGGACAATTCGTTTATATTGTCCCTTCTCAATCTTTGTTAAAATGCTACATTTCACAGTGTTCTGCTTCTGCCGTGTTTGCTCATTTCAACATTTTTCAACCTTTTTCTGCGTGTTACTGTCTGCCTTGATTGTTGTTTCTTTTCATGCTGAAGTCATGCATGAAACTCTGATCTAGACCATTTAATATACATCTCAGTGCTATCACTGAACTTGCATCACTGAACACAATGCTAACAGTGAACAATGACATTTTAACACAGAATGAGAAGAGACGATATAAATTAATGGTCCAATTCTCTATTATGGAAAATTATTCTCAATTTTTCTACATTTATTTTTGTGTCCTTGCACTCTTTGAGATGTCTTAGGACATGTTTCCATTTTGAAGGCAATGTTAATGTCAACTTTGCTGCAGGCAAATTGGGAAGTGGAGTTTAGGTTTTGCACTCTGATCAGGCATGATCTTATCAATGGTGTAGTTGGCTTGAGGGGCTGAATGCCCTACTACTTTTTTTCATTTTAACACCCAAGACCAGGAATCATCCAGAAGCAGAATATTTGGAGATTAAAAATGATATAGACAATTCATTTTAGTTTGCACTCCATGCATTTGTTTAACTCGATAAAAGAAATGCATGGCCTGACCTTTGCTGAAGCAGATAAAACAGCACCCATGCCATCTGTCCCTTCCAGTTTGATGTTTTGGAGTGTTTTGTCCTCTTTTTATTCCCTGCTCTTCATACACTCTGTTAGAGTAAAAATGTGCATTACAGTATATTGTAATGCTCAACAAATAATGCAAATTTGAATTTGGATCTCCTAATTTTGATCAGTCTTCTGATATGAATCATTGGTTAGTGACTATTTTAACTGTCATGTAACATACCTTTTTAAGATAACTATTCACTTTTTTTGTTAAATAGGAAGGTGACCAGCATCAAGATACGAAAGAAGAGTTGGAAAATTTGAAAAAGCAACATGAGCTTTTGAAAAGAATGTTAGAACAGCAGGAACAGTTAAGGACTCTTCAAGGAAGACAGGCAGCACTTCTGGCACTGCAGCAGAAAGCAGAACAAACTGTTGCTGGAATGGATGATTCTGGTATACCTTAAACATTAGCTCAGCTACTTGTTCCATGTGAAAGTTTTCTTCCTTTTGTTCATGAGTATGGTAAGGAGGGTGAATCTGACAAGAGGAAAGAGAAAGAAACCTATGATTTCAGCATGTTTTCGTTCTGGATTTATTAATCTGCCCGAATATGTTTAATTCTGTGGATTCATTGGTGTCACTTCAGAATTTAAATTGAGAACTGAAAATTGACATTTTGACGATTACATTTCTGTTTTGGAAAGTTAATGACACCCATCATTTAATCGCTTCTTGTCTGAGTTTTTGTCATTTGATGGAATAAATATTGTTTTTGGCTTTTGATTTGTTAATCATAAACATCATTTTGTTCATTTTATTATGAACCCCAGTGAAATATAAATAGTTTCCTTTTCCACTTAATTGTGTCTGAATCCACTCAATGAGATGTCCCAAATCTTCATGCTAATGATCACTACCCCAGGGCTTTGTGCCATGCTATGGCTGATAAATCACCAAAACAATGGAACGGAACTACAAATGCTTCTATGTTTAGGGGAAAAAAATGACTGAAGTAGAAATGCTTTTGAAGTATTACTAACAAAAGGGACTCAAGTGTTTAATTTTAAATGACCTATTCATTTCTAATAAAATTGGAACAGACATGAGATTGAGGCGTTAGGGAATTATTTTTCGAACTTATGATATTTTAAAAAAAAACAGTAATTGCTCGAGTAACTTAGCAGGTTAGGCAGCATCTCTGAAGGACATGGCTAGGTGATGTTTTTAGTTCGGACCATTTTTCAGACACTCAGTCACATATCCATGTCATCAAAGATGCTGTCTGACCCACTGAGTTACTCCAGCACTTGTTTATTTTTGTAAACCGGCATCTGCAGTTTCTTGTTTCTCGAGCAAGATATGCCTCTTTTCCATCAGGTTAGTGTCCAGATAATTAGTGATTTGTTGCAGCAGAAGCTGACTGCAATGCTTGTCATGTAACATAATGTCCCAGACTTTATAAAGTGTCATCATTAAAATTAGCACATCAATACAATTAATTGCCTTTTCTTTCACCCAAAATCTAAGCCTTTTAGTTTTCACTTTTCCAAAAGTGAAATCTCTCATCTTGATAATTTCATTGTTTTTGGACAGAGGTACAGGTTGCTCAATGATTTTCGCATGTTATAGTACTTGGTAATGAAAGCTGATTTAAAATTAGAAGGAAGTTGTAACATAATTGTATATAATTTGTTAACAATGAAAATGAAATTCTCATTTTTGTTTTCTCAGTTGTAGCTGAAACAACCAGTAGTGTTTCAGGTCTAAGTATTACATCAGAACTCAATGAGGAACTAAATGACTTGATCCAACGATTCCACAACCAGCTGCAAAACTCACAGGTATTACAATTTGAAGAAGAATGCTTAATGACTGAAGTATTGAATTGTTTGCACAAATTGCACTCTGTTTTATCTTGTAATTTTCAATGACAATTTGTTGAAATAATATGAAAGAGGAAGAAGGGTGTGCAGGAAAGGAATGATTAAGGGGTGGTGAGCAGTGGTAGGTCTGGACAGAATACAGATGAGAGAATAAGATGAGATGGCATGAAGATCGAATGTGAAGGAGACATGAGAATGTATTAAATTAGTTGAGGAGAGGTAATAGAAGGCTGAGAAGACTGATCAGGAGTGATAAAGTACCAGATTTTTTCCATTTCAACTTCCCCTCATTTGCACTCACTTCATACTAAATAATTGTCAAGTCAGTACACTTTTGATTTGCAGTATTAATAAACTTTGTCAGATCCTAGAAATTAAATAATTGGATTTATTTTTTATTTTTAGCACATTGTGAAGTTTTGAATCTGAGAAATGTATATCCTTTTGCAGCTTCAGTCTGTTCCAGACAACAGGAGACAAGCAGAAAGTCTATCACTGACACAAGAGGTTGCGAGGAGTCGAGATTCCTCTACTTCAGAACATCTGTCAGAACAAAAAGTGCAGCTGGTGAATAAGCTGCAAGTTTTACAAGGAAAGAAGGAGAGAATGGATAAACTCCTTGATGAGTTGCATTCATTAAGAGACCATCATGTCAACAACAGTTCGAGTGAGTACTAAGATTACAGTTTGGGAAATATGCAAGATGGTGATTTGATGTTACATTAAAAAGGCATCAAAATATGTTTGTCCTGGTATGTTCCCCCGTGTAAGTCGCCCTATAATCAACCAGCCACCAAATCTTGTTGGAAGTTACTCAGTACTACGGTGGTTTTAGCTGGGATTTGATAAGTGCATTAGTTCATTAGACAGTGGTAATTAGGCCTTTGAACAACACTACCCATGTTTTTATCACCCAATACCAGTGGGTTAATTTAAGCTTTTTCACCCAAGCTCTTTAAATTTAACAGCTTCACCACTGTTCAAATTATTCAATGATCATAGTAAGATTAAACGAGAACTTACCAGTTTGAAGTTTGATCTTTATTTTATGAGGAGTAACGATGAGGGATTACGTGAAGAGCCTGCCAGCCGCATGCGCGTCAATCTTCAAAGCAGCGGTGTGAAGTCACAGACAGGCAACATTGACCTGAGAATAGTAAGATTCGAGAAACTAGAACTACCAGCTGAGTTTTATGAGGAGGGGTTGGGAGCGGAGGGCACGTAATCCCTCAGCGTTACTCCTCATAAAATAAAGATCAAACTTCAAACTGGTAAGTTCTCGTTTAATCTTACTATTTTACTTCAGTCACGTGAGTGACTACGTGAAGATTTTAAAGCTCTGACTTCATGCCGTGGAACGAGTCCATGCGTCACACACTGCATCCATTGACCAAGGATGAGTAAACATAATCATGCATTCAGACATGCTGATGCTCTTTTATGAACCAATAAACAATAGTAACCTCTGTCATCCGGGAGGAACTATAGACAGAACTAAAATAGAATTGGCAAATACCGCCGGTCTGGCAATGGGTTTGTACAAATGTATTGAAAGATCGTTCGTTTGACCACCCTACAGACACCAGGATGTGGTATCGCAGAACGTCCATACCCCTACCGCTGAAACTGTTCCAGCCGTGGTGGAGTGAGATAAAATGTCAGTCACTCCTGCATAAGCCAGAACCCGCTTAACCACCTGGAGATGGTCTATACTGATACCTTTTATGAGGTTTATGTAACTGACAAACATTGCTAGCTCAGTGCCCCTAAGGCTCTAAGTGACCTAACGTATAGTAGTAGATGACCACACATAACTGAAGGTCCATGGGGTATGCCCAAAATGTAGTTAGAGATCTGATGCCCCGATCTACTCTGCTTGACTAAGCCATAAACATAAATAGTTATTTGCTTGCAGCTGTAACCATGCTGACCAGTCACGCTATGCAATGACTGGACCCTTGCGCTGAACCAGTGCCATGAGCATAACCAATTTTAAGTGATTTTGACCAAGGACAGGGATGAAACCGGAGCCCACCAGCGAAGCGGCGTCAGCACAATGTTAACATCCCATATCTCTGCGTGTCTGAACCTGAGAGGTTTGAGTTGAAGA
The DNA here is from genome assembly GCA_038087875.1 of Malacoraja senta. Classification (NCBI taxonomy): domain Eukaryota; kingdom Metazoa; phylum Chordata; class Chondrichthyes; order Rajiformes; family Rajidae; genus Malacoraja; species Malacoraja senta. The sequence continues at coordinate 306,015,297 of CM075977.1, read as the reverse complement.
TACCCTTCATGAATCTGGATATCAGCGGGTGAGACCCAACAGAATGGGTCCCGCTTCTAGCAGATTATGATGCGAAGGCACATTTGGCACAGATAATGGTACTATAACTGATTATGTCAAAGACCCATACGAAAATGAACTCCCAGTCGTCAGTTATCCGTGCCGTATATATGTCAACGAATTGATATGCATAGGATGGTTACCCGAGTCACGGGCTGAACCAGCAATACTATGTTAGACTAACCATATAAGGTTCTTATATGATTCCCAACATCAGCGGGAACCATGGCTGCATAGGACAGTCACTACAAAATGCCTGAAGCGGGATTTACTGAATATTAGCAAGATCCAACAAGGCAAAATGGAGGAAGACAAACCTCCCCAGAGTAGCGAGAGTATATCTATCGCCACTGCCATGCCACCTATATATATAAAATATATTTCTACTGGTGATTGAGCCTGGATGCAACGTATCGATCTAGTGTTCCATAAGTCATTAAAATACTAATGATCCATCATCCATTCTGTTTTGATATTGGTTAACATGATGCTACTCTCGTGCCAAAAAAGGTTAGGTAAACCATCCCTGGCTACTTTGACTTGATTGCACCCAAGTGATTAACCTATGACACCACCAAAGCCGTACGAACTTGGACTTGAACATGCTGATTATGCATATTCGCACGACCCTTAACCCATAACATGCACCTAGTGTCTAAAGGTAGCTGATACCATAGAACTGAAGAATAGGTAATTCATGCAAATCCCATCACCTCCGTAAATAGAGATGGTATTAGTAAGTTAATATCTTTAAGCCCTCGCATCTGTTTGTAATATAACTGAAGGTTTGCTGACGAAAAGTTAGTGGAGCAATGCTGAATACTGTTCGTCCACCATAGTGACTTTCATGGAGGTAAATAACGAGACCTACTTACCAGCGTCTCTCTCCAGGTCCCTTACCTTTACTGGAGTTCCAGCGAAATTTCATTAGCAGACTCTATCGCTGATGCTGCTGGCCAACTTCTCTTGTAGTGGCTAGTCCGTCACCGACAGAGCAGCAATTGTAGAGGCAAAGCACCATTTTCCCTCATGCGATTGTCGTGCATTATGCATTAAGCATGGGACCCCCGCACAGTCATATTCAGTTCCTGTTTGGAGTCAATCCATACTAACCTTAGACACTCTTTTAGAGTGGAAGTAATTTCACCTGAATCAGTTGTCACCATCCGTCTGCTTGCGACTCCATCTCCCATGGTCTTATAATATATATGGCTCCGTCTTCATTCTGTTTTCGTCCGAATGGGAGGACTTATGCCCTGAACCAGGGCTGCCTCAGGCATATGTGCATGTATTTTAGCACCATCTCCATCAGTGCGCTCAACCGAGTGGGAGGAATGGCAACCCTGAACCAGGCGTTGCTTCAGGCACATGTGCATACTCCTGGAGCACTCTCTTTACCACTCCGTCCTTTGAGTGGGAGGAACTTGCAACCCTGAACCAGTAGCTGCTGCCTGACATGCCTTTAGATGGAGCGTTCTTTGACTGCGACGAATCGCAATCTCGTCTGACATAGATGCCCAAGCCTTGGCACTCACTCTGAGTTGGGTTTGTTTGGTTGCTTCCTTCAGCAGCCGCCAGGACTAGCTGTGCAAATCGATGCTCTGTTGGTATCTCATTCCCCAAACAGGCTGCATGTGCTAGTGACTCCGAATCCTGCTCCTTTCCGATGCCAACGCAGTATACAGAGAAGGACTGGAGCGCCTCTGTCCCCACGTACGTCAGACATAGTGGGAGAAATGCTGGAACACAAACCTGCCAGTTTACCTGAATGAAGACACCCATCCCAGTTAAACGAGATTTGATTACTTAATTAATAATTGGCAATTTGGGGAAGAATCTTCCACAGTCCCTAAACGAGCAGAATTACCATGAACCATGTAACGCTCGCACAGGTGACTGATAATTAAAGCCCAACAAAACTTTCCAAGCCAGTGATTAAGACCACCATGGCAGGTCCGATTCTACTACACAATTTGTTGGTGTAAGTGAAACTAAATTCTCTCTAGGTATGATAGTCACTACGTGACCTAGCGGCAACTAAATAAATGACCATCCTGTATAGCCATACTTAGCAGAATACACTATAACTAGACCACAGAACCCATGTTATGGAACCCAGACTCACTTACCTGCATAGATACTGGTGGTCTTGAGGTAAGCCCAAAGGCCCCTGATGTAGGTCCCATTCCCGTTCTTGTTTATGAGGGTAGAACTGCCGAGTTGTGTGAATAGTATAATTTCCCTGAAGGCCAGCTTGGCCCTAGGTCTGAAAGCTTTGCCCAAACAACTGCCATAGGAAATGTAAGGGTGATGAAGTCATTAGTAACGTGAGGGGAACTCTGGTTCCCCCCCCCCCCCCCCCCCCCCCCAGGTATACTGGAATCTGAAGTAGAATGTGCTCTGGACACACTTCCAGGGTTGCACTCCTCTCCACTGAGGGGAGATTAGAAAGCAGCCCTGAAACAGGCGCTGCCGCAGTCCCCCGCTAACCTGCGCTGATATGGCCCTGTCCGTGGACCATATCAGGAGGTGTAGAAAGTCCAGAATAACGGAGGGGAAACCTCGTGGCCGGCCTCGTCCAGCCCAAGCGTCTCTGCAAAGTTGCCCTCCTATGAGCTGCCGTGGTCGCTGACCGTACTGTCAGCGAGTCGGGTAGTAATCCGACGGCCACCGGCTACACTCTCCCGTGAACCGTAGCCGGCATAATCCGCGGTCAAAACCCCGCGGCCCAAATTTGAAATTCTTGAAATAAAATACCTCGGGAGTCGCTGACCACACTGTCAGCGACTCCAACAGCAACCTCAACAGCCTCCCGCTACCCGCATACCGTGGTCCGTAGCCGGCAACCCCGCGGTCCAATAGGCTTCCCCGCGGTCCGACCGGGTTGCTGAGAACAATATCCCACAGGAAACTCTACGAGAAGAGTTTCCTGGAACAAAGGACAACCTAAAAAGTAAGTTTAAAAATTACCTTTTAGAACTGCCGGTCGCTGCGCCATGCGTAGACGTAATGACGCGCATGCGGCTGGCGGGCTCTTCACGTAGTCACTCACGTGACTCCGAAGTAAAATTGTCCCTCCCTAGTATCTTTTAGCTTGGGAACATTGACCCCTGATTTCGCCCACTCACAGTTGATTGCCTTAATTCTGTTGTTGTTTGTGCGCTCCTCTTTCTACTCTGGTGAGTGCACCTTCAGCTGGTAAATCCAACTAGGCTGCTCATCTCTCTGTTTTGCTTTGGGTGTGCAGTAGAATCTTAGAATACAACACACAAAGTGGCCTTCACAAGCCTTTTGGAACTGCATGTGCAATTAGTTTCTCATGCACTTTATCTTGCAGGAGTTTCCAATTAAAACAATGGAGCAGCAGTTTTGCATGGTCCTTTTGACTTTTGATTATGCCATGTGGTGTTACTTCAAAGTTCATAATTTTTTTGATAATGTCTCTTGTCCTGCACTAAAGCCTCTGTCTTTCTGCAGTCATTTTGAAAATTGATTTGGTTTAAAGTGTTTAAAAATTGCCCTTCAAA